>OY744544.1:54615824-54798324 GCA_963556195.1 Sepiola atlantica | reverse complement strand
ATCAAATATTTTTAAAATTATTTTTATAGAATTAAAGTTGATGGTTTTCCTCGATTTGCATGAAGTATTTATTGTTGATTTCTAAACTGTTACAAACCACCTCGTTGATAATTGCCTCCGTCTAAAAGGAGTTATTTTCCGGACATAGCACAGAACAGACGACATGCAGTATCGCAACAGAGTGCAAACAGGTCACAGTTAAGTTGTTTCGGTGTATTTGTTTACTAGTAGGGCCCGTGTTCCGTCGTTGACCAGGGAGATATAAAAAGCGGTTTAACTTAAAAACAATAACAATTAGCGCATTCACTTCTCAATGAATCAGAAAAAGAATCCAATGTCAGTAATTTGCGTGAGTAATAAAGGATTCATATTGCTGTAAATAAATTCAGCACAAACCCTGAAATAAGCTTCATAAATTCTCATGAATAGTACTAATTCAAATGTAAAGAAAAAAATGTTTTGCTGCATATCCCAAATTAAATTGCTTTAAAACAGTTTTGTCTGTAATAGCTGTTTTTGTATTTATTTTAATTTGATGCGAAACCATCGGTTATTAGCATAGCATCTTAGGATTGACGTCACGTATTCTAGCGCTAATATTTTCCTAGGAGATTTGGCAAAATTTAGAGTGAATCACTTTTATCAGTTCAACAACAGTGTCAATTGAGTTCAATCTTTGAAGTTACCCTATGATATTTAATACAGAGGTGCGTTGCTGTATTTGCAGAATGTAAAAGTCTTGACACCGTCGAATTCTGTGTGTGTACTTTGAGAATTTTTAGTAATATCCGTTAACTTTAAGTTCTACTTCTTTTTCGCGATTACATGCAAACAGTCTGAAAAAATCCGCGAAAAAGGAAATTAAAATAAATATTTAAGATTTTAAGCTAGGTGTCACTTTCCTATATAAATTTAACGTAAAGTAAGCACAAACTGCAGCCTGATTAGCAGCAAATGGAGACGTATAAGCGAATGGATTATCAATTTTGAGACGTGAAAAATTGGGGTAGGGCAAATTTTATTTTATCTTATTCATCAAAATTTAGTTTTTCTGCACATTTTTCCGCACATTTATATTTAATTAATGTGCGGATTTTATTTTAATAAATTATAATGGTTTTACAATTTTTTTTTGTAACGGGCGGGAAGATTTCTAAAATTCGCGACCACTTTACACAAATAAATCGACCATAATAGCATATACCTGTGTTTGGCTAAGTATAAGTGCCTATTACGAACAATCTTTAGAATACGAACCAAACTGTTTTTTTTTTAATTTGTACCCGTTCTTAACCCTACACTAACCCTAATCATGAACTAAGTTTTAGTTTTAGTTTACAAAACTGGTTTAGTTCGGTTCGTATTGTGTAAAAGTACTGGATGTAAATTCGTGCTTTTCCGGAATATCGCAAATCGTTACATCACGACTGCAACTTTCTAGATACATATTCATAAACGCACACATACCTTCATCTAGCACACATTTTGGTTTCCCTAAAATATTTTTTTACGTTGTTCCACGTCTCTATATTACCACTGAACTGCACGGAAGTGGTTGCATTTTACGTTAAATATATATGTGAAATGAGTCCCCTGCAGATACATATCTTTTAGTTAAAGTATTATTTCATATTTCCGGGCAACGCCGGGACACGCGTTTTGTTATATATATATATATATATATATATATATATATATATATATATATATATATATATATATATAAGTGTGTGTATGTGTACACATATGCATACATATGCATGTGCATGTGTTAACTGTCGTATTGATCAATGCATCTTTATCCTTGTTTCTTGATGTTACGAGTGATCGATTGATTAATCGTCTAATACAGTGCTTAATAAGATATTTCCTAATACAAATGTTATCGATTTGTTTTGGGGACACTTCATGTTAAACAATCAATATACAAACAAATCAATCTAGATAACGATCTATTGGCTTGGACAGTCTAGGTTGTCTTTATCGGATATGAACATCTTCGGTTGCATGCCCTTTCCTGTTTATAGAGGACTGTAGGTAAATTGGACTATAGGTACCTATTCTATGTATATATTAATCAATGATAACAAATTGTACTTTTCTTAACACTTTACTGCAGTTTCAGTGGTTGGTAATTGTGAAAAGTGTCACAATTTTATTAAAACGCCCATCAAACAGATTAGGCTCATTAGGATAGGTTGTAATGTTTTTGCTTACATTACCAGTTCCCGAAAAATCTATTTACAAAGAGTTTACATTGTACTCTAAGTGGAAATCTCTTTTCCTCAACCAGAGAGCTCAATCAACGAGTTAGTTGAAGCTTTGATAAGTGGTGATTCATCAGTAAAGATATAAAAAATGACCCAAATTTAATATAAAATATTAAAAGAAGATACAAAAGGAAATACATTGTAATACGATGGGTTCAAGTAGACATCGGGTTCCTTGTTCAATCACATTTTATTCACTATCCTTCAGCGTCCAACCAATAACACTATGCAACGGTTTTATTCTTAATTTGTTACATTGTATAATGAAATGTAGCATGCATTTAGCATTGATTGTGTGCGTGGTACAGAGGTAGTGTGGCATTCATTGAAGTTAATTTCGCTTAGTTTATACTATTTAACCCTATTAAAGAACAGCCAATGTTTCTATTGAATAATTGAAGTGACAAGTGCATTCTGCTCCATCTTCCGAATCTTTTATTACCATTTGGATTCTTTTTTTTTTTTCATTTCTATGATTTAAAGTTATAAATAAAATAAAATAAAATAACACATCCTATTTCATTTTATGGGTGTCAAACACGAATTTAGATTCAATTCTTTCTGAGCAAAATGAAATACACTTATCTACGTCTTCTGTAAACATAGTGTCTTAATACAGGGTGGGCAAAAATAAGGGTCCTATTTTTTAAAATTCATAACTTTTTTATTTATTGATTTTTTAAATTTTTTTTTTTAGAATAAGTAAAGGACCCCTTCCGAAGCAAGCATGAGCCGTATTAGCCCTAAGGAACGTACCCTCATTTAGAAAACATTATTTTTGCTTAAAAAACTCAAAACAGTGTAAAAAACAATACTTTAGTTTTTGTAAGTTTTAAGAAGTGTTTTTCGGCTAAAATTTGTTTTGTTTATTTCAAAAAATCTCGGAAGGGTCAGTCTACACACACATAAAGTTTGGTGAGTTTAACTTTTATTTTGTGGAAGTTATTCAAATTCAAGTTATTCAAATTTAAAGATAGGACCCTTATTTTGGCCCACCCTATATATATAATTATGAGCGTCTGTTTCGAAAACACTTGCAGGGGTGAACAAACAAAAAAATAACACAGGTACTACTACTTCATATATAGATACAAAATCATAAAACGAATTTTATATTTTTCCGGAGAGCTTGAATGAGAACTAAATTTTGATCCAGGGTAAATTATTGCGTTGTGTGAATTAAATAAATTATTATTATTATCATCATCAAAATGAACAGCGTAAAACTAGCTTAACTGTAACTACGCTATGTGTGGATTCGCAGGTTATACTGAAGTATTTGCTAAATACATTTTCAGAGCTGAATTTTTGGAGAGAGCTTTCATTGCCCTCTTACATAAGTGTCTAGTATTCCCAAATGATAACCCAGGCTTAACATCGCTTAACTTCGATGATTTTACGCGAACCGGTTTGTCAACATCATTTAACCCTTATACAAAATGTAGACATATAAATATTGATTTAAATATTGATTAAGCTCATCTCTAGACAAAATATTTAATAAAATCATGACTCTCTGTTGATCTAATGGCTGATGGAATGAAAACAATCTCTGCAATGGATTACATGAAGAGTTCCGTTCGAAACGCTGTACAGGTTCCTGGAGTTCGAAATGATGCACATGTAGAAAATAGGAGGTCACATCTTTCGAAACAAATTATGTAAATTATGATCTTTGTTTCAGAGTCAGGCTAATAATTATAGAACGGTCCTTGTTAATTGCCGGGTGACTCCAGATGTGCCTGCTTATGTAAATATATAGCTGATTAAAGACGGAAGACAACACCTAGATTTCGACATTTTCGCGTTCGTATATTGACGCACGCAGCGGTGGAAAAGAAACCCCCGCGTTGGTTTTGTGTTCTAATGAACTAATATATTCCTTGACCATGGCGCTAGGAAGGTGTTATGTAGAGAATAGGGGGTGGGGTCTGCAAGGGCGATACGTACCAGCTTGGTAGTCGAGAGGGTCGGGGTTTCACGGAACAATAGACGCCATTATGGAGCAACTCGTTATGTATTCACGACAAGTGTGACCTTTATTTACTTTACGTTTGTTCCATTACAGAGAGGGTCGGTTGGGGGTTCATTTTCGGGGGAAGGTGAGTGGAACTGGCAGGTGAGGGAACGTGAAGCTGAGGAAATACTAGGGTAGCGCCGCGAGGGCTGGTAACCATGTAAGAACTTTAGACAGTCCTCTACATATAGAAATAGATGTTTCTTCCGGTGTTTCTAGTTAACGATATATTTTCCCTCTTTATATATATATATATATATATATATATATATATATATATATATATATATATATATATATATATATATGTGTGTGTGTGTGGGTGGGGGGGTTGTGTGCGTAGATTTGTTTGGTATTTAATGTACGCTTCTAAAAATATAGTTTCATAATGATGAGTGGATGGTATTTGAAGCATAAAACGATGTCGTTATTTTTTTAATTCACTATTATTAAAATTTTAATTTCTATTATAATAATTTTAACTCAATATTTTAAACGCACCGCGTTCTTTATCGCGAATAGCTAGAGTAAATTAAAAATTAAAAAAAACAGGAAAGGAGGCTGCCCATGGGGGGTGGGCGTATTAATGTGCTAAGTATTCGACGGTCATATGTTTGTTTTATGTGAGTTTCGTTTGCCAATAATGTATATGGTTTTTGTTTCTACCATCTGTCTGTGTGGGTAAAGTACGTGCGTTTTTATATTCCTCATTGGAATGCCTTTTTACGCAGTCGTGTGTATGTTTGTATCCCTTTCGATGTAGTTTGCTGCATTCACTTATGTGGTTTGTAATTTTGTCTCTTAATTATTATTATTATTATTATTATTATTATTATTATTATTATTATTATTATTATTATTATTATTATTTGTACTCACTAAGAGTTCTCACAAAGATCATCACCAGTCATTGCTCACCGACAATAACCAGTGGTATTTCCTGGAGTCTGAGTGACAACAAGTCACCCCAGATTTCCAGTATTCTTCACCTCTTTTCGATAACTACCGCAAATAACCTTGCGTTATCACAACAGCCCCTTACCATTGATTTATCGCTGGTAAAGATTATTGGTATTCTCTGGGAATTAGGTGGAAATAAGCCTCCCAAAGATTCGAGCATTTTCCGAACTCTTCCAGTGGAGGTCTGGGTTGTGCTGTCCCTCCTCGGTCTTACCATCCTCCTCGACCTTCTACAAATATGTTGTTTGGTGTCGGCCTAATTATTATTATTATTATTATTATTATTATTATTATTATTATTATTATTATTATTATTATTATTATTATTATTATTACACGTTCTCACACGATTTCTCACTGGCTCCAACAGGTAGTACCCCTTGGATTCTGAGTGACAACGTGTCTTTCCAGTTGTACTGTAGTCTACGATTCTTTCAATAACTGTTGACAATCACTTAGTATTATCATAACGGTCGATATTTTAGAACAGTAATTCAACTCATAATGTCAATATTTCCCGCCCACTTCCACGAAAGATGTTGATGCTGCTTTTACTCCGCGGTGTGGCCATCGTCCATGAATATTCACGAATTTTTTTTGTCAAACCACTGGGGTTGGTGCCACACATTTAGGTGACGGAAAGTGCCAGATTATGTTATATTTTAATACTGGCAGTTTCAATTCCTTTTGAACTAGAGTCATGCATTCACTTGTTATGTAATTTACCGTTTAGTCTATTTAACCACTGAGTCTACCTTATTATTTTACGTGGACTTGACTAGACTTGATTTATTATAAGTTAGACAATAGGAGTTTTTCAACGAGCCATTATCAGTAATTGCCTACTGGTTTAACCACGTGGTTTCCTGGATTCAGAGGGACGATAGGTTTCCTCCAATTTCCAACACTTTCAACTTATTTCTATAACCATTAAAACAGATTGATTACTATTATTATTATTATTGTAAGTAGTAGTAGTATTTTATCGTTTAGCTTGTATACAATACAAAATCTATGTATATATGTCCGAATATATATATATATATATATATATATATATATATATATATATATATATATATATATATATATATTTAAATATATTAGGAAGTGAAACAATCGAAATAGTAGCAACAAAAGACAGTAACGCTGCAATCACCAATAAGAATAATTACATTAAAAATACATCATATATATATATATATATATATATATATATATATATATATATATATATTAAACTCGCTCCTCGTAAAATAAGTAGAGACCTCTAATGGTAGTACACACACAGCATGACGTCACTTGTTTTATATGCATCATTCCTTCTTTAATAGAAGTAGAATGCCTGGACATCGTGCCGCTTTTAAATGTGTTAAATTATCATTGTTTATCGGCTGTTCAAATATTGGCCGCGCCGTTTACGACGTTGGATTGAAGTTGAAAAATACTAGTAATCCAGGGTTTCGAATCGTACGACCGGTAGTGAATAGTCATATCTCTATGCTGATGAGTCTCGATTGAAAAGGGACAAAACGTATACGTACATAGAAAATAAACAATAACAAATATTGTATATATATGTATCTATATAAAAATATGTATATATATATATATATGTATATATATATATATATATATATATATATATATATATATATTTCGGTGAAGTCGATGTTTCAATGAAAATAATTTTCAATACTGTAAATAGGATTCATCCATAAATAGTCTGGCATTGCAAGTTGTGACGGGAGAATAGAATGCATGTGGACACAAGTGTATTCATGCGGAGCTTCTATTTTTCATCACGGACATTATTGGACAAGCGCAATTTCTGCCGGAAGTTAATAAACTCATATAATTTAAAAAGTTGAAAAAATAAAATTTGTTTAACCCCCCTACCCTCGCTAAGATAAAAAATATAACTATTTATTCTAGTGAATATATTGGGTACTAGTTCAGTTTTTCAACGAGCCAAAGCCTACTCTTTGTTCCGGCCGGTTAGATGCGGGAAGATGCTGAAACGCTTGATCATTACTATCTCTATTTTATTGAGAGGAAAACTCAATTTTTCGAAGAAATAAAAAAAATATTTTTTTAACTTTCCCGTGGAAAAAAACAAATTATTACATTTTATTTCTTCGTGAAAAATATAAGTAAATTATCATAAAACATTATACGGTGAGTTTTTTTCTGTCATGCTTCTGTGTGTCAAATAGTTGCCGTGTTTGGACTTTGAGGCTGGTTCATTTTCATTCGGCTTTTTCTAGCTGATTACGTATATTTGCGTCGGGAAATGTCGGGTTTGTCTGGTTCAAAAACTGTAAAAGTGCGAAACATTGTAATTAGTTATTTCGATAAATTATTTTTATAAATAAGTTTAAGACTTTTGATTAAAAATTTAACAGAGGTAGAGAATATTATCGGATAGTTTAGTGATAACATAAACATACTTTGTTATTTCATGTGGCCTGTAAAGTAAAAGACGTATCATTTAAAGCAATTAGCAAAGAAGAAATTTTGAAGAAAAGTTATAAAATAATTGAACTCACTACTACAAACCATTCCGAATATCTGGCATTTTACCCGATCGGCATTGTGCGAGGCATATATGAAAAAGGATTTTGGTAACTGCAAATGACGGTTCGAAATACATGACATTAATTCTGATATTCCTGTATTCCGCGCTAAGGTAAAAAAGTTTTCTGGGGTTGCGAGTTTAAAAAATGTAATCGTGACGTTATTTAAAAAAAATAATACATATCATGGCATCAATTCAAAGAAAGAAAGAAGAACTGAATTCAAATAGAAAGGAAGGGAAAAAGTTTAACGACGCAAATGCACGTCGTCTTAATGAACAGTTGTTTTTAGAAATTATATTCATTGTGATTTTTAGCGTCCGGTATGCATTCTAAATTACCCGGTTTTTGTTTAGTTTTTAAACCATTGAAAAGTAACACGCAGTGACTCTGGTGACAGTGGTTAGAAAAATATGAGTTGGTGAAGTTGATGCTATTATCTCTTTTAAAGTGTATTTGAGAGTACGAGAGGACGGATAAAATATAATAAATATGGAATAAGGATGAATTGAATGCAACATTTCTGAAAACACTCATGAGTGCTTAAGCAAACTAGAGCACAGAACAGATTAACATATACAGTGGTTGTTTTTTTTTCTATAATGTTTCAAGTTGGACGTGAAAAATCGACTTCATTTCATTACATATATATATATATATATATATATATATATATATATATATATATATATATAGAGAGAGAGAGAGAGAGAGAGAGAGAGAGAGAGAGAGATAGAGACAGAGACAGAGACAGAGAGACAGAAAGAGAGAGATTTTTCACTTATAAAATAGATTATTCAGTGAAGACCGAGGTTGTGCCAATAAAAAACAAGCTCGATGATACTCGATTACAGAGTACAGACTATTTATACGCGATTTTATGAAGGCTTACCAAAGCATTCCGTTCAGGAGCCCAATTATCACCATGAAAGACTTTTTCTTGCAAATATTATTTATTCAAATTAAATGTTTTTTACTACACGTGTTTCACTACCAAGCAGGTACTTGTTTGGCAAATCATCAGGAAAATTAAAGGTCTGGAATAAGCGTTTCAACAACCGACAATACACAATGTGGCGTTGCATTAGTTGAGGTCAATTAAGGAGAGAAAAGAAAAAAAAGAAAAATCAAGAATTAAAAATTTAAGTGAGTGATGTATTATATATATATATATATATATATATATATATGTATATATATATATATATATATTCATGTATAACACATCACTCAAGATGCCCTGTACATGACTAATAAAACAAAAACGATCAAGCAAAATTCCACTTCATTCATAGTCTCTTTATTCAATGATACACTTTGAACGATGTATGTTTAGCTTCAAAAAGCACCCTAGTTTCAGATACCACTTTTTCTATTACGGCAGTTTCATCAGTCAATTTTCTTCCGAGATTAAGATTTTAATCCGGAAAATTGAAGGGATCAATACTAAAATAACCAGACAAATATTGTCGGTTATTTTTAATAATATATATATATATATATATAGATATATAGATATATATATATATATATATATATATATATATATATATATATATATATATATATGCACCCCTAAATGTTAAGATAACAAAGAAATAATGTGACCAAATCACTTAATATATCGTCTATTTCTATATAGACGCACTGATTATGTTAATATTTACAAAATAAATGTACCCATGTTACTCACTGTATGTCTTAATGCCGAGGGGGCTGCCCAAGCAATTTTTAAACCCCACTTTCCCGACCCGCCCAGGGGTCACATCTTACTTGTGGGAGTAAGATAAAAACTGGCCTTGTGCCTAACTCCTGGAGCGGAGTAAATCAATACTCACTGTATGTTTTAGAATATATATTCCAAACTCCTTTATTATCCGTTCATTAATTAAATAATTACTGTGTTCATAAATATATATTAATATATATATATATATATATATATATATATATATATATATATATATATATATATATATATATATATATATAGTCTAAAGAAGCTTTGAGTTATTGTAAACAAAAAGACAAAAAAAAAGGAAAATGCAGTTTAAATTCCCACAGAAACTAACTAAATCCAAAATAGTGCAGACTAAACATTCGTTGGAAAATTCATAAATAAATAAAATATATAATAGTAAGTAAATAAAATAAAAAGGGGGATTAAGTATCTAACAGTGAAACAAAAACAGGAGACCTTAACATAAGCTTCTAATATTAACACGGGGATCATCAGCTGTTTACCATGTAACTGTTTCGGAGATTTAAAAACAGGACAGTTATATGCATATACATATATATGTTATATGCATATATGTATATATATATATATATATATATATATATATATTCAGTACTTATATATATTCATACTTTATTTTATATATCACTATATATAGATAGAGAGATTAAAGTGTTTATGTCATTTATATATGTATGTACGCGTATTCATACATTTACATAGATACGTAATATATGAAAGGTCACTGTTCTATGATACTCGAAATAAATTCGATGTCAATAAAGCTCGCTGATATTGCGCTGACCTTTGTAAACCTTTGATATAGTCATTCGTACACAATCGCCTCGTCCACTAAACTATCCAGCTGAGAGGCTGACATATTTTTGGTGATGATCACCTGCTTGAATCTCTATTGCATCCTCCACTCCTCGGCTTCAAAAAAGTATCTCGATACTGCAACCACCTTAACGTTTAAGGGGGTAGTTTACGCATTTCTCTAATACAGGGGCTCATAGAATACGGTGTTGTTAAAGGAAGTCATGTGTCACTCTTTGAATAGTTTGTAACAAGCACTTTATATATTTAATTTGAAAGTCAGCTGGGAAACACCCACCTGATATTGTGCTCGGCAAACGGAGAGTTCTGGGAAAGAAACTCATGTAACCTCCGTTTTGTTTTAGGAACACAGAGGAAGAAAATAAAATTATTTACAGTCGTCATAGCTAGCTGGGTTTTTGTTATGAATATTTACAGGGTGGTATAGATTAGGACTCAGTGGAGCACCTACCATGAAAATAACACTAGAGTATAGAAATACTAGTACTGTCCTTTCTGTGAGAAACGGTTAGTAGTAAAATGAAGAGGGAAGCAACACTAGATTTCAAAGTTAGTTTTGTACTTTGTCAATACAAGAAAGGTTAGCTTAAACGGCATCTCCCCAGATGTGAAAAAGTATTCCATCTTAGGACTTATTTGAACTTTATAGAAGTAGAGGATTGCGTCAGGAGTGAGATACTTTCTGAAGCGGTAGAATGATCCAACTATTTTTCCAGCGACTTTTACAACGGATTTAATATATGTCTTCCATTTCAGGTCTGAAGTTAAGGGCAGCTCCAGAAGCTTATCAAAGCTCAAGGAGAGAGTTCAAACTAAAGGAGGAAGATGTAATAGACCTTTACACACTGGAACGACTGACATAAATAGAGAATAAAACACCGATCCGAGCGGAGAGTTATAACTACCATCGAGTGTGGATACGAAATTGCTTAGTTCGTTTAATCCAGTTAAGACTCAGTTTGTTTCCCTTTTCGTCTTGATATTCTTATGGATGGCTCTACTTTTGAAGAGAACTCAACTCTGTGACTTCATGGTCTTTCTTTCTAATCAATTTTTTGTTTGGAGTTCATACATAAGTTGCATTGCTCTTTCTCTTTCTCATGATTTCCGGTTCTCTCTATCGCTCACACACATTCTCACGCCTGAGGCTATTATCTATCTCTACAAATCTTATATCAGACCATGTATGGAATATTGTAGTCATATTTTGCTGTTGAATGTCTGAACAGACATTCAACAGCAGAATATGACTACAGTATTCCATTTGAGAGTTCTTGATAAGGTGCATAAACGTATCTGTAATTTTATTAGCCCCCACCTATTCTTATTCTCTCTACATTCTCTATCACAGACGTTATGTTGCTAGTCTCAGTCTGTTCTATATTAGTATTATGACATGTGTTTTTCAGAATTTTCTGATCAATTCTATTGCCTCCTTTGTTCCAGATAGGTTGACGCGTTTGTCTAGCGGTCTCTAGTATTTAGCTGTTTTGATACCTCATTGAAATAATGTTTCCGCTTCCAGTAGCTGATTTCCAAGAACTGAAGGCTTGTTGAACTCTGTTCCTGTTGACTGTTTTCCTCCTACATTTGTATTTTAAAGACTAATCCCAATAGCAATCACCTTTCTTTGCTATAATTATCTTTCATTCTTGTTAGCTCATTACATCAAGTGACTCCATGTCTTGTCTAGAGCGATTTCCATATAAACAATCCAAAGTAAGGTACAATTAAGACTACAAAAATAGTATATATATATATATATATATATATATATATATATATATATATATATATATATATATATATATATATATATATACTATTTTTATTCGTTTAGATTACACCGAAAATGAGCATAAAACTCAATATTAATTGTATAACCATGTATATCATAGCCAATAAATACCGGAGCTCAAATATAATAAGAAAAGAAAATCTGAGTTTTGTTTTGTTTTGAAGATGTTATTATTATTTAAATAAAACAGCTGTTCTGTCTATATTACATCACACGTTACTGCTTATTTTTAATAAACAGACAAGCATGTGTTTAATCGATCTCTCTCGTCAGTGGTTGAACAACCGGTATTTCCTAATATGAAACATGGTTAAGATATTTTAAATATATTTCTTTCTAAATATTCTTTGGTAAAAACGATTCTTTCTAGATCAAAATTTAGAAAACTACTCGAAAGACATAAACAAACACGCATTTACATCATACACATGAACAAATTCATCAGTGTAGCTGGATGCAGTTAACGGATCAACATAGATATTCAAACACTGGCCTCAGTTACTGCCCATTCTGATAGTCCAGTTAATATATATATATATATATATATATACCTAATTAATATATATATTGGTTCATACGCGGATATAAATATCCATGCCTTTATTTTTATCTGTCAGTTCCAATCTGTTCTTACCTTACTCAGACAATCTATAAATCTATCATCATATCTATATATTATATATATATATATAAATTTATATATATATATATATATATATATATATATATATATATATATATATATATATATATATATGTGTGTGTGTGTGTGTGTAGATAAAATAGTAATTCGACGCATTCGCAGGATTTTGAAGTTTGATGAAAAGAGATGATTTTGCTGTCAAAACTAATCAGAATCTGATTCATAATTATTAATAAAAACAAAACTGTATATCTAATTCTAATATATATATATATATATATATATATATATATGTGTGTGTGTGGGGGGTATTGTGTCCATTTCTTTGTATATCTTAAGCAGGACTACTTAGTATCTATGTATTGATTGACTTTTTATCTATCAATCTCATTTTGCATTCATGATTTTCTCCCAATAAATATAAGCAATTTACATATAAATAGGTCGAGATCGAAGAATTCTCATGTACGGAGATCGATTGATATAACAAATTGATCGGATTCGAAATGTTTTTTTCTTATTTTACATCTGATTGAAGACAGGCTGATATCATAGGCAAATATTAATATGAATGTAATGAGCTATATATATGGAGAAAACATATTTTGTATACATCAAGCTGTTTATATATGGTTCTGTATATGCTGTTAGTACACAGCCCCCCTTTTCCACTCCCCTGTTGACAAAAGTTTAGCAATCTAAAATAAAAGGAAAACTTAGTTGAGATGACTGTGATCGAACCATATATTGATAAGATTATGAGACCCCTTTCTCTAAAGGAATACTTAAATTTCGTAAAATAAATTCCGTTAAGACAATACTTTAGTCCCCTTCGCTCTGCTTCTTTGTGTCCTTATAGAACCATGTGCTCATACGCCAGTTTCGCACTTTTTACACGAACTTTTGCATTATTTTTGTACACGAAAGATCCTTCAGCTGCACCGGTGGGCCAGTAGGGGACAGACAAGGCAGTGTTGCATCGTATGTTTTTTCTCTCCACATTTACAGATGGGAGGATCAATTTTTATGCTCTATCTAGTCATAGCAACTATTGCTCGCCTCATTCCCGTTCCCAGGTGGTTGACAGGTTTACACTGGAGCCAAGGTGCCATCTAAACCGGGGAAAGGCCTTAGAAATCGGGGAATTCGCTTGTCAGTAAAAAGAGTGCTATTCTCTATCAGTCTGATCCACAGCTGTAGTTTGGTCTCTTCCAAAGACGTTGTTAGGGGTTCGACATAGCTGGGAAAGCTTCCCCTTTGACTTCAGTCTTGGACCGTTGTTTTACGTTCATGAAAGAGATCGCGTTCATCACTGATAGCCTTTGTGGAACCTCCTGCCTTACTTCTGAAGGGGCAATGCCAGCGAGAATATGCAGGTTGAGGATCAAGGTAGAAGCGTTCACGTCGCGATCTCTGGCAAGTAATACTTACTATTACCTTCGAATTCTGCCAAACACTTTGAAGTAAGCCAAAAGTTAAGTCCCCTTCGTTGACACACCATAATGATATGCATTCATTAATCACGTATGAATCAGATAATTCTGTTGTTGGCATTTGTTTTATTGATATATTTCTCTGTACGGGGAAGACTACATGAAGGTTGCCAATATCTAAAGTGAAAGTGTTTCTATAGAACGAACTGGATTCGAACTTGGAACACCCATGTTATGAGCCCGTGTCGTTAACCACTTAACCAGCATCACCTACCAGAATGATAGTAAGAAGCCAGTTTTGCTTCTGAGCATTCGGGACATCTAAGCAATCTTCCTGTTTCTATGTAATTGTTGATCAATTTTGTAAACCTGCTAGTTATTTTTGTTTTTTCTTTGTTTTTAAACGTTATGTTGTGCTCGTAATATCTGGTTTTAAAATCTAACAACAATAGGCATATGTAATTGATTTGCTACGGCATCATTTATTATAAAATATCAGCGGGTATTTTTATTTAAGGTACTTTGAGGTCAACCACCATATCTTAGCAGCGGGCAGAGATCAATACGTAATTTAAAATCTCCGAAGCAACCACAGATAAATTGAGCTTACTTACGCAGAAACAACTATTATCACGACATTCAATATATATATATATATATATATATATATATATATATATATATATATATATATATATATATAGTTTTATTAATATATAGGTATATATATGCTTATAGATATATGATTATATTTATTTATACAGATATGTACAAAATCTACAACATTGGCATGTTAGTTTTATTGATCAACAGATGTTATAAACTGAGATCTCATTCGGTAGAGTCACACTCCAATCGTAGCCTGAGATCATTTTTGGAAAAAAAAACACGTATTAGTCGTGTTAGTACAAATAAGGACATAACACATCATTATTTCAGTCGATAAGTTCGTCAATATTCGTTTAGTAAAATAATTTTTCCGTCAATGTATGAAATATGATCTGTGAAATTAAGCTATTTTACCAAACGAATATGGTTGCACCTATCGTCCAAAATAATTTGCAAAAACTTTAATACTGTGGCTGTGTGCTTATTTCTACTGCATAGCGTCCATGCTTATACACATTTCCATAAACTTTGGTGTTAAAATGCTTTTAATAATAAGTCTTTTATATATATATATATATATACATATATATATATATATATATATATATATATACATACATATATATATATATATATGTATATTATTTAATTAATTAGGTTTACATGTCTTGATAAAACAACATTAAAGCCAATATTTCTTTCAAAAGTTCTCAGTACAAAGAAAAGATTTATAGATGAATCTACAAAAATTAGAGCAGCCTACCCAAATTAACTCGCGTTTCAGTGCTTATGCCCTACAACGGGACTATCAATCAACTTCATAAATTTGCGTAGGCTGCTCTAATGTTTTTTTACAAATTTATATAAATGTTATTGTGTTAAATACATAATTATAATATAGTACACTATATTGTGTATGTGTTTTGTTTCTGTATTTACTGCAGCAGTGCTCAATACACAGTAGAGTAGAATGTATGTATTGTATAAGAATATTCATGTCATATATGTTTGCGTTCCGTTTTCTTGAATAGAATTATACAAAGTGTCTGTGTATTCCATTTGCCATAAATATATCTTTAAATTATATACATATACAAACACTCTCTCTCACACACACACACACACACACATATATACATATATATATATATATATATATATATGTGTGTGTGTGTGTGTGCGGAATATATATCATCGATATTATGAAATAAATAAATATGTATGTATGTATATATATATATATATATATATATATGCGGAATAAATATTTTCTATATTATAAAATACATAGTATACAAGATAAATTACTTCTTGATAATATTCTGTTTCTTACTGGACACCCTCGTGCACTCAAAGACACACACACGCATCTTTCTTTTATATACATACACACATATATATATATATATATATATATATATATATATACATATATATATATATATTTATATATATATATATAACTTGTTGTCTATGTAAATCATGTCTATTTAGTCGATATAAATATATAGACTTCGAAGTCATAGTTTGATGAGTTATACATTAAATGAAAGTGTCATTCCAATTTCCAACACAAATACGAATCGTTGCCTGAATAATAAGAAAAGACGGATCGGAAATTGTTTGCTGTTTGCGCAGTCCATAAAACACGTTTTCACTGTGGGTTCGATCCGCAGAAAAAGCAGTATTTTTAAAATTGTTTTTCTTGTTTTAATAACGTAAACATTAGTTAACCTAAGAAGTAGTTGTCTATTTTCTTTTTATTGCTCTTTGTTAGGATATTCTTTTTATGACTTATCTTCACTCAAACAAGGCATAATTGCAACTGAGACGTGAGGGGCTACTGTGAATAGAGGAGCAGATACATCGTAGCCTCCTAAGTGAGGAGTTGTGGAGCGGGAGGTTTGTTCACATTACATTTAATTGTTTGCATGTAGGTTAAGTCGGGGAACTATTGGAGCAGGGAGAAAATTCCAAAGGGAAGCTGTTCGAAGAAAGAAGCTATGAAAGTTGAAAGTTTTACGGCATCTGGAAACCTCAACAATGAAGGGGTAAGATTTTTATCATTGTTGAGTTGCTCGATGGTATTTACGTGTGCGGGTACAAATTCAGCAAGTTGATCGCAGCACAATCCATT
The DNA here is from genome assembly GCA_963556195.1 of Sepiola atlantica. Taxonomy (NCBI): domain Eukaryota; kingdom Metazoa; phylum Mollusca; class Cephalopoda; order Sepiida; family Sepiolidae; genus Sepiola; species Sepiola atlantica. The sequence goes on along the minus strand of OY744544.1, from coordinate 54,781,303 downwards.
GAACTACTTGTTAAAAAAGCACCGGGATGCAACATCGCGACGATTGGACACGGGGTCGATCTTGGTACACAGTCTGGGCCCTATTAGATTACAGACTAATTTTTGGACTTTGGCTAAAGGGGAAATACTAGTGGTTAGTGCACCCATGTGTCTGCTATATTCCAGTCATGGGCGAATAGCGGCTTTGTAAAAGTATAGGGTACTGGCAGGTGTGATAATTTTCTCGCTTGGTAGACGGAGCCCACTTTCTTTTGCAGTGTTTTTTATGTATTTGTTATCCGTTTGAAAAAGAGTCATATTTTAAATATTTACATAAAAATTCATAAAATATTTTACTAATTAAGATTGGGTATCTGTCTGTCTGAAATCGAAACTATACTATTACTTCTACTAATAATGGAGATTTGTCTGCAAGTGAAAATATTATATAACTGCTATTAATAATGGAGAGTTAGTATGTGTCTTTCTGAAGCCGAAACTATACTAGTAGTACATTTTAATGCTCAATTCAATTTACTATAAAATTCCAAACTAGTGTACTATCTTTCACTACTGAATGTTGTCATAATGCAATTTTCCTAGCCATTACCTCCTCCTTTTGTGTAGTATCTGTTCTTTTGTACTCATACCGTCTTCTACCACTTTACCTCCTCCGATATTAGGAACATTTAGTCTATGTTCTTTTGTAAAGAGACCATACTCTCAGACATTACCTTTTTGTGTGTCAGGTTATTGCAGTATTTGTTTGTTCGCTTTTATACAACTCGCTCAGCATAAACTCCTCCTTTGTGGAAGGGGTTTTAGTACATGCTCGTTCGTCATATATGCTAGCAAAATATGCGACTAGACGAAGGACACTTTTGTTAGAAAATAAAATATATAATAGCTACATAATACTATAGTTCTATAATGGAACGATGGCAATGTGGTTAACGACGCGGACTGAGGGCGTGCGTGTGCCAGGTTCGAATCCTTTCGTTCACCATGAACATTTTCATCAAAACCCACACCTGACCTTGTTTTATACCTTCTAAATAAAATACTAATCTTCAATAATGACTTATGGAATGATCATGGGTTCAGTCAGTGAATATATGCAGTCATGAATACCCGCTGCTTGAGAAATGTAAGAGAAATGTTACATTTGTCTATCTATTGTTCTTACTTTTATTCCCCTTTCTTTTGTTTGTTTCTGTGAACTTTGTTGTTGGCTTACCATCTCTCTTTGTTATACCTTCTAAATAAAATACTAATCTTCAATAATGACCTATTTATTTTCTCAGTCTATTTTTTTATCTTTCTTTCTTTCTTTCTTTCTATCTTACACACTCTCAGCGTTTCTTTCGATTGTTTTATCTATCGAAGGTTCACTATTTTATTTGACCTTTGGTTATTTGAAAATAGTTTGAATGCTTTAAATTGGTTGAGAAAAATTTTCGGTTAGAATAAAACTTGAAGCCAAAACATCCAGTAATGATAGTCGATTTGCACAACTAGTAAAGTAAACGAAGTATTTCCCGGATGATGCACTAATTTAAGGATACGAATAATCTCTCACGCTAAAAAAATGAATTGTACCCTAATATTGGAGGAGAGTCAACAAACCATTCCAACTAGTAAATATATAAAGAGTTGAGTACTCGTTCCGTTCGGTATTCTTTGTAGCGATATTGGAATTGTGTGTGGAGGCTAAAATGATCTTAAAACGATATTCCTAATACGGTTAGCGTAAACAGAGAAGTGGAAAATTCCATTAAAAATACAGTTTATAATTAGTGCTACGTGTTAAAATAGTGTGTCATAGACAGGAAGCCGCCATGGATACGTAATGTATAAGCTGAGAAAATCTTTCTCTTTCTTCTAAAATGCAAGATATAACTATGAGAATTTGTTAGGAGTATAATGTATCTATACACGGACTATATACTGGAAAATAAATATAAAAACCCTGAAAGTATTGATGACTTTATGCTATATTTATAAATAACACAATAAGATGAAAACAACGACTTAAAAAAAGAAAGAACACGAATTACTGCTACGTGTCAGCTACACAACAATAGCTCAACTGCCTACGTAAGGAGCTGCTGTTCGGATAACCTGCACATAGGTAGTCGCTGTAAATGGCTGGTGACATCTCACTGTATAAAAGGCAGTTTTGGTCGTTGTACTGAAGAAATAACAGCATACATTTCTTTTTCTTCCTCTTTTATTTGGTTCTGTAATAAGATATTAATTTAGGACATCAACAACATTATTGTCCTTATAGTTCTGCCGTTATACACATCATAATTATCCGCTGAAGGTTTGGGATTACACTGCACGACCACATCTTCAATGATGACACCAGAAGGCGGTACGGCGTCGCACCAAATGAAGGCAAGATGAGGGAATGGTGGCCCAAATAGTTTGGACATGTTCTGAGTGCTAAAAACGACATCATCGCGAAACTTGCTTTTTCATTAGAAGTCACCGGGAAGCGACCAAGAGGAAGGCCGATGATGCAGAAAGGGATCTATAAACTCGGCCTTCAACCGGACCAAGTCTGTGATCGTGTACAGTGGACAGTGAAGGCAAACATCCATTATTGCAGACCCCGCCGTATCTCGGAATTTACGCATTAGAAAAAGAACAACATCATTGGTTTATGTCACTATGTCTTTTTTACAGCACTGCAAAGTTTATTAATACGTAGACTTATCCTAGACTGTTCTTCGGGAGAGGTAAAACGGAAACAGAGCTTCGAAAAGACGTCCAAATATTTTCATCTCGCCTGCCAAAGAGAAATATGTAGATATTGTCTTATCTACTTGTAACTTTGTACTTGCTTTTCATGACGCAACAAAACGCCCAAACCCCCAACTAGTACTCTAATGGCTAATTCTTTGTTTTCTCTCACTGAATCTTACCTTACATGGAAATTCCGTATTTAACATTACTTTCACACACCGATGTCCAATAGTGTTACACAATGATACTCCATTATTGTGAATTTCTTTATTCATGTATGTGTGTATGTATTGTAGATGTATTGCGTATGTATGTGTTTATATGTGTAAGTGTATATATATATGTATGTGTGTATGTATGTGTGTATATATGTATGTATGTATCTGTGTATTAATGTATCAATGTAATATGTGAAATTATGCATGTGAATTCCTGCAGGTATCTGTCTATGGATGTGTGTATGTATGCACGTGGGTATGTATATATGTTATACACATTTATGTTTATAAATAGACTACTAAAGTCTAGGCGGTACATCAATTTAGAAGAACAGTATGATTCTAGTTCATAATGAACAACTAGTCCGCGTTATGGTTTGGACAGAGACAGCTGTACTTCTCTCGGGTTTAAACGTTCTAATTGTCTATCGGAAGTGATGCCAGTCGCTGTCGTAAAGATGTTGTTCTTTTCTCCTCTTTTCTCTTCGTGACTGTAATAACTCCATCTTTTGCTGTGGTGTTTGGTTTTCATTATCAGCGTATTTTTTTATGTAGATGAATTGTGCATTCCCCTTCTATTTCCATGAGTCGGTTGAAGCCTTGAAAACATCACCGGTATCAGTAATTCAGCTGATTTTCTGCTACATATACCCCCTCCGTCATGACCCAACTGCCGGTACATATTAGTCTAACCTGATCTCTAATTAAAACAATCCATTTTCTTTCTAAACAAATACTCCGTGTTTTTTCTATATTAACTTTTGAGCCACCGAACAGCTAATAACGCTTCACTATCTCATACGTATGTGTTAATATGATCCATCTTTAGAATCCACAATAAGTGTTAAGTCGAAAATTATTAACAATTAAACATCCCATAACTTCAGTATGTTAAGTTAAATTTTCCCACATTTAAACATTGCAGTATATTTTGACGGCATTACCCTATTGTGGGTTCTGGTCACTCTTTATTTATTAAAACTCCTTATGGTATTTAACTAGCAGGAATCCATCTTGGAATGGATATCCTGCTATTCGTATAGTCAAAAACCTCTATCAGAAATGAAAGGTGTTATAATTTATACATATTAACCTTTTGGACCCTTTGTAGATAGAGTGTACATTTACTTTTTGTTATATTGATCGTTCTGATCGCGTCAATTTTGCACCTGCCATTAGCGATTCTATTTCTCTGTTCGAATGTCCTTTTCGTAGCCATGTCTATGTGTTTTCTTGCGTTTTGTTTGTTTCGTCTTATAAATATTACATGTAGCCGCTTCCCTCTCATTTTGCTATTCTTGATTTTTTGTTTCTTGATTACCTGTTGTTGATGATGTTTTTTCAGAGTAATTAGCCTCTCAAGACTTTCGTTGTCGTAATTATCTAGTTCTGTTATGGTATCATACACGCGGTATTCAATATATACCACCCCTCTACCCCCTTCTCTTATTTTTACATAGAATCGCTGAGCAATACATGAAACAATTTACAAAACTTCTTTATATAACGACTAAACCTTACTTTTCAAATGATTTAGATTAAATTAAATTTGGCTCCAATTCATGAATAGCATACAAAGATTCGGAAGGTCGTTGCTTTTGATGTAAGCGTCACACACAAAATAACACTCACGTTATCTTATTAATATGTGTATTCCCGGTTGCCCCCTCCCCCCCTACGAAGTAGAAAAACATCTTAGAGGTTGGTTGGGATCGAACTATAAACCAGTCGGGTCTACATAAAAAACCGACGTCAAAGTCTTACGTCGCTAAACGTTGCGCCAAAGGGAAACACTTGAACACAATTAAAAAATTAGGTGACTTAAATGCTTTTCCAAATCTATGGGGCGGCACGGATGCGCAACGCTTTTGTTGTAAGCGTAACACACAAACACACACGCTATCGTATTAATATATAGATGCTTTTGATTAGTCAGATTACTATTATCATTACATGGTTATATTCATTAGGTTTTGACCGATGTAATCTCCGAACTACTTAAAGTACATCTTCTCGAAGTAATGAAATATATAGTCAAACTTTAGAATAATTATGTCATTTTTTGATCGTAAACCAACGTTATTACCTATAAATACATATGTCCATATAAACAGTTCTAGTACGACTATTTTTAAGCCTCCCAGAATCAATACTAACATTTTATACATGGACATATAGCAGAATTGTAAATAACGTTAATTAACAATCAGTTCTATGAGAGAGTCTACTTGAAGTTTAATATACAACCTTTACTATAAACGAATATATATATATATATATATATATATATATATATATATATATATATATATATATATATATAGAGAGAGAGAGAGAGAGAGAGAGAGAGAGAAAGAGAGATGGAGAACTATATATATATACTTTATTTAGATACTGTATGTTACATATTTCAGTATTAATATACAGTAACTAAATAAATTATATTAGCTCTTTTATATGATCGAGCAATTTATTTGATTTCTTTTCATATACAACCTGATACTATATATATATATATATATATATATATATATATATATATATATATATATATATATACATATATATATATATATATATATAAATATATATATATGGAGAAGGAGAGAAGAAGAGATAGAGAGAGATAGAGAGAGAGAGAGAAAGAGAGAGAGAGAGAGGAAGAGTCCTACACGCTTCGTCAATGTTGCTAGATGTAACAAATGCAAGAAGACGATGAAGAGTGACGAATATTCTATTAATTCTATGGGTAGGAATGAGTTTATAATGTAAACTTTGTCAAAGTATGTTTGGTTGTGTTTATAAGTCGGATATGTCATTTGGTTCCTGAATCTTGTTCAAAGAGCTCGTCATTCAATTTGTTTAGAATGGTTGACAAATTGAGATGTCGTTAGTGCATTGCGTTTCCTGGCAAAATATTTTCGATTCACAATGACGTCAACAACGACATTGTTTATTAAGCCTCTCTAAACAGTACTGTTTTGATGTTTCCCGGCTTTTTTGGAATTTCGCCGTACATTAAACGCCAATTAGTGTATTTCATTTATAACCTCTGACTGGTTTGTAAACTTGATTTTTATCGTGACCTCTTCAATTTGATGCGAGTTCTTTCTGGCCTTTTCTGGTCAATTTGAGAACGTAACCGCCTTCGCCCGTCCTTCTACTTAATCTATATAAGGAAATAGTTTAGATTATTTTTTTAAATGTTACTTTTGTTCTGATCAAACAAGGCATATTACCACTGAAGCATGTGGGAGGTTCGGCAGAAAGATGTTTGTTTGAATTATATTTACATTTTTGGATGTTGGTCGGGAAAGTGAAGCAGAGAGAGAACTCTTGTTGTAAATTAAATAATGTTATAAGTTGAATAAACCTTTTATTTGAATAAACTCATTTACTTATCAATATTTCGGTACAGAAGGCTGGACTCCCACGATCCCACGGTGCATTTAACATGCTTATGCAATATGGGGAAGTATACAGAATGCAAAATGCATACGGCTCAGTACCACACATGATAATACAGAAAGCTATGGATTTCTTTTGGATAACTAAAGCAGTGTAAAGGGTTCTGAAGTATAACCAATTTTAAATGAGATTTAAAACCGGAAGTCTTACAACAAATTGGCAAAGTTTAGAAGTGGGAATTGGTGCAGGTTCCACGTTTTCTGTCATCTAATTTGTACTTACTATGGAACTGATATTAGGAACAACATATTGCAGAAATACACTAGTGGATACACCACTTAGAACATGTATGGATGATGTGACAGTTTAATTGGAAAGTGTTGAAGGAATGGAGGAAGTTTTTCTTCGATTGGATGAATTGATTCTGTGGTCAAGAATTAAAATTCAAAGCGAATAACTCCAGATATGTGACACATGTTAAAGGCAAACAGAAAAAGTTCGGTATAATATAGGAGGTGATATGATATCAACTGTCAAAGAAAACCCAGTGAACAGTTTAGGGAGATGGTACAAGGGTGCATTAAATGACAGAATTCAGGGAGTTGAAATACAGCGGCAAGCGGAAGTGGGACTACAAACTATAGAAAAGACTGATCTACCTTGGAAATACAAATGTTGGTGTTTACAGTATGCGTTGTACCCAATGTGTTGTTTACAGATGTGTGAGATACCATTGATCCGAGTTGAAAGAATACAACAGCGATGCAGTATGCATATAAGAAAATGGCTGGGATTGCGAAAGATGCTCTATTATGCTGCAATATTTTGCAGAAATAATCAACTAAAACTGCCGGTCGCGTCTATTGTAGAAGAATATAAGACACCTAAAGTGCGTACAGTGATGATGCTTCGCTTTTCTTGTGATAGAGAGATCAAAGATGATCCACCTGAAGTAAGAACTGGGACGAACTAGAGAGCAGAAACTGCAGTAGATTATGCAATAACAAAGTTAGAACATGCAGATGTTGTTGGAGAAGTGCAAAATGGGACAAATGTATTTGGACATTTTTAACCATTTTCCAGAAGTAATGTAAGAGAAATAAATTAGGAAAGAAGTTCAAGAGAACCGATATTTACAATTTGTTACATGGGATCATCAAGAACAGTGCTTACGATGGGAGGAGTGTGCTGTTGAGCGAAGAATTGGAGGGATAGAAATATGGGCCTGAGAACGGGCAAAGAAATCGTTCTTGATTAGATCAACATATGATGCAATGCCATCACCTGCCAATCTTGTTCGCTTGGGGTTGTGTGCTAATGATAAATGTCGATGATGGAAAAAGGGAACGCTAAGGCATAGTCTCTCAAACTGTGAGCTGGCAACAGAAAGGTATACGTAGCGTCAAAATCAGATGTTGCAATAATTGAAGAACAACTCAAGAGAGAAATAAAGCAATTTCATGATGGAGAATTATCCAAGATTATACAAATAAAAAAGATGGAATTCCACAAAGCATCCACAAAAAGTAATCTGAGCAGTCATCCAACGACTATAAAATAGATGACAGATGAACTGGAAACTGAAAGTTAAGTGTAAATCTGGAAATCTTGTTGGTGCTCCCGTTGATATCATCTGAACAACGACCACATATTGTCGTGTGATGTGATGAAAAGAAAGAAGTGATAATACTGGAATTAGCAATAATATGGGAAGAAAACTTTGCCGCTGCAGAAAATAGGAAACACATCAGATATGGAAAGTTGGTACATGGATGTCACGATAAAGGATGGAAGATTGGATTTCATCATTTGGCCATTAGAGCAAAAGGAAATATAGAGCGAACAGTTGTAAACCTATTTCGACATCGCTTTTATCGTAACAACTCAGAATTGGGAAAATTAATTGAAGATATTCAAGAAAACAGCAGAGAAAATATCTTATTGTATATGGCTGAAGAAGGATGATATGTGCTGGATGGAGAAGTGAATGTTTTGATGGTGCAAGAAGTGAGATGAAAGCGATAGTGGTGACGCGATATGCAAGGTAGTATACGACGACATATGCAATCCAAATCAGTTCATGATGTTTATGATGGCTGAAAGGTGTTTCTGACTTGATTGCATCTATGGGCAGATGGCATCAGTGCTACATAATCACCTCCTGACAAAGGAGCTCCGCCACTTCAGAAAAGTAGTCGAGGAATAGGGGCCGATACTGCGAAGTAGTTCCTCATGATGATAGTGTAACCGGAACCGATGGCGGAGCTGTCAGCTACAAAGCACAAAAACCCATTATGCCCAGCATGATAACGTTGACAAATCGGTTCTCATTAGATCATCTAATATAAGCAACGTTAAGCTTTGCCAGTTTAAAATGGGTAACCATTCGGGAATACCAGGCGCTGAATGTTTATTTACTCCTCGCGGAGTAAGGCACAAGGCCAGTTTTATCTTACTCCCACAAGTAAGATGTGACCCAAGATCGGGTCGAGCAAGTGGGGTTAAAAGCCAGCGCTCGAGAGGTGAGCACTCTGGCCATTTAAAAATTGCCTGGGCAGCCCCGTCGGCATTCCCCGGTAGGGGCGCCTCAGACAGTAAGCAATACACTTACTCCTCCCCAAAGAGGGGAGGCGAAGCCTGGGAGGGTGGACCTCCTAGAACTGCACAGGACAGGCGTGCAGTATCCATCGGAACAGATACTACACTTTGATCTTAGCCAGGCGCTGAATGTTTGAGGTCGGCGAAACCTCCCTACATAAAAGAAATTCAGCCCTGAAGATTTCTTGGCACGTACTTCAGTATAACATGTTATTTCGCACATGTAGTGACACTACGGAGAAATCATTTGAAATGCATTTAGTTCTTAATCATGTAGCGAAACTCTTCAGAAAGAGTGTGCAATTTGTCATGAAAGATTTATAAGAAAGCCGGTAAATTACTATTAAATGTAATAATCAAAGAAGAATAACAAAACAAGAATAAATTATGGTAACTAGTAGGAGAATATATATCTTAATATAAAGAAAGGAGTTTGAAATAAAAATCATCCAAACACCAGATAAGACGTAGATAAGACGAACAAAGTTGCAATCCCAAAATTGGTTATCAGATTAATTAAATCTGTCCTTTATAATATGTTTTTACATTTTAATATCTCTTTCTCTTTCTCTCTCTCTCTCTCTCTCTCTCTCTCTCTCTCTCTATATATATATATATATATATATATATATATATATATATATATATATATATATATATATATGATCTCAATTTCTGTGTACATGCATGTGTGGGATTTTTGTGTGTTCTTCTAAAGAAAAGAACTTTAGAGGAGCTACATACAATCTTTTTTATATTCTTATGTAAACTTTACCGAGAAAGATAATGTCAGGGTTGCTGAATCTCTAAATGCACCCCTAAGGAGACTATAAGGGCATAATTCCCTTAAAACTATTCTCTTAATAATTTGTTGTGGCGTTTATATTCTCAGAGGATTGTTGGATATATATATATATATATATATATATATATATATATATATATATACAGAAGCATTCGTGGATATTTTAATATATACCACATACAGTTATTTTTTTGAACTTAAAAAAAGTAAAAATAAAACAGCAATTCGTCGTGCATATCAATATTCTTTCTCCCTTCCACTGTGCTATTGGGAGTAATATATTTTATTCTGCATCAGTTTATATTTAAAATACTTATACCGTGCAAGAATATGTTTTGATTGAATACTTTTTCCTTCGTTCATTATAATGATAGAAAAGTACCACATATTCTCTGAAGAATAGCTACTCTTGTAAACATGTACACTTCTTAAAAGATCCTCCCGTATTAAATGATTGGGAAGTTTATAAATAGAGATTCAAACGACGCAACCAACATAAAAGTAGTTATAGTTTTATTACAATTTATTTAAACTTATACTTTAATGATAAAACAATAAGAAACAAAAATAAAAGAACAACAACTTCTGTTATTTTTCATGATAACATCTTCCCAGGGACTTCTTTTTTTCAGGTGAGGAAAGTAGTGTAGCATCTGTTCTGTTGTCATAATACCATACCTGCATGCATTATCTTCTCGTTTTATGAAGGAATACTCCCAGGTATTACTCTCTCTTTTGTAGGAAGGGGTAGTGTAATATCTGTTCTGTTGTCTTGATAACATCCTACTATGTATTACTTAATTTTGGGGGTGCAATATAAGATATATTCGTTCATGATACTATTATCCTAAGCATTACCACATCAATTTAGGGGGGGGGCTGAACTCTCTTATGCTGTAACTCTTCCTTTGGGGTAGTTGTATATTTTCATTCGTGATGATGAATTCCTCACAGGTATAAGTCCCGCTTTGTGTGGGCAGTATCGTAAATGTTCATTCCTCATGATATAATGATGTCAGGATTATCTTCTCCTTTTAGAATAGTAGTGTAGTATCTGTTCTGTTGCCATGATATCATCCTTCTTACCATTAACTCGTTATTGTGGGGAGGGCGTAGTGTTTGTTTCATATTATACCATCCGCTTACTTATACCTCTTATTTTGGGAGTCAGTGTAGCATATGTTCGTTTCCCATATATATTAGCTTGTACAAATATATATATATATATATATATATATATATATATATATATATATATATATATATATATATATATACTGTGCCAAGAGAGTCGATCGATTATGAGCATAGACGAAGGACAATTCAAGTTTGGTTGTTAGCCAAGAAGTTTCCGTCGTCCGTAAACGCTAGATCATTGATTAGGCTAACTGGTTTGTTTTTGAGACTTGTCCAGCCCTAAGGTGGACGGAGAGGACGCTTAGATGGAACAATAATCCGTTATGTCATAGCCAACATAATAGAAAGAATGCGTTGCTTTGCCAAACCGTTTCTCGCGACGGTCATCTTAGATCTGATATCCGATGTTCATCTTCAACGGCGATCTCTGAATCCTTGGACAGGCTCCAAGCGAAGCAAACACACCAGTAAATAAATAATCCTCCTATTAATATTGAAATCAGCTCGATGTTCAGATCCGTAGACGTGTCTTGAAATGAATATCATCAGAGTACGTCCTCATTGTACATCAGGTCAAAGAGGAAAGTTTTATATTGAACTAAATGGTTTTTCCGGCTCGCTATCACTTCGAAAATTTCGCGACTTGAATACTTGAAACATTAATTTTAAATAACAAACTATTTATTCTTAACTTATTTGTAAACACGAAAAATAATTATCATGTATGCATATAGATAGATAAACATTAACATGTTGGAAATTTCCATACAAATATCTACCTATTTTTAAAGAAACGAAAATGAAAGAAGAAAGCAATTTCGTTTTTTACTTGCAATTTAGAAAAAGATAACAACTTTTGAAAAAAATATAGACAGTTCCTCTAAGGAATGAACATTTAAACACGAATGCTAAATATTTGTCCATGATATAAAACAATATTGTGAAACAGAACGATCGACTATATTGAGACAAAAAAAAATATTGAATTTTAGAAAAAAATAATTATTAAGATATATTTTTTTAAACATATATGCAAATTAGAAAACTTTACGACTGATATCGCATATACCTAAGCAGTATATAAAAAGAGGACGCGCATCTATTATGCAATGTTTGATAAGCGTTTATTTACCAGTTGGGGATACGTCTTCGACGATCAGTCAACCATAGAGTGGGCCGTTGTGGCATCTTCTGGCCCTGCTCTCTTGTACTGAGGAATGGTTATGTTCAGTGTTAGCAAGTCCACCACCCTGGCTGTGCGTTCTCTTTGCGAGAGAGTTCGTGCATTGCTAATCGCCTGAGGCTCCTGTACCGAGGAATGTGGAGAGGGTTGTTCAGTCATTTTTGTGGGCCAAAGTGCGCTTATCTTGCTGCGTTGGTGTTTCAGACCCAACATGGCCATGTGGTTAACCGCCTAGCAGGTAAATAAATGAAAGTAAAATTTACTTGTAACGGTGTTTTCACCTTAGCGCTCGTGCAACGTTCGCATGTATTCATTTAGAGTATAGGGTAAGCAGAAGAATAACCGATTAATTCCCCGAACAACTACAGTGTTGCGCCACTTTTTTCTTTCTCTACGACCATTAAAATCAAGATATAATGATACGAAATCTGATGCGTAAAATCTTTATTTTAAATTTTTATCAAAATCGAGTACATGTTTTTAATTTAAGAAACTTTATTAAATGTAACTCATCAGATTAAGGGATCTGAATAGGAAATGCGAATTCAGGAAATCTTAATCAGTCTCTAATAACTATGGATGAAATTTAATGCAAATCTGAAATATCTGCAAATGGGAGATTGTACACATATAATGACACGTAAAACCCTTTAAATTAATTAAAAAAACATGAAAATCGGGGAGTATTTATTAATTGATGTCTAATACCTATTGATAACTTTTCAGAGAAATTGGAAGTATCTGACCTTTTGTGAAAGGCTTACACCCTCTCTTTGCCTCCTTTGCAAAAGAAGATACAATTACATTTATTATAGCGACATTACCCACAATCATGCCATTTCCATTATGATCGGCTAATTTCTCTAGTAGCGAATCTTGTATATACAAACATAAACACGTGACAAACTTTATATCAGTAAATGTATTTTATTCACCCCGGATAAGACGTAACGGGCTACTCTGAATTAGGATCCATACCTATAGGGGCATATTAAATAATGGGTTGTGCAGAGAGATGTTTGTTAACATTACATTTAAGTATATGCATGTTGGTTAAAGGAAGATGAGCAAAGATGGAATTCCAAGGGTTAGCTGTTCGAAGCTATTAGAATAGAAATCTTTCCAGCATCTGGGAACCTCAACAGTGAACAGGGTGACATTTTGCCAATTGTCGGGTTGGTTAGGGGTATTTAACTCGAGCTTGTCGAAGCACATTCCATTGAAGTACTTATAAAACAACCACAGTAATATTATAACATGACGATGGGGCAGGGATTTGAGCTTGGTAGACAATGTGGGACCTATTAGATTATAGGCTCTTTTTAGACCCTGTCTAAGAGAGAGAAACAATGTGTTATGCATCAGCCCAGATGTGACAGCAATACTTCATGCATGTTTAAATGGTGGCTATGTAAAGATATAGGGTACTTGTAGGTGAAATAAGTTTTCTAACACGGTAGATGGGGGGCCTACCTTCCTTAAAGTAGACATGGATACGTTTAACTGACGATTAACCGGAATGTTAATGTGAACAAAAGAAAGGTTTAAAATAACTGATCTTTCGTGAATTGGTTATACCCACAGAAAGCCCGGCGTCTTCGATGTCGACAGAAAAAAGACGTGTGTCTCTCTCGTTAGTACGTAATAGTTGCTCATTGGAAGGTGACGTCTCTCGAGGTGTTGACATTAGCTTTAATCGTTATGCTGTTTTAACAGTAGAAAAATAGTTCTAATCTGGTGGAGAATATAGCAGTTGTCGTCTTCTCTTCCTTGGTATCTTCAATAATATATAAAAAAATTTAAAAAACAACAATATTGTTGTTCAATTGTGACATGCTCTTCTTTTACAGTACTGTAAAATTACTTGTCCTCATGAAACGCTCTGCGAGGTGACGTACGGCGAATTAAGACATAACATCTAAAATCATCTCATTTCAACGGACAAAAACAGACTTTGTTATGCTTTTTCCCCACGTCTCACTTGACACTTTCTGTACACGTAACTCTAACTAAATTAACTTCTAATAACTTAACAAACCTTAACGTGGAATTTCCCATTTTTTGTCTAATTTTTACACACCCAACGTCTAAACTTGCTACAATAAATGGGACCCGGACAGGTACTACCACGCAGGGTCAGAGTTGACCTAGAAGTAATAGACACTAAGGGTAAACTTCACCCGCAACAAGCTCTGAAATTTACTCACCAATAATCTAGGAATATGTGCTAATTTAATTTGCAATGAATAAATTGATAAAATGTGTTTAATCTTTGTTATAGTGTGATGGTGATCGACCCTATTTTGTGACTATATGGCCTCGTCTAGACAGTATGTATAGAGGAGCCTACGACAAAGGGCGAGCATTTCTTTCCGTAACATTAGTCGCAGAAAGACGCCAGAATATACCAGTCGAGGATCCGTTCTCGACAATCTGGCGAGAACTGGTCAATTCATGTGTTTTTTTTAATCTGTCAGGCTTATGTATTAGTCCTGTATAGTTATAGGAGGCCATTCCTCTGAGTCTGAGGCCTTGACACCCCCCTTTTTGGAGGGTAGTTAGTTTATTGCTAACTGCCTGAAGTGACTGGAACGGGGAAGTCAAAGTGGGCTGCCCAGCCAATTTTTTAAGAGGTCAGAGTAGCCCTTCTTCAGTGGCGCTTTCCCCACCTTCCGACCTTGGGTCACATCTTTCTTTGTTGGAAAAGAAACAGAATACCATTCTTTCTGTTAGGACATGTTCTCGACAATCAGTGCGGTGGGAACTGAGCCATTTAAGTGGCCTTATATCTTCCGAGCTTATGTATTAGTCATGAGCAGTCGAAGCAGGCCCACGTTCGCAGATCTTCCTTCCAATTTTTTGGGAGGAGAAGTTTATTGATACATGGCTGAGGCGCCCCTACCAGAAAAAGCCGACGGGGCTACCCAAACAATTTTTAAAGAACAAAAGTTTCCTTTCTTAGGAAAACTGGCTTGTTCTTTCCACCTGCCAGTGTTGTACCACATCTTCTTGCGATGGAGAAGGGAATACTATTCTTGTTCAAGTTAGATTATTTTTAACTACCTGAGGCGCCTTGACTTGGGAATGCTGACGGTGCTGTCCATACAATTTTTCAGAGCCTAGAGTATTTCTTCTTTAGTGTCGCTGAATTACACTTTCTGACATTGTGTCACGTCATACTTATGTGGGAAGTATATAAATATTTAGTTTTTTTGTAACATTGTTGTAGAAATACTTCCAACTAGTACAGACCAGTCGATGATCCGTCCTCGACAATCAGTTCGACAGAAACCAGGCTAAATCTTTCGGGTTTTTTAAGAGGCCAGAGTGTTCCTTCTTTAGGATCGCTTGCTTGCCACCTTCACGTTCTAACCTTCTGTAACACTCTCCTGCGATGGGAAGGAAGTTGAAGAAAGACTCGGACTAGTACATACCAATCGAGTATCCGTACTCGCCAACGGCCCAACATATATTAGCTTAACTCCGTGGCGTTTAATCTCTCGGGTGTAGATATTAGTTATGGTAGTCGTAGGTGATCAACCCTTCCAATCCTAGCCTCCACTGTTTTCAAAAGAGTTAATTTATTGCTACCTATCGGAGGCGCACCGAGCGGGGAACGCCGACAGGGCTGCCCAGGAAATGTTTAAAAAGCCAGAATGTCCCTTATTTTGGGGTACTCGCTCACACTCCCAATATTCCGACCTTGTTCCACATCATACTTATCTGGGAAATATTGTAATAGCCAATCCTTCTGTAAGTATCCTGTACTTCTGACTTCTACATAACAATGTGTAAATGCACATTATTGTAAATCTACCATCTTGTTTTCTTATTTATTATCGGCCTTTCAAGCACACAACAATCTTGAAAAATGTCCTTATTAATAAGAACATAATGCAATTCTATTTTTTTTAAACTGCAATAATTTATGTTCAAACTATGTTAATATTATTTAGGTATATCTAAGGAGATTGTATTTCACGGGACGTGAGTGTGTGTTTCGTCTGAGGATTCTTAAAACTTCATTAGCCTCGGGACCCGCAAAGGTCATCATCCGGCCGTGTATATGAGTGGATATTTACTTGGTCTTTCGGAAAGCAAACGATCTTTTGTTCGTATGGCTCATATATCCGTATCGCTTGTATCATGGTAACAACTTATCGCTTACATCTCATAATAAAATTCAGCAGATCGTTTACATATGTCAGGACGTATCAACGTCAAAAACGGATAAGCAAAATTTGAGTTTTTGGCACCTAATTATTTTCGTCTTTAAAAAGCGTGACCTATGCTTTATATATATATATATATATATATATATGGGTGTATGTATTTATATATATAAATATATTTATATATATGTATATATATATATATATATTTAAATATAAAATGTGTGTGTGATAATATAGAAAAATAATTATCTAATATAATTTCGTTTATTCTTATGAGAATCAATTTCCATAGGAAAATGAAGCGCAATATTCAGTATATATGTTCATGAGAGTGCATATATAACTTGGGGTTGTTCAAATATACTTTGAATTCTTCCCCAGAAAAATTATTGGCTCGGAATTTAACATTCACAGAATAACATAAATGTGTGTGTAAAGAGATCAGGGAAATTTATATTATAGTGTGTTAATTTCTGAGTCAAAAATATTTCCGTGAGAAGCCCAACGATTAGTTTAGGGTACAACAAAGACTCTGATTGATTAACTAGCTCGACTAAACAGCACGTGTGTATAAAATCACTCGGCAAAACTAACTCCATGCATTTTACCTTAATTGGATTAAATATATTTTCATAATTTACTACCTAGCTGTACTCACATATCGAACACTGTTGAAGTAAATACTGAAATTTGATACATAAAAAATCATATCTCATAATATTTTATGTGAATTTTCTTCTTCAGGTGTTTGCAGCCATCGATTTTCATGGATGTCTATTCTTCTCGGCATTCGGTATTTCTGATGAGATCTAGACTCGTGATTCCAGTGCCCCTGTTAATGCCATCTGTGAACATGGTACGCTGTCTTCCTCTACTCTTTTTGCCGTCGATTTTTCCCAACATCAAGCTTTTCTGCAAGCCGTCCGCCCGCATTATATGGCCGAAGAACTTCAAATGTGTGACGTGGACAGTATTGGGAAGCGATCTGCTGTAGTTAGTCTTACGCATGGCTTCATCGTATTTCTTCCTTTCTGTCTATGAGATTCGTAGAATTCTTCTCAGAAACAATATTTCCGCTGCTTCTAAACGACTTTCAGCCACTTTCGACAATGTCCAACATTTGCTACCGAATAGTAGGATTGACCATATGTACGCCTTCAAGATTCTGATTTTTGTGTTCATTTTTATGTTTCTATTTTGAAAGATGCACTCCATGCTATAGAATCGGAATTTTGCCATTGCGATTCGTTTCTTGATTTCCGCGTCACTTTCACCATCCGACGTAATATTACAACCCAAGTAGTTGAATGTATCCACTTGTCTAATGGTCTCGCTGTTGCATTTGATGTTGCATTTTTGTACTTTAGCTTTTTGTGGATAAATTAGATAATAATATTTAGCTCCTCATGTAGTTGAGCGGTTTCAAAAGAATTTATTTCACCACTGAAAAATTATATGGAAAAAGTTTACTTAGAAACATCACTTAAAAATATCCCAACACCTAGCAAGTATCGATACATTATTACATTAATTAAAAATACGGACGAACTAATACACCGAATGCGATAGCGAGCACAGTTCATCTTTAAGAATAAACATAAACACGTATATACAAAAGAATCTTACTGATTTAAAAGCCTAAAAACGCAAAACAAATAGATTCCATGATTAGCTTTGAAAATCACCTCTTAAATGTAATTAATGATTTAGTTTTTCTCAAACTGCATAATAATTACTAAAAACAATTACACAATATAGTTAGAAACATAAACAACTCTAACAAAATCTTCGTAAAAGCGGATAAAACTAGGCATTTTTATAAAATAAATAAACAAGAGTATAACAAACTACTCACAGACAACATTAGGAGAAACTACAAAAAACTAGATACAAGCGAACGTAACTACATATATTTAATAAATGCTGAAAGTTAACAAATCACCGATAGACTAAAAATTAGCGACAAAGTTAGCAAATAAAAACCAAAGGAGACCTATATCTTATTTAAAGACCACAAAAGTAAGTTTAACAATAACACTAGCGCTCGCCTAATTAATGCGACCACACTAGAAGTATGAATAATTAGTAAGACAATTCTATCTACAATTAAATACCAAATGAAAAAAGACCTAAGATTACACCAGTTGGTGAATACTGCCGAAGATCACTTGGTTTAATAATATCGAAAATAAGAACAATTGTACCTTCCTACACTTTGACATAGTGCATTCTTATTCATCCATATCCAAAGAACTCCTCAACATCGCCCTAGAGTTTGCCGAGATATATACTGATATATCTAAGGATGAAATATATATCATTAACAATGTAGAAGATCAGTTTTGCTCAATAATAATGACATATAGATTAACACAAATATAACCAACTACTTTGATTTGGCCATGGGTGCCTTTGACTCTTCGGAGAAATAAGATTTTGTGGGGTTATTTCTTTTATATACATTCACAAATATATTTGATAACATAGATATCGGCCTATATAGATATGATGGATTAGCTATGATAAGGAATTCCAACAAGGTCAAGGGAGACAACTTCATGAAAATTATACAAATGATGATGAACAAATAGGCCTAAAAGTGAGAGTACTTTCTAACATAAAAATAACTCACTTTTTAGATGTCACTGTGAACATAAATAAATATACTTACATACATATTTAAAAGAATACGCTAACCCAATATATGTAAACCCAAAGTACAATCACCCCCTATCAATCATAAAACGTATTAAGAATTATATCGAAAGTAGGTTTATCAATAACTCTAGCAACGAAAATGTATTTTAAAAATCAAGCAACATTTGCTATACAAGTCTAAGAAATATTGTACCATAATATCGAAATTAAATATAAGACAAACGGCACTAATAATTATATTAAATTAGAAATAAAAAAAAGAAATATAATAAGCCGCCCTTTAATTAGATGTTAAAACTAAACTAGGCAAGAAATTCCTAAATGTCATTGACAAATAATTCTTTTTAATCAATTCCCTACATAAAATATTCAATAAAAATAGCCTAAAACTGTCTCACAGCTGCTGCGAAAACCTAGAAATGATAATTAAGGTACACAATAAGAAATCACTAAAAGAGAACAGCAGAGAAAAAAATAACAAATTGCATGAAAAACTACAGATATAGCAAAAATAACACTAAGAAGTACAAAAATATAAGCACTACAAATAATAATCACCCAAACCCTAATAGCAATCAGCCAAATAGAAATGCAAAAGTTAGTAATGAACTAAAAAGCTGTAACTGCATAACTCATACACTTTTAAACTGTAGAAGTGAAATAGATAACTGCCTTAGGTTATCAATGCATAATAGATAAATGAATACAAAACTAAACTAAACTTAAACTTAAAAACTTAAAAACTAAAACCAAAAATAGAAATACAAGAAAGCACATGTTAAAATAACGTTATATATTATTTAGACACATCAAAGCGACATTGATAGGCCACCCTATAGAAAACAGGACAATCGAATAGGCAATAGGAAGTAAAATCAACCGAACCTTTGTTTGTGAGAAGCAAAATGATTGGCTAAGAGAGCAACAAAGAATACGATTAGTTAACTAGCTAGACTAAGCACCACGTGTATATGAAAACACCCGACAGAACTAATTCTATGCAGTTTTGCCTGACGATTCCCTCCGAGAATAAAACGGGGAAGCCTCACTGTAGCTCAATTTCCATAAATATATTTTCATAACCTACTGCATAGCTCCATTCACGGATCGAGCACTGTTGAAGTGAATACTAAAAATTAATACATAAAACAATTATATCGCCTTATAACAATTTATATGTATACATGAAAAAAATATGCATATATGTGTGTGTACATATATTTATATATATACACACACACATATATATATATATATATATATATATATATATATATATATATATATATATATATATATATATATATATATATATACAGGGTGGGCAAAAATAAGGGTCCTATTTTTAAAAATTCATAACTTTTTTATTTATTGATTTTTTAAAATTTTTTTTTAGAATAAGTAAAGGACCCCTTCCGAAGCAAGCATGAGCCGTATTAGCCCTAAGGAACGTACCCTCATTTAGAAAACATTATTTTTGCTTAAAAAACTCAAAACAGTGTAAAAAACAATACTTTAGTTTTTGTAAGTTTTAAGAAGTGTTTTTCGGCTAAAATTTGTTTTGTTTATTTCAAAAAATCTCGGAAGGGTCAGTCTACACACACATACAGTTTGGTGAGTTTAACTTTTATTTTGTGGAAGTTATTCAAATTCAAGTTATTCAAATTTAAAGATAGGACTCTTATTTTGGCCCACCCTGTATATATGTTGTGTGTGTAAAATATTTTGCGAAGTGTGAGCTTAAACAACTGTAGGCGAATCACAAGATCGAATGATGTATTGTTAAATTAAAACGTGAGGATGTCGGCTTAACAATTGCAAGTTAGCTTCGAAGAACTTCAGAGGTCACCAGAAGTTTTGAGGTCAACATTGAAGTTATTGCAGTGGTGTATCTGGAATACGAACCGATGGTATTTATTGTAAATACTTAATATGCTGCATCATCATGATCATCATGATCATCATTACCACCACCACCACCGCCACCATCATCATCAATTACGGTTTAACGTCCGTTCTACATGCTAATTTGCGTTGGACGGCTTTAACAATTTAACTTCCAAAATAACCTATATCTCCCAGGTATTTATCCCTCTTTCTCTCAAGTCCATTCTCATAACTTTCTGTTATGTTTTACTTGGTTATCCTCTGTGAACTGGTCCTGCTACCTTAACTGATCTACATCTACTAATCCAAGTACTCACGTTATTTTAACCATACCATACCATTGTATTTTCCTGCTCTGTAAACATCTCCTTATAATGCCCATATTTTATTCTACTCTGATCTCATCAGAAATAAGTGGGCGATTAGGACAGGCATAGAGTATTTAAATCGAGGAGGGGTATCGATCTTTCACTCATTATCTAAATATTAACTAGACGCTTTTTGGCCAATCATATTTACAATAAAATCCATCGCATTCATACTATCGGCGTGATACCCATCCAGTTACAACAATAATGCATTCATTCTATGAGCTTCCTACTTAAAATGTATCTCCAGCGTTTTAAAATTTAAAATCTATATATTTATCTATTGATTAACAACTTTATTAATCGGATTTTGAATATCTTAACAAGAGTTAATGAAACATGATACAAGGTTTTTGCTGGTATACTTTCTGCAAGTTTCACCACTTAAAATACTTGTTTTCTTTTCTTCTTTGTATTGAGTTGACCCCAAACAAGGCAAGTTTTCACTCTAGAGGTAAAGGAGCTACTGAGAATTAGGGTGAAAGTTTTAGTGGTCATCCTAAATTACGAGCTGTGCAGATAGTTGTTTGTTCACATTAGTTTTAAATCTCTACATGGGGTAACAGGTAGTAGCATCTGGGGGCCTCTACAGTGTATGGATGGGATTTAGCTGATTGTCGGGTTAGTCGAGTGTATTTACGTCGAGGGGGCACTAGAGAAGCAATTTCATCGGACCACATTTCATTGAAGTACTGGTAAAACTAGCACAAAGAAGCAACATTGCGGCGATGGGACAAGTGCTAGAGCTTGGTGGATTGTGAGTGTCCTATCAGATAAGATACTCCTTTTTAAGCCTTGTCTTAGAAGGAGAGACTGGTGGATGTGTTGCATAGCCCTTCTCTTTGGCCGCGGCGGTACTCGTTTCGTATACTCGTCCCAGAAAGGGCCGTGGCAGTTCACATTTAATACTCGAAAAGGGTCGTAGCAGTTCACATTTAATACTTGTCATTCTTAAAACATCACAAATAACATAGTGCATATATCGTTTGCACACCTTTAGATTTCTCCATCGCCGTGTAGAGGGTCGCTGTCTCGATGTCGTCTAGTGGTTGAAGTTATTCCTCCTTCTTTCTGCCGGGAACCACGTCGCTGCAACAAAAGCTCTATGATAGGGTCCGAAGAAAAACAATCTTTTTAATTTAACTTAATATTTTATTTCAAGCGTTAGTTATTCAATCAGCTGGGATATAATCATTACGTTGAGAGAGAGAGAACGCAAATTACTACTTTATCGCAGTTACTTATCAAATAAGTCTAAACAATTCGTGGAGGAGGGGAAGAGATCTTTCGCCTGTATTTTCTTAGGGAAATATTGTCCTTAATCGGTTGTTGACTACATGCTAAAAATCACGTATCATAGGTTCGTCTCCAAAACGCAGACTGACTAAAACTCGCTTCTTCGAAGAACGATTGACGTCACGGATCCCTCTATTTCCCAGGCAAAGGCATGTGACGTCAAAGAGCCTCTCGCAGGTTCACATTGATCTTTGATCTGGGATCTCGTCACGCGGTGACCTTGTTACGTCTGTGATTTCCGACTGTGAGAGCAGGCTTTATTCTTCACTCGACTGCCGGACCAACCCCGCGATAATTCACGCAAGTCAAACCAACGATGTCCAACAGATACGTTTATTTCCATAGGACCAGTATCCAAGAGATGGTGCACTATCCCAGATGTGGCAACAATACTCCATGCATGGGCGGATTGTAGCTTCGTAGAGATATGAGATACTATAATGTGATATAAGCTTTCAAGCACGATAGAGGAAGCGCACCTTCTTTGCAGCACCTTTGATAATGCCTTTAATGTGTTTGTTCTAATTCATGTTACCTGTGAATGTTAGGCCGAGGTGTTTGAATGTTGGACTATCCGGTATGGTGTTATTTGTCATGGCAATCTTGAAGTTCATGAAGGAAAAAGCTTTGTCTTATTAAATGTTACCATCCATTAATGATCTCATTCAATTATAGAGTAGAGTTCACTTTCATAATGTAATCAGGGAGGGTGTTTATGAAAATAAGGAACAATAAAGGTCCAAGGATTGATCCCTGAGGTACACCTGTATTTATGCTATGTTGTTTGAATAAACGGCCGTCGAGGACAACTTGGATCTCTTTTGGTAAGGAAGGATCTAATTATATTAAATATTCGTCCAGTAATACCATATGAATGACTTTTTATGAGAAAGTCATTTATACAAGACCTTGTCAAAGGCTTTAGATATATCAAGCGCTACTGTTTATGGTATATTCGTTCGGAGATGACCATTAGGATATCCGCAGTAGACCTTGCTTGCTTAAATCTATACTGATAGTCAGAAAAAAGTTTAGCATGAACAAAGTGCCAAACTATTGCTTGATTTATTGATCATTCAAAGCTTTTAACGAAAAGCAGTAGACCAGTGTGGCGATGATTCTGAGAGTCAGTTCTATCTCCAAGATTTGTTGAAGGCTGGTACCACATAGGCAATTATCCATTATCGGGGATGCAAGATTCAGCAAGGCATTTGTTTTAGAGTTTATAGAATGCAGGGGCCAGTTCAACTGAGCATTTCTTTATTACTATTACTGGTATAAAATAAGCTCACATGCTTTGGAGGTATCAAGCTTTTATATGATGTCCATCACATGAGATGGGGTGATTACCAGGTCATAACTTTTAATTAATATGAAATAAGGTGTTTTGACTTAAGAGTTAGTGCAATGAATATGCCCCACATCGGATTTATTCCGTCTGTCAGTTGGCAAGTCTGTGATTTTGTTGGTGGTGCACTGTAAATATGCACTAGGCGGTTGTATGTTTAGTGGGTTGTATGTTTGCAATTCATGCAAATAACACACTTGCTGCAAGTGAACATATTTAACAAAGAAAAGAGAAATATGGGAAATATCTCTGATTTGGGAGTGGTACCACCTAAAATTCGATTTGTCTACGTGAGAAAATAATATTACTATCTAGATACGAGGTTCCCTGCTGCGGTTTTGGCCAACTTGCTTTTTCCAAAATAATCGGCGGCAAGGTATGAAACACCCGAGATATTATGTATTTTGTGTTCATGGATAAGGCTGGTGGTCTTTCTGGGATGGTCCTGCTGATATATATATATATATATATATACCCATATATATATATATATATATATATATATATATATATATATATATATATATATATATACATATATATATACATATATATATATATATATATATATACATATATATAGATAGATACATATATATATATACATATATATATACATATATATAGATAGATACATATATATATACATATATATACATATATATACATATATATATATATATATATATATAGATATATATATATATATATATATATATATATAGAGAGAGAGAGAGAGAGAGAGAGAGAGAGATTGGTTTTCTGGTGACTAACAGTTGTTTATCCCTGGTCATCAAAACAGATGGTGGGTTGGTGAACGGTTTAACTTGTGTTTTTATTTAGTTAAGCTAAGAATTCTTTTGCAAGTCTGTTGTTCATTAGAATGAAACGAGTATCATCTAAAGAAAATATTCAGTTTTACCTGTTTTAAACTGGAGTTGTGATTCTTTTGGAGGGGAATTATTCAGTTGCAGCATTCACTAAGACCTTACAATTGACACTGCGACCGATGCCAGAACTGGGAAACGACAATAGACAAGCACAAGCAGCGGACTATTACGGCCTGTGCAGTGAACACACACAGGCGCACTAATATAAGCAAATGAAACACCTAAAATGTAATTCTATTTCAATTATTATATTGTTACTTAAAAATTTATAATAGCATAAAGACTCTCGTCCCGGTATCTTTTAGTAGATGACGTCATCTATTTAGATGTTATAAAGGATTTTTTCCAGTAGCGTAAATTATGTTAATGTTGTGACTACAGGTTCAGCAAGTGCATATATAGTTAAGCCTATGCAAACTCCGCTAATGTCAACTCACTTAAGATGTATTAATAATGTTGGCTCATTCCTAGTAAAGAATTTGAACTAAGTAAAAGCAATATATATATATATATATATATATATATATATATATATATATATATATATATATATATATATATAGATAAACATATATTTATATAAATATATATATATATAAATATATATATAAATATATATATACAAATATATAAATATATACATATATAAATATATATATATATATATAAACATATATATATATATATAAATAGGTATATATGTAAATATATATATATATAAATATATATATAAATATATATGTATAAATATATATATATATAAATATATATATAAATATATATGTATAAATATATATATATATAAATATATATATTAATATATATATATATATATAAATATATATATATATATAAATACATATATAACATATATATATAAATATATATATATAATATATATATATATATAAATATATATATAAATATATACATAATATATATATAAATATATATATAAATATATATATATAATATATATATAAATATATATATATATATAATATATATATAATATATATGTATATATATATAAATATATATATATAATATATATATAATATATATATATAATATATATATATATATATATATATTATATATATAATATATATATATATATATATATATATATATATATTATATATATATATATATATTCCAGCAGATTGGCAAGGAAGTGTCAGTCTTGTTTTCTGGAGTCAGACAGTCATTTCTTTTTTCGATAGCCTTCGGAAACAGCTTGTCCGTTGGTGTTCGGGTGGACTTGTATTTTGATTTTCTCGGACTAAGAATTCTCATGTGCAAGTCTGTTGTTCAGTAAAAGAAAACGATCATCATTGTAACATCTAAAGCCAATAAAATTGTGTTACTTATTTTAAACTGGATTTGTGATTTTATTTGACGGAAGAATTCTTCTGTTATAGCACTTACTGAGACCACATGATTGACACTGCAATCGATATCGGAATCGGACCACGAATTCGAACCAACACAACGAGCGCTCGTGCAGAAAACGCACACAGCACACGCTTATAGGCACTGTGCATTCTCATACCTAAACTATCCGATTGTCTAAACGGATCTTAAAAATATCTGTACCATAATCTTGATTGCTATTTCTTGGCGACTTTAGGAGTTGGCGTTACAATAGCTTTCAGATCCAAGAGTCTATATATTTGACTCCCGGTGAAACCTTCTACATAATGCTCATATACCTCTTAAGATAGAATACTGCTGTCATATATACAGAAAGCACATTTCCTACCTTGACAGTGTTTAAAACCGACGTTCTTATCATGTGAGTGGTGATATATTTCATTCTTAAACGCCTTTCTTCACAGAAGAAACGTTGCTTGTTTTTTTCTATAGTCAATCCATAGAAAGTATCCGACTCATATTCATGAATTTTATAAAAAGCCGAGTTCTTGCTGTAAAATAAGGACTCAGTCCTTATTTTACAGCAAGAACTTGTCTTTTATTAAATTTGTATTTTCCGCAATGGTCACCACTTATCAAAGCCAAATGCCACTCGAGGATGAGGGTTTATTAGAAGGAATTATTGTCAAAAGCAAGTTCGAATATTTGTGAGGATTGTTCTAAATAGGACTATGTTTATATTGGCTTTGAAGCCGACAAGGTTCTAATCTACGGTGAGGCAATAGTGTAGCAATGTTTCCCACAACTTTGAGAAGTTCTGTTAATTGACATTACACCTGGTGCTGGTCACACTGAGTTCGAAAGGAAAGTGTTTCCACGTTGTGGTTTAGAAAACAAGTTGTTGATCTTAATGTTTGACACGAAGAAACCAAAGGTTTGAACTCAGAGTAGAGAGAGACTAGCAACGACTCTTCTGTTAGCTAGAGCTAGTGAAGAACGGAACACATCAACCCACTACTAGCTTTCAAATTTGAATATGGATTCTGTCACGGCAACGAATGCTCTTTAGAGTGGCACCTCCCCAAATGTGTCAGCAATACTCCATCTTGTGACGTAAGTGAATCTTCTATAGGTTCATGATTATGCCAGGAGTCTTCTTAGCATAACTGCAAATAATTTTCTCTTTCTTTCGCCTTTGCTTCATATCAGGCGGAAATTTTATGAATTTTCTTTCAAAAAACCGCCCTTATAGAGAACACGTTACCACAAGATTGTTTCCATGTGTGCTAGAATGTGTCCCTCTTAAAATCTAATGTCAATAAAAACTTGTTATAAACACTCCTCATAAGTCATGATTTATTGTATGAATTCCATTCCTTATTTTAAATCCTCTCATAATATTAAACATCATTAAACTCACAAAATATTAAATTCATATAACTTAATACTCGAGTGGCTCTTAGTCTTGATAAGTTGATCTCCTTTAGTAAACAAAAATAACACAATAAGGCATAACATTTTAAGATGGAATTAAATTATTTATAAAATTAATACAGATGAAATTTAAGGAACGTTTAAATTAGATATTAAACGGAAGTTAATTTGTATCGAAATCCTCTATGTGTGTGTGCATATATATATATATATATATATATATATATATATATATATATATATATATATATATATATATGTATGAATATAGGAAATATTCAAATAATGAAAAAAACAAGTTACATATTTTACAAGTTTATTATCAGGAATATAATAAAATGACTTTAATCCACGGATGTTTAAAGTATTACTCTTATCTTCAGAAGAAAAAAAATATATACATTTGAAAATGTGCTTAAAGATACGTTTAAATAAAAATCGTTCAAAGAAACTATCAATAATGAGAAGAAAGTTGCAGACAAAATCAAATTTGAATATGCTATTATGTAGTGGAAGGTGATTGACTAAATTAAAATCCAGGAACGATTGAAAAAGGCTGAAGTTGTTGAAAAGTTAGTATATATTTGACACATCATGCTACAGTTCAAACTTGTTTAGCCTTTTTTCCAACACACCAATGAAAACATATTTTTAGTTACATCCTTCGGTACTTATATCAAATATTAACCAGTTTCCGTGAAGTTCACGTCGACAGCGTTCGCCATGTTACTAAAACACCTGCATGATGACGAGGCAAATAGTGGCAAACGAAAACTGCAACGTATGTTATTTTCAGTTTTATTTGCAAGAAATTTTCAAAAAATGTGCCACTTCTGACGGATTTCTAAGCCCTACATTTGGTGGTTTGACACCTCCATGAATACTGTCCGTTATTTCTGTTCTTTCTATCAACCGACACATGTAATAACATTGCTGACATGTTTTTCTTTATGTCAACAGCTGTCTTTCCTTGCAGAAAGAAATAACTCCTTCGGGAGATTCATCACTACTACACAACTCTTAGTATTTTTTAGAAGGGAGGGGGATTTACCAAGAAATAAACATGCATTGGATTTGATCAATTGCTTCTGGCTTTAATCAATTTGAATACTGATTAGAAAATTGTCGTCTGGTAGCTGACAGCTGATTGGCTAATCGCCCGACATCTGTCGGCTTTTTACATAACATGTCTGAACAGTGCCGACGCGAAGATTACGGAAACTGGTTTATATTCGATATAAGTACCCACTCGTTCTATAAGTCAACATCAAAACTATATTTTTAAAACAAATTATGAATGTTTATTAAAATTATTATATTATATTTTCAGATCTAGTAAGATACATGCAACTGAATTACTCTTGTGTGAATTTAAAGGAAGTTATATATATATATATATATATATATATATATATATATATATATATATATATATATATATATATACTTCTTCCAATAACGCTAAAGTTAAGGAGTAAAACACGTGTCTTCTAGCCCCAGTAGTCTGGGGATGCAAATACAAGTCAAACAGTTACTTTAGACTTACTTATTCGCGTGAAATGAATTCGGAATGAAATCCCTTAATCTAAAATTAAAAGTAAACGGTGGATTTTTGCAGCTTATCAAAAATGATAATGATAATTTATGTAGAAAAAAATAAAATTACTGACGTAATTCTATGATTTTCGATGAATATTTTAGTGAAATATTAAACTAAATAGGGAGTCCGAAAACTAGTTTAGCATAGTGGTTCCCCTTCATTTATCTTCATATTAATCCGCCTACACTTGTGTTTGTATATACGTTATTACCTTCGACACCCATTTTTTAAGATGTGATCGTCCGATCGCCATATATAATTTTTACTGGTTATCTGATGTCACTCTTTGCCCCAAAAATGATTTCATCTATTTAAAAAGGAATCGTTCCAAAATCAATCAAGACGTCATAAATAGAATTCCGTCGTCGTCGACATCAAAGTGATATTTGTTTTAGTGATTTAAAGGATGTTTTGCTGTGAAAAAGACTATTTATTTGAAAAAAAATTAAATTGTAAAAACGTTCGGTATATTTAGTAAAGTTACGACATTTTTAGATGAGGATCGATCATTTGTATAACATGCATTATATAGACTGTTGTTCCTGAACCTGGATATTATATTGACTGTTGTTCTTTAACTTGCATATTATATTAATAACCATTCGGTCGGTGTAACCTCCGACCTTTTTCAGATGCATCTTTTTTCGAACTTTTAACCGTTTTCGAACTTGGGAGTATTTATGCCGAACTCGGGAATTTGTACGCAATTTCGACCTGAATCATTTATTTAATCAACGGGATTGATTGTTCTGATTCTAGCAGCTACAAACGTGTAGAAATGTTAATTTAATCTATTAAATATTCAACGACTAAAAAAATGTAATTCATTTTAGGTAATAAAAATTATTTTTGTGCTAAGAAGAAAGGGATGCACAGTAATTAAGTATTATTTACTCCTCTCCAGGAGTTAGGCACAAGGCCAGTCTTATTCTACTCCCACAAGTAAGATGTGACCCAAAATCGGGTCGGAAAGTGGGGGTTGAAAAGCCAGCGCCCGAGAGGTGAGCACTCTGACCATTAAAAATTGCCTGGGCAGCCCCGTCGGCATTCCCCGGTAGGGGCGCCTCAGGCAGTAAGCAATAAACTTACTCCTCCCCAAAGAGGGGAGGCGAAGCCTGGGAGGGTGGACCTCCTAGAACTGCACAGGACAGGCGTGCAGTATTATTTACTCCTCTCCAGGAGTTAGGCACAAGGCCAGTTTTATCCTACTCCCACAAGTAAGATGTGACCCAAGGTCGGGTCGGAAAGTGGGGGTTGAAAAGCCAGCGCCCGAGAAGGGAGCACTCTGACCATCAAAAATTGCCTGGGCAGCCCCGTCGGCATTCCCCGGTAGGGGCGCCTCAAGCAGTAAGCAATTAACTCACTCCTCCTCAAAGAGGGGAGGATAAGCCTGGGAGGGTGGACCTCCTAGAACTGCACAGGACAATCCCATAGACCGACGTAAATCAAGTCCCGAAGGACAAGACAATACCAGTCTATGGGGTGCAGTATCCATCGGAACAGATACTACACTTTGATCTTAAAATTCCACTAGACTCTTTTCTTATTTACTTGTCTCCCCACGAGAGCAGAGTTTGACAAAAGTTCGGTTTTTATTGTGGTGAAACTTCAGCTCATAAAATAGGGGCGTTATGGATTGGAACAAAAATTTAAAATTGCCTGTGTCTAGATGGGTTCTACTTCATTGACGGAAGACAAAATAGATATTACACTGTACTCCTATCAAAAAAGGCCATGTTTGTCTTGTAATAATTGTGTAGAATGTTATTGTATTAAGAGATTAATTAAGAAAATAATTAAAAAATTGCCATCCCCAAAAAGGCACAACGAACAAAACATACAAATGATTCAGATAAAAAAAAAAGAGATGGGAGCATTGTTTAATTTTTTACGGCTCGAGTCTCGCCGGGTATTGCTGCCGGTATGATATGAATTCACGTGCTTCGCTTTCTGTACATGAGTGTGCCTTCCTGTTTGCGAGGGTAAGTTAGTCTGATGCGGGTCGGGCGTCGGAAGGCGTAGGTGTACGGGGTTTTCCGAGACAGTGATTTATTATCTGTTTTGACACTTTTTAGAAAAAAAAATCTGCGAAAGTGAGCGGTAGGGTGGATCCTAGCATTGATGGAAGTTGAGATTTCGGATATCATTTTTAGTCAAAGATTATATGAGGGTTAGGCCAACAAAATGCCAACATCATATCATTTTCGCTATTCCTTAACACACACACACACACACACACATATATATATATATATACATATATATACATATATATATATATATATATATATATATATATACATATATATATATATACATATATATATATATATATATATATATATATATATAGAGAGAGAGAGAGAGAGAGAGAGAGAGAGAGAGAGAGAGAGAAAGAGATGTAGTGGGCATGGGAGGGGCTAGTCTATAGTATGAAGGGAAAGATATGAGGTTAACAATGAAAATCAAGATTTAATATATATATATATATATATATATATATATATATATATATATATATATCAAATGTTGAGGCTGTGTATATGTGGCACAGCAAATTTTCTAGATATGCAAGTACTTCAAAATCTTGTTTTTTCAAAAGTCTGAAACGTTATCCACTGCGCCATCGGCCCGAGCTATCAATTGCTTCTATAAACAATATTAGCGGTCAAAGAGTACTCCATTATTTGTAACACATACATTTTCATTAACTAGTTGTACCGACCCGAGGTTTTTATTCATAAATAATAAGCGACTCAGAACCAGAGACGCGTCACTGTTTTTTTTTAATTACTTCATTTTGCTTGTTTTAAGATATTTAGACTTTCACTTATACATTAACTTTTCTATTTAATTAACTATTTTAGATAAATCTTAATTAATTAATTGATGTTTTAAAGTTTAAACAGCTCCCTTATTGGTATCAACACATACGAACGATATCTGATTAGAAAATTTTATAAGTATATATTTATATATATATATATATATATATATATATATATATATATATATATATATATATATATATTGGTACAGAAAATGCGTTAACAATCTGACTCTCTCCAGCTTATGTCGTCACCTGGTAAAGAAATGGGCACTCACGTATCACTCTTGTTTGGATACGTTATTTGCTTTGGAGTGTTTAATATAGTTGTTTAAATTTGCCTGTTAGGAAAAGAAATGTTGACAAGTCTAGATATTCTCAAATGTTGGCTCTTGTGATTTTTAAAGAATTTACAAGCGTGGTGTTAATAGCGGCATTCCTGCTCTTTTAAACGTTCGTTAGGTTATTTCATCATCTACTAATAAGGTTGGTCTCGTTGCTCGTTTATTTTGCTGGCAATTTTACTCTTGATGATTCTGATGCTGTTCTTCCTGATTTTCCTATGAACAGTGATCACTCTCTTGACTCTTATCACTCCAAAGATGGTGGCTAGGTTTTATTCTGATCTGGACCAGTCTAAGGCTTCTCGTCATGATTCAATTAATGTTGTTCTTCGCAAACGTTGCGCTCCTGAATTTTCTTCTATCCTTGTGAAATAATGCAATGAGTGTTTGTCGAAATCCTGTTTCAATCCTCGTTATAAGAAGTCCTCTGTTGTCCCTATCTTTAACGATGCTGCTGATCGATCTAACCCTAACTTATTGTACTACAGTTTCCTATTTGTATAGCTTTTTTTCAAGAACTGCAGGATTGTGGAACTTTATCCTGCTTACTTTTTTCTTTTACCTATAGCCATAGTATTTTTTAAAGTGGTTCTCTGCCTTGTCTGTAGCGATTTCCATTATTTTTGTTTTTAAGTTTCAATAACTATTAAACATACATTTACATAGAGTCTGGTGTGATGGAAGATATATATTTCGATATTTTGGGCGAAATACTCCCCTTTTCAAAAAACAAACGTAACAATAATGTCGATCCGTCCTATTTCTCTTTCTCTTTCTCTTTCTCTTTCTCTTTCTCTCTCTCTCTCTCTCTCTCTCTCTCTCTCTCTCTCTCTATATATATATATATATATATATATATATATATATATATGCCGTTTTATACATAGATTGAACAATTGGATTTAGAATTCCCATACTATCATTGGATTGGAATTGGTAACTTGTGAGCGGTTCTTGAATGATTTAGTTCTTTTGTTTTCTTGTGGGGGGGGGGATTTATTCATCATTGTACCGGCCGACGTGAAAGTGTATTATCGCACATTGTTCCGGTTTTGTGGTTTTATTGAATGTATTTGGGACCGATTATTTGCTTGTTGGCTTGGTGGAAGAAATAATGCACAAGCTACTTTTCTAAGACTTTTCTAGGACTTTCTTTTTTTATCGTTGTTCTTCCTTGCTTTTTAAGTTTGACTTTTATTTTTATTTTTATTTTTTTCCTCTTCTCTTCTTAAGTGACCTCAACTATTACAACGCCACATTGTGTTTTGTCGGCAGTTGAAACCAGTATTCCAGACATTTAATTTCCCTGATGATCTGCCAAGCAAGTAACTGCTTGGTAGTGAAACACGTGTAGGAAAAAACATTTAATTTGAATAAATAGTATTTGTAAGAAAAAATATCTTTAATGGTGATCATTGGTGTCTTGAAAGGAATGCTTTGGTAAGCCTTTATAAAATCACATATAAATGCTCTGTACTCTGTAATCGAGTATCATCGAGCTTGTTTTTTATTGGAACAACCCCGGTCTTCACTGAATGATCTATTTTATAAGTGAAAAATCTAAATCTACATATATATATATATATATATATATATATATATATATATATATATGTATGATGTTTTAGTTTTTTGTTCATATGGGTTGATCCTATGTAACTACTTATATTTTAGCTACATATGTGCATACATATTTAAGCTATTACTTCAAGGTCTAGCATCATCAGGTTGCTGACAGCAAATACTCTGGAAAGACAAACAATAATATTCTCTGTAAGCGGCCTAATTTTAGTTAATCTTGTCCTAGCGGAAACATGTGTGCACATATATGTAGCCAAAATATTTGTATAATTTAAAAAATGCTAATATATATATATATATATATATATATATATATATATATATATATATATATATATATATTGATGCATTCTCTTATATATGCCTGTTTGTCTGTGTGGCTGTTTGTGTATATGTCTGTTTGTCAGATTCTTTTTTATCTGAATGGATTGATGTCGGTATATTTGCCTGTCTATTTGTCAGTATTGTCTCAATTACATGCTTAAAGTACCGAAACACTCAAGCCGAGCCTGATCGTAGTCAGTATAATTTATTTTCGCTTCGCACATCGGGACAACACTTAGCAACATTGTCCAAGAGGTTCTAACATTCCATCCGTGATGGCGGATGGAGATTCTGAAGCATCTCCCGCTGCTATTCCTCCTTCTTTGCTCGAGTCGCATGAAGCCCTCACGCTGTGACCAACAACATTCCAATAGCAACGCAACGCACCCCAACCGCCCGACCCTAACCCTCTGATAACAATTCATTATCCCACTTTAAACGCACTCCCTTTACCAAAAAAACATACTACTTGGCCTGAATCTGTTCTGTAATTCCTACCCGAAATATTTTTTCAAAACGAGGTCAAGTAGAGAGGCAAATGAACGTCGAAAACTAAAACAAAGCAATAAAATATATGCACTCTAGCAGATTTACTTTCTTTCTTACATTTTTCCATTAATATTTCCTCCTTAAGTTATGACAAATATTTTGACACGATAATTTTTACAGAACACACACGCAGACACCTTCCACACCCATAATAACGCCCCATGTATATAGAATAACAAGATTAGCCGGCATTACCCACGTGGGGAATCACAGCATATTAAACAGAAGACTAAAGAGTGAAGACATTATTCTTTGATATTCTTTGCTTGAATTAATTAATATATCTATTTATTTTATCGTTGATTTTATTATGTCGCCCTCAAAAGTGAATGAAACTTAGTTCTTCTCTCTCTCTCTCTCTATCTATCTCTCTCTCTCTCTCTCTCTCATGAGACAGTGAGATTCTGCGACTCAGAATAGTCTGTTACCGAATTACTGAGTTTGATGTGACTGTGCAAGCCTATCCTGCATCAACAGGCCCTGTTGAAGTTGCCACAGATGTGGGTGGTGCCTGATTCTAATAGCTCATGTGCACCCATTTGCCGTCTGTGCTCATCTTCTCTCCCACCACTGCTGAGCTCTCCTCTCCTCACTCCTCTTAAAGCATGCCTTCACAACGCTTCTCCAGCGGTTGCGGTCTTCACCCACGCACTCTCAGCGTGCTGGGTCGATTCCACCTGTCCTCATGTCTCGCTTGCAGAAATCCCTGTAGCCTACAACAGGTATTCTTTCTTGTTTGAAGCCGGTTCCGAGCTTGCCGTATAAAATATTCGTTTGAGATCTTCCCAACTTCTAATCGACTGACATGGACAAGCCACCGGAGACCGTCGATATAACATCTATTATCTATGTCGCAAAATTTTATAAAATTTTGTTCAGAAATTTTTAAAAGCGTTACATTTATTTCAAGAGAGGTTCTACGTCCTCGACAATCACTTGGAGAGTGACCTTGCTGCTCTCAGGCTGAGGTATCGTTCTGTTCTGTTCTAAGAGTTTTTCCAGGCGTTCCGTTCTTTTTGAGAAGTGGTAAGTTTATTACTATATGCCTGAAGCGTCCCTACCGAGGAGTGCTGACAGGACTCAATAGGCATGTTTCGTCGGCCAGTGTATATTTCTCTTAGTACGCTGGCTTTTTAAAACCTCAACTGACATCGTAGATAACCCCCTTGAAAGGAAGTAAATATACTACCCCATTTCTATCCTAAAGATGAATCGAACATAATTCATTACTCTCTTTAGAACTTCTATCATTTCAGTACCTTTCGAATCCAGGGTTACATTTATTTCAAGAGGGTTCTCCATTTCGATCCCATAAGAAATAGCTCAATCTTAGTTCATTATACTCTCTATAAAATCGGCTATCAATGTTCCTAATGGAATATACATCTAGCCATTAGTTTTTCTTAATTTGGTGGGGGGATCCCTCTTTGCTTCTCGAAGAAATAACTCAAATATAGCGTATTAAACCCCATTTCCTATATGTGTCTATGTTCAAAGTTTCATAAACATATGCCTAGTATTTTTTTTCCGGTAGAAGTTTGCTGGGATCAAAATCTTTTCTGATATTATAATTCATCTCTTCTATCCATGGTCAGTGAAGGAGACCTCTTTCTAAAGTGATATATTTTTTATGTTGTCATAACCCAGAGTTCTTCAGTGGGAAGGTAAGTAAATAGGGACTTATCAGCATACATACGTTCATCTTATATATATATATATTTATATATATATATATATATATATATATATATATATATATATATATATATGGGAAGAGAAGGATGAAGGTAATCCGACGTGATAGGAATGTATATATATATATATATATATATATATATATATATATATATATATATATATATATATATATATATATATATATAGGGCTTTATGGAGCCCTCCAAAAAGGAGCGCGCTCCAGGAGCACGCTCCTTTTTGCTGGAGCAAAGGAGAGGAGGGCTCATTTTATATTCAGCGGGAGCAACTCCATTTGTGATTAAAGAGTGCAGTTTTATCGCACGTCTTTTGGCTCCAAAATTATTTGATTTTTTTTAAACATTAGTTTTTTATTCAACAATAAAAAGGAAAAGAAAAGATAGTTTCCGCTAAACTCTGAGTTATTTAAAAAAATTATATCTCTGGTAAATGTGTATGAGATATAAAGAGACAGAGAGAAAGAGAGAGAGAGGGGGGGAGATATAAAGGGAGAATATTTTCACATCGACATGTTAGATTTTTTATGGGACAGTTTACTCAAGGCAGGAGACAATTTGGCAACAAATGTATTCAAATGTACCAGTGAGTCTATAGATGTCTTTTGAGTTATTTGATGATTTGAACTTTTTTTTTGTATTTATGACAAGGATGTTTATTGCTGATTGAATAAATAAGATTTTTTTTTCAATTCGTGTTTTTAAATAAAGTATTTTAGGTTACATTGTACTATAGGACACGTTGGATTTTCTCGCCCATTTCGCTCGGTATTCACCTAAATGTTCGATAAAATCGATTTTGGGGGTGAAATGATATATTTTGTCCTGACAAAAAATTATAATTTATTTTTTAGCATAATTCAAATTGAACTTTCATGCCACATGTTTACCTGTCGTCTTCTCGGCGATATTTTGTTATTCTTAAATTCACAACTAGTATGTATTAACCTTCTCATGTTTACTTTTAAATTCGTTAAATTCCGTAAAAACTTGTTTTTGTAAATAGAATGCTCAAAGTGTGATAATATGTTAAAGCAGTAAAAATATCTTTAGTCCAAGGAAAAAATATTTTTAGTCCAAGGAAAAATATCTTTACTCCAAAGAAATAATATCTTTACTCCAAGGAAATAATATCTTTACTCCAAGGAAATAATATCTTTACTCCAAAGAAAAAAATATCTTTACTCCAAGGAAATAATATCTTTAGTCCAAGGAAAAAATATCTTTAGTCCAAGGAAAAAATATCTTTACTCCAAGGAAATAATATCTTTACTCCAAGGAAATTATATCTTTAGTCCAAGGAAAAAATATATTTACTCCAAGGAAAAAATATCTTTAGTCCAAGGAAGAAATATCTTTGGTCCAAGGAAAAAATATCTTTAGTCCAAGGAAAAAATATCTTTACTCCAAGGAAATAATATCTTTACTCCAAGGAAATAATATTTTTACTCCAAGGAAAAAATATATTTAGTCCAACGAAAAAATATCTTTAGTTCAAGGAAAAAATATCTTTAGTCCAAGGAAAAAATATCTTTAGTCCAAGGAAAAAAATATCTTTATTCCAAGGAAAATAAAAAAATAAAAACCAACATGGCCACCAGCGATTAAAACCTCGAATTAAAGTTAAATTCTCAACACTTTCAAAAGTAAATGAGAAATTAATTTCAGAACCAAAAATACAATAAAGACCAACAATTAGTTTCATCCAAAATGTAGGCGAATACCAAGCGAAATAAGCGAAAAAGAAAACAGCGGTCCCTATCCTGCAAGTAAACCGATGTTTAAACTTAATTAAATTAACGAAAATATCTTAAATTTTGATTTAAAAACGCAAATAAGTATAATTTCTGACTGATTTGTTGTTTTTATAGAACCGAAAGTAGATTAAATATATTTCTTTATCTTAAAAAATCTATTATCGAATATTAAAATTGTAAACAGTGTGTTTATGTTAAGATTTTAAATATAGACGTTTTGAGCTTTTTCATGCACATTTTTCATTTTAATAAATGTGTTTTGCCCAACCTAGGAAAACTTACTCCAGTTAATTTTTCTAGGGAGGAAAATTTGACCCGATAATTTTTTAACTCCCAAGGTCTAGACAAGATATTTTGTATAACATTCTAAGACATTAAATGGATCTCTGAATTGTTTGCTGACAATTTATTGAATTTCTTGTCCAACTAACGAAAAATATTTTTTATTCAATCTTTAAAAAATAAACTTCATTGGTTTTATTCGCCCCAAATCGTACTATTGAAAAATAAATTGGTAAAATCGATTTGTTTGAAAGTACTTGCGTGTTCCTCTGTGGTAAATAATAATATACATTATACAATAGTGTTACGTTCGTAAAACAAACAAATATTATACAGCAGCACGACGAATAATGTTGCCCTGGCTGTCGCTCATCTCCCATAGAAATGGTTTTTTTAACAAGTAAATAATCACTAATAAGGTTTTAAAGTAAAACTTTATTTACTTAAAACAAATATAAATTACCTTCCAAAATAAATAAAAAAAATATCGGGTCAAATTGTCCTTCCCTGAAAAAATAGGTTGTTAATGTAATGTTTTAAAATACTTCAGGGATTTGTCTATCTCTATTTTATACCCTAGGAAACGAAAATTTACGTATAATTCTATGCTTCGTGCGACATGTTCTCCTATAACTCGTAAAATATAAGCGAGATTTTGTCAGATATTATCTTACGGTCTTACACTAAAAGTGACATCCGCACCAATATTGACGAGATCCTTTGACGCGCACCCCAACCGTCGACCACTCATTGGCAGAATAGAACGTTTATGAAAGAAGGTACATTTTGACTATGGCGCGCTGAAAAAGAGCCGCTCCTTTTTTATAGAAGTTTGAGCTTCAGACGCTTTTTTTTCAAAATGGGGAGCATGAGACGAGCCAGCTTCAATTTTGGGTGTTGGAACAGGAGCGGTAGCAGCTCTAAAACTAGCGGAGCGGGTAAGCGCATTTACACAATACATATAGCATTAGTTTTGAATTTTAATATTTTAATGTATTTTTTTCTGTGAATTGTTTGGTTACGTTTCGCTGGCACTCCTCTAAATAATAATAATTTGAATATGTTATGGTTGTTCAAAGCACATACCTTCATACGCACGTTCCGATCTTTTAAAAATATATTACTTAATATATTTATTGTTTATTAGATTTTGTGAATCTAACTTATTCAAAGCCATCACTTTTGATTTTAGAAGAGCAGGTACATCGCACAGTCGGCCAGTCGCCGCGGTTTGCATGATCTATTTGTACTGGTCACTCGTCCCGCAAGTGACAAGGATCTTAAATCCTGTAATCGGATGTGTATTACTGATGAGATTAAAACAGTGCGAAACTCGAGTCAAGGGCTTCTGATTTGTGACTTTCATAGTGTGTATGAGCTGCGGTGTTGCGTTGTCTGATTCTGAAAATAAGCATATATATATATATATATATATATATATATATATATATATATATATATATATATATACATACATACATACATATATACACATACATATATATAAACATATATACATATATATACATATATATATAAATATATATATATAAATATATATACATATACATATATATATACATACATATATAATTATATATATACATATATATACATATATAAATATATATACATATACATATATACATATATATATACATATATAAATATATATACATATACTTATAAATATATATATATACATACATATATAAATATATATACATATACATATAAATATATATATATATATATACATACATAATTATATATATACATATATATATACATACATGCATATATAAATATATATACATATACATATGAAATATATATATATACATACATATATAAATATATATACATATAAATATAAATATATATATATATACATACATATATAATCATATATATACATATATATATATACATACATATATAATTATATATATATATATACATGTATATATATATATATATATATATATATATATATATATATGTATATATATATATATATATATATATATATATATATATATATATATATATATATATATTACAAATCTGAGCACAACGGGTCACGGGTGGTCTAGTAAATACGATTAATCATGTGAAAACTACTCAACGAAATCCATCTTACTCTCCACGCATCTTCGTTTTTATTATCTCCCCTTTTTATTCTGTTTTCCAGTTTTCTTCTTTGCTCATCATCCGTTTACGTGTTTTGGTCTTTCATCTTTAATCATAAATTCTTTCGTTGTCGAACATAAGCATTTTTGTCTAAACAGTTTCCGTTCCGTACATCTGTCCATCAATGTTTTTTCATATTCTTTCGTTTTTTTATCTCATTCTTCCATAAAATTGACAGAATTTAAAAATATTTCATAAAAAGCCTTGTATACATACATTCTATTTGATATATCAATTTATATTTGACAGAGAAGGAAATGGAAAAAAATGAGAATGAGCGTAGAAATATATGGTGAGAGTAAGAGAAAGTAAAAAAAAGAAGAGAAATAGATGATGACACGAGAAAAGGAATGGGAGAACAACTAAAAAATGAAAGGGGGGATAGGTAACATGAAGAAATAAGAAGAAGAATGAAAAGTAGCTCGGTGAAAATGAGGAAGAGAAAAGAAAGGATGAAAATAATTAGATGAAGACGAAGAAGAAACAGAAGCAGAAAAAAAGGAACAGCGGAGACAGAGAAGGTTAACTGGTAGGTATATAACAAAGGAATGATAATTTTTAAAAAAAGGAAGAAGTAGGGGAAATATAGATGAGGATAAAAAAGGGTGAAACGGAAAGTAGAAGAGAAAAGTGTAAAGCCTAAGATGAAAAGAAAGAGAAAAACAAGAAGGAGAAGAAAACGAAACTTTAAGTTCAAGAAAAGTGATAAAATCTTTAACCGAAAACAAGAAGATAAATATAACAAAAGATGAAGAAGAAGAAAAAAACAGCAACAATAACATCAAAAACAACAAAAATTGAATTATTTAAAACAAGAAGCTATAGCTTAGATATTTCTTAAACGTGTTCATTGGCCAATAATTCCATTTTTCCTGCGATTGTCGACTTGGGATAAGGGCTTTTAATTTTGTTTTTGAAAATGATGGATGAGATAAAGCTCCCGGTATCACCCACCGGCAAACCGCCAAACCAGGATACGCGAACTGAACACACAGTCGACAACAACCAGTATATCATACGCCATATTTGTATGTACACACAAAAAATACCCTCCTATACGCACTTGTCTCCCCGCCCTCTTTGTATTTTTACTATACCTACGCTATGTTTCTGTTCCTCTTTTTCATGTATTTATATATCAAAATTATAATGACCAGTTAAAACATTATATATATATATATATATTTATATATTCATATATATATATGTATATATATATATATTTATATATATATACACACACAAATATATGTTTTTATCATAGAAAAACCTACAAAAGAGACACTGCGATGATGATGTTTCAATCAGTAGCTATTAAAACTACGATCTCCTCATTGAAAGTAAATCGGGTTTCCTGACTTGTGCAGATTGAATGTATATCTAGGCAGCAACTTCTCTTGCAGGCAAGTATTGTTGAATCTAAGGGACAACTCATGTCTAGATATCATTTGAAAGATCCTTTCAATAGTCCGAATTAGGATCTTAGTTGCGGAGGGGAATTGGCTGATAAATTTGCCATAATTTTGATTAGTCTCACCTCCGAGATTAAGATCCTTATTCGGACTATTGGAAGAATCTACCAAAGAATATCGAGACATAAGTTGTCTCTTAGATTCAACAATACTTGCCTGCAAGAGAAGTTGAAAAAGGAAAAACAAAAAAATGTTATTTTTATGTATTTATCAACGTTTCATATTTATTTGTAAGACTTCCTCAGGATGATAATTTTAAGAGAAATGTCATGCAAGTACATAGAAATATTGGGTTGACATGATGGGTTGATGAGAAAAGGTAGTAGCCACTACTGGGAGCGCAGGACCAAGGTCCAGGCTGAAAGAAGTCGGTGAAGTTTCCAGTAGTCTTCGCCGAGCTTTGTTATGAATGTATGCTTTCAAATGTGAACAGGCCAAAATCGCCAAATACATTCATAACAAAGCTCGGCGAAGACTACTGGAAACTGCACTAATAACAGCCTCCAACACCATCAGACAACGAAATGGCTTCTACAATCTATCCCCCTTAATAAGCAAAATAATCCTGGCCGAACAAAAACTAAACCTAGATCATGGCTAACCTTTCTTCTCTTCGCTCTCAATTGTACTTATATACAAGTTCCCCGCATACACACTCACTCACAAACCCCTTCCCACATACATTTTCATTCACCACAAATCTAAAGAACTTAATTACAAATAACAGCCTTA
The DNA here is from genome assembly GCA_963556195.1 of Sepiola atlantica. Taxonomy (NCBI): domain Eukaryota; kingdom Metazoa; phylum Mollusca; class Cephalopoda; order Sepiida; family Sepiolidae; genus Sepiola; species Sepiola atlantica. Next base: position 54,738,418 of record OY744544.1, on the reverse strand, counting down.
CCGTTGAACACAATTTAGACACCCTCACAAATATTAAGATATTTAAACCTGTTTTGCCCTCAATTTAATTTCAAGACATCAACACTTCCCGCACTAAACTACATTTCACCTATTTCTCGCCAAAATAATTATCACTTTTCTCCTTCTCTTTCTTTTTCTTTTTCCTTCAACTCATTGCCATATTCACAGCACATTTCAACATTTTCCTTCTAACTTACTTATATTCACACATTCCTGACATAGCCAGGAGGTCAATTCTCCTACCCTCTAAAAATGTCATACTCAACCACAACACAATCTCCCCTCCCGCCCGCTCACCTATCTCACCCTTTCGACTACTTCTTTTACACACTTACCCACCCACCCCGCCTTCTTTCAAATCGTCTTTATTTCTTCAAATCTTTTTCTAAAACTATGATACTACCTACACACCAAAGACACAGAGCTCCCCCCTTCCCTTCTCTTTCCCCAGCTCCTCAAAATCTATACTACAGCTCAGCACGACAAAATCCTCAGCACCCGCCTCCCCTTTCTTCCACCTTAAGACGAATTCACTAACACTTCCCCCTCTACTTTTTTACTCACAGCTATCCACATTCATTTCACTTGCTGTCACCGACTTTTCTCAGCCCGGACCTTGGTCCTGCGCTCCCAGTAGTGGCTACTACCTTTTCTCAACAACCCATCATGTCAACCCAATATTTTATGTACTTGCATGACATTTTTCTTAAAATTATCATCCTGATGAAGTTTTACAAATAAAGACGAAACGTTGATGAATACATAAATAGAAAACTTTTGGTTTTTCCTTTTTTCATTTCGCATTACGTCGGATTACTTTTATCCTTCCTTTCTCATATATATATATATATATATATATATATATATATATATATATATATATATATATATATATATCTTAGTGGTAGGCCGAAAACATTGTATGCTGCAAATCAAAAATGGATTTTTTGGTGAAATTGGTGAGAATTTGTTCTCCACATTTAATGTAGTTTAAAAACATTAAAATAGTTTCTATTATAGCTCGAGTACCATTCTATTGAGCTTTCATAAATTTGTGTTTTATAAAATATATATTTAAAATATTAAAAAATAAATAATAATATATACAAGGAAATTATGTTACACACTACGCACAATGCTTCAAGTAAACTACAACATCCTCCTCATAATATATATATATATAATTACAGAAGATTACCTACCGTCCGTTTCAAATCTAAATAAAAGGTACCTATAGTTCGCCTCCTACGCCGGACTCTCTTCAGTCTCTGTTTTCTTAATAATTGAACACTCTCCTAGGGTTCTCCCCCACTAACCTTACACATACACACACACCTACACACACACACACACACATATATATATATATATATATATGATGTATATATATATATATGATGTATATATATATATATATGATGTATATATATACATTATATGTGATGTATATATATATATGATGTATATATATGATGTACATATATATATATGATGTATATATATATATATATATATGTATATATCTATATATATATATATATGTATATATATAGATAAATAGGTCGATTGACAAGAAATCAAATGATTTAAGCAACAAGATAGAAGATATATAGATATATTTATATTGATGTATAGAGTTATAGATATAAGCACAATGTTAACAATAAATTCCATTAAATCATATAAAACGATTTCTGTATTAGAAATATAATATACTAATGGGACCAATCTTCCGGCGTTGGTCTGGAAAATTTTTAAAAATCACAACCACCAAAAAATTAAAATGACCGGAAAGATTCTTTTTACCTAAAATGCTGAGCCTTTATTCATAATAAAAAAAATATTTCTAAAACATAATTAGTGGGGGATACTCACTGACTTGTTTGATTAGCCGGGCTATGTGCGTTATTGGGTCGGCTTTTTTTTCAATGTACAGCATAGCAAGTAAATTAACCTAAAAAACTGTAAAGCCTTTTTTCACGCAAACATTAAAGTTAGCTTTTTGACTATGGGCGAAGTGAAGTATTTGTTCTGGTGTTGCACGTAATATTTTCTGTCATCGGTCTGTGAAGATGGGTCCTTCTATACTTAATCAATGTTTATTTGTGGCCCAATCAAGTGCCCCTTTTTGAAAGGCTGGATTTTTCCCACATTAAAAAAAACATAGTGGGTCTTAGTCTGCTCTCATGGGAAGTCAATTAACTAGGCACTAAGTTTCAACGAAATATATGAAAGAATATGTCTACATAGAACTATGTGCTATGATAAAATGAAAACAAGTCTTGAATTAGAAAACAATAAGAACGAACAGTAAATTAATGAGATATCCTTCTGTAAAGCAATCCGCCAACTAGTTAACATTAGTAAAGGGAACCACATATTCATAGACAGTATATCAGAAAGCTATTGTTTTATTTGGAATATTAATTTGGCGTGTTAATCTCACTGTCAGTACGATAAGCGACTGACATTTAGGAATAGAGATTTACCCTAAATTTCACGTAGTCTTAAACAAATCGGGTTGGCGTGTTTATATCAGCAATCGAAATCTTTAAATTGTTTTACAATATCCTAATCGAACCGCTTCTAAAACCAGCAGCAGCCAAAGTCTAGCATTCTTGGACATCCATCAACTCAGATAAACAGATAAGGAGAATGTTTGATCATTTAGATAAGTAGATATACAAGTTGTCTTCAATAACCACAATAGCAAGATCATTAAACGCGGGAAAATATCTGTTGATGGGTGTCGGCCATTTTAGTTTGGACTGAATCGATGGTGTGTATAGAGAGGGACGGGGTGGCTTTAAGCGCACTTTTATTACGGTCTTAGAAATTTGACTGTAAAACTGCGGTTCTATCGGCGAATCAGGACGCACTTAACAAGGCACATCGCTGCGAATTGTCCGTCAAAAATGATTATGATTCGAACGGCGACGAAGATTGCACTCGTAAAAACCGACCATAACGGGCGGCCATATTGTTTTGCAGCTTCTGTTCGGATTCAACCGAGAAAGGTTGTGCAAAAAGAAAAAATAAACGTTGCCTATTTCGACAGCCGATCGCACAATTGTATTTATATACTAGCTGTTCCATCCCGGCGTTGTCCGGCAATATTTCTATTTTTATTTTTCGTCCGCTATGTTTTTACTTATGCAATTTTGTTTTACCAAATTATTACATGTTTTAAAGTTGGCTTGTGTAAGTTAAATGCAAGCATAAGGGTATCGTTTAGTCATATATTTATATAAAACTGTTACTACTTTTGTAAAGGTAAAATTGTTTTAATCTATATTTATGAAATCATTGGATTTAAAAACATTCCGAGTCATGGAACCATTAATCAAATTCAAAACTATATCCATCAATATTGGGTAGAAAATACAGTTCAGTTTACGAGTGACTTGTTCACCATGTTTAACGTCATGAATGTCTTTTTTATATTCGTTCAATGATTTGTGCGGGACACTTTCATGATCGTCTAATCAATAGGAGGTATAATTGAGTCATGACCCTTTAGAATTTTAAAGATATTAGGATTATCTAAAAATGCGCTTTCTGAAAACAATCCCTTGACTATATCCAAACTGAAGTTTATCATCACAGCCAAAATGAGGGCTGACAAAAGAGAGGAGTGTGTACGAATGTTTGATAATAATGTGCGTTTTATCCAGACGTTCTTATCATTAAACGGCGATTAAACTAAGACTATAAGGATGAAAGTTGGTGAACAAGTCAGGAATAAACTGAAGGTTATGTATACCAAATATAGATGGATTGTAGAAAGAATTCTGAATTTTACTAATGAGTCCATGTGTAGCAGTTTTTTGTTTACGCTATAGCTTCTAAACGTTAAATTTTTCTCATATGTGATGTTTTTCTAAAAAGATTACGGTTAGAAATGCCTTTCTATTTCGCACTTAAAATGGTTCCAAATTCCTTCTAAACTTCGATAACTCACAAAATACTTAATTTGTTTAACTATTAACAAATGATTAAATATGTTGACTTGGTTACAAATAAACCGAAATTTTGTTATTAAATTATTATTTAAAATTGGATGTTTATGGCTTATTTGACAGTATGCCTTTTTTATTTTGATAAATATTTTATTAATGGTATTTAAAAAACATAATAATGGGTAAATCACGTAGAGGCAAGAAACACACACGCACCCACAGACACACGAGATGTGCTTTAACAATTTTATTAATATAGATATTGTCTAAGTCATATGTCAGCGTTAGAACAATGGTCTATTCGAAAAATCCAGTTAAAAATAGGAATTCATGAGTTGAGTGATATATTTCTATATTCAGTCATTCATTATTTTTCGTTGTAAATATTGATTATATACGGTTTGTACGATTTTTTAATGTGCTTATGTCTGGGTTATGCGTATATATGTATATATATATATATATATATATATATATATATATATATATATATATATATATATGTGTGTGTGTGTGTGTGTGTGTGTGTATAAATATGTATATATATATATGTAAATATATATATATATATATATATGTGCATATGTAAGTACATATATATATATATATATATATATATATATATATATATATATATTTACATATATATACATATTTATATACACATATATATATATATATATATATATATATATATATATATACGTTCTTTGTGAAATAGTAGGAAAATCCCAGCAGAGGGCTCAATTAATTAAGGGAATCAGAATTAAGAGCCTAATATTTGTTTATTAATACATAAATTTAATACAACATATGGACCAATGGTTTCGAGCACAGTAAGTAAAACCTCTGGCTTTCATCAGCATAGAAAGTAATTGGTGAAGAAATGATCATTAATATCATATAATACCCTCTCAATGGACTTACGTGAGCCCATTGTGAGAGTATTATATTATATTATTTTATCCTCACTTCACCAATTACTTTCTATGCTGATGAGAGCCGAAAGTTTTACCTACTGTGATCGAAGCCATTGGTCCATATGTTGTATTAAATTCATGTATTAATAAACACACACACACTCACACATATATATATATATATATATATATATATATATATATATATATATATATATATATATATATAAGATGTTGCAATGGGGTAAAGCCGATAGAGATCATATATACAATCTCACCATATGTGCATATTTATCTATTATACTAAAGGTGTGTTCATCCACGTCTGTCATCTCAAGGCCGTTTTTCGATATATGTTAATAACATAAATACATGCTAAAACATGCATTTGCCCTAGAATTGATTCATGTTAGAAAAAGTATGTTTTACTCGTCCTAAGTAACCGTATTTTTAATTAACTGAATAAGTCACCATCTTTCCTCTAGCTGTATGTGTATTTCTATCGCCTCTCCTACTCTATGTTGATTCAAAAACTCTATAAAATGTTTAATGTCTATGTTAGCATTTAGAAAAAAAAGTGATTCTCTTGCAGCGTAGCCATCTAATTTACATATGTGTGTTTGCACTCACCACAAAATTGTATGTTACTTACTTGGCAAAAGTATGCGCCATGTACTTTTACACAAGAAAATAATGAATAATAATACTTGTACATAATAATAATAATAATAATAATAATAATAATAATAATAATAATAATAATAATAATAATAAGAAGAAGAAGAAGAAGAAGAAGAAGAAGAAGACGAAGAAGAAGAACGAGCAGAAAAAGATTAGAAGTAACAGAAGAAAAAACAGAAGCAGAAGTATAATATAGAGGTAATATTTTAGTTATGCAAGAACAATATGATAACATATCATAGTTAATGAATTTTTGAATAAAATCAAAGAAGAATAAATAATGATAGTGGTAGTGAACCAAGAGGAGACAAAAGTACGTTTTATATATATATATATATATATATATATATATATATATATATATATACATGGGTCCGAAAGTACTTGGGAGACAAATCCAAACTATGGTAAATTCATCAGCTAATTCCACTCCGAAACTAAGATCTTAATTCAGACTATTGAAAGGATCTACCAAAGAATATGTAAACATGAGTTGTCTCTTATACTCAAAAATACTTGCCTGCAAGAGAAGATGCTGCCTATATATATGTATATATATATATATATGTGTGTGTGTGTGTGTGTGTGTGTGTGTGTGTGTGTGTGTGCTAGTAACTCCGAAACTAGTTAAGTGACTATTATGATTTCGCAACAGTTTCTAGGTGTGATGTTGATAATGTGTTGCTTTCGGACGGCTATTCTACTTTGTTCTAGGAGGTCAACCCTCCCACGCTTTACCTTCTCTCTGAGAAAAGGTTAGTTTCTTGCAAATCGCCTGATGCGTGTTTCCTGAGAGATGCCAGCAGGGCTGCTCAGGTATTTTTGTCGGTCAGAATGCATTGATTATTGTGCGGTTCCTTCCAAACCCATACCTTGCGTTGTGTCTAACTTCCAAAAAGGGTAAATCTACTGAAAGAACATAAAATGGACAGCACCCCCCATTCGACAATTCCTATTTTCTGATGAGCATTACATTTCATGGATAGTGATGAGACAAACAATTTTTTAAATCGTATTAATTTAATTTTTAATTCATATCGCATGAGTTCCGATATTCCTCTTTTTTTACTTCTTCGTTTCGTTTCGTGTTTTTAATAAACTACTTCTCTTTTGATTCTTTTTTCTACTCTGTCTTCTGTCTTCTTTCTATTTTCTCTTTCTTCTTTTTTCCCCTTTTCTGTTGATTCGTTTTCTACTCCAGTTGTTCCTCCTGTGTTTTTCTATTATTTTTCTTCTATTATTTTTCTTTTTTTTTCCATTTTCTATTCAATCGTTTTCTGTTTTCCCCTTTTCCTTTGCTATTGCTTCTTCTGTTTTACTTGTTTCTTTTTCCTTGTCTGCTTCTTTTAACGTATTATATTCTTCTTTATCTTTTTTCTTTTCACACATATATTTCAAGCTCCTTTACATAATACACTCCGTTTAATACATAACAACGTCCAGTTTTTATTCTTTTTCTATTCTAATTTTCTTTATTCAAATGAAAATATTAACGTTAATTAGTTCCTTTTTTAATTGTGTTTAAAAAAATCAAATAGAGAAACGTATGTAAAATTTGCAGGGATGGTATGTGTGAATTTTCATTAGAAATAATCATAGCCAGTCAAAAATAAGCACCGCGATGTATATATATATATATATATATATATATATATATATATATATATATATATATATATATGTATGATCTAAAAGTATAATTTTAGTAGATATAACCTATAGTGAAATGGTTTAAGCTCAATATACGAGATAGAGCAATTATAATTCCGGTCCACAGAAGTATTTTAAAATGGCCCGAATTCTCAAAATTACTTCCGAATAAGTGCGTTCCACCTACAATTGAACTAAACATTTTTCTATTGGATTTACTTTATTCGTGAACTTTTTAAATGCTGCCTTCACGAAAACCCTTCTTTCACTGGACACCTTATCAACGGACATTTACCAACTGGAGGTTCACACATCTGTTTACATACACATTCTCACTCTCCTTTACTTAATATTTTTTCAAATTTTGAATTTTGTCTTTTCCACTGCCAACTTATATATACATGTAATTCCTCTGATGATAAGATTTTAATTATTGAAAAGCCTTGGCTTAAGGAAAGAATAATAAACATGTTTTTTTACCAAGTACACCTTGCTTATAACAATCGAAGTTGAAATAAATTTGTCATTCGTACATGTTTATCCCTCTTCTTTCATATATATATATATATATATATATATATATATATGTTATAGAAGGTCAAAACAACATGACACAGTCGGTTTCAAATTAAAGAACGTTTACATATATATATATATATATATATATATATATATATATATATATATATATATATATATATATATATAGTAGGATGCCAGTATATAGTAGGATGAAACCCAGCCGATTTCTCGATTATCAAATGCAACTTTTCAAAAATTGTAAATTAAATTAACTTTTATTTTTATTATTTCCTCTTCTCTTCTTAAGTGACCCTAACTATTGCAACGCCACATTGTGTATTGTCGGCAGTTGAAACCCTTATTCCAGACATTTAATTTTCCTGATGATCTGCCAAGCAAGTACCTGCTTGGTAGTGAAACACGTGTAGGAAAAAACATTTAATTTGAATAAATTATATTTGTAAGAAAAATAGCTTTAATGGTGATCATCGGTGTCCTGAAAGGAAATCTTTGGTAAGCCTTCATAAAACTACATATAAATGGTCTGTACTCTGTAATCGAGTATCATCGAGCTTGTTTTTATTGGAACAACCCCGGTCTTCACTGAATGATCTATTTTATAAGTGAAAAATCTAAATCTATATACATATATATATATACATATATACATATATATATATACATATACATATATATACATATACATATACATATATATATAAATATATATACATATATACATATATACATATACATATATATACATATATATACATATATATACATATATATATATATACATATACATATATATACATATACATATATACATATACACATATATATATATACATATATATGTATACATATATATATATATATATATATATATATATATATATATATATATATATATACCGCTGTTTTAAAACTTGAATTCCTCCCACACAAAGCACATTGCTACTGAGACGTAAGGCACTACTGTGTATTAGGCACCAGCCATTTTAGGGTGTATCAGCAGTTGTGCATCGAGTATCTGTAAACATTACACTTACATTTCTGCATGCTGGTAGAGTCATGGAAACTAGGAGCATGGAGGGAGTTTCACATGCTGTCAGCTCGAGGAAAGAAGTTATTACAGTAGAAACACCTTCGGCATCTGGGAACTTGCACTTTACATTGATAGGATTCAGGTGATTGTCGAATTGGTCGCGTGAATCTACGGCGAGGGGCATCGGATCCGATTCCCTCGAAGTACTTGTAAAACAAGCACAGGGATGCAACATTGCAGCATTAAGACAGGGGCTGAAGCTGGGTTGATAGTGAAGGACCTATGAAATAAGCGACTCTTGTTGGGACCCTGTTTAAGAAGGGTAGACTCGTGGATGGTGCACCAGCCCAGATGTAAGAAAAATACGCCATGCATGGGCAGATGATTGCTTTGTAGAGATATGGAATACTGGCAGGTGTGAGAAGTTTTCTAGCACGGTAGAGGGAGCCCACTTTAATTGCGGCATCATTGACAATGTATTCTATGTATTTTTCCAATTCATGTCACTTGTTAATGTTAGACAAATAAGTTTGGACGTTAGACTCTCAGATAGCGTGTTATTAGCCATGGTAATCGGTTTAAATGGTTTTTCGAGGATAACTTTAATCTTTCTGTCGGATAGAAACGATTTAATCATATGAAGTATCTGTCCCAAAATACAATACGAATTAAGTTTAAAACAGAGACTTACATGCCAGACATTATCAAATACTTTATATACAGGGTGAGCCCCAAAAAACGGGCCCCAACTCTAATTAGGCCCCGTTTCTTAATATTTCATCCGAATGAAATGAATTTTGGGGCAAAACTAGTTTATTATATTCACAACATCATATTAAAACACTAGGGTATTTGGCCTTTCTTTCTCCGTTCTACAGCATGTGTTCTAGATAGATCCCTTTTAGCTCCATGCATTTCTTGAAACGCAGAACGAAGTTGTCCATGACGTTCTTACAGACTGAATTGGGAATGGCTCTCATCTCCTCCCTGATGGCTTCCTTGAGTTCCGTGATGGTTCTGGGTTTCCTTGCGTACATGCTGTCCTTAAGATAGCCCCAAAGGAAATAATCTGGGGGGCTTAGGTCCGGGCTATGGGGTGGCCACTCAAAATTAGTCTTGAGACTGATCACTCAGCCTCCGAAGTTCTCTTTCAGCCAATCTTGAGACAAGTTTGAGGTGTGAGAACTTGCTCCGTCTTGCTGGAACCAGAACTGCTCATGAGCGACGGGTAGAAGGTCTGGAGCTCACTCTTAAAGGTTTTGAGGACCTCCACATACCGCTCCTTGATGACTGTCACTGCTGCGCCAGATTCTTCGATGAAGATTGGTCCGATGATGCCTCTGACGGAGATTGCAGTGCACACCGTGCAATTAGGAGAGTGCAGGGGCTTGGTGGCTAAATTAATAGGTTTAATAAATACCGGATACATTTTCCGGTTAACGTGTTGGATATACATCAACTTATTTAAATCCCAGTTTACTATAATAGATAATTCTAATTGAGTCAGTAGATGATTTAGATAACTGGGCAATTTGAGATAAAAAGGATAAATCGCGTCTGTTTCTTTTTCAGGATTGCTTGTAATTATACAATCCCGATTAGTGTATATAGAATTTAATATACTAATTCATAAGCATGAATGCCGATCAAGTGAGCATGTATGTGTGTGTGTGCTACTTAATTGTCTTCTTTGTAATCTGTGTTTGTAAGTAATATTAAATATACGGTCATATGTGTGTATATGGACTGGGGTTTTAACCATGTTAAGCTGACGGCTGTGTATAAGACGTATTTGCTTGCAGTCGTGGCAAGACTTATGTGTATGAATATACGTTCTGTTAGTGTATGGTAAGCAAATTGATTTGCAGGTGTGTTATGACTTCATGCATGCACATATATGTTGTTTACACATATATAGGATTGGCGGGTATTGTTCTTCAATGTGTACGTGTGTAGAGGGAGGGGCCATTTAGATTAAGCTAGTTGGTGATGAGGACTTTGGCTCGTTTATGACTTCAAAAACTAAGTTTATTTGATTATTGTGTTGTTAACAACTATAACACAAAATATTCAATGACCGTTAATATTTTATCGTAGACATTGATTGTAGTATATGTAAAGTCGAGAGTTCGTTGATCTCCATTAGAGGGCTCGTCGGCATTTGCATAAAACGGGTCGCTCATTGGCACGTTAAAAACGGAGAGCTCCCATGATAGTGACGTCTCACAGTAGTGACAGTTGTATGAATATTGATATTTTCTTTTTTCCCTGTATGGCTGGTATAATGGAAGCATTATAAAAGAACAATAAATAACTCCATTATTTGCTCTAGGATTTGGTTTAATTTGTGATGCAATGTACAAAGGCGTGTAAATGAGGTGCAACTTCCCGTTCAAACTTTTGGAAAACAAACTTTTTCGGCGAATTTTCAAAAAGTAGAACCGATCTCGCTTCTTTGGCTCGTCGATATCATGCTACGATGCAACGTCCTGTTCACGTAGCTCTAACTTTTAACTTAGCCTTTGATCGCAAATTTATCTTCTTTGCATAAACCACCAATGCTTAAGTTTTTCTATGTTTACCCTTTCATTTCTTACACACTCAAGTCCAATATCGCTACACAAAGCTCTGTCTACAGAATAAACGCTGTAAATGGTTTTAGATGTATAATTGTGCGTGTTTAGGGTATCTAGGTATTTCAATTCATTGATCTTCCAAATCTTTTCACATTAACATTTTTGGCACCGATACATTACATATGAGATCATATATTGAATATACAAGAAGTAGAAGAAGTTAACACAAAAGTAATCATCAAAATTAGAGATTTACCGGTTTTGTTCGGACCAACGAACATCTTTAGAAAATATTCTTTTTTTCTGGATACGTTCGTCGATCCAAACGATACAAGTAAATCTCTTGTTTTCATCATTTTTCCTGTGTCTAATTGTTTGTCTTTTGTCATTTTAATGCATCCTGTCTCCACAGCTTTTCATCTCATGATATACCGTGTATTCTATCGTCATATAATATTACGTAGCAATCTCGTTAGTGTCAGTCTGCAGCGATACTTTATTTCTATTTACACGATACGAGTCATGCAGCACTACGATACACTATTTGTTTAAATTTTAAAAATATATATATTTCTGAAATGTAAAATGTGTTTTCAATATTTATTTATTAACCATAAATCTCTTCCTCTTTTATTAGTTAATTTGTTAATTCGTTTGAGGCCGTCCTGTAAATGTAAACTGACCCGTTCCACGTGCGTAAGATTATTTATTTAAGGGAGATTCGGTGTTAATATTAGTTATAAACATGTGTTTAGTATCTGTTTTAAAACGTGTTGTTTTAAGATTAGTTACGCGTAAAAACGGCACAACAAATTAAGCATATGATTGTGTAAACGTAATGAAATATTTGTAAGTCATGTGTGTATATGCGCCCCTATTTGTGTGTACGTGTTTTAGATTTATATACTGTATAATAGAATTTAACAGATACAGTTAAAGATTCCAACATTGATTCTTACTACTGGAAAGAGTGTGAAATGGATAGGATTGTGTAGATGATATTTATAAAGAATTACTAAATAGCTGAATTGCAAGTGTTGAATTAAAACGAGATTATAAATACAGAGTAATGCAAAAATAAGTAAACACTTATGGAAAGGGAAACCACGTATTAATGCATTTATTAGACAAAGAAACGTATGTACTGAATGTTAAATATCAAGCATGTATAATTGTTATTAGTTGAAGATAACGGGAAACGGGGTCAGTCCGGGTGAGCTAGTGTACGTAGATATCAGCTCGACGTTATGTGTGCCAGAAGAGAACCTGACGTCATATGATTGTGCTTTTGTTAGGCCTGTGATCTTTATCGCCACAGTAAAAGAAGTTTATCAGTCCAGTTTGTATCCATGGATGCACAATACTGATCATTACATTATTGATGCCATCGTAAAACATGTATGTGTACATCTCAACAGTGTTAATTAATTGGTGTGATTCTGCAGATTTCATCCCTAAACAATAGAATATATGTTTGCTAATACCGTGATTGTAAGGTCTAATTGTTTTCATTTCTATGTATACAAATTTCCTGTTTAAATCAATAATCATTGCAAATTAAGTTCTTTTTACAGAATACTTGCTGCAGATTCTGTCTATGACGAGATTCTCAAATTTTCTTGAATGTTATACCAACTATTTTACAGAATACATAATACTTGCTGCAGTATCTATGAATGTTATAGCAAATATTATAAGTTAATCACATGTATTAAATATTTCTTATCCATTTTTTTAAACAGTTTTTTGTCTCAATAAAATAACAATAAACCTGAAGAAAATTATGTTCAGGTTCATGTCGATGCTCGATATCAGCGACGAAAAACGGGAACGATATTACAAAAAAGCTATTGCGAAATTTAGACCCACAATTTTAGAAAATATTTTAAGTAAAGTCCACCAATCTGACAAAAATAGTTTCTCTTTTAAACAAACTTAAATGAGTTCGGTGTAAGAATTTTTAATTCTCCACATAGATCTTATATGTTTCGATCGTCTAAAATAAAAATAAACATACACATATTAAATATACAAAATATATATTAGTGCACATTTATCAAATATATTTATTCGTTTTTCATAAATGTTAAACAATACGTCAAATACGTACGATGATTTGACGTGAAAATGCTTATTCCGTCGACTGTAATGAAACTTGAAAAATGACGGAACATTTGTTTCTAACGTTATTTCTAAGTTAAGTTTTAATAAAGGTTCAAGACATCAGACTAGAGTTTATTCGAAATCTGATTTTTAGATAAACCGTTTAGCTGTGATACCGCGACACAGATACATACATACAGTTAACTTTGCTTTATATATATATATATATATATATATATATATATATATACAACTTAAATTTTTAATATGTTCTAATCTAAACCGAAATCTTCGTCCTACATTTTCGTCTTCTAATTTTTAATCGTAAATAATTAAACGTAGTTTTTAATCGTGAACGCTCGAATATTTCATCATATATTTTTACCCATAAAGCTCACATTCGAAATTTTAAATGAGATGATTTATTTATTTTATTTGTTTAAATAGCAAAAAAGCATTCTTTTATATATATTTTTATATTTTTATATTTCTGCATATATTAAAAAATTAATCTTACTTCTGTCACCCCTCCTCGATTATTTTAACATTTACCTCCTTTTTACATAGACCAATCAAAAAAGTGAATTTATCTTTTTAAGACGATCAATTTCTCTCATTATTTGTTTTTTTTGACGTGGTTGTCTATACATCTGAGGAGACCTAATTAAAGGGGTCGAAATAAGTTATTATGTGTACAACCTTAATGTGTGTATAGTTTTTCTTTTTATAATTCTGTTTTGCTCTGTTTAAATTACATTGAGCTCTGTTATTCAGATTCTCTACACAAAATTGAAATCTACACACTATATATATATATATATATATATATATATATATATATATACAGAGAGAGAGAGAGGGGGGATATAGAAGGATTGATATACTGATAACATTTTCCTAAATTTTTCATCAGATAGACCTCACCAATGTCGTTTTAAATTAATTTTCCCAGTAATGTTTCCAGTTTTCCTAAATATCCCAAGGTATCTGTTTCTATTTAATTTCCTTGTGATATTTTATTCGGCGAATTCGTGATCAGTGGGAGGTAATCTCTGAACGATCGAAATAGAATTTTATATATTACTAAACGAAATAGGTTGAGATTTGTGCATGAGTATCAAGACAGTGAGTCAGTTTGCTTGTTCGTCTTGCAAATCCGGCAATAGACAGTGTTCGCTTCTTGCGAATCTGCGAAGCCTAAAGTGCTCTGAATTGGAAAAAGCCGATTACTTCGTCGAATCAGATTCAATAAAATACATAAATGGCCCTCGTGGGAGGATATACGTCCGTTTCATCCTTTAAAATACCTGACCAGTGTTGCAGCCGACGAGTGAGAGCTAACCTGTCCATCACTTGGGTCTGATTACATAGCCGACCAGGTATCGGGCGGGCTGGATTATGAGCATGGATGATCGCAATTCACCTCCAACCAACTCACTCAGATGTGTGTCGTTTCATTTTACATAAATACAAATACATATCAATGGAAGGAAATAATATATAAATAGAAATAAATAGATATTACAGCAGAAAATGAATTATATATATATATATATATATATATATTTATATATATATATATATATATATATATATATATATATATATATATATATATAAAAATATTATAATTTTTTACGCATTATGCACAGACACGTGTTTCAGCGTCTACACCTCATCAGCATGGCTGCATCTAAGGAAATTCGAAACCGGGGCCCTATTGCCTGAGGTTGGGCATCCTTACCCCGTGTCCATTAAATATCTCTAGTAGCAAATGAGATATATACTGCATATAAATGTTGTCATTCTGTTGAAGATAGTCATAATAGAGTGTATTAATATATATATACATATATATATATATATATAAATTCATCTATCCGGCATTACTCGGGATTATTTAGTTGCATATTTAATCTAAATGGCAAGGGAGATAATTAGAGATGCCTAAAAATGGGCAGTAATAAGTAAACTAATCTAAGGGAGATGAGTCATATTTTAAGCTGCTCCGAGTTATCTCTCTTATATGATTGCTTTTAGTAATTAAATGTTCGCCATCGTAACAATCTTAATAACCATAAACACTTTTATTTATTTCTTTTTATTTTAGTGTATTCTATTATTTAATTTGTAGAGAAAAAGTGTCTCTTATATTTTTTAAGCACATATAAGTATTATTAGTGTTATCTCTTCAAATATAGATTCATCTATACATAGACAATTTACTACATATAAGTGTAAATAACACCAAAGGTGTGTACATGAAATGTCATAGACACCTATTCATATTAAATAAAAAGTATAAACACTTTAATATGTAGAGAGAGATTGGTAGATGCGCACATACACAACTGATAATTATAGTTCTACTTATATCAAGTTATATATGTGTATATGTTTATATATTTATGCACATAGAATTCATTATTAATCGATCATTTTAAACTATGGAACACATCGGCGTGTTGTAAGGATGTATAATGTGAGGTATATTTAGTTTAATTTAGTTTCATGCAAAGGTAGAAAAAAGAGACTAAAACCACTTAGTAAAAATTCAGATACATCTGATTATTGTATAATTGTAACAATAGATAGTAGTCATGAATTAATAGATTATTTCAAGGGGTGTAAGAGGCATGATATGGGATCTGCCTCGCATCTAAAATTCAAATATTTCAGATTTGCATTGAATTTAATTCATATCACTAGACACCAATTAAGCAAGATGCACTGCATTTCATTTCATTCTTAAGACCCCTTAAGCTTAAGACTTAAATTTTAGGCATTTTCTAGAATCAAAATCGTGTAATATATTTTTATAAAAATTAGAGAAAAGGATTCTAGACATAAGGCATAGTATAATCATATACTGATTTTAATCTTCGTTAGGGGACAGAAAAGTGGTGTAAAACTGCCCTTTTCTGGGAATTTATTACCTCCGCTTCAATATATATATATATATATATATATATATATATATATATATATATATATATATATATATATATATATATATATATATGCAAACATTGTTAAAAATAACAGAATTCATCTGTTTAATAATACCTTGTTTTACTCTTTCCGTTCTCCTGATATTATTTTTTGTATTACAATAAAAAAAAATTAATAAATGTCCATAGGTTTCACAGATTTCAGGAACGTTTTCGATTTTTCGTCGAATCAGCAGCAGGTGTAAAAAGTAAATTAACAAAAAAAGCTGGGGAAAGAAGAACATTTAAAAAATACGGCGCAGAAACCAGCATAGGACGTTTTTCGCATTGTTCCAGGAAGTCGTGTACGACTTAAATTCAGCAACGCTGGATGGCATCACATAACAACATCGCATTAGGTTAAGCATTTTAAAATGTTATCATTGGTTTCATATGTGATGTTGTTAATTTTAGGTTGTTGTGTTTCTATGTAGATAGCTTCCAGTATTTTCATTTTATTTTGATAGGCTTCGGAATGTATACTTTTAGTGTTACTATTTAGAATCTGTCTTTAATCAGAGAAATGGCAGTTATGTTTTGCATATATATATATATATATATATATATATATATATATATATATATATATATATATGAATATAGAAGAAATAATAGTTTACTTTTAGTTTATATTTGATATATATATATATATATATATATATATATATATATATATGTATATATATATATATAAACCACATAGCATGCATATATTTCATAATAATCGTACAATATATATTTAAGATTCTCCAATGTCAGTCATTAGTGATGAACTGATTTCACCAGAGGTTGCGAATTTGAAATCATCGGATCTGCTCCAACAGCAACACCAGCCGTTCTCGAAAGAAAAATGTTTGTTTCGCGAATACGATATCGTACTCGGCACTACATAAAAATTAAAAGTAAATGCTTTAAATAATTTAGATATCTAAAACATTGAACAATTTATTTATAGATGTAGATGTATTTAGTTTCTTGAGGGGAAAACTAAACTACGTTACAAAGCCAAAACTAGCACGGATAGCTGGCTGAAGTGATTTATTGATGTAATAATTAAGATTATAAAATAGAAATTAAGTTCTGTTATGTAGAAAAAGAGTTTTTCTAATAGGAGAAGGTCCAAATAAAAACCTAAAGAATTTTAATGTACTACAAATGTGTTTGGGAATTAGAAAATGGAGTAAGTCTTATGCCAAATCATTATACTATGTTTACTTTAAGAACAGGGCTTACTTTAATGGCCGCAGGGAGCTTTGGTGGGAAATTTGAGGAGATATGACTTGTTATTGCATCAAACCATGTGTGTTTGTATGAAAACTTACTAGCTGCATTTATATGCGTATATAAATATAGTAATTCACAGAAAACTGATACCCCTGATTAGGATTTTTCAGTGTGGCGAGACGTAGCAAGTGTTTACAAGCCGATGTTTGAAACTCGAACGTCAGGTCACATACACATATGATCAGAGGGGTAGGTGATTTATGTTCTATGCTTATAAATTAGACACGGAAAGTAAAAGAAATAATAGTGCAATATTGATGTTCTTTGTTTACAACTTATTTTCCCTGAGACCGGTAATCGAAAAGGATCTATTTTTCATGAAAAATGACTGCTTTATTGTTGCGGGGTACAAATCACTCCTATTGAAGAACTAATGGAAGCAACCATCTATAATAAATACCATGGTTGCAAAGACTCAAACAGAGGACACTCCTATTCATGTTTTACCGCATGGTAGGAATCCGGTCATCTCCTACCACATTTAGTGGCGTTACTGTATTGCTCTGAATAAATACATTGTATATTTTAACCTGTCACAATTTGTGGTTGTTATCTTTGTGACCCCTAGCACGGGTCTACAACATTTATATATATATATATATATATATATATATATATATATATATATATATATATATATTAATGCATGTGTTGTTGAAAACAACAGAACTCTTCTGTTTGGTGATCACTTTTTTTAATTTTTTCCATTCTTCGAATGATCTTTTTAACGTTGACATGGAATGAATTAATGTAGGATCCGTATGTTTTACAAACGTTTTCGATTCTCTCCGGAATCATCATCAGGTATTTTTAATGACACAAAATGAATAAAAAAGCGGGTGAAAGAATGGAAGTGTTTTAAGAAATATGCCGACAAACCGCTCACGTAAAAAACGATCGTCTACATTTTTAAAAGTAACAGATGAACTAGTTCTTAATTTATTTTTATTTTTTTTATTTAAATTTTTTAAATTTTAATTTTAATTTTTAATTGAAAATAGAAGGTGATTTGAAAGTGTGTTGTTTCATTTAAGGAAAAATGAAACAACACTCTTTAAAATCGAAAGACATTTATTCAAATGGATTAACATATCTGATCAAAGCGGACCACCGCTCAAAACGCGTTAAATAAAATTATTAATTGATAAAATAACAAAATAATAAATAAATGTTGAAAAAACATTTTAGAAATGTTGGTAGCTTTTACATAAATATATATATATATATATATATATATATATACAAATATATATATATACATATATATACATATATATATACAAATATATATATACAAATATATATATATATACACATATATATATATACAAATATATATATATACAAATATATACATATACAAATATATATATATACAAATATATATATATACAAATATATATATATACAAATATATATATATACAAATATTTATATACATATATATCTCTATATATATACATATACAAATATATATATATACAAATATATATATATACATATACAAATATATATATACAAATATATATATATATACAAATATATATGTATACAAATATATATATATACACACATATATATATCCAAATATATATACATACATATATAAATATATACATATATATATATATATATATATATATATATATACATATATATATAAATGTATATTAAACAAATTGTGAAGCAATTTCAATATGTATTTCAGGAGAAATGAAATAATGACGGCGATATCATGAAAAAGTATCAAATAAAGAGTGTTTGCCGGTGTAAGGTGGTTGTGGTGGCAGTACTTTTTAGCGTTCGAGTAAAAGTTACTTCGACTTTCTTTATGTATGTCTATTTTAGGAGAACTATGCGCGTGGGGAAAAATGTAGGAATTACTGAAAGTGAACGTGACATGCGCATAATTTCCGAAATCACACATCAGGAATCAGCTTATAGCGCTTGTGTTTTCATGGCTATAATATCTCCATATAAACGGGAACATCGATTTTACTTAATTATATCAAATCGATCGTATTTTACTGTATATAACGCATGCAATAGCGTAATCTCCAACAATCATTATTTAAATGTGCTATTTAGAGTGTACTAAAGATACACTCAATTCTCCACTTCGCTCGCCAAAATGTCTGGAACAACACAAGCTCTTAGAATTCGTTACGTAATCAGCACCCATTCGTAATGATTATCTCTCTATATATAAACCCCAATGTCTGTGTATATATGTGGGTGTATGTTATACTTGTGTGATCTCCTTACAAATAAAGGTTAGATAATCTACATGAAATCTAAAAATAATTTGCCGGGAAATACAATGGAAGTGATCTCGAATCTCTAAGTGCACCCCTAAGGGTCTATGAGGACATCAGCCCCTTAAAACTTTAAATATATCCTATTTTGATGAAATCTATATTTGAGGTATAAAATTATCCGGGAGTCACAATGGAATTAATACCGAATCTCTACGTTACCCTCTATCTGCTGAATATCTACGTGGCCCTAACTCTAAGTAACACATGCTTACAGGACCCTTTTAACATTTAAATACGTAAATATGATTGTAATGATATTAAAAACATATTTACAATACACTATTACAGAGAGTTTTCAAACATTTCAGCTTCTTTGGACTATATTAGGGGGCGAAGCAAGGGAAGGGGACGGTAAAAAAAAGAATGTTATATGGTTAATTCAAACACTCGCAGAATATGGTCACTGTCTGTGAGCATTTACAGAAAGAGTGACTCTTTTCTTATCATCGGTTGTTATCTATTTTACATTAATGTGTATGTACACACCACAAACTCGTATGTAAATTAGATAGAAAATAAGTCACATTTGTTCAATAAAAATAATAAAAACTAATAATAATTCTATATAATAATAATAATAATAATAATAATAATAATAATAATAATAATAATAATAATAATAATAATAATAATAATAATAAAGTCAGTTTTATCAAAACGCAAACGGTTTTAAAGTTATTTGAGTCAGTTGAATCAAAACATAAACGGGGCAAGAACAATAACAGAATAAGTAAACCCGATAGAAACAAACAACTTTTGGGAAATATATTGGGTAAGCGATAAGGGCATAACAAAAACGCTGAATGTCTGCAAAACCCGACAGAAGAACTTCAGAAAATTGAAGAATGAAGAAATGCTTACGAAAACCCTAATAAAGATGGCTAACCGGAAACGCCACGATGGAATACATGTATACTATTTTAGAATAGTCACAACCCTACATGAAAGACTAACGCAAAATCTGCGAAGATGTATCCACGAAACAGACATACTAGACTTGATTAGCATAGGAAGTACTACATCAATACAAAAAGACACCGAAAAGCGAACGACGCCAATCAACTACAGACAAATGAACTGCTTACCAACTATTTGGAAACTATCAGAAAGGAGTTTCCAAATAGTTGGTAAGCAGTTCATTTGTCTGTAGTTGATTGGCGTCGTTCGCTTTTCGGTGTCTTTTTGTATTGATGTAGTTCTTCCTATGCTAATCAAGTCTAGTATGTCTGTTTCGTGGATACATCTTCGCGTGGATATCTTTTGATCTATGTATAATATGTCCTGTGTCCTTATTTTCTATTTCCAACATCTTTTCTGTCCCTAAAGGAAGCACTCCACAATTATTTAACAAATGGTAGATCTGTTCTGATAATTGTGGAGTGCTTCCTTTAGGGACAGAAAAGTTGTTGGAAATAGAAAATAAGGACACAGGACGTATTATACATAGATCAAAAGATATCGAAGGGAGTAAAAACCAGAACAAACAACATAGCTATGGAATATTCCGAGGAGACTCTCTATAACGATTAATATTTATCATCGCAATGATACAACTCACTCACTCTAAGGATGATATTGACCGACTCTACGTGAAAAGGAGAGAAAAACAAAACACAAATCAAAATTGGAAAAAAAACATAACCCAGAACACAGAAAGGCTGATCACTGCAGTAAGAACCATCGTCAACATGAAAAAGCCAGGTAGCAGCAAAACGAGAAACGATAAACGAAAAAAAACGAACAGAATGGAAAACAAAACAGCTACATGGGTTAGACATAAGAATAGCAAGAAAAGATACACGCGAAACAACCGTGCATGGTTAAGAAAAGGACACTTTAGAAGAGAAACTGAATCGCTACTGACAGTTAAAAAGAACAATGTGATCAGAATTAACTATATCAAAGCTGACAAAGATTAAACTCGGTAACTCAGCGAGAGATTAATTCTATTTAAAGGCAGTTGTCGTAAAGTGTTCTACTATTGAAAGAACATTGTATTGAAGCCACGATGACGGATGTGTTAATACTACTCACTACAGAGCTCAGCCTAGATTGAGGAATAAAAATAATTATAAATATTTGTGTTGTATTTGTTTAAATATATATATATATATATATATATATATATATATATATATATATATATGTGGGGGGTATGCGTACTGCGAGAATACATATTTGTCTTTGTTTCTTTTTCAATTTCTCTTCACCTCGCTTTCTATATATTATATCAATATACATTCATGAATGATTTGTATTCCCAGTGCGTTCATGGGCATGTTTCGGGTCCAGCAAGTTGCCAAGCAACTATATATCTTGCCCGATGCGTCATTGTCCGATACGCAATGATAGATTCAATAGGAACTTCGGTCCCGAATATCAATAAGTGAATCATTCTTCGGCGTGTTGTTGGCCGATGAATTTGGACTAATATCTTCGTCATAATCAATCGATCAGTTAATCGAAATGTTTCTGATTTAATCTTCTCTTTTTAACTCATTTTCAAGCTGTCATCTCTATTTAAATCGAAAGCCTTTATATGACAATTTAGACCACACACGTATACGCCTGGTCACCTAGTAATAAAGGATCGAAATTAAACGAATATATTCGCATTATAATCATTGTCCGTAAGTGTTCATGACCTGTATTGTTCGGATACTATAATTTATCGTTTCTGTCTGGCGTCACCGAAGAGGAAATCCCACTAGACTAGATTTTCCGGAACACCAGAAGAGTACCCAACTCAAAGTCAGCAGCAAACGATGTTCAGTCAGATGAAGTTCCTGATATTAAACTTCATCCGTTATATAACTTCCGGGGAAAGTTTCAGTTTCCCAAATTTATAAATGTAGTTATTAAATTGTTAGCTGAAAGTACATAATACTTAACAAAGCTCTCTGCTGTTACTATTTTAGCACGATCTGTAAACTGCAAAAGTGTATTTATATAACCATTCTTAACATAGGGAAGAGGGCTTTGTTAACTATTTGGTAGTTTCATCTAACAATTTAAAAATAAATTACTAAATAAAAATGAGTACAAAAGTTTGCAAAGCAAAAGAGTAAGGACCCAAAACATGAAGTATTTAATATCAGGAACAAAATCTAACCGAACACCGGTTGCTGCTGACTTGACTGGTTTGATCCTGAATGGGCTTCGAACTTATTTGACCATAACCCCCTCTTCGATGTTATATGTGTGGTTATCTCAAAGATAATGTTGGTCAAAACAAGCTCTAGTCTATTCCAAGACCGAAGGGGTCACCTCAGACAAAACAGAAGCAGTGCCAAAAGAAAAGTGTGCCAGAGTTAGTGAAAGTTGTGCATTTTGTATATAAGTGGGTTTATTATTGAACGGCAATAAATCAAAGACTGTTAAATATCCATGACTGAATCTCATGGACAAGTCAGACATATACGAAAGTTATATGTACGGAATATGATTGGGTTGTAGAAAGGAATGTAAATTTTAGTGACCTTTTATTATTGAGCAGCATTTTATATGGGTCACCCTGAATGTTGGACATAACTCCTAGTACTTGAAAAGGTATGCATCCTACCTTCCAATGGTTTATAAGCTAAATAGTACATCAAATACTCTATCTATACATGTATTTATTGGCTGATGGAAATGTATATAGATGGAGGTATGTTAATATAGGCATGTAAATTGAGTTATAAGAATATATTAAATAAAATTGAGGGATATAAGTAAAACATATTTCATTGATCTGCGAAAAAAAGGATAAATCAGTCAAATTAAGAATAAGATTAATGTTAACGGTATTTTTTTTATTTTTGTTTAGTTTTCTTAAAAAAACCCACGAAAGTATTTTCAAGATATTTTGAATGTGTCATCAAGAAAATGTATGTTTTAAAATGGACACATAAAATTGCGTGCATTAAAATATTTTTCGAATAAAATTCTGAACAGTTATTAAATTATATAGAGAGAGACTTAGCCTGACGATTCCCCGCGATGATTAAACATAGACGCATCAATGTAGCTTAATTGCCATAAATATACCTTTATACTACGAAGCTATACTCACGTATTGAACACTGCTGAGGTTAATACTGAACATCTATACGAAATATATTATATCACCTTACACTATTATAAGTTAAGGTACGTGAAATAATTATTACTTCATGAATAAATGTGAAAGATTTTTTCTTTCATCCAAACTATATTTATATCAAACAAGCCTTAGCTTTATTTAATTCATTCATACAAGAAAATAGGTTCACGTATGATATATATATATATATATGTATATATATATGTATATATATGTATATATATATATATATATGTATATATATATGTATATGTATATATGTGTATATATATATGTATATATATACATATATATATATATGTAAATATACATATATATGTATATATATGTATATATATACATATATATGTATATATATGTATATATATATATATATATATATATATATACTCGTTAGAAACCTTACAAAACACATCAAGGCTATAATTCTTTTGCATATTTATTTTTAAACAGTGTCTAATATATATATATATATATATATATATGTATATATATATATATATATTATATACGATTCATTTATAATTTGTATCTACGATTTTATTATACATATGCAATAGTTTTCTTGATATTAATATCATTATTATTATCAGTAGTGATAGTATTAAAAAGAATTTAATGAACTAAGTTGAAAATTCAAAAGCATAACTTCCTTTTAATTATTTGTCTTGTTTTTTGGTTACGTTATCGCACGCTTACGTTTACACATGCCAAACAATTTAGATTACGTTGAAATTTCTGTATAAAACGCAATAATTAACAAAGTAAATTTGTTGTTGTTGTTCCTAATTACTTGCCTCCCAACGAGAGCACAGTAAGACACAAGGTCAGTATTTTACGTGGGAAAAACAGCTCCGTAAACAAGGTCACTTTGGATTGGAACATACATTTAAATTGCGTCGTTCTGGAGAGATTTTCAGGACAGAAATCTAAGTGCAACATTGGAACAGACACTACATTTTGCTCCTAGCTAAAAGGTCAAGGAGACAACATGCTGATAGTCATGATGATGATGATGATGATGATGATGATTGTCACATTTGCCATGAATAATAAAAAAATTCCTCTGATCTTTCTAAATTACAAATACATAACCGATTTGTTTTTTTTTTATATTTATGAAGTGATTTGTCTGTCTTTGATAATGAAGGCGAAAAGTGCACAGTAACCATTTCGAATAAGCCAGTAATATAAATTAATTTATTTGAGTAATCGACGTTCTGCTTTTTTGTTTATTCATTTCATTATATAACAGGTTTTTAATGGGGAACTCAGTTTCATCCCAAAGCAATCTTATTTTATTACTCTAAATGAATAAATGTGAAAGGTTTTTAAAATGTATCACTTCTATATTAACATCAAAACACATTACTATTATTTATATCAATAATGCAACATAGTATTTTGAAATAATGTATCTATAGAAGAGCCGAAAGGCGCGGAAACACTTATTTGAATGACTAATTTACATAACTTTTTAAAGATTATTTAATAATAAATTAATGTTGCGTGTTATTCAGTTATCATTTTATTGTCTTATTTTCCCTACACACACACACACACACACACATACACACACAGATATACATATATATATATATATATATATATATATATATATATATATATATTAATAGAGAATGGTAGTTTGCTTGAAGCATTGCTGGGTATAGTAGAAGTATGTTTTTGAAAGGCTGTGGACAATGCAAATTCCGGGTAAGATGCAAGCTGTAAGGAACAAAAACAATAAATCGAATACGAAATATGACTTACTTTTTATTTTTCCTAAAATCTTACACAACAGCAATAATGTTTTTAGCTGTTTGTGTGATGTCCGGGTGATTACAAAATTATTATTTAATATTTCGGGAAAAGAGACTTCCCTTTGTCAAAAATAATTAAACCAGAAGAAAAATGTTTTTCTTCGACTGTGCAGAGAATCTTACAAAACAAAATCGCTGCCAGATGTAGAACCGCAGCGAAAACTGTCTCGCAGGGAATGTAAATTAAATTTATATATATATATATATATATATATATATATATATACATATATATATATATGTGTGTGTGTGAGTGGGTGTGTTTGTGTGTGTGTGTGCGTGCATAGTTTTGTCGATATTAAAACTAATTAATTAAAAGTAGTACATTAAAGGAAGGGATAACTCGCGAAACCTTTCTTTAAATATGTGTTAGTGAATTTTCAAGGGAGATATAAAATTTAACTACATCGATGAATAGTAAAAAAAAACAAAGGGAGGAGCTGGTCACTGCTTACTGTTTCTGTCTTTCTCTGTCTGTCTATCTGTCTCTCTGTCTCCTATCACACACACACCATGGCTCAGGCGAATTGATTTCGTTTTGTTTTAATTTCTTACGATATTATTTAAAAGATGAATAAATATGTATCAAAATTACAGAAATGTTAATATTTACTATTTATATAAATACATTTTAATATTTACGATGTATTTAAATAAATATTAATATTTACTATTTATATAAATAAATGTTAATGCCATCTTATTTATATAAATAAATGTTAATTCTATATATTTATATAATAAATGTTAATATTTTCTATTTATTTACATAAATGTTAAATATATCTATTTTTATAAAAAGTAACGAAAGTTTTCGTCTTGTGTTTACAAATATTTTTTTGAGTGAAACGTTCATTATTTTACATTATGGTTATGCGCAGCAATATCAAGTTGAACTTGTCCTTGATCTCGACAGCAACACAACCCTCATCCAGATGCTCTGAGATGATGGACAATAACAAATACCATTATTATTGGGTTTGCCCCACATAATTCAACATCTTATTCAAGCACAATTAAAAGAAAAACAACTTTGCCATTGTTCCTAATTTGTTTTCTTAGTTATAGTTTCAGAGAAGGTTTTCTAGCATTGTTCTCTATACACAGTGCACCTGTCATGAATAGAAACACAACAAATATATTTTTTTTCATCTGGAAAAGAATCTGTTTCAAATCTAAAAATATTATTGTATTTTTTTTCAGGATTTTTTCAGGGAGAATTTATAATATCTGTAATTTTGATTATTTAAATTACTGTTCGCATCTGTTCCTTGGCCTATTTGCTAGGATCGAAATGAAGTAGCAGCTCTGATGCTACACTTTGTCTATTCTGTCCTCGGTTAGTGAAAGAGATGTCCTTCTAGACTGAGGCAACTAAACAAAATGTCCAATCAGGAGTGCCACATTTTGGTGCGCTCGATTTTCCCCATATAAAAAAATCTCGTGTCTAACTTTGCTGTCGTGCGGAAGGCAAGCAAATAGGAACAAGACTTCGCATTTTGTTTTCTATCTTCAAAACTTGTCTGCCGATTCACTCTCCGACCTTCTTCAAGTGCATATTTGTAAACTTAATCTTTATGCCGAAATTGGGAACTGAACTCGTTATTTAATACACCATGTAGATTGTTCTCGTTCTCTCAGCAATTAAGGAGTATAAGTGTTAATTATTGTTATTTTTACTTATTATCGCTTGTAGTAATTATTGAACCTTCTACTGCGAGAACACTATATACTCCATAACATCAAATTTATTTTAAGAGACACCAAATTTTCGTCCGCATATGCGTGCAAACAAAAGTACAACAAAATGGATTATAAAACTGAATACACACAAAAGAGGTAGGGGCTGTGATGGTGGAGTCTTTAATATGTATAAATATTTTAGACATAGAAGAACCTGCGTTAAAAATCCAACTTTGTTGATTCAACAAATCATTTGCTCTTAACGGCAAATTCACGACGAGATGAACACGCACACGTTCATTTTTAAGAATCACAAGTTGTTTCTGCTATTCAGTAGAGAGATTTCACCTGAACTGACTCGCACGATAAGACAAAAAATGAACACTGTAAAAAGTTGAGAGTTCTATTTTTTTTCACAAGGGATACATTGTCACTTAATTCTTATCAATTTGTTTTATGAGTGAAGAACCGCTCGAAATATTAAACTTGAAATTATAATAACATCTATAATTTGACATGTTGTATGATTTCCATAAGACTATTTTCTATGTGCTAAATGTGAAGAAATTCATACTTTTAAGCCAATAAACGACCCACGTGAATAGTTGGCTCTCGTTTTGTCAACCTGACCGGAAAGAAGTCTTAAGTAATTCGTAATTGTATTCTAGTATCGTTCGTATTGACTCTTGAACTTTTAATGTTACAGACTGTAACTCAGAAATGATTATTACTTACCATTTAAATTCGTCACAGGATTAGAGAAAGATCACATAGAAAAGTTGACCCTGATTTGTGTATATTTCGCTAGTAAGTAGACATGAAACAAATTTAACACACCACTGCAAAAATGCGTTATCTTTCGAACGTCATCAAAAAGCTTACCTTACTGGAAATAGACCTATTGTTAATATAAAAGAAATAATATTCAATCAGTTTACTTTCTTTGGAATGTCTCAGTTATGTGAGTATTTTGTTGTTACATGAATCGTATGATGTTCAAAATGCGAAACGAATGCTAAAAGAAAGAAAATATGTATCAGTTTCAATAATGAAGTGAGTATGTTAGCATTACTCAACCGATATTCTAATATTCCCTAAAAACCGTAGTAGTCATTATTTCGATTGACAATTTAGAGTAGATAATAGCAAAAACAGTGGCGTGAAATAGTTAACAGAAACAATAACGTCAATGGTATTAATATGCCATGAACAATCAGTCTCCGGTGTTACTGGTGGCGATATGGGTAGATATTAAGAAGCGAATAAATATGTGACCTCCTGTTTTTAGGAGGATTTATTTGACAGAAACTGTTCAGCCGGGGAAAATTTAGAAAGTTGTAAAGAAAACGAATGACGTAACAGTTTTGCAAATGACGAATGTTTGTGTTTTTGAGCTATAAAGTCTGAATTTACAGGGGAAATATCGACTTTACGTTATTATATATGAGCCTTTACTCCCTCTGTATATTGTCTTCCGTCATAAATCATGTAATCCCCCTCTAAAATTATAGTTTAAATATGCTTCAAATGTCTCCCTCTCTCTAAATATGTATTATATATGTTGTCACTGTCTCTCTCTATCTATCTATCTCTCTCTCTCTACATATATTTGAATTGTCGAGTGTGAATTTCTCTTTTGTTATTTTCAAAAATGTAATCATTCCACTTGGATGCTTGACAAAACCACAAGGTTGAAATAAATTATTGCATCGATGATTATGTAATTTCGTGTTACTATATATATATATATATATATATATATATATATATATATATATATACACACACAAATACTTATAGTTCACGTATATACAGGATTATGTTTTAATCTCCGACGATACATACAAGAATTGTCACAGAATTATGTACACTGTACAACCGACGAGACAATGACTCCCTAATGCAATGTTCTCTAAATCTGTCCACTAGAATAATCATAGTCCGTTCACACAAAACAGAAGAAGGGAGTAGAGATGCGAAGGAATCGCTCAAGAAATCATCGAAAGAGATAAGAATTTAGAATAATAAAAGTCCTTTAGAATAATGAAAGTTCTTTTCTCTTTTTTATTTTCCTTGTGGTGTCAAAATGAAAGACAATCTTGGAGTTGATTACCGCAATAGATTAAACACGCGTCCCCAATGGAAGTGTTAATGGGCTCCATTCCTTGACCCACTGCTCCCCCCCTCACATATTTTGGAGACAAGCGGACCAGTTAAATACTCACTGTGATCGGTCATCTATTTGTGTAGAGAGACGACACGAGTTAAAGGGGGAATCCCTCTCACTTATGCATATATTTATAGACAAGTATGTTGATATAGATCATCGTTCGTTAAAATAACAGACAAATAAGTGCCCATTCTTTCTAATTAGATAAACAACGTAGTAACAAGGCCATCACTTTAATAAGAGAGAGTCCAGTTGAATGAAAAAGTTTAATTTAATCTAATATATAAAGTAAAGTCTACCTGTTTATACTTTTTTATGTCATTGATAGCTTTTTTTTCTACAGAACCTCTATTAGATTCGTATTCAGCATTTATTCTTGTGGATCGTTAAGAAAGTAATGTATCTGGGTGTTATTCTTTCCAGCCAATATCTGGTCCAGGTCTGAATTATTTTTAAATAACCGCAATCTTTAAAAACGAAACGTTACACTGTATTCGTCTATAGGATTCGTGCCCTTAGATTGGAATAAAAATATCTGGTGGAAAAACCGGCATGGTTTCAAAGATAATAAGCTAAATAAATTGCAAGTAAATACACAACTGGGTAATGTTGGGTCGGTAGAGATAGTATCGTATAAAAAATTGTATATAATGAAGGACGAAGTAACAAGGCCATAACAATAATAAATTCAAGTCATCCGCTTCATTGTTTCTTTGTCATCAATATCTTTCTTCCTACAACATCAACATCTGATTTTAGTTCTTCAGTTTTGTCTTGGATTATGTTAAGAAGAATAACATGTAATTTGATGTATTTCTGTCCAGAAAATACCTTCCCAGTTCAGTATTATTTTTTTTAATAATAATAATTTTCATCTCCAAAGATAGGGTAACTCTGTATTCGTCCATGCAGAGTTACGTCTCTTAAATGGGAACAAAACTATATATATATATTTTTTTTTAAATGGGCATAGTTCAAAATACCAAAGCAAAAGAGATTGCAAATATTACTCTACCGGGCAATGGCGGGTAGGTATTGCTAGTCTCTAGTAAAATTGAGCCAACTTCACGTGTTGCTGTATCATGTTTCGCTTTGATAACTACACATTGAATTGTATTTTATTTACTATAATTGGAATATCATTTTAAGAAAAAAAGCAAAAGCTTAAAATACTGAATTTTTTAAATCTTCGAAATTTACTTCTGATATTTTTATCTGAATCATAAGTATTTTATTGTTGTTATTATTATTTATGGGTTACAATTTGCGAATACTAGGCGCTATATGTTATCTTGCATGAGTGAGATATCTGTACAGCTGGGGATTACTCGTTAATTTGATATCACCTGTAAACTTCTCTCTTCGGAAGAATCCGGCATAGCCCGCCCAGCGCTTATACCACACCAGGTATTATCGGTTCGTTTTCGGTTTTTCGGTATATGAAAACTATGTTGATAACACTAATACGATAACATGGGGTTCAATGATGGGTTCCTTATTAATTCATGTACAACGCCTGATAACCCTGCTAGTTGGAGATAGCCTAGTCTTACGCACCCCATCCAATGACCCCATCCTACATTTCTTTATTCTTACCCAGTTTATTTGTTTACTCAACCTTTAGGTGGAACGCACGTACATTTTGTGGACACGTGTTGAAGTCATTCTACTCCTTTCGAGTCTGGTACTGTACAGAGTTGCCCCTTTTCTTGTCTTTTCTTACATATGTCAGGAAGTAAGTAATCATTCTTGACGCCCGATTGTTTTTATGTCAGACTAAGCCGCCGTGTGTATATACCAGACGCTTCTCTTTAATAAATCGGAGATAATTGTGAAACACACAAGTGATTTCTTTTTTCTTTTCATAGTTGCCGCAAAAACGAAATATTCGTGTGCAGCTATTAAAATAGAAAGGGCAATGCATAAAGAGTTCAAGATATCGAAAGGAAAAGGGAAATTTCAGATTTTACCCTCGCTTTTACATGACAGTATATATAATTCTATGTTCAACCTTTTTAAATATTGTGAATTTTGAATTTTGAATTTTAAATATAGCATTTTTTATTAGGCACGCGCTTAATACGTTTTCACGTTTCAAATTCGGAATCTCATCACACATACATATTTTTAAAAAGTTATCAATTTGCTGTACAGCTGGAACAAAGAAGACATGAATAAGCAAGTTCAACCCTCCACCTGTTAAGAGGGTCAGTGGAAAGTACTCACGAACAAAAGGTAACACTACACCGATGGAATCTACATTCAATAATTAGACAGGAATACACGATGGATTATCCAAAAGATCGAGAAAATTAAAAAAAAATAAATAAAAACATCCCATGCAATACAATAATATATGTCTAAATGAAAACATGCTGCCTAAATACACACACACACTATATATATATATATATATATATATATATATATATATATATATATATATATATATATATAAAATATGAGACTAAAAGTATACATTTAGAGAATTGAACATATAATGGGATGGTTTAAACTCAATATACGAGATAGAGCAATTATATAGATAAATGAAGGAAGAGAGATAAAGATGTGCGAATGACAAATCTATTTCATCTTCGGTTGTTCAATGCAAGGTGTACTCGATAAAAACATGTTTATTTTTCTTTCCTTTAGCCAGGTTTTTCAAGGATTAAAATCTTATCATCAGATGAATTACATAGATGGATAAGTTGGCAGGGGAATAGGCAAAATTCAAAATTTTAAAAATTTAAGAAACAATATAACGTAATTGAAAGTAAGTGTGTGTGTTTGTGTGTAAAAAGGTTATCAAAATATAGAGTTTTTCCAGTTGGTGAATGTCCGTTTACAAAGTGGCCGGTGACGAAAGATTTAAAGATGGAAAAAGGGATTTTGCGAAGACTGCGTTAAAAGTGTTCAACATGTAGTAAACCAGTAAAATGATGTTCAGTTCAACCATAGATAAAAAACACTTATTAGGATGTAATTTAGAGAATTAGGGTCATTTTAAAATACGTCCGAGGACAGTGTATTAAAATATTTTTTATGAGTTGAGTTTAAAATGTTGTGTATATTTCAAGCAGGTAGTGGGACGTTTCAGTAGTTACTTCGATCGAATCTAAGGAATGAGAGAGTTCTGGTCGAAGACGAAGCCAGTAAGAAATGGGAAAAAGAGTGAGAGATTAGGGAGGTGGAGGAGGAGGTATAGTGGATGAAATATGCTGATGCTGGGAGTAGGGTAGGGGAAGGGATTGTATAGTTGCAGCTCATCGCTAGTAAGCAACGATATAATACCAGGCCTAGACTGGCTTCAGTTAAGGGTTAGGGTGGGGTTTCAATAATCTAATACAGTAGTATATCTGGTTAGTAAGTAAACACTCTGGGAGGGGGCGGAGTGTCCTCGTATTTAAACGGATTTTTTAGACAAAATTATATATAATTCAGAAAGTTTAAAAGGGTTCAGATTGGGAAATTAAGGCTCAGACGATTTGAAATATTGAATTTATCTGTTTAAAATGTAATTATCCGGACAATTATAGCATTTCAGAGTTTAATATTTAAATAATGTATAGTTTTCCCAGTTACTTAAATAGTAGATGCATGACTAAATAATATACTTTCATATATTACTGAAGTTGGGATTGGGAACAGCGTTAATATGTTTGCAACAAGTAAGTTCTAGTATAGGGAGTATAGGGTGGAATTGGATTGAATTATGTAACCGAAATGATGACATGGAGTATTGAAATTACAGATAGATTTAAGGGGGAAAATTGGTCATTATAACAGTAACCGAGGAGCGTAGTTCAAATGGGAGAGTTATGGAGTCTACGAGAAAAAGATTTTTTGCAGAGCGAAGCGGCCACAGAGTCGATGGATTGTATGCAAAAGGGAGATAAGAGAGGCAGTGGATAAGTATGTAAGGGGATTAGCTAGTAATTGAAATAAGGGAATAAGAAGGATTAGTGGAGTGGAGAAGAATAATGTTCTCAATTTATATTAAGTATTATGGGTCAATAAAGTTATTAGGTGCACAGGGGAGGATACGCTATGTTATTGGGATGATTATTTGTAAGGTTGGAAAGGTGGAAACTTTAAAAGTTAACAAATAATAACATTAATGAATTAATGTTAGAGGGAGGGTGGTTTGCTAGGTAGAGGGGTGTCAGATGGATTAATGAAATTGATGACATTTTTGCTTGCAATTTGAGATAAGTTCATTTTTAGAGTTTATAATAGTTTTGCTTTTAGCTGCTGTATCTATCATAAATGTTACTAATGTACATAGTTGGCAGAAAGCGGATCCTGGAGTGTAGGATTTAGACTTCTTTTAATATTGACCAATGTCGCGAGTAGGGAATGTTTTTACGGTTAAATGATTTTATTAAATTAGATAAAGAGGTGCCAGTGGCATGGTTGTTAGTGTGTATGAGGAACTAGTTATGGTTTGAGATTCGGGTATTGATAAGGAAGGCACTACCCCCAGTGTAAGTGTGTATTTTGTATGGGGTTGTTATAGTATTTGTGTTATTTATAGTATCAGGAGTATTTTGGGTTTGCATGCTCAAGCACTGGGCAAAAGTTACTTTGGAATTGTTAGATGGAGAACATTAGAGAATTTGAGGGTTGTTAGTTAGTGCAAGGGATGTTATTTAGGGGGTCGTTTTGTACAAAGAGTTGGGGATGTGAAGGGCTATAGGATGCGGGGGGAGGTTGCATGCTGGTGTAAGTCGCGCATAATGGCATTTTGGGAGAATTGTTATACAGTACAAGCGTATATGACGTCACTGTATGCAATTGCTATTTAACGGGCATTACCTAGATTTCTGGCACTTACAATTATTAGTAGGAGTATAATAAGTTCTGGTTGCTGAGCAGATTAATTTTTTTGTTAGCAAAGGTGATGATAGTTTGCGCTCTATTGGGCATTGTGGAGTAGGACATTTTAATAGAGTGTTTTTTATTTTAAATAGTGATGTATTCATGCGGGTGCTTAGAGGAATTATCTATCATTTTTAGGAATTCCTTAGGGATATTTGTTTAAACATTACAGTTATAGGGTGGATTAAACCAAATACTATTCTTTTTCCTAATGCTTGTATTTTTACTATGTTCTTGATAGTTGTTGTGGGCCTATTTATATATGTTTTGGTTTTCTTGGGTAATGTAGTATTTATCTGTTTTTATCCTGTGTTGCCCTGTTTTTGTAATTACACTTAAAAGTTTATTTTCCTGGATAAACGGATTATTTTTGTATTTAATTTTATCATTGTAGCCCGAATTAAGTAGTGCGTTGTTGTAAAAATTAGAATTTTGTTCAAAGATACACTTATTAGCAGATAGTTTTAAAAGTTCTATTAGAAACCGAGGGGACTATTGAATTAATGATGGATTTTGGATGGTTAGTTAGCTTATGTACGTAGAAGAGAGTTAAGTTTGGTTTGTGGTGGGGCTAAAGGTTTCGGAGTTAAAGTCTAATTTTAGGTCACGGGAATTAGATATTCTTTTCTCAGGTTTTACAGGAATAGTTAATACAAAGTTTTTAAAGAAGTTGTGAAGATTTTTAATGGTGTTGTTGTTTTGCCTCGATCTCTCCCTCGATACATAAAGTGCGTCGTCCCTGTATAGCCCATCGTGGAAATGTCCGAAATCAAATTTTAATGTTCTTAATAAGTACAAATCCACAAGGTCAGAGTCCGAACCGCCATAGTAATATCAAAATTATTGAGAGTATCTTTTCTAGTCCAGAATGTAGTCAAATAAGATACTTTTATGTATTACTAAAGTTAGGATTGGGAACAGCGTTAATATGTTTGCAACATTCTGAAGACGTTCGTTGATACGAACGAAACCGATCAAATCTTTCGTTTATTGTTTTTACTGCTGCATTTAAATCTGTTTTCCCTGAGTCTTTTTTTCACACATTTTGTCTATTACGGCATTTCGATTTTCATGACATATCGTGCATTTTACTATATATATATATATATATATATATATATATATATATATATATATATATATATATATATATTAATACATACATACTACATATTGATGGAAAAGAATGTCCATAAACTTAATAAAAAAGTTTGTATTTGCATACAATAATATACAAACACCCTCAGGATAATCGTCGATATTTTCGTATATTTTTGCATATTTTGTAGATGAAGAATAGGTATGTTTTTGAAGAGGGCTTAAACAATTGCATGCCGATATGAACTCATTGAAATGTGGCTCCTTCATTAACTAAGGTTAAGACAACATTAACATTAATTAAGAAAACTAGTATTGCAATATTTAGCGATAACGTGAATATTTGTAAGACCTGTATATGTAATTATGATATATAAGAAAATATTTAGCTCGCATTAGATTGTTTCAATGAGGAAAAATCAGTTTGAAAAGTCAGTAAAATTGGAAATAAAATAAAGAGACAAAATCAAAAATTAGTATGTCTGTACTCTTTCTCCAGCTATGGGTTACATATGTTTAATTGTTCTGGTAATATTCTCTATTGTTGTAATGGAGTATTCCAAGCTTTTGTTTTATAGTTAATTGTATTACTTTTGACTACACAGAAGGAGAACGACGGAAGTGAGAGTAATATACAATGTATAAATTAAGAGCGTGGGGTCAAGCAACACAGAATGAGGGATGATGAGAGTAATATGTAGAAACATAGAAAAGAATGGGTCAGTTGCTGCACATTTAAATTGAAATTGGCTGCAATTAAAATGGATACACATAGATAAGTCAACTCCCAAAACCAAAGAACATTGATTCACTCAGTTTGAGTATAATAACACATAGATAGAGTGAGTGGAAGCGAAAGAAAGTGAGAGCGAAGGGAAATGAGAGAGTAAACGAGAGATAGAGAGGGAGAGAGAGAGAGAGATAATATTATCGTCATTGATCGGGGTTTGCTTTAGTTTGTTATTTCTTGTGTACTAAGAAGTCACCCGCTTATCAAGGCCTAACAGCCACTCGAGGATAAGGGTTACTGGGTGTGTCAAGTTTACGACGAGACAACAATGGGAAGATTTGTACCGATAATGGAAATTGGGCAGAGGCTGACTACTTTAGATGACGGCTCAATAAGAACCTGTTAACATTGTACTTAAAAATTACCATAGTGTAGTCAGCTGAAAAGCAGCCCCGAAGTATTGTGTTCAAAAGACGGACAATTCTAGGAAATAAAATTTGGTCATGGAAGCTTCGTCTATTTTTAGGTACACAGAAGAAGAAAGGAAAATTATTTACAGTGGTTATAGCTAGACGGGCGTTTGTTGTTAATGTAAATATTAGAGCTCAGTCGAGCACCTACCAGCGAAATAACGATTTCTGTTGTGAGGAAGAAGCTGTAGAGCAGAGAAGAAGGCATCTCCCACTAGATTTCGAAGTTTATTCATTAATCTGGCAATGCATGAAACGGTGTCCGAGCGGCGTCTCCCCAACTGTGGCAACAGTATTTAATCTTAGGTCGTATTTAACTCTTGAACAGGTAGATGATTACGTCAGAAGTGAGATACTTTCTGGATAATATTACGAATACAATTTTATCAATACATCAACAGAGAGACCAAACCTTGAATAAGCTCAGCCAAGACACATGAACTAGAACGCAGTAGAATAAACAACATTATATTTGATTTTTTGAAAAAAAAAATCGCGTTTTTCAGAAAATGTTAAATAACAACCAACCCCGACGGCTACGTATGAAACAACCAGAAAAAAAGATGCAATAAACCCCGAGTAATAAAACAAACAAAAAAAAACGAGAAAAGAAACTCCTTTCAAATTTTCCTTATTTACTTCTAGTGAAAAAAAAATGCAAACATGATTTTATTATTTTCTTTCGCCCGATCAAAAGGAAATCGGTTATGACATGAAAGAAACTAAAACGCAATTGCGTCATTGAATAGAATGCATATATGAAACGCGTTGTGTTTAAATAAATATTATTCAAACGTACACAGCATCAAAGCTCGCGGGTAAAACAGAACAATCATCATCACTATGTGCAAAGGGTAACGCGCTCGTATCGAATAAACCTTTCTTCGTAGATATCGCCCATTAATTTATAGTATCAAAGTAATTTTTAAGATTAGGTGTGTAAGAAAATGGTAGTCTTTACGTCATAAATTCCGAGTCTCCCCGGAGATTTCCGAGACTAGCGAACGTTAACAAACTTCACCGAATAAACTGAATGTATTACTATTTCTTTAGTTAAAGTTATTTATGGAAATAAAAGATTGATCGTACCTTATATTTGTTTCGATACTTCTACACAATACACCCCAAACTGTTGTTTAACCCTAACCATAACCTACCTTTAAACACATCCTAACCCTAACCCTAACCCTAACTCTAACCCTAACCCACCTTTAAACAAACCCTAACCTAACACTAAACTACCCCTTTTAATAAAGGTAAAATGTTGCGAAAATAATAAGTACTTGATCTTTCTAATTGATTGAAAAATGGTCGTCTAGCAAGTTACTGTGCCTTTTTTGTTAGCCTATTTCCGTACTAGTCAGGACTTGATTCAGCTTTCTTCGTTCGTAGTCGGAACTGATTACGTCACTACTACGTCACGACTGCAAGTATATGCATATATATTCCTAAAAATTACCTAGATTTGAATTTACGCGCCGTATTAATTTTTAATTTTACCAATGCTAATGATCACTTATACAGTCAGTATATACATTGGAGCTCCTAAAATACTAAAATTCGCAATTCTTTCTACAACCCATGCATAGTTGATATAAATTAACTTCAGTGTGTGTCTTAATTGCCTACCAAGTTTCAGTCAGGGATGTCCAACAGTTTGTGTTTGATCGCCATTAAATGATATAGGGGTGATTTACTGATCGTTTAATGAGTAGGTGTGATCTTGTAAGGGGTTCACACTCACCAGATCATAACTGCCCAATACATGTATCTGTATTCCAGGAGATGTAAAAGCTCACACTGCGCGCAATTGTAATATTCAATGAACCAAAACAATCCCTCGATTATCCCTGAACCGAAATGCAACAATGAAGCGATGAGTACAAAGGTGGAAAGTCACAAGTCACAGAGTTATTGTCAATGTTACATGTCGTGTTCATTGTGTTTATTATTAAACGGCGGTAAGAGATAGACTGTTGAGTAAAACTTGGATAAGTGAGACATCGACGGAAGTTTATTTGTATTAAATATGGTTGGATTTGAGAAAAAACTGCATTTTTTAATCGAGTCTCGCACAGTCTTTGTTTTACCGTCATTCAAAGATAAGCACACATGCAAAGTTGTCCATAACTCTGACTTGCCCTTTTGGCTAAAAACAAAGTGTAATATATTTTCTCATACTACACTAAGTCTATCCTGTCCTCGGTCAAAGAAGTCCTTCTAGACTGATGGAAATTTGTAATTTTGTTTAAATCAAGAGTACGCATTTTTGGGGAGCTGGATTTTCCCCACATTAAAAACAGACCTTGCGTTTAATTTTGCCCTCGTGGGGAGGCAAGTAAATATGAACTCTGACACACTCATCTTTGAGCAAGGCGCTGGTTTTAGCTTTCATGAACCTCTTTAGTTCAGGAATAGTTTTGAGATTGTTTTGATCTATGAGATATTCCCACAGATTAAAATATGTGGAGTTATACTCTAGTGAGGTTAAGCCTATTCGGGATGATATATTCTATTATTCAGGCCATCACATAATAATCCACCATATCTAGATAACAATTGCGCGGGATATAAGCTTTGAATATGAATCCTGGGATTGCGCAGCTCTTGCCTCAAAATAAACTCTCCGCGCAGACACTCTTACAGAGGCAATCCATTGTCTCTTAAGACTAAACGTAGGCCTAAGACAAACTGTGGTGAATTTTCGGTTAAGCTCCTTTTGATGTTTTATTTTATGCAATCTGTGTAGTTTATTCGGTAGTGGGTTTGTCTTTTACGTTACCCAACCCTTCTCTATAAAGCCATCCTTCGCCCATACATGATGTAGTGTTGCCATATCTGGGCTGGTGCACCATTCTATATTCTCGCTGCCTTTGACAGAGTGTAAAATAGAATCTCTATGATCTACTAAGTTCCACACTGTCTCCCAAGCTCAACCCCCTGTACTATCGCCACACTGTTGCAATCCTGTTTTTGTTTTACAAGTACTTCCACGGGATGTTCCTTGGCAAACTTAGTGCACTTGTACCCCGTCAACGAAAATACCCCCGATAAACCCAACAATCGGTAAAGTCTAGGGATCCTAATATGTCGGAAAACTTTCTCCATTAATAGCTTCTTTCCTAGAATTCCAGTCCTGCTCTTTATTTCCCCGAGTGTACAAAAATGCACAAATCTAAATGTAATGTGAACAAATACCCCACTTAGGTTTCCTTCTGGCCCCTAATTCACTC
Source organism: Sepiola atlantica (assembly GCA_963556195.1). Taxonomy (NCBI): domain Eukaryota; kingdom Metazoa; phylum Mollusca; class Cephalopoda; order Sepiida; family Sepiolidae; genus Sepiola; species Sepiola atlantica. Next base: position 54,698,171 of record OY744544.1, on the reverse strand, counting down.
AGTTGCATTATGCCTCGTTTGGGGTAAACCAAAATGAAAAAATGTCGACAGGGGATAATCACTTCTTTACTTTTACTGAAGGAGGTTAAAGTTTGCAGCGGCCAAAACCTTGTGAACATAACAACCAAGATAGTAGTCCGAATAATAAAAATAATACATATGTTGTTCTTTGGTAGAATGATTGCCGCCTAGGGTGACTAATATTGACAAAGGATACTTTAATGAGCGACAATTTTCTGGTTGACTGCTTAATAGAAATACATCAACCATTGCAGACGAAATCGATGATTCCTTCCTAATTCTTGAAAACGATGAGCAACGATAAGAGAAACGTTTCGATTTTCTGCCAAATCTTTGGATAAGTGCGTAAATTCTTTGGAATGAAGCAAGCTGGAAAATTCTGATAAATTATTGGCCTAACAATAGGTGTATGTAATTCTTACAATAGTATTTATAACAATATACAATGTCCATACCTAATAATTTCTATGAAAGGGTATATTAGAAGACAGACGTTATGCTCGAATAACAAAGTTAATTTTCATTGTAAATTATAGGGAGAGAATTAAAATAGACGCATACTTATAGCAAGAATACAGAGTTGATTTCCACTAATAGAAGTACGCTCTGCATCGATTAAGTCGACTTGTTGGTTGAAATTTTGTTTTCCTTGAGAAGACAACATAATTACACCGTTGAAATTTTATCTATAGGCAAGACGGCACTTTATCTATCTATCTATCTATCTATCTATCTATCTATCTATCTATTCTCTGTCTTTCTTATATACATACATATATATATATATATATATACATACATACACCCACACACACACACACACACACACACACACACATATATATATATATATATATATATATATATATATATATGGTTAATTGCACCTCAGCCATTAAATACCATCAAACATTTTATAAAGATCATTTTTTTTCTTTAGGTCTAACAATATTTTATTAAGCGTCATTTTCTAATGTTATTAGGGGGTTCTGTCTGGTTTTAGTGCTGAATCGAAACTTGGGCATACGAACTCTACTCATTAATTCCAAGATGGCGGCTTGAAGATCGGCTGACTGTGTGTCAAATGATTAGGGTGATTTCTCTCTGGTTGTCATCTGTAAAGTGAGTTATTAGTGTTTCTGACTTGCCGTTTTTATAATCGTTCTTATTCATTTTTCTTCCTATTTGTTTTGAAAGAGTGTGCTTGTTTATTTTTATTAAAATGATTGTCTCCAAAAAGCAGCTTGTTAAAACAAGGAGTATATATTTATTAACCGTATGTGAAACCCTCGTAAGACAGAGAAGAAAAAATATATAAACATTCGCCGAATTAAAGAAATTAAAATAATATGATTGTGGACTGATTTTATGTTCGGTCATCGGGATGCAACTACACAGTATATATGCTAGAAACAACTTATTTGTGCTTTTTATTTGAAACAATTTGGATTATATTATGACCGACATATGAGTGTTATGTATATTTGTGTAAATTTAGTGTTAGGATGGTTTAATAAAGTTTGAAAAACGAGGGGTGTGTGAAAAGTAGCAGTAAGGATTTAAAAATGGAAAAGATTTTTAAATATAAACATAAAACATAAATAATATTGCAATACAAATCCCGTGAGTCAATGTTTACAAGTAACGTATATTTGGTCGTTACTGTTTTTAGGGTGAATAATGTTTCTTCTAAGGAGAATAGGGAGAGAAAATCGGTTTAATGATTATACTTATGGAGAGATAAAAAAAAAGCTGAAATACACACATTAAATTCAAGTTAAAATCCTGGATTAAAGGACTTTAAATACATTCAAAATGAATTTAAATAAAGATATAACCCGTATAGATTTTTCGATCGGTCTAAGGGAAGTAACTCTGCAGGGTTCTTGAATAATTTGTATTCGGGATTTAACATTATCAACTAAGGTATAGTGAAGGCTTATGGGAGTAATAATATTGGCATACTGATTAAGACTGGTTTAGAGATAAGAGTAAGGATTGGGTCGGTAAGAATGAATCTGTTAGGGAGATATGGGAGGTTAACATTATAACTAATAAATGGTGGAGTCTTATGGGAGTAATAATAATGTGAAATGGGGGTACCCTCTTAATGACTGAAAAAATATTACTGTGAAAGATATTAATTATTGTTTTTGAGTAGTGGTGTGGATATGGGCCGATTAAAATATTTATTGGTATTTTTTAATTTTATTTATATTTATGAGGCTATAGTTGGGAGGATTTTCTGAAGTGAAAGTCGGTATTTAGTTGGGCAATCATTGCCCCAAATACAGTCTGTTTGAATATCAGAGATGAAATCTTTAAATGATGCTCCACAGGAGACAAGCACTACTTATGAATTGGATTTACCGATACACATACAGGCCTAGCAGAACCAATAATTAATATATTTCCCAATAATAATGTTTCCACAAATTGTACAAAATTCACGACTAAACTTACTAACTGATCATTGTGAATTTTCAAACAGAGTTTTAGGGTAAAATACGTGAGTCATATTCAGTTTCATTTAGTTTAAATCAATGCACGCTTCTTCGCAGAAAATTCAGATTCCTCGGAGTTTTGTGAAATTTAACAACTTTTTAAGACATTTTAAATGGCTATAGTGGACACCATCTGGAAACAACACACATGTTAAAATTCCAATCTTTTAGAATTCCATTGAATTTGATCCATCTTCAAGCAAGATTTCCTGACTTTTCATTCTTGCTTATATACATATATATATATATATATATATATATATATATATATATATATATATACATATATATATATATATATATATATATATATATATATATATATATATATATATAAGTGTATAAAAAAACCTAACAACTTAAAAACTAAAACCTAAAATATAAATACAAGGAACCACGTGTTAAAATAAGTTCACCAATTATATTGAAACAACAAAGACACAGGATATAGGCCACTCCATAAAAATACAGAACAATAGAACAGGAAATCGGAAGTAAATCCAACCGGACCTTTGTTCGTGAGAAGCCCAACAATTGGCTAATAGAACAAAAAAGGATATGATTGGTTAACTAGCTAGTCGTGTAAAAACTAACTCCATGTGTAGCTTAATTGTCATAAAAAGGTTATCATAATTTACTATATATATATATATATATATATATAGAGAGAGAGAGAGAGAGAGAGAGAGAATGAGAGAGAGAGAGAGATAATGAAATAAAATCATAACGTGAAATGTCTAAAATGTTGGCTTGAATTAATTATTTCTAAATTATATATGTATACATAATTAACGTGCTGAAATTAAATGCATATTCGAAATATTTAAAATTTAAAATGGGTTGTTGTGCTTATATTATGGCTTCTAAATACCTTTTAAAATGCTCTAAAGAAACTGACATTTGGGGGAACATTAATTAATTGATGTATAATACATCGAATACAAATTTTACAAGAATCAGTGCTATCTGAATTTATAGAAAGGTCTTCGACATCATTTTAGCCACTTTGCATGAAAATGCTTGTAAGTAAACATAAATAAATAATAAATAAAAAACATTATATATATATATACATATATATATATATATATATATATATATATATATATACATATATATGCATTACCTAAATGTAACATCTAGAAAAAAAATGTGCCCATGTCACTTAATGTACTTTTTCGAATATATATTCCCAAAGTCATAATAACCACTTCTATTAGTTTGGGAGATTACCAAGTATATATATATATATATATATATATATATATATATATATATATATATATATATATATATATATATATATATATATATATATATATATATATATATATATATATATATATATACCGCTTGCAACCGCCACTCATGCACTGATTGGGGTATACAACACAAAACGATATCGTTTGTAGGTATAAAACACTTTATTATTAAAACATATTAATATATCTATCTCTCTCTCCCTCTCTCTCTATCTATATATATTAACTATAAATTAAAGTGATGTCTCCATCTTTGATCAATGAAAATAGCATGTACACATTAAACAAGATTAGAATATCATTTATATAAGTTCCAAGAATTCAAACAACACGAATATTTTAAACACAATTTATGACTAACATTATTTTTATAGAGACAGAGGATGGATATATATATATATATATATATATATATATATATATATATATATATGTATATATATATATATATATATATATATATGTGTGTGTGTGTGTGTGTGTTAATTATTTTTGCGTGTTAGTTTTATTAGATAAGTATAATGCAGATTTAAGTTTCGTCTCGCTTTTTAATTAATTAAAGAAATATAGACAAGGAAAAGAGTTACGTCGACATGAGAATAACAAGGGACTATTACGAAAGCAAAAACAAAATGGAATCAAAGAAAATAACGAACATGAATATTAATTAAAGAAATGATGAATTTTAAGACAATGTATAAATAAACGAACTTAAATTTAAGTACCAAAACAAAAATCTTCTTCTCGCGAAGAGAAAATACGCCGTAAAATACGAGACCACAATCCTATCTTTAAATGTTGAGGGTTTCTTCGATTATAGACTATGTGCGGTTCTTCATTAGTTCAATTGTTAAAGACGTCGTCTCCTTGGCAACGCCCATTGACCAATGAAAAGAACGGGATGATTTGTAAATATCACCTACACTATTCGATCACATAATTTAATACGAGGAAAACACGTTTGACCAACCATAGAAGGATACCTTCCTCCCTCTGTCATTTTCTTAGATAAATGGTATCTTCATTTTAACCGGGTCATTTTCAAAGTGGTAGGCCTACAGATAGTGTTGCCAACACATTTAATTAAAAATAGACTAGATTAAGTTGTCTGTGTATGCTTTAAATATGACTGGTATTTTTATTAATTTTAACTTGTTACCTTATTTAATTTCTTTAACTGCGAAGACTCTGAAATATATAGCTAGTACACTGGCGCAGGATTACCTTTCTCGGTATGATGGACCTGTAGATATTGTCAGGTTATTCATGTTCGAGAAGAAAAATTCCAGCATAATAACTGTGCTACTGATTACGTACGTCTTGGGATCCTTAATCCTAATTGACAACCGTCAGAGAATTAGAGACTCGAACAAAATATTTGTTTTGAAAACCTAACATTGCTAAATGAGTAAATAGGCTCTCCCTATCACCTGGCCTTTTCACTCCTTCTTTGTCTGTTAGCCAGGCGCAGAGGTCCTAGCGCAGAACACTTCAAACACACCGCTGATTGGCATTGTTTCCTAACTAGGAAAATTAAAGGCGTATCTCTTACTCTACATCGGGGCAAATTTGGGAAGAATTTTCCTTGCTAAGTCTCATATGACAAGTTTGGAACGTTTTTCGTTCGACAACTTCATTGCACAAGTTAAACAGGTTGTCTAGCTGCTGTTTCCGACTGGTAGTACAAGAGTCATAAACTATGTAGCGCTAAGAGCGTCTGCTTTATCAAATGTTGTATAATATTGTGAGTAAATGTATGTGCAATTTCGCATATGGAAAGTAACTTTAGATATATCCCGGTGGGCTTTCACGTGGCCACAACACTCATTGATTAATTCTCAACCAATCGTTTGATTGTGTGAGCTTATTGGCACCAAACAAGTACCCACTTGGCCTCCTTACGCTATCTAAAATCAAAATGACAGTACAAAGAAAAAGAAACAAACCTAAGCCAAACACCCACCAAAAGAAACATCTTCACCTCCGTTCTTGAGGTTTGCATTACAAATATCCGGTGACTTAGAACCAAAATATATGACGTAGAAACCTTTCTCCTAGTAATGTCTCCGGATATCCTAGAACTTAATGAACCAAACCGAGAATCCTTTATCTTTTCACACCATTTTAACATGACTGAATACCTCCCAATCCACTATAAAGACTCTGAGAGACCTATGCGCGGGCTAGGAGTTTATGTTCGGAACGCCCTCGCCTTGACTAGAGAACATAGGATAGAATCAACTTATCAAGCCTACACGTGCTTTAGATTAACCTTACAGCACAGCGTTAGTTACTTTTATTTCATATACCGTTCTTCTCCGATCCAGAACTGTACACTGCTTAACGTTATCTCTGAAAACAGAGACACACCACTCTCACTTGTCTCGAGTATCTAAATACATGTATTTTGGGTTTTAATGTACATAACCGTGGCTCGCTTTTATTTTATAGTTATACAGACGAAAATGTTGATTCCACGTATAATTTCTTTATAGCGCACTCCCTCTAACAGACTGACACTTTCCCGAACCGCCTCCTTTTCGTGTGGAACAGCAAGCCTCAATTCCCGACCTGTTACTGACCTTACTGCCCAAGGCTTGCGTGACAAATGCACTTAGCCCGCTCGAGAACGCCGATCTCTTGTGGTAATGATTTATATTACCCTAAAATGTTGTCCCAAAGCTGCTCAGCCGTTGCTTGAAACGATTAGATAATACAAGCGGGCTGATTAGGAATCTATAAGAGATCGCATCAGAGACGCCGCATAGAGTGGAACTATTTATCTCCTTGTTATCAGTATACACATTAGGTAAGTGAGTGGGTCTAATCAGGCATTGAAGCACATGCCCACTATGCGAAATTTTTGCAGCAAGCCCAACTCTCCACAATGGTTTATCTCGAACTGTGCAGCTGCTATTGCTCAGAGGCAGAAAATATTCCGACAATTCAACCGCCACAAGTCAACTACAAATAGACAGACACTTGTAAGACTGTAATTGATGAAGCAAAGAGAATGTGTACAGAGATGACCGGAAAACGCATTGAGTCACAAAAACTAGTTACTCGCGTTTCAGGCAAATCTTCCATATTGTTGTGAATGATGAGAAATAACCAATTCCTCCGCTATTAAGCCACAATGATGTAGTTTGCACGGCATCTGATAAGACTGAACTACTTGCCTAGGGTTTCACTTTAATCTCCACTTAACACTCAGCAAACAACTCTCTCTCAAATTTCCCATTGCGGACTGACTATCACCCCATATCATGTCCTGGACATCATAAAAAACATTGACACCTCAAACGCATATGGACCTTATCTTATACCAGTAAAATTAATTTTAAAAATACTTCGCTGAACTGACCCCTGTTCACTCCAAACTCTTTAACAAATGTCTTGCCGAACATTGCTACCCTCATAGCTGAAAAATGCCTCTGTGATACCAGTCTTCAAGAATTCTGGAGATAGAACAGACCCTAAGAATTATCGCCCACTATGTCTACTCCCGCTTTCGCTGAAATCTTTGAATTCTTAATCAATCTAGTGATAGTTCGGCACTTCATTAATTCTAAACTTGTTTTTGACAACTATTATTATGCTCATTAAAATGTATTCCTATGGTATTACTGGACGAATATTTAATATAATTAGATCCTTCCTATCCAAAACGAGAATTCAGACTGTCCTCGATAACCGTCCATCACAACAAAATGACATAAATGTAGGTGTATCCCATGGATCGAACCGTAGCATTTATTGTTTCTGATTTTCATAAACAACCTCCCTGAGGCCATTTTGTCTTACATGGGTATATTTGCTGACCACACCACGTTCTACTCTCGGCATGTGGGCAAAACCGGGCGTTCACATATCCGAGGCAATGACTGAATCTTTAGAAAGTAGCATTCAGTCTGCAGTGGAATGGGGTCATAAATGGAAGGTAACATTTAATGCTGCTAAGACAATGTTCCTTCATTTAACAACTAAAATAAACCTATTTAACCACCAAGATATTTGCCTATCGGTCCAGGAAAGCCATGCCAGTCCGTGGATTTATCACTACCCCCATCGAATTTGAAAGAAGACGCTGCAAAGCAAAAATGTTCGTCATCAACAATGAAAACCCTTTATTCGGACACGATCTACAAAATCTACTCGGTGCCCACTTTGCTGAGGCACTGGGTATGATATCCTTTAATGTTATGTTTAATGTGACAACATATATCTCAGATGAATTCCCCTAATTATTCGACGGAAAGATGGGAAAGATTTCTGGACCCACTGTTAAACTGCACATTGATACTTCGGTCCTACCGGTGACACAGAGACAACGGAGAATACCATTCCACGTGAGGAAGGACGTTGAGTCGGGACTCAAACGCCTCAAGGAGATGGACGTGATTGAGGATGTTACTGAGCCTACTCCCTGGGTAAGTCCCGTGGTGATAGTCCCAAAAAAACGAGTGGCGTGCGAATCTGCATAGATATGAGAAAAGCAAACGAAGCTATTCAAAGAGTCAAACATCCCATGCCGACCGTGGATGACTTGTTTGCAAATTTAAACCACTCAAAGGTGTTCAGCAAGCTAGACATGTCGAGTGCGTACCATCAATTAGAGCTGATGGAGTCCAGCAGATACATCACCACGTTCACCACACATGCTGGACTATTCCGATACAAGAGACTTTTGTTCGGAGTAAATGCAGCCTCTGAAATATTTCAAAAGGCCATTGCGGATCTTTTGAGGGGCATTCCAGGAGTCAAAAACCTCTCAGATTACATTATCGTCTACGGACGTGACCAAGCCTCACATGATCCCAGTTTGAGGTCCACGCTGGAACGACTACAGAATGCCGGGGCCAGGCTAAACAGGAAAAGGTGCCTTTTCTCGGTGAAACAGATAACTTTTTTGGACATATTTTCAGCGATAAAGGTGCGTCACCAGACCCAGACAAAATTGCAGCATTGCCAACTGCAAATCACCCACCAACGTTGGAGAAGTGCGCTAATTCCTGGGCATGGTTCAATATGTGGCCAGGTTCATCCCGCACTATGCCACTGTCACCGAGCCACTCCGACAACTCACAAGAAAAGACAGAGAATGGAGGTGGTCCGAGACAGAAGAGAAGGCAGTGATGAAATTAAAAAAAGGCCCTAACTGGAGCTGGCGTTATGGTCTACTTCGATCAGAACAAGGAGACAAATATCCTGGTAGACGCGAGCCCCCTTGAACTAGGGGCAATGCTTACACAAGACGGGAAAGTCTTGTGTTACGCCAGCCGTGCTCTCACGGATGTGGAACAGCGATACTCGCAGACGGAGAGAGAAATGCTAGCCGTTGTAGACGCTGCTGAGCATTTTCATCTTTATTTGTATGGGTCAAGGTTCACCATCACCACTGACCACAAACCACTTCTCGGTATTGTAAAAAGTCTCAAACCAGCTACGTCCAGAATCGAACGCTGGCGCCTACGCCTCATGCAATATGAGTATAGCTTGGTATACCGACCGGAAAAGATGACCAGAACCCCGCCGACTACCTCAGCCGACATCCTCACCACAAACCCGAGACAGACAATTCGGCTGAGGCGTATATAAGATACGTGGCTCACCATGCCATACCTAAGTCGATCACCCTCGAAGAGATGAAGCTAGCCACGGGAAAAGACCCCTTGCTACAGAAAGTGATGATTGCACTTTAAGATGGAAAATGAAACGACCTGCAGTCATCCAGTCCCACACATGTTAAAGATGAACTATCTGCATATGATGGTCTCATCCTTCGAGGTCACCGCCTGGTGGTCCCGTCCACCCTGCAGAAAATAACCGTAGATATAATCCACCGCACACCCTAGGGTATTGTTAAGACGAAGCAGCTAATGAGGGAAAAGGTCTGGTTCCGTGGAATTGACAAGCTGGTGGAGGAGATAGTGCGCAACTGCATCCCTTGTCAAGCTACCAACTCAACATCATCACACCGTGAACCCATACGCACCACACATCTCGCTGCTGCCCCATGGACTGAAATATCCCTGGACTTCGCAGGTCCTTTCACATCTGGAGATTATGTTCTAGTCGTCATCGACGACTACAGCAGATTCCCAGAAGTAGAGATACTCCCCTCTACATCAGCAAAAGTGGTCATTCCCTGCCTCGACGCAATCTTTGCCAGACAAGGATACCCCGATATTGTCAAGTCTGACAATGGTACCCCCTTCCAAGGGCAGGAATTCAAGGATTTTGCCACCCAAGCAGGATTCCGCCACAGAAGATGTACCCCTGCGTGGCCAGAGGCGAATGGAGAGGTCGGGCGGTTTATGAGAACACTAAACAAATATGTTCGCGCCACCACTATGGAGGGCCTGAACTGGAAAACCCAACTAGTCCATTTTCTAAGGCAATACAGGGCCACCCCCACAGTACAACCAAAACATCTCCATTCGAATCCCTTACTGAAGGAAGATGAAAATCGGAATACCTGCTGTTCTGAAAGAACCCATGCCAAAGTCGATTCACACTCACATAGCGGAGAATGATGCACGAGGAAAGAGGAAAATAAAGACCTATGCCGACACAAAAAGAAAAACAAAGGCCTCTCCTCTTTGCCTAGGTGACAAAGTACTTGTCAGGCAGAAACGTCTCAACAAGCTATCCCCACCGTTCGACCCGAAACAACTGACAATTATCGGTATAAAGGGTAGCATGGTGACAGCACAAAGAGAAGATTACCAAATCACCCGAAATTCCTCTCCCTTTAAGCTAATAAGTCCAGATAACCTTCCCAGAGAAAATATAGAATCAGACTCTGAAGATAGTTATACTCACATCCACAACAGGAAAACTCAGACTCCAGACACGAAGGCCAGACGCGAGTGCCGCCCACACCGGCAACACCAAAACATAACCCACCAGTGGTAAGACGCAATCCAACGCGGAAACGACTCCCGCCAATACGCCTAGAGGACTATATCAGATAGTTAGATAAGTGAGTAAAGTCTCTATTCTGTCTTAGAAATTCCGTCAGCTCCCCTGAAAAAGAAACAGATTCTGATTCTGAAGAATCGAAAGTCAATTCCCACCCCTAATGCAGACGACGTAAGTAGTTTTCAATTATGTATTTTACAAAAAAAAGAAAGAAGAAAAAATGATTCCTTTTGACTGAGACAATTGTTTAATCGGTGAGATATACTTTGATGGTTTCCTTTTGAAATCAGAGGATCCCCATGGACAATATTACATACATAAATGATGCACGCGTACATTTAATTGAGGTAGAGAGAGGTGTAATGTTTGATCGTATATTTTGGAAATGACAACAGTTATTTCCTAGGCACTGTAATCATAGTAATCTGTAATTATCTCCCTTGTTCTTTCTTGTATATATAAACATAAACCTTACACGTAATCGTTCTTATGCACCGGGCGACCGATCAAGTTAACATCGTGTTGTGTCCTTTTTGACCTCTGTCCTGCTTGCTCGTATTATTTCTTATTTCAGTGAATGACCACGTCATAACAACATAATAAACTCCACAGCTTAAAACAAGTCACAAAAATGTTTTAAAAGTGTATTTTTTTATATTACACTGATGCGAGTTTTCTTCTACTGAAGAATAAACTTGAAAATGAGAATTCTCAGCCAAACGAAATCACAACGCAAGTCCAATAGTTCAGAGCAGAAGCACGCTTCACTCTGCCCCCGAGATGCTTCTCTTGCCCATCTACTGGAATATATATACAGCAATTTTTAGACCACACCAGAAAGACTACCCATATATCCACTTTAAAATATTAGCCAACCTCTTTTATAAACATCAAAAATCTAATTCCTACATGGTCCTTTATCTATCCATCTATTATTTTTGGCACAACTCAAGTAGGTCCTAACTACAAAAGGAGAGCTCGTATACGAAGATACAGAATCGAATTCTGGGTTGCCAAACATAATATCAGAGATATTTCTCATATCTTGGGTGATTTCACATTGCTTAAATATTTGTCACTTGCAGCACATATGTTGTTTACATGCAATGCAACATTGCAACCAACTAAACAGTTATTAACACGTTCTAATTTGTCCGCAAACAGCAACATCAGCTATAGTCTTAATTTTATTGGGGATGTCATGTATTAAAATAAACGAACAGAGTTAGCTCAATGCGATTTATTATACCGAATAGTGAGAGCCAATGTTTATTTCACGCTTTATCTCATCATTTCTCCACATGATAACATTATTTTTAAATCATAAGTGTATGTTAAAATTAATTATATGAATGAATAATTAAATCTTATTCCATAAAAATAATGTCAGTAAAATATTTGTTTGACAAAAACAACAAATATGCGTATCTCCTATTAATTTGTTTAAAATATGTTTAGATGAATTGATCATCACTTTTTTCTAATGTTAAAATTATTTTCGACTTAATAATTTAAAAATAAATAAAACAAAAATCACTTTTAAAATGTATTGATTTAAAATTGTGAAAATAAGATATTAGATATTAAAATTAAATTCAAATAAAAATCATGCATATAGTAAGTTTTAAAACTGGTCAAATAATTGTTACGACAAGATTCTATATATAACAGTTTATTTAATTTTTGAACAATTCATTTTGAACTGTGTGAAACCTTAAGTTTGGCCACGGCGACATCATATATTTTCCATAACTAGGATAATTGAATGATCTCATTGTTTTTGAATTGGCGGAGAAGGTGATAACGTACATCTAAATGAAGGTAGATGTGTATTTTTACACAAATAGTTCTCCCTTATTTCAGATAAACGCCCAATTTTTCTTGCGACTCTAAGATCCGTTTCTCTCCCCACGTTTGCTTTCTACTTTGTTTTTCACTTTCGATATCAATTTCTACTTTCACTTTCGTTTCGTGTTTATACTTTCGCTTTCTAGTATCAGTTTGCGCCGTTTCTTGTGTATGTTTGCTTTCTTCCTAACAACCCAATGCTTATCAAATGCGATCAGCGTTACCGAAATTGATCCGGTGATCAAATTCTCCTCGCTTACTTTACAAACAGCCTATTAAAATGACTAATGTGCTTTTGAGCGCCAATTGATACAATGGTCGGCATTTGTAATATCCCTCACCAATAGGGTTCGAACGGACATTTCTACAGATATATTGCTCTTCTTCCCCCGACCCTTACGAGTTAGCGACGCACGGGGAAAAGAAACTGAATGGTTGACTCGAATGTATGTTTTAATTTTATTATAGAAAAGTAACGAAGTAAATGAGCGGTGTAGGTTTTCTTTCAAAGAGAACGAATCTTTAACTCGTGAACCTCACACGCTAATCAGACCCCGATACAAATACGTTTGGGTTGCTTCCAAGTTAATCAATAGCCAAGAATTCGCTCGTAAAAGCTAATATTACCAGATATTTTTCCCTCTGTAGAATTATTTATTCATTCTGTATTGGAAATTAATGAATGTCTTTCTCTCTCACGCTCTCTCTCTTTCTCTTTCTTTCTTCATCTATCTCTCTCGGTCTCTCTCTCTCTCTTTATGTACAGAAAACGAGAGAAATATAGCAAGTAAGCTACATAGAAATGATTGTATTTAATTGCCGGGGGAAATAACAAGCTCTTCTCTCTCTCTCACTCTCTCTCTGTCTATCTTTGTTTCTTCCCCCCTCTCTCTCTCTCTATCTCTCTCTATATACATATATATATATATATATATATATATATATATATATATATATATATATATATATATGTAAATTATAACTAAAAGGTAAACTTTTAGAGAGTTGGACCTATTGTGAAATAAGGAAAGCTCAATATACTGGATAGAGCAAAAATATAGTACGTCAATAAAAATTAATAAGATTTAAATATCGATTTGCTTCCATTTGCAGGTCTTATTAATTTTCATTGACGTACTATATATATATATATATATATATATATATATATATACAGACAACGAGAAAAAGTGGCATGTAAGCTAAACAGAAACATTCGTGTTTCATTAATGATGGGAAGTATTAGACTTCTCTTTCTATATCTCTTTTATTCTATCTATCTCTCTATCTCTCTCTCTCTCTCTCTCTCTCTCTCTCTATATATATATATATATATATATATATATATATGTGTGTGTGTGTGTATATATATCGTAATTTTTTGTGTAGTAAACTACAGAGAGTGCTCTCTATATATATAAGTGTCTGTCCTATACTTTTACATATTAAAGAATGCCCTTCTTCAATGGGAAAGCTTAAAGAGCAGATACTTATTTTCGGCTAGAAGGAAAAGAGCTCATCAAAGCTGCATGTGAAACGTGTCTAATTTTTTAAACTGTTGTTATACATAAATAGATCTATTTTATATTAACCACTATTATATATATCAAGTTATACTTCTCCGGATGTTTACCCATGTATACAAACATTATCTTCATCACTATATATATATATATATATATATATATATATATATATATATATACATATGTATGTAAATATGTATATATATATATAAATGTATATATATATATATAAATATATAAATAAATATATATATATAAATAAATATACTAATATATATATATATATATATATATATATATATATATATATATATATATATATATATATATATATATACATGGCTTTACGCGCTCCACTACTTTTTGAGCTGCTCCCGCTCCTGCTCCAACGCTCAAATGGGGCTGGCTTCTCTCACGCTTTCCATTTACAAAAAGCAGCCGCTCCAGCTCAAACTCTTATAAAAAGGGAGCGGCTCTTTTTTAGCGTTCGATAATTAAAATGTACTGTTTTTCATAAACGTTATATTCTGCCAATGAGTTGTCGAAGTATAAGGGTTGGTGTCAAAAGATCTCGTCAATATGTGTTGGGAAATCACTTTCAGTGTAGACCGTAAGATAATATTTGAAAAAATCTCGCTAATATTTTGAGATGCGCTAAGGGATATAGGAGAACATGTCGGACGAAGCATAGGATTTTACGTAAATATTCGTTTCCTGGGGTATAAAATAGAAATAGAAAAATCCCTGAAGTATTTTAAAACAATGTTGATTTTCATTACATTAACAATTTATTTTTTCAGGGGAGGAAAATTTGACCCGATATTTTTTCTATTTATTTTGGAAGAGAATTTAGATTTATTTTAAGTAAATAAAGTTTTACTTTTAAGTATTATTAGTGATTATTTTCTTTGTAAAGAACACATTTCTTTGGGAGAGGAGAGACAGCCAGGGAAACATTAATTGTCGTGTTGTTGTTTAATACTTGTTTGTTTCTGACCTAAACTTTAGAAGTGGGAAAAATATCGGGTCAAATTTTCTTTCCCCGAAAAATTAACTGGAGCCAGTTTTCCTAGGTCAGGCAAAAACATTTATCAAAATTGAAAATTTGAATAAAAAATGTGAAAACGTCTATATTTCAAATTATTAACAAAAGCAAACTGTTTACAATTTTAATATTCGATATTTTAAGATAAAGAAAGATATCTAATCTACATTTGGTTCTAGAAAAACAACAAATTAGTCAGAAAGTCTAATTATTTGCTTTTTTAAAATTAAAATTTAAAACATTTTCTTTAATCTAATTTAGTTTAAACATCGGTGTAATTGTAGAATATAGACCGCTTTTTTTTTCGCTCATTTCGCTTGGTATTCGCCCATATTTTGGATGAAACTGATTGTTGGTCTTAATTGTATTTATGGTCCTGAAATAAAATGCTCATTTACCTTTTAAAGAATTGAAAATCTAACTTTAATTTCAGGTTTTAATCGGTGGCGGCCATGTTGGTTTTTATTGTTTTTTTTTCCTTGGACTAAAGATATTCTTCCTTAGACTAAAGACATTGTTCCTTGGATTAAAGTTATATTTTACTGCTTTAACATTTTATTACACATAAAAAAGTGTGAACGTTCTATTTACAAAAGCAAGTTTCAACGGAGTTTAACGAATTTTAAAGCAAACATGAAAAGGTTAGAACATACTAGTCGTGAATTTAAGAACAATAAAATGTAGCCAAAAAGGCAACGGGTAAATATGTGGCATAAAAGTTTAATTTGATATATGATACAAAATAAATTAGAATTTTTTGTCAGGACAAAATGTACTATTTCACCCCAAAAATCGATTTTATTGAACATTTGGGTGAATACCGAACGAAATGAGAGAGAAAATTCAACGGCCCCTATAGTACAATTGAACCTAAAATTCTTTATTAAAAATCCCGAATTAAAAAAAAATCGTCTTATTTATTCAATAAGCAATACAAATCCTTGTCATAAATACAAAAATAGTTCAAATCTTTAAGTAAATAACTTAAAGACATCTATAGACTCACTGGCGCATTTGAAGACATTTGTTGGCAAATTGTCTCCTGCCTTAAGAAAACTGACCCATCAAAAATGTAACATGCAGCTGTAAAAATCTACTTGCGTCTATGAAATAACCTGAGAAGTTAAAATGTTCTGTTTTCATGTGTAACTCTCTCGTACTTTCTCCCCTCTCTCCTTTCCTCTTCCTACATGTCTTACCTTCTCTCTGTCCCTATTTCATATACATTTACCAGAACTATACATTTTAAAAATAACTCAAAGAGTTTAGCTGAGACTTTATTTCTTTTTCTTTTTTATTGCTTAATAAAAAACTAATGCTTAAAAACAATCAGATAATTTTGGATCGAAGAGCACAATACGGTAAAACCCTCTTTAATCCCAAATGGAGTTGCTCACGTTCCACTCCCGCTGAATATAAAATGAGCTCTCTTCTCCTTCGCTCCAGCAAAAAGGAGCGTGATCCTGGAGCGCGCTATATTTTAAGAGGACTCCGTATAGCTCTCTCTCTCTCTCTCTCTATATATATATATATATATATATATATATATATATATATATATATATATATATATATATATATATTTGTTATTGTTTATATTTTTATATTTTTATCTATGGACGTATACGTTTCGTCTCTTTTCAATCAAGACTCATCAGCATAGAAGTACGACTATTCACCACCGGTCACACGATTCGAAACCCTGGACTACAAGTATTTTTCAACCTACAGTCCAACGTCGCCAACCGCTAGGCCAGTTCTGAACAGCTTATAAACAATGATAATTTTAACACATTAACGGCGGCGAAAGCGTACAGGCATTCTAACTTCTATAAGTGAAGGAACGATGCATAAAGCAAGTGACGCTACGCTGTGTTACTACTACCATTTTACAGTGCTCTACTTTTTAACGAGGAGCTTCAAATATAAATATTTGTTATTGTTTATATTTGTATATTTTCATCTATGGACGTATACGTTTCGTCTCTTTTCAATCAAGACTCATCAGCATAGAAGTACGACTATTCACCACCGGTCACACGATTCGAAACCCTTGACTACAAGTATTTTTCAACCTACAGTCCAACGTTGCCAACCGCTAGGCCACCGATATATATATATATATATATATATATATATATATATATATATATATATATATATATATATATATATATATATATATATATATATATATATATATAGAGAGAGAGAGAGAGAGAGATGTATATACATATATATATATATATATATATATATATATATATATATATATATATTTCAACAAATTGTGTGTGGTACATAATTGTATCAACGGAGTTATAGCGAGTCGAGGACAATATCACAAGAAAGAAAAAAAGAGGAAAATTATAGTAATATATTTAATCGTCGGAAGACATTCGATTAAAAACTTTTTTAAAAAATAAAAAAGATCGACTAAAATTAATGTACTAAATCCCAAGGTACCTTTCAACTGACACATTTTGAAGGGAAACGTCGTCAAATATCGCTTAAAAACGGGGGAAAGAGTAACATGGAGAGACAAAAAACATAAAAAACGTTCATCCTATTTAAAAGCTATATATATATATATATATATATATATATATATATATATATATATATATATATATATTATCTACATACAAATACGTATCTCTCCCCTCTCTCTCTCTCTCTCTCTCTCTCTATATATATATATATATATATATATATATATATATATATATATATATATATTTAGGTTAGTAAAAAGAATTCGGCTGCTGAATGGGTTTGTAACATCTATGTTGTTCTTCAAAGTAGCTTGCTTACAGGTGTTTTGGTTTGCTGTCCTATGAGATATTTTGTTAGGGTAGAACTTGTATTTTTAAGAGCACATGGTCGAATATCCGATATTGTTGACATATTCATTTTGGTTGTACGTCTATGGGCGTAGCAGTGGGTGAAAATGTTCACAAGTTTGTTTTTTATTTGTTAAAAATGAACAGAATGATATATAAAAACTTGCTTACGTAATTCAGTCGAATTTGGTTTATTTATATATGCTCTGTTGTTTAATGTTTGCTATAATCTAGCTTTTACTTTGAAAAGTCATGACAATGAAAAATGACACGCACAAACATATATCTTCTCACATCTCCATATATATCTATATATATAAAATGGTGTGCACCGTATAAATTGTAAGTGATTATTAAGTAGAGTAAAATGATTACCTATAAGTACAAAACCGCCTGGTCGGTTTAATGACGTTTTTATTATTTATTCTTTCAGATGCTCACACCTTTACGTATTGGCATAGCTTTCAAATATATATATATATATATATATATATATATTTATATATATATATATATATGTATGTGTGTGTGTATATATATATATATATATATATATATATATATATATATATATATATATATTAGATTATCAATGTGAAATGATATATGTTATTATTTTCACAATCAGACAACACAACAACACACCCCTTACACACCATGGAAGCCACAGACCGAAATTCGCCGCCCTTGTTTTGGTCTCATCAGTGGATTTCCACAGTCGGCCTTCGCCGTAGTTTTCTAAATCTATTTTAGTTAATAGACATGTTGCGTGGTGGGTAAGTGACCGAGTACTCGCCTCGCATAAAAGCTACTCAGGTTTCGAATCCTGAGTTTCGATATGTTCTTCTGATAAGCCCAAAGGAGGACGAAACTCGAGCCTAGGACTTCGGGTATGTTGCTTTCATAGTTTGTGTTAGCTGTGGCGTTGTTTGATTGTGTAAAGCATTATATATATATATATATATATATATATATATATATATATTTGTGATTGGGGTTCGCGCCTTCCGACCGTTGAGAATTAGTTCCTAGACTGAAGATTGCGTTAGCATGAAACATCGATGTCTCTAGGTATTTTAAAAATAATTAATATTTATAAAAATATTATTGTTTATCAGCCCCCCCCCCACAAGGGCTGGGCACTTTCTAGCAGCTTTAATAACAAGCAGTACAAATAGCTATATGCGCGATCCGAGGCACTGCTTCGTAAGATCACTCTTATCTGCCTGGTAAACAGCCGCCGATTAAGCTGTTTACATTTAAAGTTTCTATATATATTCAACTAACTAATTGACGATGGCCTGATGGTTAAGATCACCGACTGCGAATCAAAGGCGATTTGTGATCGGGGTTCGCGTTGAGAATTAGTTCCTAGACTGAAGATTGCGTTAGCATGAAACATCGATGTCTCTAGGTATTTTAAAAATAATTAATATTTATAAAAATATTATTATATATATATATATATATATATATATATAGTCTAAAGAAGCTTTGAGTCATTAAAAAAAAAATTTTTTTTAAGTAAAATGCAGTTTAAATTCCTAGACAAACCAACTAAATCCAAGATATTGCAGACTTAACATTCGTTGGAAAATTAATAAATGAAAAAATATAAGTAAAATAAAAATAAAAAAAAAAAATAAATAAAAAATGGGGGGTTAATTATCTAAGAGTGAAACAAAAACAGGAAACCTTAAGCGTCTAATATTAACACGGGGATCATCAGCTGTTTACCATGTAACTGTTTCGGAGATTTAAAAACAGGACAGTTTTAATATTCAAGGCTCTCCAATATATATATACATAGTACACTATAGTATGCCAATATTGTAGCGATACCCGTGCACTAGCTTTGTTCGGCAAAGTTTAAGGAGGAAGGAAAGTTATGATTCCATTTCTGAACTCGATATATATAATTTTACTTTCTGTTTTACTTATCTGTAGATATTAATTAAATTTGTGCGCGCACAGTTGGCTTTACACAATTTGTATACGGCAAGTTATAGAATAAGGGACCTCGAAACGTCTATTTCGCCGGAATGTATTCCGATACGTCCAGTCTACATTCCCTCGCGAAAAGATAAGCGGCAGAGAATAAATACATCTCCCCCTAAAGGAGTAGGTAATGCCTGTGAGCATGGCGCATTTTCATTTTCGGATTTGTCGATGAATACTAAGTAACACTAAAGTATTTCTTTGTATCCCAACAGTGACCGCAAGTAGTGGTGGAAGTATAAAAATAATTTTAAATCGCCAACGACTTCCTGGAACAATGCGGAAAACTGTCTATGCCAGTTTCTCCACCGTCTTGTTAAAATTCTATTCTTTTTCCAGCCTTTTTTGTTCACTGTGTGCTTCTGCTTAGTAATTCACATATTTTTATGATTTTTTGTTAGACGTATTGCTTCATTATTTTAATCGTTTTGAACCATTTTAAATGTGTATGAGCGCTTGGTTGTTTCCAAAATGGCTGCGGTATTCTCCCTCTACCACACTATTTGGAGTTCTTATCTGATGTTATATCCGCTTAAATATCGTCGACTACCTTTCCCATAGGTTACACTTACGGCGACGGTTAACTGTTCTGCCTGAAGTCTATCCTGCCTAATAGTCCAGTCAAATAAGCATCAATTTTGGCTAAAGAACAAACTAATTGCAACACAAGTGTTTTTGTTGCAGAATGCATTTCTATAAGGTCTCTATGTAAACATACTAAAAGTCTAGAAAAATCTACCGATGCGAAATATGCAAATTTTGCATTTATTATTATATTCAGTGAACGTGATCTATGGTAGCAATCGCATCAAGGCATCATTTGAAATTTATATGCAAAAATGAGGATATGAAATGATGTTTATATATTGCTTCCTTAATCTCACAGCAACAATTAACCTATATAAAATGTATTTAAGGGTAAATCTTATGTTTTGAGACAATTGTTTCGTTAAAATACACCCTTGTATCGTATGCATTAAAAGAATATTCTCTCATTATTAAATTATTGGGATATTTCATGGAATTATTTTATTAGATATACTTATACATCATTATGTTTAAAAACAATTTTAAATGAATATATTATAAATTACACCTACACGCACACACAAGGAGGTAATGTTTTAATCTTCGTTTATTTATTTATTTGTTAATTATTTGTCAGAAACTTTATGCAAAAAGTAATCACCAGATTTGAATACCTTTTTTACCAAAGTTGTATCTTGGTCCAGGGAAGTCCCATAATAAATTATGAATCTTATCCAGTTTAGTATCTGAATGCTAGATTTTTGTTGGAAATTCGGAAAATCGCTTAGTTTTAAAAAAATCACATCTCAGTCAATTTCTTGTCTATTCTTTGGAAATTTAAAACATGGGTACCAGATGGTATTACATATCACCAGATCAAATTTCACTTAGATATAAAAGAGATTCAAGATTTGGAAGCAATTTCATTTTAACATAGAACATCTCATTTAACAACTACATATGAATCTTCGTCAATCTGGCATTTCTCAATCAATCTGTGTAAACGTTCCTATCTTTACATAGTGTCTCATTTTCAAAAACATTACCCAGTTTCACCTGCATAGTAGGATAACACAATGAACCTTGGCTAAAGGTTGTGTTCTCTGAGTACTTGTGTTATTCAATTATTTTGCAATCATCTAACTAAATGTTTTCTTCGTGCACTGACAAATTAGCACAAGCTGTACCACAACACTCTCCTACTGTGTGCTGAACAATTAAGTCCATACTTTTTACATGTACACCGTGTTGTATTGCAATATTTTTGCAGTTGCATCGGATTACATTAAAGAAGACTTTCTGGTGTGGGTAGCATATAAGTAATTTCTAGTATGATGATATGTTAGAGGCCCAATATTGCATCAACTATGATTATGTTTTTATGTATTCTTTTGGAAAACAGATGATAGGTACATTTGTTGACTTTCCTTCTGGCGTTTCCCAGATGCAATAATGCTTTCTTTTGATGCAATAATGCTTTCTTTTGATGCTATAATGCTTTCTCAGATGCAATAATGCTTTCTGTTGATGCAATAATGCTTTCTTTTGATGCTATAATGCTTTCCTTTGATGCAATAATGCTTTCTTTTGATGCAATAATGCTTTCTTTTGATGCAATAATGTTTTCTCTTGATGCAATAATGCTTTCTTTTGATGCAATAATGCTTTCTTTTGATGCAATAATGCTTTCTTTTGATGCCTCATATTTACAGAAGATCTCAGCACAATGATATAAGTCTTATTTTATTTTAATAACAACTGCTTGTCCTACATAGGATAAGAATGAAGTTGTGTCACATCCAAGTAAAGCATGAAAAAATGGTAAATTTAGGCATATGCTGGGGCCAAGGTCAGATTTCGAACAGCGTATATTTTAACAGCAGTTTCAATAATAAGACATCATCACCCTAGTCGTTCCAAACATTCAGAAAACGATAAGTCTATGCTTTTTATATTTAGTAATGTCCACTTTCGTTGCTGGAGCCATAGTTAATTCACAGTTTACAGAGACAGTATTTACTCCTTTTCCCAAATAAATTATATCTTTTACTGAAGGTTCTTCACTGTAAGCATCAAATATAATAATGCATTTGTCATATTTGCACAGTACGTGTTTAATATATACATAATATGTTTATCTAAATGTTAGACCATGATGCGAAATGATCCGATGTAGTAATTTCTCTCCATCCAAAACAAAGTATCTACCAGTTCGAAGCTGATTTCATGGGGCACTTCCCAGAATTGATTGCTTGCAGATCTGGGAGAAGCAATGAAATCAGACATAGATTTTGTTTAACGACACAGCTCCTATTAAAAGAGGTTCTGTATATTAGAATGTTATTTTGTTGCAACTAATGTTAGGCGTTGAAACAGTGCTTGAAGATTAATATGCACTACATTTTGTCTATAATCACATCTGTTTTTGATTCAAGGGTAAATGACTGTTTTCTTTTCAGTTGAATGAATTGCTAGATACCTCATTGCCTTCCATGGATTAAAGTATCTCATACCCAACATGTTATGTTGGATCTAAATTTTGTGAATCCTGTATAATAATACCTGAGAGAATGGTGTGCAGTGACATAAGATTTACTGAAGGAATTTCTAGTATTAAAAAAGCTGATATGCTTTTTTGTATCCGTGCAGTCTCTATTTTGTCAGGTGTCAGTTACTTTTTTGTGCTGTTTACTAATTTTATAATTGGCACGAGTAAATTGCTGCATAACTTGATTTAGTTAAGAACAAACCGGACTGATTTAATCAATATGATTCGATGCTTTTCTATCTCGTGTGAGTCTACCAGTGGAGTTGATACTTCGCATAAACAATAAGATAAGTGAAAAGTCCTGCCCAGTATCACTATGGCAAACAACATGTAAACTATTTTTAAAAACAGAATACAAATCAGGGTAGTCTCTTGATAAAGTAGCTATTTGATGACGATATAAAAACAGTGTCTTAATATACAAATTGTGACCTGCAGTAACAAATAATGGTAGCATGTCATACAATAAAGCAAGATAGATACTCTAAATTCCTGTTCTTTCAGCTCAGAGAAAATGCTTCGAAATGTCTAGCAGTTTCATATATGTCAACAACAAGCAGCAAGTACGTCAAATTTTCCTATTTCATGGACGGTGGCACCGGGGGGGGCAGGGAGACCCAAGCCCCCAACGTTTTGACTTGGCCCCCCACTTTACGGTCATCAATAATAACGTTATATATGCATGTGTTTAACCGCCCCCCCACTTTTTAGGAGAGCCCCCCCCCCCACTTTTATAACTGTGCCGCCGGTCCTGTATTTTATTGTTCCAACTCTTCAGAAATAGTCAAAACTGTTATCATAGATTCTTCATCTACCATCGTATCTGGATTAGCAATGAGTTTTGCAAATATTTTTTAGCTGACATTATGCAACTTTCCGCTAAATTAGTACCTATCACTTGAATTATGTTAGATTTCTTTGTTTATGTGCGAGTCAGTTCTTCACTTTGAGTTTCAGTGTCAGGTATAGACGTATGTGGCACAGTCAGTTCCAATGTGTCTGCAAGAAGTACGTGCACCATCTATTAAGAAATAAGATCTTCATACTTTAGCAAAGGTATTTCCACTAAGCACATTTGACACTGAGTTGTGGCCAGATATCTCTTCCAGAACTTCTGACAATCCTCATTTTTCCATTAGATTGCGTATACATCCAATAAACTCATCTCCATGTGTGATCCTCCAATTCTCAGCACTATAGATTTCAGAAGATCACTAGATGGATTATTAACAATAATAGTTGGAGCCTTCCAATACATGTTCAAATGTGTTAACACGAGTTGTGTTATAAGTTTACTTGTTCAACCAGAAATATCAATGTAGAATAGATACATGACATATTTGGTGGATCTAAGTCAACGAAAGTCAAATTCACAACAGTTGCCCTTCCCGAATGATTTCCTTTGTATACCATGTGCATTAATACTGACACCCCTGGGCATTGGCATTGGAAAAACGGGAAGACTGCCCACATACTATCAAGTAAATATGGGGTTTAGGAAAATGATCACAAGGCTTAAGATGGGGCAATTCAAAACATTATATTAATTGGCTTTGTTATAATGGTAATGAATTGTTACTTGTCCAGTCCTAACGATCTCATTCGTCGTTACTTCATGTTGGGAAATTACATGCGTGACAAATTTACCTGGTGTTAATATGGCAACTATACCAATCTGATGAAAGGTGCCATACCCATCAAGAATTTGTATATTGTGATAAATTGTGTCTGCTGCATATCGCATGAAATGGCCTTCTGTAACAGTGTCATAACAGTTACAGAAGCATTTCGTTCAAATGTTTGGACTTCGTCATATGAGCTACAAAATCCATGTTGCTGTAATTAATCTATCAACAACCTAGAACCAAAATGTTGATTTATTTTTATGACTAACCATAATTGTAAAAAAGCAATCATCATACTTAGTCGAGTAGATTAAACGATAGCATGTTCCAGTGATGCCTGCTTCCTGTCTCTATTTTTCCTGTTGCAATAATCTGCATAAACTAAGCAACATTATCAGGGAGAAATGCCAACCTTTTCTCTAAAGTAAGTTTTTCTGTGGATGGATAATTTGAGTTTGGAGTCATATTTATTTCATTGTTTGCCTGTCCTAAAGTTGCACCGTTGGCGGTAGACTGCATCCTTGGCATGTAAATCATTTGCAGAAGATATTCTTTCAAATACTGTATCACTTCACTGAGCATTACCGGATTTACATATTTTATCTATAGTGTGATCAGATGTTAATAGTTTCACAAGATGATGACCCTGACATATTTGCCTTTCTTTGGTGTTTGATTGATGTACCACAAAAAAGCAGTATCCTTGAAATCAAAAGTTCTTATTCGGGATTATAACTTACAATTAAATGTTGATATATGTTTTTATCTGCTGTTATGATGTTAGGATTACATTATCGTTTTCTGCAGCTCTTATTAAGACGTTCACCTGCACACATACGAAAACTACTTGAATATTCTCCACATGCTGTGTTGATGCTATCACTTCCTATTTCGGTAATTGTCACTGTATCCTTAAGATTCTTACTCATAATATTTTCTTTACAAAGTACTTGCATGAGACATTATTAAATTTGTAACAAAAATTTATACATTTACAGTAAAAACAGCAGTGTATAATATACTACAACTTTATTTCAGTAAGTTATTCTAAACTTTCAAATTATGATATATATTCTAATGAATTCTGTAAACATTGACCAATATGTTTTTGTTTTAACCTCTTCATATTGTTTTTGTGTAAAAAATGTTCAAATGTTATTTGTATAAAAAACTTGTTTTTTGTATGTAATAAAACTTTTACGTCGTAAAAATATTTTGGTGAATGGAAAAACAATATTGCCGCCAGTGATTAAAACATTGAATTAAAGTTGGATTTTCAAAACTTTACAAAGTATATAACAACTTTATTTTAGGACAAGCAATACATTTGAAAGAACTTTGAAAGTGTTTGGAAGAACTGTTTAAATGCCCACACAAAATCCGATGTAGCGCTTAACTATTGGTCGTGATGATCTCTGCGATGATTCGAAAAAGCAATGCTCACACTATATACACGGATAAAGGCATTGATTAACTATCAGTTCATCATTGCATCATTGCAGCTATTAAGAGAGAGGAAAACAACAAAACTTCGATGATCTTTACAATTATACATTACTATCTAATGAACCAACTACTTACGTCTCAGAGACGAACAATTGTTTCTGTCGATGATAAAAACAATGTACAATCTATAGGAAACAAAGAAATCCCCCACGATATGCTATAGTAGGTCGTAAATCTACTCATTTGGCCAGTAACACACACATTGCTGTAGAATTCTTGATCATGTTACCGCTCCAGAAAGTACAGGTCACCTCATACAACAACCCTTTGTTTATTTAAGAGTCACACAGTCTTTTTTTCACTCTCGTTGACTCACAACATGGCACATTGCCACTGGGACGTAAGGGGCTACTATTAGGGGCCATGCCTACATGGGCACTAAGTTGAGTTGAGAAGCGAGGTGTCTATTCGCTTTACATCTAAATGTCTGCATGTTAATGCAATCAGGAATAAAGAGATAGGAGGAAATTCGAAAGTCTAGCAGTTCGAAAGAAGAAACAATTAGAGTATAAAGCTTTCCAACTTCTACACTAAAGTAATGTCGCTGCTTGTCGGGTAAGTGTAGGGTATTTACATAGACGTGCCCTATTAGATTGGAGACTCTTTTGGGACCCTGTCTAAAAGAGAGACTAGTTGTATATGCAGCAGCGTAGATGTGGCAACAATACCTCATGCGTCGGCGACTGGCTGATTTGTAGAGATATCAAATACTGGCAGGTGTTAGTAGTTTTCCATCCCGGTAGAAGGAGCCCATCTTTTTTGCAGAAACCTTTACAATGTATTCTATGTATTTGTTCCAATTCATGTTGCCTATGAAGCAGTTTGAATGATAAACTCTCAGGTAGAATTTTGTCAGCCATAGAAATCGGTGATTTAAAAGGTATCTTGTAATTGTTAAATTAAAGAAGTTTGCAGCATTAAATGTTACCATCAATATACGTCCCCATTCCCCTACAGACTGGAGGTCATTTTCTGAGCATGCAGCTATTACCTCGGTATGTGTACATTCGTTTGTTTCCCACATGTCTGTCATAGAGCATGGTATCACCAGAAAATACTCATCTCGTTCACAATTTCATCAGGGAGGTCGTTTATGAACATCAGGAATAATAAAGGTCCGAGGATCGATCTCTGAGGAACACCCGAGTCCTAAGATGAAGTATTGCTGCCACATCTGTGGAAGTATGGTCCCAAGAACTATTCTTTGACTTAACAGGGTATAACATCAAATTTGCAATCTAGGGGCTGACCCCTTCTCTATCTTCTCTACGGCCCCTTTATCACAGAAGAGGAGTTGCTAGTTTTTCTCTATCGTTATAACCACGGAAGATGCTCAAATTAAATCCAATCTTTCTTTATTTTTGTAAGTAATTCCCAGCAAGAACTCGTGTAAAAAATGATGACTACTGAATGAATAAATACGATATAAAGAAAATAAAATGAAAGAAAGATGAAAGAAAAATGATAGAAGAAAATGAAAGAAAACAAGAACCAATGAATGAAAGAATACGAAAATAATTAATTACGGAATAACTAGAAAATATAACGAATTAAAAAGAAATGAATGAATGGGAGCAGATTACAGAATGAAAGTAAAATGAATTAATGAATGAAATAATGAAAGATCGTGAAAAGATAAATTTAATGGATAACTGAATAAGAATAGTAGAGTCGAACTCGGGAATCTGCACGGAATTTTGAACGGAACCCTTTAATTAATCTACGAGAAAAGATTGCTCTCCTTTCGTCAGCCATGTCGGGTTCGAAGTCTAAAGTATTTGTCATTATTTTCTCCGTATTGCCCGTACTAAGGAGTGAACCTTAGCCTCCAAAAGCCTGTAACTGGTTAGTACTTAACAATTATATCTGGGTAGCCACAGCTAAGCCTAGACGGTAGTATAGCAGGGTACCATCGACGATTATATAAATGGTTCTGATCCAAATTACGTACATATTCTCAAGTTCGTCAGGAAGACACCTGAGTTCCACAAGACGCACACAAAAAAGGCTGGATGTTACATCGGCCGACACGTTGTGAGAATACGATCCAAGATCATAACAGTATTCCGAATAATCGAAATAATACAAATTTTAATCCGCATCTGAACAATTTAGAAACGGGAAGAAGTAATTAATGAATGGATAAGTGAAGATATGGATGAATCAATTATTGTAAAAGAAAACGAGATTGAAATGAAAGAAAAAAGGAGTGATTAATGACTTAGATTAAAAACAAATGACATAAAGAAAGAATTAATCAATGAATGAAACTGCCATGTTCCTATATCTCTACAAAATCATTTTTGCATCATCTGGGCTGGTGCAAGAACCACGATTCTGTACCTGTTTGATAGGGTTCAAAAAGCTTTTTACAAAGCTACAGTTTCTATCTATTCGCCACAATGTTGATCCCTGTGTTTGTTTTACAAGTACTTCAATGGGATATGCTACGACGAAGTTGCTGCACTTGTACTACCTCAGCGTAAATATTTTCAAATCAGCAAAACTCCACCTCCTCACTTGAGATGTTCCGAGATGCCGGAAAGCTTTCTACTTCAATAGCTTCTTTCCTCGAACTACTTCCATTTGGAATTCCCTCGTTGCTCACCATTCACCCGATTGTAACAACATACAGCAAATTAAATGTAATGCGTACAGGCATCTCGCTGCACAACTCCTCTATTAATCTGGCCCCTAATTCACCATAGCTCCTTACGTCTCAGTTGCAGTGTGCCTTATTTTGGGTGAATATAAGTAAAGAAATAAAAGCATGAAAGAGAGAAAATAGATGAATTTGAAATGTACCTGAGAATAATCAATAGAAACGTTTTCGACGTTTTGGTATCATCGCTTAATTAAGTGAATGATCTCGAAGTGTGGTTCAGTGATCACATGACATGAGAGCCTAACCAAGTGAATACACTTCTCTGATAGGTGAAAGGGCAATGGCCAGTACAGGGTGCCATTCAGGGTGTCATTCATCCCTTAATTCAGAGGAAAGAGGAAAGTAATGACAACGTTTCAAATGCAGTTGAGTCGAATAGAATGGCCGAATATGGTAGATTAATAACAGTCTTAAGTGAAGAGGATTTGAAAGAGAGATTGAGTAAGACAGAAGAACAAGAAAGAAAGAAACGAAAGAAACGAAGGAAAGAGTCGACAAGAGAAGGGCACGAGGCAATAAGAACAAAAAGAGAAAGAAAAAGAAAGAATAAAAAATTAATTAAAAAAGAACAGAACACATAAAATGGAAAAATATGCAAAGGAATGTTAAAATTTACAGAATTTAAAAAGGTAACCGAGGAATAAATAAGTAAAAACATAACGAAAAAGAGAGGAGAAAAAAGAAAAGAAAGATGAAATACGAATTTTAAAAAAGTATAACAGAACGAAAAGAAGCGAACAATATTAAAGTAGTGTCAAAGTAAAAGAAGAATCAACCAAAAAATGACGGAAAAAAGGCAGAAAAAGCGAGAAATGAAAAAATAAAAAAGGAATCAAAATGGAGGGAAACAATTATATAAGTAGAGTAGATGAAAATAAAGAAAAAAGTAAATAAGAGTTAAATAAATACATAAATGAATAAATAGATAAGAAAGAAAGTATAAATAAGACAAAATGACAGAAATGAGTAAATAAATGAAAACAAGAGGAAGCAGTAAAATTAGACGAACTAAAATTTAATAAAAACAGAAATAGACGAAAGGACAATAAAATACAAGGTAAAGAAGGTACAATATTCAAAATAACACAACAAAATATTTTTTTAAATTATACAAAACGAAAGACGAAAAAGGAAATTAGTAAAAATAATGAGAATTAATAAATAGCAAACAGGTGAATAGTAGAAAAATAACAATAACAAGATGAAGATAAGAAGAATAAAAAAAGAAACGAAGAAATGATAAAAAGAAGATAACGAAGGTTACTGCTGCTGATGATGATGATAATGATGCTGCTGCTGCTGCTGCTGCTGCTGCTGATGATGATGATGATGATGATGATGATGATGATGATGATGATGATGATGATGATGATGATGATGATGATGATGATGATGATGATGATGATGAAAAAATAAAGGAAGACCGGACGTAGAAATGAGAAGCGGAAAAGAAGGAGGAATGTAGATATACGAAGAAGAAGAAGAAGAAGAAGAAGTAGAAGTAGAAGAAGAAGAAGAAGAAGAAGAAGAAGAAGAAAAAGAAAGTCAGACAAATCTAAAAAATAAAACTGACTTATCTCATTTTTTCAGATAAAACGTATTAGCCCCCTAAGACGACTGAAATGTATCCCCAAATTGGCTAAGAAATTGCACTTTTTAGAAATATCGATACGTAAACTTGTTTTGTTAAATATCCAACAAAATGGCGGTGGACATAATTAAGGTCGGAGTGATACCAAGGTGAGACAACTCATTCTTAACTTATTCAAGTAGTAATGATCGAAAGGGGAGATAACTCAGACTTTACTTATTAAAGTAGCAATGATTTCAGGGGAGGAGACAACTCATGCTGTTCTTATTTAGGTAGTAGTGATTAATAAGAGAAATAATTCATACTTTACTTATACAAGTAGTAGTGATCGCAGGTGGAGACAACTCATGGCTTTCTTATTCAATTAGTAATGATTGCAATGAGAAATAACACATGCTTTAACTATCTAAGTAATTTTACAGGGAAATAGTTTATACTTTACTTATACAAGTATTAGTGCCTGCAAGGGGGAGACAACTCATGATTTACATATTCAAGGCGTAGTGATTGCAGGAAGAGACAACGCCTGATGGTATAGGATTGTAATGTGTTCTAATCGTATACATATTAACAGACAAGTGAGGTGTGCGGAAACGCAGAAGCCACGTCAAAAATTTATATCTAAAAACGAAATTACATTTTCGTACAAACAGTTTCTCCCGGCGACACGTTTACAAAAAGCAAACATAGTGGTTAGCGACCCTGTTTTACACTACGTACGCTGTACGTCAAACTCAATTCCTTCGATCGAAATCACTTGGCGTCAAAAGTAACAACCCCTCTTTTCGAGCAGATGACTCAGCATATAAACACCGGAATTTTCAACAGTTTACAGTTGAGCCAAAAATCAAGACAGTGCAAACATGATATTATGCTCAGCTTCTTTTGCCCCTTTGGGGCTAAGAAGAGCAAATCACAATTATCAACTCACACACATACACACACGCATAAGCACACTGACAAAGGCAGCACGAACAATATGCCTATTAAAGTGACTCACATAGAGTCATATGCATACACAGATTGGCCAAAGGCAACACACACAATATCTAATATCTCATACTGACACGCGCATATACACACTGACAGAATACAATCGTACACACATATTCACTTGTAACACTCGTGAAAATTCCCACATTGAACATTCTACAATGAGAACTCAACTTATCAAATGAACATTTACTCAAATTAAATAACTTAACCCAATTGTAATTTTTTATAATATATAAATATGTCGTGTTTGTAAAAATGTGTATTCTTTTTTATTTAACATCATGTTTCATCAAATTTCCAACTAATATTACAAGTTGATTGTCAACGTACATCTTAGCACCTTTTCTAAGACGTAATAAAACACCTTAGCGAAGCTACGGTCCACACTGCAACACATTGTGTTCCTCCATCTCGACAATATACTTGTTTAATCATTTCCCGATGTTAATCAGAAAGAACTTTGCATTTTGTGATTGTTTGTTAGTGAATTAGTTCGTGTGTCTCATGATTTTTCTGAAAGTCGATTTATTAGTTTTTCACGGAATGTTGCGTGAAGGTATACAAGTAGTAACATAGTAAACAGTTTGTCACGGAATGTTGCGTGAAGGTATACAAGTAGTAACATAGTAAACAGTTTTTCACGGAATGTTGCGTGAAGGTATACAAGTAGTAACATAGTAAACAGTTTTTCACGGAATGTTGCGTGAAGTTATACAAGTAGTAACATAGTAAACAGTTTTTCACGGAATGTTGCGTGAAGTTATACGAGTAGTAACATAGTAAATAGTTTTTCACGGAATGTTGCATGAAGTTATACAAGTAGTAACATAGTAAAAAGTTGTTCACGGAATGTTGCGTGAAGTTATACAAGTAGTAACATAGTAAACTGTTTTTCACGGAATGTTTCGTGAAGTTATACAAGTAGTAACATAGTAAACAGTTTTTCACGGAATGTTGCGTGAAGTAATACAAGTAGTAACATAGTAAACAGTTTTCACGGAATGTTGCGTGAAGTTATACAAGTAGTAACATAGTAAACAGTTTTTCACGGAATGTTGCGTGAAGTTATACATTTAGTAACATAGTAAACAGTTTTTCACGGAATGTTGCGTGAAGTTATACAAGTAGTAACATAGTAAACAGTTTTTCACGGAATGGTGCTTAGAGTTATACAAGTAGTACCATAGTAAACAGTTTTTCACGGAATGTTGCGTGAAGTTATACGTAGTAAAATAGTAAACAGTTTTTCACGGAATGTTGCGTGAAGTTATACAAGTAGTAACATAGTAAACAGTTTTTCACGGAATGTTGCGTGAAGTTATGCAAGTAGTAACATAGTAAACAGTTTTTGACGGAATGTTGTGTGAAGTTATACAAGTAGTAACATAGTAAACTGTTTTTCACGGAATGTTGTGTGAAGTTATACAAGTAGTAACACAGTAAACAGTTTTTCACGGAATGTTGTGTGAAGTTATACAAGTAGTAACATAGTAAACTGTTTTTCACGGAAGGTTGTGTGAAGTTATACAAGTAGTAACACAGTAAACAGTTTTTCACGGAATGTTGTGTGAAGTTATACAAGTAGTAACATAGTAAACTGTTTTTCACGGAATGTTGTGTGAAGTTATACAAGTAGTAACATAGTAAACTGTTTTTCACGGAATGTTGTGTGAAGTTATACAAGTAGTAACACAGTAAACAGTTTTTCACGGAATGTTGTGTGAAGTTATACAAGTAGTAACATAGTAAACTGTTTTTCACGGAATGTTGTGTGAAGTTATACAAGTAGTAACATAGTAAACAGTTTTTCACGGAATGTTGCGTGAAGTTATACAAGTAGTAACATAGTAAACAGTTTTTCACGGAATGTTGCGTGAAGTTATACAAGTAGTAACATAGTAAACAGTTTTTCACGGAATGTTGCGTGAAGGTATACAAGTAGTAACATAGTAAACAGTTTTTCACGGAATGTTGCGTGAAGTTATACAAGTAGTAACACAGTAAACAGTTTTTCACGGAATGTTGGGTGAAGTTATACTAGTAGTACCATAGTAAACAGTTTTTCACGGAATGTTGCGTGAAAGTATACAAGTAGTAACATAGCAAACAGTTCAAGATTTGTGGGCGAAAAATAAAATTTGTTTAATTAGTTAGTTTCGCTAAATCCACCAAACGTTAGGATTAATAGTGTTTTAAAGATAAAACAAGCACAGTTGCCCCCTATGGATACGCTTGATAGGAGAGACTTCAAAATGAATGGGAAGATAGTACAAATTGTACGTTATCACAAAGATCTAAACTTACAATGAGTTCATCCAAAAATATGAACAGAAGTTTTATTTTATGGTTTATTATATTATATTATTCGTAGTAAGTAAATGGTTATCTAATTTTCGCCGAAATCCTAAAGTATCACGCAATTGACAAAATATAAAAAAGGTATACTATATAATGATATTTCTTTGACCAAAATATGGGCTTACAAATATGTATATATATATATATTCATAATTTTTGATTATTCAGACTACTGTCTGCATCTTGGCTGTTATCATCACAACGTTTCGGCCGCTGTAACCTCCGACCTTCTTCAGGTGGTTCTTTTAAAACTCAAAAATATAACAAGATACAAATGAAGGAAGCCAGAAATCTTGTGTTAGTAACACTCAAGATTAGAAAAATAGGCCGAATAATTGAAATTATACAAATTATCAATCCTCATCTAAAAAAATCAGAAATAAGTCTCTCTCTCTCTCTCTCTCTCTCTCTCTATATATATATATATATATATATATATATATATAATACATGTTTTAAATAAAGAGTGCCACAAAATAAAGTATACACACTTTGAGTCGTTTCAACTCGTTCAGTTTATTGATTTTGATTTGTAAATTGATTAGTAGAAGAGACAGGATGCACAATTGTGAAAGTTATTTTCAATTATGATTCTATTTTTTTTGTCAGTAAATTATCTATAAGACAACATTGTTATTAAAATTATACCTATTTTTTTACGTAATAAATACATGACATTGCCAAGGCTGCTACAAAGGAAGCGAGCTACCTCTACGGTGCTAGAATATTCTCACACCTGACAGTATCCTATATCTGTACAAAGCCTCCATCCGTCAATGCATGTCGTATTGTTGTCGCATCTAAGCTGGTGCACAATCGACAAGTATCTCCCTCTTAGACAAGGTCATAAAAACGTCACTCATCCAATGGGGCTCTCACTATTAACCAAGCTCCAGCTCCTGTCCTATCACAGCAATGTTGCACCCTGGTGCTTGTTTTACAACTACTTCAATGAAATGTGCTCCGATGAGCTTGCTGCTCTTGTGACCTCACGACGTCAATACACTCGGCCAATCAGACGATCAGCTAAATCCCGTTTATTCATTTTGGAAGTCCCCAGATCCAGAGAGCCTTCTACTTCAATAGATTCTTTCCGCGATTGTCTGGGCTTTGGAACCCCACTCTTTGCTCTCTGTGTTCTCTACTGTTAAAATTTAAAACTAATGTGAACAAGCATATCGCTGCACATCTCTCAATTTAGGGCGACACCTTAAACGTTCACCCTAATTCTCAGTAGGCCTTAAATCTACAGTGGCAAGTTGCCTTGTTTGCGGTGATTTATGTTTTAAAAATATCACTGCTCTCTATAAACTAATCAGAAGAAAATGAGGATTTGCTAAGAATATTAAATCCAGAAATGATTTTCTATGCGACATATAAATTACTTCAAAATTGCATTTTTTTAAATTATCACAAAAGGGTAAACTAGTTGACTTGTTTATGAAGAAGTTATAATGGATTTCGTAAATTTAATTTAATATCTAATAAAGGTTTCTAAGATGTATTTTATAAGTCATTTTATTTTACGCCATACAATGTTTATGTCTATAAATATTCGATTAATAGTAAATATAAAGTAATAATTCAATGTGTAATTATGAAATATACGTTGATGCGAGAAACACAGGCACACATGTAAAGTTATCTAATAATGTTATTAGTATAGAGATGAAGAAATATATCACGTGGGTTGCTTTCGTCTTATAGTATACTAGCAGCAAGACCCGACATTCGATTGAAATAATTGAATGAGCATCACTACTTTGTACTTTTTGACTATGCTCATAATACAATATTACTTTCTTTTGTGTTACTATTCCACTCCTCCCGTTTCGCCCCATAATACAATTAAAAGAAGTTGAAATGTTGGAAAAGTCTTTGAATTAATGTCCCATACATTTAGTTTAAATTTCATTAAAATCAGATATACGTATTTTAAGTTTTAAAAGGGGGTCCTATCCACATGGGTCAGTGAGAAGTAGAGGCACATAAATATTCTAGAACACAGAATGTGACATAGACATTCGGGGTCACTTACATTGTCTACGACCGATAATTTTATACATATGATATAAATCTACTCAAAATAGGTTATACTTGAAATTTCGAAGAACATTCGTCCTCGATAATTCCCTTAGGTTGTCTTCCTCAGAAAATGTGATACTAACGATTTAAATTTTATAAAATAGGATACATTTGGAATTGTAATGAGGTTATGCTCTAAAATCTCCTTAGTGTGCACTTACAGATTCGGTAACACTTTCATTGTCTTTCCGTTTAATTTTACATAAGAATGCACGTTTAGATTTTATTTAGATTCTCTAATCTTTCTTTATATAGGGAGCACACAAACATCCTCACACATAAATACAGGCATTAAATTGGGTGCATATATATATATATATATATATATATATATATATATATATATATATATATAAGATAGAGAGAGTTCCTAGACAATTTCGGGTGACTACATTTCACATATTCATTAAATATATGCACATATTTATAAAGAACATATTATTAATTGATGTCAATATTTGAGGCCATACGTGCACATTCAACATTCAAATAATCAGATTGCTTTATCATATTATCGTGAGTCGTGAATATATAACAGAAACGGTGAATTCATCTTTTTCAAAATCATCACGAGGGTCGCCATATTGTTCCGGTGTTAGACTGTCGAAACCGGAAGCAAATAATTCGGTCATCTGTCAACAGCGAGGAAATGAATTCCAAAACTCTTACGCCATATTTGAAATGTCAGAGAAACCTGAGACAATTGATAACCTGAGAATTGTGCTAATATATGTACGTGTGTATGTGTGTACGTGTGTATGTGTGTGCATTTGTGCGTGCATGTGTGTGTATCATATATGTGTACATTTAGTATGATCTTTTAACTGCACAAGTATTTCATGAAACAAATTGAATGTACTTTTTAAAACGGAAAGGAAGAATACAAACTTAAATTTACTATATATATATATATATATATATATTATATGTTTTATATGACATTAAAATTATATATATATATATATATATATATATATATATTTATTCTCTTGCATCCATTTTAGTAGATTCTCTGCACATACATAGTTTTCCTTTGGTGTGTATTATTTTTGACAAAGGGAAGTTTCGTTTTCCCGAAATATTAAATAAATGAGTTTTAATAATACTCCGGATTACGCACAAACAGCTTACACCACACTTGCTGTTATGTAAGATTTTAAGAAAAAATAGATAGTAAGTCCCATTTCGATTTCGATTTGTTATTTTTGTTCCTTACAGCTTACATCCTACCCGGCACTTGTCATTGCCCTCAGCCTTTTTAAAAGATACTACTAATATATATTATAATAGTAATGTAATAAAAACCTTAGTTAATGAAGTGAACAAAGTTCATCAGAAAACAATTTTTATTGGCATACAATTGTTTCGGTCTGGATAAAATCTTGATATAAAAAATGTGTAAAAATATGAACAAATTTCGATAATTTTTCTCGAGGGTTTTTTCGCAGTGTCCAAGAATGTTATCCATTCGGGTGGAAAAAGTACAGTGCAATTAAATATTCATTTATTGCGTGTTTCTATTTTTCTACTTCGTATTTATTTTAAATGTGTCAATCCTATCATTCAAAGGAAGGGTTATTTGAGGGAGAATATCTGTTTACCTCTAGTTTATCTGAATGTCAAAATTGTCTGTAACTATGTGCGTTAAACTTTGTGACGTGTGCTTATTTCATCGGTATACATCGATAAAAACAAAAGTTAACATTTACAGGTTATAAACATTTTTACTAACCGTATTTACTTGGGTCTAAAGCCTTTCTTCCTTTCTTCAAATCCTCAGATCTTTATTAAACACCTTTCTTCATAGTTGTATTTTAAAGTACATGTAATGTTTTTCATTATCTAACGATCAATTTACATCATCACAAACGAACTTCCGGTTGATAATGTGAATACTAATTTCATAGCAATACGACTAACTCATTCATTTTTATTAAAACTATTTTTTAAAAGTTACTTTCATCTCTTTATTTTTATGAATTATAGAAGTGTGTTACCTTCATTAACTAAGGTTTATATTTCATTACAATTAATTAATAGTATTGCACTATTAAACTATAAGGTTAAGTTTTGTTGTTAATAAAAGAGGTGCATATGAAAATAATATATATATATATATATATATATATATATATATATATATATATATTCCTTAGGCAAACGATGAATAAATAAATAAATAAAAACCGAACGATTTAAAAATTAAAAGCCATAATAGAAATACAAGCAACCACGTGTTAAAATAAATTCACCCATTATATTGGCACAACAAATGAAACAGGGTATAGGCCAATCTATTGAAAGCAGAACAATGGAACAGGATATAGGATGTAACACCAACAAGGTATTTGTTCGCGGGAAGCCCAACGATTGGCTGAGAGAACAACAAAGAATCTGCTTGGTTAACTAGCAAGCCGTGTATATAAAAACACCCGGCAACAATAATTCCATGCATTTTAGCATGAAGATTCCCACCGGGGATGAAACGCGGGAGCCTCTGTGTAACTTAATTGTCATAAATATATTTACATAGCTTACTACCTAGCAGTACTTAAGTATCGAGCACTGTTGAAGTAAAGTTGATACATAAAAAAATTATATCTCCTTATAAAATTATACGTGGATGCATGAAATACTAATATATATATATATATATATATATATATATATATATATATATATATATTATTGAGTGTGCGAGAATCTAACTGG
Source organism: Sepiola atlantica (assembly GCA_963556195.1). NCBI lineage: Eukaryota > Metazoa > Mollusca > Cephalopoda > Sepiida > Sepiolidae > Sepiola > Sepiola atlantica. The sequence continues at coordinate 54,659,586 of OY744544.1, read as the reverse complement.
AACCGTGTTTAAACGAATAAAACTATTACACTGTTATTAACATTCTTGTGATCATAAAAAAATGTTTTCGAGTGTAAAACTACGCATTAATCATATGTATATACGGATTATATATATATATATATATATATATATATATATATATATATATATAAAAATTAGTACAGAAAAATTAGTACAACATTCGTACCGTCGGTTTTCAGCACATAAGGACTTAACCATCCAGCTCTCTTCAGATTATGTTGTCATCTGTTTCGGAAATGTGAAGTCACGTGTCACTCTCGTTTGGCCGCGTTATGTATTTTTGGTGTAAAGAAAATGTAATCATTGTTTGAAAGAAAATGGGGGGAGTAACAGTTGAGATTTAAAACTGGAGGAGATTAAACAAATTATAAAATAAAAATGTAAAAAAAAACAATAAAAAATATTTCTATATAAATCCCGTGAGCCAATATTTATGAGTAGCGTATGTTTGGCTGTTACTGTTTTGCGGTTTAATGATCTGTGTCTACTATACTATATTACAAAGAAGTTATATATATATATATATATATATATATATATATATATATATATATATATATATATATTCCTGATGAGAACGTTTAGATTTTACCCATATCCGATTTTTGTTTTAAATTAAACATATATGGAATCAAAGAATATATATTTAAGTTTTTTTGATATTATAAAATATAATTGAAGCATTATTGTATATTTAGTACATAACGCCTTTCTCTCTGTCTGTATGTATGTCTACATCCTTCTCTCACTCTCTCTTTATCGTTCTCTACATACTTAGATATATATATGTATATATATATTTATATATATTTAATTATATATATTTAAATGTTGAAGTAAATAATATAAAGCTCAATATATATAAAATAGAAGTTTGTATGTTCTAATAAATATAGTATCTTTACATTTTTTATTCTCATCGTTCACCTCTAATATATATATATATATATATATATATATATATATATATATATATATATATATATATATATATTCTTCTTAGGTGCAGTGTTTTGATAGTATTATTATTATTGTTATAATTAATGGTATTTAATATGCAACTTACCATATCACACTGTAGTTTTAAAAGTAATGCATTCTATTATTATTATCATTATTATTATTATTATTATTATTATTATTATTATTTATTTACGTCCATATTAGTGGAATTAAACCTGAATTATTTCTGAATTTGATTATTCGGGAAGTGGTCGTTTCATCAGTATCATTGGAGAGCCATGAATATTATAACTGTCCTGTTTTTAAATCTCCGAAATGGTAAACTGCTGATGATCCCCGTTTTAATATTTCACGCTCAAGTTAAGGTTCTTTGTTTTTGTTTCACTGTTAGATACTTGAGTCTCCTTTTTTATTCATGAATGTTCCAACGGTGGGTCGGCTTATGTAAGTGCTAAGTCTGTGATATCTTGGATTTAGTTTCTCTGGGAATTTAAACTGCATTTTCTTTCTTTTGGTTAAAATGACTCAAAGCTACTTTAAACTATATATATATATATATATATATATACATATATATATGGGAAAATGAAAAAGGAAAACCAAAAAATGGATGTTTTTATGTGTACATCAACGTTTCGTTTTTATTTATAAGACTTAATCAGGATGATAAAATAGAGAGAAAATGTCATGCAAGTACAGATACATGTAGGGTAGACATATTGGGAGGAAAAATAAAATGAAAATAATGGCCACTACGGGTGGACGTCCGTACTTGTTGGAGAAATAGAAATGAATTTTTTTCATTTTATTTTTCCTCCCAATATGTCTACCCTACATGTATCTGTACTTGCATGCCATTTTCTCTCTATTTTATCATCCTGATGAAGTCTTATAAATAAAGACGAAACGTTAATGTACACATAAAAAACATCCATTTTTTGGTTTTCCTTTTTCATTTTCCCATCACGTCGGATTACCTTCATCCTTCTCTTCCCATATATATATATATATATATATATATATATATATATATATATATATATATATATATATATATATATATATATATATATATATATATATAATAAAAGAGAACATCGCTCTGAATGCGTACATTTTTCTCTATAAATACAAAGACATAATACGGTATGTACCGTAAATACGAGTTTCTGCACATGTACAATTTGCATGTACATATAATGGAAGTAGTTCTACGTTTCTAACTGCCACTTTAACGGAGCTAATGACACTTTTCTAACATGTTACAAATGAAATAACTCTGTTTAAAAGCATTAAATTTAGAGTATTGACATATACCTGAATAGCTCAGTGGGAAATATATTTAGTTGACAACATGAAGGTTTTTCTTAAAGTAAACTCTCGTTAATGTGATGTTGAATACAATGCTATCCCACACTTTACCGCGGGCAACGCCGGGTAAGACATCTTGTGCTATATAATATTCGCTATTCGTAGTTCGTCCTCGCTTAATATAATCGATAAATAAATTGCATTGGGAATTAAAAAATACGGAGGCCAATACCACTGCCTGCTAATTTTAGGGTCTTTGGTTGCTTTGGACAGCTTTCACCTGTTGCTGTCCACTCAGCTAACTACCGATTTGACTCCAGTATAAACTGGTATATCCATGATTCATCCATTGTAACATATTGACGCTTAAGCTTATATTTGTTGCGATGAAACAGTGGCAAACAACGCTCTGAATTGTTGAGGTCTTGTTGTTTTATTAGAGAGGGTGAGCAAACGCGGCACTCACTTTGAACACTGCTTTTTCATTGATACATTTTAATTCAATGTGGAGAATAAACTACTTTCTTATATCTTCAACTTCTCTGCTGTCTTACTGATCGGCGAAACCAGTCTGTGGACTTTATTGTGTGTTTAGTAAAAACTGCCGAATTGGAGCGATTTTATCATTCAGCATCATTTGCGTCTTTACGGCCGCGTTTAAAGGCATTACATATTCCTTTTAACCGCTGTTTCCGACGGAGCACTATTTTACCAACAATATTTTTACCGTCAGAAAGTATACCTTATACACACGAAACAGATTTTTCCATTGTTCTTTAAATTTGCAAGAGTAGCTTGACTTAGATAACTGATACTTGTAAAATAATACTCCAATTAGGGAAATTTTTGACACGTGCTATTTGATGGTTAGTACTCTATACAAATCATATGATTTTTTTATCAGTGGCATCATCTATATGTCAGGCATAAACATTATTGAGGGATTTGTTATATCGAGAAATACACTTTTTGGAAAGCCGCAGCATATATGGCTCTTCGTTCGTTTTTAAATACCGGTAATTAATGAATTAAAAATGTATATAAAATCATTGTAAAAGTAAGTAGTTTTATCATGATTTAATTTTGTTTTTTAATTATATTAACCCCTAACGAGGCACGCTGTTTCCGAGATGTTAAGGGATACTGTAAATTAGGGGAAAGACTTATAGGGCATCTTAAGTAGCGAGTTTTGTAGCGAGATGATTGTTCACATTACATTTACAATCCTGCATGTTGGTAGAATCGGGGCAACAAGGAGCAGCGAAGGAATTCCAAAGACAAACGGTTCGATGAAAGAAGATTTTAGAGTAGAACGTTTTCCCGCATCTGGGACCTTCTATAGTGAGGGGGTGGGATCTTGCTGTTTGTCGAAGGTATTTACGTATAGGGGCACAAGTTCAGCAAGTTCGTCGAAGCACATTCGTTGAAGTTCTTGTAAAACAAGCACTGGGATGCGATACTACGGCGATGAGACAGGGGCAGAAGCTTGGTAGACAGTGTGGGGCCTATTAGGTTACGAACGAATTTTGGGTGTCTCTAAAGTTTAGGATTGCGAATTAATCATTCATGGATAATCTACATGGATCGTCTAAATTTTTACATGTATTGGCCTGTACCATTATTTAACATTCGATTACTGGTAGGCATCTGCTATTTTTTAACTTCGAATTATAGTTTGCTAGTGCTGTTTTAATTCGGCGTTATTAGTTTTTAAATGTGCTGTTGTGGTCGTAATATCTTGTTTTAAAATCGAGGGAAATCATACCGACGTAGTACTTCCTCTTATTCGTTTTTTTTTTTTGCAAATATTTTGGCTTGGAAAACAATAGTTTTGGTTAGGCACTTATTTTGTTGTAAACAAAGTGTACGATTTATGCAGTTTTAGCTTTTCTTTTCATTACTAACTGTTTCATTTATATATTGGGTGATTGCTATTAGATGTTGCGTTGTTGCTATTTGTATTTGATTATCTTTCTTTACGTGGGAATTTCCCGTGGCCGTTTGGTTGGAGCGCTTGCTTCCGCAGTCTATGATGATTGTGCAACTGGGTTCAGATCTTGCGACTGTTTAAAATTATCCTCTCCTACACTGATGATAGCGTATGTAGGTAAATATAATTTAATATTTACTTAAATAAACATTGTTATATATATATATATATATATATATATATATATATACACATATGTATATATGTATATATATATATATGTATATATATATATATGTATATATATATATATATGTATATATATATATATGTATATATATATAGAGAGAGAGGGATATATATATATATATATATGTATATATATATATATAGAGAGAGAGAGGGATATATATATATATATATATATATATATATATATATATATATATATATATATATATATATATATATATATATATATATAGAGAGAGAGAGAGAGAGAGAGAGAGAGAGAGAGATTGTCAATGTGGGAATTTATATAGAAAAGAAAATAGCAGATTCCAACGAATATATATTTATTTAGCAGTGAATTGATCCATTTCCCGAGTTATCCATACAATCAAGGTTTGAACCTTCAAGAACAGATGTTTAATCACACAAAAACAGAAGAGTTTCCTAAAATTCGAAAACTTAGTTTACATCGATATTTTCAAAAATACACTTGTATTCATTCAAATCGAAGCCATATTTGATTTTATATATATATATATATATATGTGTGTGTGTGTGTGGGGGGGTGTAGAGTTAAAGAGAGAGAGAGAGAGAGAAGAATAAAGCTGCTCTGCGTAAGGGTAGGTGATTAGGGCTTAATTTAAGTAAATTTAGTTTTATTCAAAAGGGGCAAAAAGAGAGAAACTTCTTTGTGGAAATTCAGAGACCCACAGGAATATCAAATCATAACTTTCAAAATCAAGTTTTAAATAGCACTTTTTTTCATCCGTAACGCGTACGTTTGAATAGGATTGTTATCACTAAAATCACAGATTGAATAAACTGATCTTAAGGAAATTGTCTTTTGTTTAATTACACGTGGGAATCTCACGGTTACGCTAGTTTCTAATTATGTTATAACGTTTTGAAATTTTTGGGATCAGGATTTTATAATTTGGAGTTTTTGGATTATCTCATCTTGAGAATTATTTTTACACCGTTCCGGCAATTTTAACTATGTTCGAAATATAAACCTAACCCTTACCCGAAGAGGGCAGAGTTTACTTCGGCCGAAACGTTGTGGAAATACCAACCAAGATGAGAATAGTTATTCGAATAATAAAAATGATAACTTCCAACCTTATTTTTGCCCGTCTCGCAAATCAGTAATTGTTTTATTTTATTTCGCTGAATCAAACAAGTACGTTTTAACTCCGGAATAAAATTCTATCTGACTTGAATTGTTTCAAATATGCATTCGCACAGACCTCTACGAAAATAGTTGCATTATGGCCATGTGGAATATACAACGTACATTTTCGACATTCAAGGACAACTGTGTGGGATGGGGCCGCTTGGTTTGTGCTCGTAAAGATAGTTGGTTAAACCGGAAGGCCTGTGCTGCCGTCAGCCTAATTGAGGAATTGGATGGTAGCACTCTGGGGAGATGAGAGACTAAATTGATCTTGACAATGTCCAGACCTTTTACAAGACTCGAAAAGGTCGCTATAGTTCAAGCTTCTGCAGCCTTCATGGTGTGTCAAACACTGAATTGAGACGTTAGCACGGTAAATATTACGTCTGAGATAAAGAGGTGTAATGGCTAAAGGAGATGTGATTGAGTAGGTGCGTCGGGGGTGTTGAAATATGAAGGCATTTTCGTCGCGAATCAAAACCCCGAAATAATACACCTAAAAGAAAATATAAGACATCGAATATAATACTAAAAATAAAAATGGATTAGACCCTTAAATATGATAGTATTCCCCAAATAATAACTGTGATGCACAAATAAAGATATAGAAGGCACTTAGTTTTACTAATGCCACCATGTATCACGCCCAAAAGCCACTCGAGGATGAACTTTAAAGTAATGTATGTCGGTATGATATGATAATGAAAAGAATTATAACAGAATCAAAAATGATTAATGGAATGAAAGAGTGTGATTACTTATAGGATCAGTTTATGACAGGGTCTTATTGGATGTTATATTTGAAGACGGCTATGTTTTATGTGCAGGGATTCAGTCACGTTGTAATGTGTTTTGCAGATAGGAAAGTTTTAAAAAAAGCTTTGTTTATCAAAATGATGCTAGCGTTAGGAGCATGAAGTAAGAAATGAAAGCTATTCCCAGTTGTGGGAAAATTTTATTAGGTAAGACGCGGGTTTTTAACTCGGGTCGCCTGCAGATAGATTTGAGGTCAAAAAAGAGAGTGAAAAAGACAATATTTATTAGAGAAAAAAATGACCAAAGTTGAAACATTTCTTAATCGTGAAGTAAGTAGGTGTAAAATAATGATCACTTAAACAATAATATTGTCCCAGGAAGCTGTGATCGGGATCGATTCACAGCTGTTTACAACCGACTTGACGTTCGATGACATAAAAGCAAAATATTTAACATGTTCACTGTTTATGCCGAGACTGAATAGATAGCTTGGCGGACAGACCGGCGGGTAGAACGGTACAGAGAGTACGCGTGCTACAACCACGTAGGTCCGAGACTCGTTCATGTATGTGTAAATTAATTTAATTAAGAAATAACAAATCATTCCTTTTATATCAAGGGAGTCAACTTTTGTGCCGATTAGAGCCGAATAAACAAGTAGAGGTGTTTCCATTACTTTGGAAACGTGTATTAAACAGTTAACAGGTTTGATTCGGGTGATAACGGTATAGTGGTAGACCGACAAGGTCTTGCTGTTAATGTTTGACAGGGAGGAACCTCGTATATGTGAGAGAATAGACAAACGTTATACAACTTCATGAAACATAAAAAACTTTATTTATTCGTTGTATCCGTGTGTCTTGCGTAAAATCGTATATAAGTTATTATTATACTAAAGCTGAGTTAATTAATGTTTGTTTTCCTGCGTAATTTTCAATATATATTTTAATCAGTGAAGATGCGTTTTGAAATATTCCTCAGTTTTGGGATTTAGTTATGTCTAAAAAACTTTAATTTAAATGTTTTCAATTAGCTGTAATTTACAATTAACTCATGAAGTGACCCTTTTGATAGACATTAACCACACAAACGTCGGGGGTTAATGTCTTCTGAGTTCAGGATCACAGACTCACAAAAGTGTCACCGCAATCATTCGGACCAATCATTTGAAGAGGGCGAAATTACCCCTATAGTATTGAAAATACTATCAAAGTGTAGTATCTGTTCCGATGGATTCTCCACCACTTACCCCGGTACCGTCTTGGCCTTCGGGCCTTTATTCCGCCGGTCTTAAGGATTGTCGTGTGGAGTTTAAGGAGCCCCCCCCCCAGACGTTGGCTTCTCACCCTTTTGAGAAGGGGTTAGTTTATTGCTAATCGTCTGAGACGCCCATACAGAGGAATGTTGAGGGGGCTGCCTAGTCATGTGTGTAGACCAGATTGCTCTTCTTCATCGCTGGCTTTTCAATCACACTTTCCGACCTTGTGTCACATCTTACTGCTGTGGGAGGTAGATAAAAAAATATTTTTAAAAACACAAAAACACAAAAACACACTGTCTATCTCTCATAATATATTTTCGCTTGTCCCAAATTCGTAAGGACAACTAAAAAGCGGTCAGCATTGATAGAGCGTAGAGGTTCACATTTTGAGCTTATTTTTCAAAAGCGATGAAGCAAAGACTTCCACTACATTGACTAAGGGGGGGGGGGCAAGGGGAGACATAGAAGAGTCAGTATTTACAGTTTACTAATAACATTAGGACATTTTAAAATCTGATGTTCGCACTTTTAAGCTCCAAACGAACTCACTCCTTCTCTCACTCACTTTCTCTTGGGTGCATATGATGTCACATCCGTTTCTATCAATTCCCACGGCTGAGTTAACTAACCTTCGACATAAGTTTATCCGGACTGAACTTCAATTTCCTCTTATTTTTAACAAACACAATTATATATTAGCGATTATACTCGCTTAGTAGTTACCACAACATAAACATATGTCTAGTCTGTTAACTTATACTGGAGGTTTCCACTGCTCTAAACTTATGCTTACGTTAGCCTTATGTAGAAAACTACCGTGTTTAATGTTCTCATATCATTTTTACATTATTTTTACTTCATGTCTACATTATTTCTAAATTATTTAACATTTTAACATCATTTCTACATTATTTTAACATTATTTTTACGTTATTTTAAGATTATTTCACCATTATTTTCACGTTATTTTAACATTAGTGTAATATTATTTTAAACACTCCTATCTAATCTTGCTACAAAATAATATTGGTTTGTAGTGGAGAAATAGAAAATAAAAAGTCACCAATGAAAGAGGCAAAGAAAGTATGAGTTAAGATATAAACATATATAGTCAGCAGATTCCTTAGTTTAAGCCACAATCTGTAGGAGCAGCAACACGTGTCGTTATTATAGAGCGGCTATCGGCATAGTGAAGAAATCGAATACAAGATGAAGAGTTGAAGGTTCAATCCTCAGTGACGGCGATAATAAGAATACAAGTAATAATTAGTTCTGCCCGGCCTGGATTACGGAGAAAGAGAAAGCTAACCTCGTGGATAAAATTAAAGGTTCTGTTCGACAATATTAACTTGAAGAAGGTATTTGGTTACATCGGCCGAAACGTTGTGATAATAGCATTCAAGATGAGAACAGTAGTCCGAATAATCCAAATAATACCAAAAAAGTGAGGTCCTTCGGAAAGTGAAGTGGTTTCGATTTTAGGTATATCTCTGTTTCTTATTTCATTCTCTCTCTCTCTATCTATCTATCTATCTCTCTATCTATCTCTCTATCTCTCTCTCTCTATCTATCTATCTATCTCTATCTTTCTATCTATCTATCTCTCTATCTATCTATCTATCTATCTATCTATCTCTCCTGCCCTTTCTCTCTCCACCTATCTCTCTTTCTTTCTGGCTTTGTCTTCTCGTTGATGGAAGAAAACGATGTTTTATAAGAAGAGTTTTTTTTTTCAGCTAAGAAGATGAGGAATATATGGGAAGGGCGGCGCTTAGGCTAGGAGAGGCGCGGGCCGGGTTTTGTTTAGTGTGTGCTAAAGGGGAGAGGGTCGCACAGAAGGAAGACAAGAGGAATTACATATTTTGACAGTAATCCTGTTTTCAGAGATTAAATTAGGAAAAAATATCACTACGACAATCCAAGGTCAAAGACAACACTCACAGATACTTGCGGAGATCTAAACGCACCATATGCACATAGCTACGCAAACGCACATGTGCACGCGCATAAAACAATACTGACATGTGAGGCAAACATCACACACTCACGTGTACATTTCAATGACAATTAGGTTTATGCTTGTATAAACTGTTTGAAGGTATACATACACGTACACACAGCTACGTATATGCATATATATATATATATGTATGTATGTATATGTGTGCGCACGTATTAAAAAGAAGACATCATATCAAGAATTGAGACTAAGAGAGCACGCTTTCTCTAATGCATGTCATATAATATGACGTTAACTGTTACACATAGGTTTTGATAACAAATGCACACATTTATATTTATTATTTATATATACATATATATATATATATATATATATATATATATATATATATACATGTATGTGCACAGTAATATGCAAATTTATATTACTGCATTTCACAAACTAGATTAAATTTTACATACATGTTCGACAAATGAATACAAAACTATTCATACACACACACACATATATATATATATATATATATATATATATATATATATATATATATATATACGATATTATGATAAATATTTGTAAATTATTTTCCGCATACACATGTGTTTTACCCTTTCGGGAATCATCAGTGTGGATGATGATTGTTCTGCGGATTCAAAACTTTCAATTTTACAACTTCTGTTTGAACGCGTAAGATCATGCGGCCAACCCAACAACTGAGGTGAAAGAAAGAGAACTTACGTTTTTTTTATAATTATGCAAGCCGACATATCTATAAGGCTGTCATAAATACTGTTAATATATATATATATATATATATATATATATATATATATATATATTAACAGTATTATATATATATATATATATATATATATATATATATATATATATATATATATATATATATATATATATATATGTAATAATGGACTCTCCCGTCGATTTTTTCGACGTATGAGTGCCCCGCCAGGGGCTGCCCGCGCGTGAATTTGTAATTCCAAGGGTTGCGCAATCTCCAAAAACCGCTCTACTGGGTCGGCACTGCTTGATTCCAATGACAAGTAGTAATACAGGACGACTGGAAACAATGCCGAGATAAGCAGAGAGCACATACATCACCTGGTATTCTTAAATGGTCACCCATTTAGCACTGGCCAGGCTTAACTTCGGTGATCTAACGGGAACCTGTGTGTCAACGTGATTGTGCCATATATATATATATATATATATATATATATATATATATATATATATATATATATATATATATATATATATATATATATGTATATATACAGGCTGTTTCAAAAGTCTTGGGAACATAACAATTTTTAATAACTCAAAAACTATTAGGAGTTGAAAAATGAAATTGGTACCGTTGGAAAGGTTAAAGTTTCAAGTTTTGTGGGGAATCTTCAAAGTGTCTCAATATGAGCACCATTCGTCACACGGCAGACATCTAGTCGATAGTCCATTTCCTGCCAAACGCGTTCCAGCATCTTGACGTCAATGGTTCCCACAACTGCCGTTACTCGAGCCTTTAGTTCGTCAATATCTCTTGGAAGGGGCGGCACATAGACTTGTTGCTTGACAAAGCTCCAAAGGAAAAAGTCACACGGGGGAAGATCTGGAGACCTAGGAGGCCAGGGCATGAGAACATCATCACCTCGCCCAGATCTCCCAATCCATCTACCAGGCAGCCTTGTGTTAAGAAACTGCCTTACTCTAAGACTCCAGTGTGGTGGTGCACCATCTTGTTGAAAAATGAAGTCATCAGATTCTGCTTGTTCCAACTGAGCCATTAACCAGTCTTCCAGCATGTTGAGATAGGATTCACCAGTGATAGTTGCCTCTTCAAAGAAGAACGGTCCATAGACACCTTTCTTGGAAATTGCACAAAACATCTCGCTCGTGCTCAAGAAGTTCATGAGGATTCTCAGTACCCCATATGCGAGTGTTATGCTTGTTAACTTTGCCATTCAGATGGAAGGTCGCCTCATCGCTAAAAACAAGCCGGTCATCAAAGCCGTTATCTTCCAACTTCTCTTGCATTGCAATGCAAAAGTCACGGCGAAGTGGCTTATCAGTGTCCTTCAACTTTTGGACCAACTTGAGCTTGTAAGGTACCATTTGCAGTCGTTTCCTTAAGACACGCCAGACAGTTGCTGGAGCAAGCTGAAGTTCCCTGCTGGCTCTTCTCACTGATTTACGGGGGCTCCGCTGAAAGGCTGTCCGAACTTGCTCAACTGCATCTTCTGAAGTTGAAGGGCGACCTGTTCGCTTACTTGGGCACAAACACCCATCTTTCACAAATTTAGCATGCCATCTGACACTGGATTTCCTTTCAGGGGCTTTTAAAAAAAATTTCCTGCGCAATGCACGCTGAACACATGTCCACGATTAAGTCTTTGCAAATTGGAGGACGCAAAATGCCTTGTCTTGTTTAGAGAACGCCTTTACTGCACCTGGAAAGATGACACGAAAATCATTAGTATGACCAAAAACTTGATTAAGCAAGCTTTAAAATGGCACCAGTTTCATTTTTCTACCTGGAATAGTTCATGAGATATACGCATTTGTGTGTTCCCAAGACTTTTGAAACACCCTATATATATATATATATATATATATATATATATATATATATATATATATATATATATATATATATATATATATATATATATATATATATATATATATATATATATGTATATATATATTAATGCAAACATTGTTAGATATGAAATAATTCTCCTGCTTGGGTAGACGTTTTTTAATTTTTTACTTTTTCTCGGTTGTTTGTTAAATTCTCTCTTTTTCTCAAGCATTTGTGTTTGTCACCTAAAAACGATTCGACAAACTATCAAAATTACTACTGAAACACATGGAACACATATTAATAATGTTGATGTTGACACAGAAAAGATTATTAGAAATATTGACAAAAACGTATATCTAAGGAGTATAATTCTGTTATGTTTAACAATGTTCGCTTAAATAAAAGAATTTTGCCTAAACACACACAATACATATATATATATATATATATATATATATATATATATATATATATATATATATATATGTATATATATATATATTGATGTAGGAAATAATTAAGAAAAAAAGTTAATTAGTGTTACATATATATATATATATATATATATATATATATATATATATATATATATATATATATATATATTGATTTGGGAAATTAATAAGGAAAATAAGTTAGTTACAGATAGCTGTAACCGAGCGTTTCGCCTATTAAATCAGTCCAGTTTTGACTATTTGAGAAAGATGATATATATGATGATTGCCACTTATTTACATATTAAGGAAATTCCTACAAGATTGCAAATGCCCGTTTGTGGACACGCAGATGGCTCACCAGATCGGCCGTATTTGTACACGTCTTGCTGCAGATATGACATACAAGGTTACTGGTGTCCGTTTGTGTGTAGCTATATGAAACTCCTGTTTGACACTTGTTAGTTGGCCCCTGCCATGGGATCTCATGTGACTGAATAGACAGACAGACACTGCCACATGAGCACACACATGGTAAGTGTAAAATGTAGATGGGACGTTTAGTACTGATTTCTTCCGCAAAGTACGTTTTAAGATGGAGTACCCTATACGCTTTACCTCAAATCTGCTAGAGTAATCATAGATACACTTGCGTCACAACGATCGCTCCAGAGACATCTTCTACTAGTTCTCAACGTTCATATCCAGGGTGTTCAGGTTGTGTTGTATTACATCTTTAAAGGGTAACTTAGGTTTGTGTCTCTGGCGTTTTCTATGCAGTAGTTCCCCATATAACAGTTGCTTATTAAACATGTAATCTCTCGTCCTAACTAAGTGCCAGCGTATCTGACTACGTATAATACGTACTTCTATGCTCGGCACTCCAGCTTGCTCTGGAACATGGTGTATATGAGTGCCACTTAATATTGAGGATCCTCATGAGACACGTTTGGTGGCACGTCTCCAGAACTTGGATGTGTCTGCGATACGTAGTCCACGTCTCCGAAACATACAGGAGAACAGACAAGACGTATGACTCGAACACACGAAGGTTTATTTTGATAACAATTGCTATTTGACCACACGCGCTTTTCAAGACTAGCAAAGGCTTTGCTAATATTTTCAATTCTTAGAGGTACTTCAGTTGAGAAATTCATCTCGGGAGAGATCACTACCCAGATATACAATGAGGGCAATTGCACTTGATCTCGTTCCTTTGACGTAGATGTTGAGCTCTACCTGCAATGAAGAAAAAGAAAAACAATATATATATCATAGCTTATATATATATATACATATATGTATATATATATATATATATATATATACATATATATATATATATATCATCTATAATATATACATATCATCTATGATATATATATATATAATCATCTATGATATATATATATATATATATATATATATATATATATATATATATATATATATATATATATATATATAAGCTATGATATATATCTTGTTTTTATTTTTTCCCAGTGCAGGATTGAAATTTAAGGGAATCCTATCGCCTTTTTAAACAAAATACGAAATAGTAAAAAGCAGCAGAGAAAATTCCTTATTTAAAAAAACACGTGCAAAAATGACATTTGTTTAAAAGATAGTCTCAATCGTGTTTTCGTTTTGCAGAGATTGTTTTCGTCATGTTGTAGAGTTAATATAGATTTTATCCTGAATATTAAAGTATGCTTCTGTTTTAAATTGCTGTTGTTGAAAATAAAGAAAGTAAACAAGTAAATTACTCGTAGCTCTAACCCAGCGCTTCTAGAATTAAATCCATTCGTTTTGTTCGGTCATTCTTTACGAATTATGGTATATATATATATATATATATATATATATATATATATATATATATATATATATACAGGGTGGGCCAAAATAAGGGTCCTATCTTTAAATTTGAATAACTTGAATTTGAATAACTTCCACAAAATAAAAGTTAAACTCACCAAACTTTATGTGTGTGTAGACTGACCCTTCCGAGATTTTTTGAAATAAACAAAACAAATTTTAGCCGAAAAACACTTCTTAAAACTTACAAAAACTAAAGTATTGTTTTTTACACTGTTTTGAGTTTTTTAAGCAAAAATAATGTTTTCTAAATGAGGGTACGTTCCTTAGGGCTAATACGGCTCATGCTTGCTTCGGAAGGGGTCCTTTACTTATTCTAAAAAAAAAAAAAAAATCAATACATAAAAAAGTTATGAATTTTTAAAAATAGGACTCTTATTTTTGCCCACCCTATATATATATATATATATATATATATATATATATATATATATATATATATATATATATATATATATATATATATATATATATATATATATATATATATATATATATAACCAGTAAGCTACATAGAGACGTCCATGTTTAAGGAAATTATCTCACTAAATGCGAGAATTATTTTCTAAGTGACTTTTTTCCATACCAAAGTATTGTTTACTTTAGCTACCTAACTTATCAGGTGAGTTGCTATTACTCCCTCGCGGGTGAATATTTTCAATGGCTAATGTCCGAGCTTTCAAACAAAGGTTATATACACACACATTATATATATATATATATATATATATATATATATATCCGACACTATCTCTATTTGCCAACACTTAAAAACTACCACTGCCACTTCTCTCAATAGAGACACATCCGGGTTAGTAATACTAAAATAATATACAACGATGCATACATCAATAGAGTAAACATTTTTGAAGCCCTTTACATAGAAACTAAAAATCCTTCAATTAATAAAGTGAATTACGAAACTAGTTACATTGTAAAGAATCTAGCAGAGTAACTAACATTACCCAAATTCTAAGCCGTTAAGCAATCTTCATTTTTAATTGTGTCACGGGCTTAGAACGTAATCCCGTTCGCATGCAACATCTCAAATTTATAGACGCTCATTTTAAAGTCGTATATTACAAGCCGTTAAAAAAAGACCAACTGTAAATACATAGATGTAAAGGCACCAAGGCTAACACCGACTGATGCTGATTTGACGAATCAACTCGAAAGTACTCGCGAAAAAGGAAAGAAAAATGGAACAGGAAAACTACGGAAGTTACACACACCAATTTGAGCGAAATACTAAATGGAGTATTCATAAAATTGACAAAATAAACTAAAAAATCTTATCGAGCAAAAACACTCCGTGTTATTTAATAATGTTTGCCTAATGAAACTATGCTGCCTAAATACACAACGTATATATATATATATATATATATAGAGAGATAGATAGATAGAGAGAGTGAGTGTGAGAGAGAGAGAAAAAAATGTGATACTTAGAAAGCAATACAATGCAGAGGTGTGACGGACAGACACAAGCTGGAGCAAATAAGACATATAATGGTGGAACAAGTTAAATAGTTTACCCCTAATACAATGTATGCATGCACATATTTTTTTCTCAAACATAAATATATATCTCTACTTACACAATGTTCCAATGTTATGTAATACCTGTATCAAGATGGTCTCGTGGAAATTCCGTATAGTATATAATATTTCGGGAAATCATTTCTTCCTCAGAACGGTTCTCAAATCAAGTTCACGCGTGTATATCAAGGAAGCAGTGGCGATACAGTATCACATAAAATACTGGTTAAATTTGAATTCTAACTAGATTTTAAAATAAAATAAAACATAAATGAATAAATAAAGTTTTTTTAATGTTATTTGTATAGTTTTACTTAATTTATTCATTTATTTACTTTTATAATTATTTTTAATAGTTAATTGCTATACACACACACACACACACACACACACATATATATATATATATATATATATATATATATATAATACTATGTAAACCGTAGTTATTCAGACAACCATTCCATCAAAAGCACATTCATTTACAAGAAAGTTTTTCTGTCTGTTTCAAGAACATATTTAATGTATAAATAATTTACATTACAATTTTAAAAATACAATGCATCCAATATTAATTTAACTTTACCATATTTGGTTTTTACTCAAAATTCGAAGAGAAACCTAATTTAACTCTATGATTTGCATATATAGTTTTATGTTGTATTATATATATATATATATATATATATATATATATATATATATATCAAAAATCGTTACCTGTTTGCCACCATAAATTAGCTTAAAACTTAGGAGGAATTTAACTTTGTAAATGTCAAGTCGACGGGTATTTACAACAACAGCGAATGTGATCTACAACAACAAACCGTGTCAGAACTCACAATGAAGCTAGTGGTACTGCTTGTTATTAAACTCGCTCAGAGTACACGGCCTTAGTAAAAGGGGCTATATAATGATATTTTTTAAATAAATATCAATTATTTATTGCCTACAAACATCGATGTTTCATGCTTACGCAATCTTCAGTGCAGAAGGTAATTCCCGGCGGTCGGTGGGCGCGAAATCCGATCACAAATCGCCACTGATTCGCGGTCAAGAGTGTTACCTCTTGTGAGATCCAACACGGTTTGGTGTTGTTGTTGTTGATCACTCTTCGCTGCTTGTTGTAAATAAAATTCCTCCTAACTTCCAAGCTAATTTGTGGTAGCTAACGGGTAACTTGACTATGAATCAATGGCGATTTGTGATCGGAGTTCGCGCCCGCCGACCGTCGGAGATTAACTTCCTGCACTGAAGATTGCGTAAGCATGAAACATCGGTGTATGTAGCTAATAAATAATTAATACTAATTTATAATATATATATATATGTATATATATATATATATATGTATATACATAGCTTGTGTTTAGTATTATTTTAAAGTAACTTACTTGTTCATTACGAATGCTGCATATTTGTCTGTTTCTATGGTGTATTCGTATTTAGGCGTAATGTTGTGTAGTGTAATTCATTGATCCGTTAGTAAGTTCAATTCAAGTGTGGCCGACTGTGATTAATTTACCGAGTTGGGATATATTTTCGGTGAGTTGCTAATGTTTGAGTGTAAAGTTCTTATTATATTGTAGTTTATTATTTAAGGGAGGGATTGCTGTATGATGGGGGAGGAGATTTCCTTATCAGTGAAACACGCTGTCTTAAGGGGTACAAAATAAAGCGGATGGGCCATTACAGGATTGCCCTATCCGTAATATATTTGGTGTTACTTGTATGAGATCATGTGTGGTCAGTGTATTTTAACTAATAGTCTTAAGTTTACCTAATTACGTTAATGAATGTATTAGAGGTTCTGTATGTATCGGGTAGATTTAAATATTGGTCATATGATTTTTATTTTTTTTAAAGGTATTCAATTATTTTTTGTCGAGGTATTTTACTTGCAATACTTTTTAATATATTTAAAAACTTGAACAAATTAGAATAGAATGATGTACATATTAATGTATGTGATGTGTGATTGGTAGGGATTATGGGGATGGGAACGTAGGTTTTATTTGTGTTGGTATGGAAGATGTGAAGGTGGTATGTATAATATGGTATTTTTAAAGAGAACGGCCCGCGTTCTGTGACTCTGCGTCGTCAACTCTCGGACAGGTCTCGGAAGCGCCCGAGGTTTTACGAGGCGAAGACTGCCAGACGATGAATTGAAGACTTGTTAGACGATAAATTCAAGAAAAGTTTCAAATAACAAAATTAGACTAGGAAAAGAAAAGTAAAATACATATATAACAAACGAACGAAAACCCCATAGCTAAACAAGTGTTATTAATTAGATGTTTTTTGGGGCAAAGGAACCATTGTTAATCAAATGATGTTATTATTTGTTTAATAAACAAACAACGAAACCACTGTTTTAAGCATTTTTTTGTTTTTGTTTTCATTTTCTTCCAATGTTCATTTCTTTGTAACATTTTTGGGTTAGGGCTAAGGGTTAGGGTTTAGGGTTAGGGTTAAGGGTTAGGGTTTAGGGTTTGGATTAGTCTTTCGCACGAAGTGACCTTTGCTGACAGAAACAATCAGTACTTCGGAAAATTGAACGCGCTGGCACATATCGTAGAAATTCATTTTTTTTTGTTTAAAACGAGCTGCAGATCGTATAAATTAATTTCTTCGAAGAGGTTATCGTCTGCTAGCTGCAATCTGATTGACTAATGCTTGCTGCAACCTGATTGGTTAATAGTTTCGTCAACTTTCGGCCGCTTCCGAGACATGCCCAAACGTAGACGACGCGAAGTCACGGAAACGCGGGTCGTTCTCTATAAGAGTATCTATAATATATCTAGAAGAAGGAAGAGGGTTGTTATCGTGCTTATTAAAATGTCATTTTGATAATGATGGAAGTATAATTTGGAAGACTCTGGAATATGTAATGTATAGTTTTTTATATAAATAAGTTGTAGTTCAGCTCTCGCATTCTTACGACCAAGACCTTTATTGATTTCTTTTTAATATACCCCGACGCACACTATATATATATATATATATATATACATATATATATATATATATATATATATATATATATATATATATATATATATACATATATATATATGTATATATATATATATATATATATATATATATATTTAATATAAATATACCTAACTTTTATATATATGCATATGGGTATATATATATGTATATATATATAGATATATATATATATATATATATATATAAGTATATATATATATATATATATATATATATATATATGTGTGTGTGTGTGTATACGTGTGTGTGTGTCTGTGTGTGAGCGTTTAAAGTAACAGTATATTTTGGAAATTGAGATCTCTACTTCCGAAGTAACCGAGGAAAGCACCTAACTCTTCACGCAGTGCCAACTTATAGAGCAAACAAATCCGACGCGATTACTTTTAACCCGTTTGTCCTATTTTGAATCTTTCTCAGCTCGTTGGTAAATTTCCCGGCGGGCTTCCATTTGAGAAAAAAAATGACGTGATTAGTCAACGACTGCGGCAACAAACATCGCCAGGGAGTTTTCTGATATCCAATTCTATTGATCGCTATCAGAATTCTGGATAATTCATAGTGACTTCCGCGCCATCTTGGAAACAAAATATACATTCACTAATATGCAGTCTCGGCATTAAATAACGCAAGATGGTAGATATGCCGTAAAACAAAACAAAAGAACCAAACTTATACGCAGACGCACAACAAATGGCGGAAAATTAAGTCTCGTTTTCAGTTAGCGCTTTACAGAAATACTTTAACTGGTTTGATTCATTTTTCAAACAAAACGACAGACAACTTTTGTGTGGTCTATCTCTTTCTCATCTCCCCCCCTCTCTCTCTCTCTTTCTCTCTCTGCCAGAATCATGTATCCTGATATAATAAAGAACTTCGTATATTTTGATACAATCACTTTTTATTACTTTTATTCACACTAACAAGACACGTTGTTACTTAGTCGTAAGAGGCTACTATGAATTAAAGGTCAGATTCATTTGGGCATCCTAAAGTGAGACTTTTGCAGCAAGTTGTTTGTTAACATCACATTTAAATGTCTTTATATTGTATACTCAGGGAAACGGGGAGCATGGAGGGGATTCCAAAGACAAGCGGTTCGAGGAAATCGGCTATTAGAGTAGAAAGCTTTCTAGTATATCTGAACCTCTACAGATAAGAGGTGGAATTTTACTGCTTGACGGGTTGGTCTGATGTATTTTCGTTGAAGGGGTGCACAAGTGCGGTAAGTTTGTCGGAGCAAATTCCGTGGAATTACTTGTAAAACAAGCACAGGGATGCAGCATTGCAGCGATAGGACAAAAGATGGAGCTTGGTAAACTATGTGGAACCTGTTAGGTAAAAGACTCATTTTTAGAGTTTGTCTAAGAGGGAGAGAGAGAGAGAGAGGGGGGATAGTGATTGGTGTACCAGCTCAGATGCGGCAACAATACTCCATGCATAGTCGAATCATGATCCTTGAGAGATACAGAACACTGGCAGTGTGAGAATTTTTTAGCCCGGTAGAGGGAGCCCACCTACTTTACAGCAGACTTGGCAGTATCTTCTATGTATTTATTGCAATTCATGTTACCTGCGAATGTACGGCCGAGGAGTTTAAATGTTGGATTCTGGGGGAGAGTGCTATCAGCAATAGAAATTGGTGGTTGGAAAGATTCATGATGACCGTTAAAGGAAAGTAGCTTTGTCTTAATAGCGTTAAATGTAACCACCCGTTTGGGCCCTATTCCACTACGGACTAGCGATCATTCTTCTATTGGTTCAGTAGCTGCTTGTTAACTTATTACGGACGAGGAATGGCCCAGCCTCAGACACAACTATGCAACATCTCCAGAAGAGAGATTACTGAATAGCAAACTGGAATGGTCAGCTGAAGAAGTATTCAAATCATCTTATCATTTCAAGAAATCTAATCAAGCACGTGGTTCACAACGATGTTCGAAAATGAGTTTCTAGTGTTGAACACTTAATGAAGAGTAACAGTAAAAAAAACAACGTGTTACAGATGTTTCTCCTTCACATTTATAGATTTATTCTTACGTTTTCTATTTTCTTTTTACCGATTGTAATGAATACCGGATGCCTTCTTCTCTGGTGAAGGTTTATTAAAGGACATTTAAACAATTAGCTAGCTGTTACAGGTCATGTTTAAACTATAAAACATTGTGGGATTTCTTTAGAAATCGGTATCAGCGAAAACGTCAGTGCTTACGTCATCAATTCCGATTTTGACCGGAGACATTATGACGATGAAATACGTTAATGAACTTCACCGAAGAAACTGCATTGATCATTAGCTTTTTATTCGAAGACGAAAAAAAGAAACTCATGATTGTATCTTGTATTTAAGTGTATTATGTAATACTGTGTCAGTACTTTTACACTATACGAACCGAACTGTTTTACTCTAACCCTAACCTAACCCTGAACAAGCTCTTACATAAATCTTTAAGTAAAGGTAAATGAAAATGCATCCCAAAAGATCCAACTGAAAAGTTGCAAATGTAATAAGGGTATCCTTAAAACGACGTAAAAGTCAGAACTTCATTTTTCTAATTGATTAAAAAATAGTCGTCTTACAAGTAACAGCCCCATTTTTTTATTTGCATATTTCTATAAATTTCAGAACTTGATTTGGCTTTACCCGTTCATAGTCGGAACTGCAACGTCACGATTGCAAATCTTGGATGCCTTTTCCTAAATAGATCAAAAAATTTTCATGTGACTTTATTTTACACATTTCTAGTTTCACTCCTCAAACTTATAAAAAGATATGAACATATTTATCATGGGTAATTAAATACAGTTAAAATTAAATTATACATTGGCACCGGCGGTTTCAGAAGAGGTTGGTAATCTCCTCTGCGTTCAGTACACTTTCAGTACACTATATTTACGTACTTAGTCAGCAAGGCTAGTTTCAACAATTTCTGTAACCGCCTATGTAAATGTTTAATCGAATTCGCACTGTATAGTATGAATCCTAATAAATGTATGATTCTCTGACATACATAATAACGTCCTCTTTGTTTATGCCTCCGAAACTGCATAACTATACATACTGTATTACTCCTTCATGTATATACATATACTAATATAATGTAATATAATATATTATGTATATATATTTTTTCAGTATTTACTTCAACAATGCTCAGTACGTGAGTAGAGCTTAGTAACAGTATGAACATATATTTATGACAAGTAAGCTCATGGAGAAACGTTCATGGTTTATCTCTGAAAGAAATCATCAGGCATTTATGAAACATTAACGCTTCTCTGTAGCTTAACTGCCATAAGTATGTTTTAATATAATATATATGGGTGTAGTATTTCTT
Organism: Sepiola atlantica; assembly: GCA_963556195.1. NCBI lineage: Eukaryota > Metazoa > Mollusca > Cephalopoda > Sepiida > Sepiolidae > Sepiola > Sepiola atlantica. The sequence goes on along the minus strand of OY744544.1, from coordinate 54,637,167 downwards.
CTGTGCTTAAAAAGAATAAGCACACACTGATATATCAGAATATAATGATATTACTTTATTGTCGGTGGTGGTGCACGAGTGTGGGTTTGTTAAGTAGGAAGACACACCTACAGGAATTCGACGAGTGGTTTTTCTCTGGTCCAAATCGCCAATCAACTTTCGATATCCATTTCGGATTGTTATTATATAAAAATGTGTGACCTCCTGCAAACGCCCACTATTTGACGCCCAGGTAAATGTAACAACGCCCCCATGACGTTTTAATCGGTGATGGGTCGTTTTTTTTCTGCTGCTCACTTTTGTGTAGCTGGATCCAACCAACAATTATTTCATTTTTGACAATACACTATGTTTTTTTTCAGCCAGGTACACCGAAAACATTACCTTCTTGTTGGAGATAATAAATTTCATAAAAATGTGCAAAAGACTAGAATAAATAATACAATGAGTAATAGCAGTGATGACACTTACAATTAACTTAACGGCGTTCATAAAAAAAAACATATAAGGCCTATTAAATAACCAATGCTTAACAAGTAGTATTGAATATCTAAAAATTATCGGAAAATAGAAAATGTCCACTTCATCATGGCTACCGTATCTGAAATCAGAATTTGCGAACCGGAGTTAATCTAAAAATATCCCCAATTATATTTAAGGCTCGATATTTGTTTGCAAATTATCTTTTTCTTTAAATAATTTGTTTAAATTATCAACAAACTCATACTGTTTTTATAAAATTGAAAATTAAACAAATTGTTAATTCATAAAATATTTGTTTAAACAAATATATATATTTTATAAATGATACATTTTTTTAAATCCATTAAAAGCTATACGGCTTAAAAGAATAGGGGATGTTTTTGGATTAACACCAGTTCGTCATTTTCGAATTCCATAATGAAATGGTTAGTTTCTATTTAAATTACTATATTATTCCATTGTCCAAGGTTGAAATCACATATAATAAACACATTTCTTGAAGCTAATAGAAATGGAAAATGTGTCTATTGTTGAGTAATGAAAGACATCCGCGTTAATGGCATTGTGGAATCTCTGCTGCCTACGTCTGAACGAAACAGAAGCCATTATCAAATTTCAGGACATGATAGATTTACTAAATTGAAGAAATTAAACCGCAATTAATTACAAGCATAACATTGACTCGCCTTAGGATAGAATATGTTAATATGGAAACATATTAATATATTATTCTGTGATTAATGTGCATAGACAGATTACCCGAAAATACGAGGTTTGGTTCCCAACATATTAAATAAAGTTATTTTATAGAATAGTGTTTGACGATTTTAGTATATTGAAACTTTATTCTTTTAATTTTCTCATTGTGTTAGCTTGAATATATATTCTGAGGAGAAGAGTAATTCTTTGAAAATCCATGGATATTTAATCCATGGATTTTCAAAGAATTACTCTTTTTCTTTGTAGTATATTTCTCGTTGAAACACCTGATACTTCAAGAAGGTTGTAAAATATATAACTTTACTTTTGTCATCATTTAAGTATTTTCTATAATAATGCTCTAACCACAATATCGAGCATCTCCTTATCTCGAGAGGATCTAATACATAATATATATCTTAATATCATCCAAATAATATATATATATATATATATATATATATATATATATATATATATATATATATATCCGGGTAACATGAATTTCATGCATTTTAGCCTGACGATTCCCTACGGAACTGAAGCGGGATAGCGTCTGCGTTGTGTAATTGCCACACACTCAGACACACAAATATATAAAATAAATACCACCACAAGATCTGAAGCCTGTGCAGAGTCGAGGGCCCACAAGGGCAATATATATATATATATATATATATATATATATATATATATATATATATATATATATATATACATGTTGGATAATGGCTATGTGAGGCCGGACGGATTTTGAAGTGGGTGTATGTGGGGGGTTCGTTTGGTTTGGCTTGCGCGATTTAGTGCGGGTGGACCCGTACAGTCGAGTGCAAAATAAACTGGTTCTCACAGTCGGAGCTCACAGACGTTGACAGTGCCACCACGTTGACGAGACCTTAGGTCAAGGGTCAAGGGTCAAGGTGCACCTGTGCATAGGGGTTGTGTGACGTCACGGGCTTTTGTGTGGGCAACGGAGTTTTGCCAGTCTGGGTTTGGGAAGCAGGCCGAACGGACTATTTCTCTATGTAGTCTTCAACATGATTGCGGGAATTAAATTACCTAAGAGAATACAGGCATGAGATTCCTTCTTCCCCTCTCCTCGAATAGCTAAGGACTTAAGCTAGGAATTAACTACGATAGATCAGTAATTTTGTCCCTCCCTCAACGTTAGTGAAACATATCCAAGATCGACGGTAGACGGACGCCTAAAATAAACAAATATCAAAATGTAAAAGATTGTTTGCCTCCCGAATCGGTCATGAAGATTTTGTTGCAGACACAACGAACGACACCGAGACAACACACAGCCCTCCGCGCGACGAGGAAGAAGAAAATGTACGAAACATTAAAGACGATGCAACATATGTATATGTGTATGTGTGTGTGTATGTAAGGTTAGTGGGGGAGAACCCCAGCAGAGTGGTCTGTTATTAATACAAATAAAAAATGAGAGCGTAATATCTATTTATACATGTATTCAGAAAATTAGAACAACATAGGTACCGTCAGTTTCAATCCTAACAAAGGGGACCTATAATTGATCTCCTTTACCGGACTCTCTTCAGCCTCTGTTAATGTCTGACTCCCCGAAAATAAAGGCAAACATTAAGAGAAGCTTAAGAGAGTCCGGTAAAGGAGACCAACTTCGCTTGAATTTGAAACCGACGTGACCGATGTTTTTTCTGGTCCTTCGTAAAACATATTTAAATAAATAAATGAATAAATATATAAATAAAAAATACATATATATATATATATATATATATATATATATATATATAGAGAGAGAGAGAGAGAGAGAGAGAGAGAGAGAGTAGGAGAGAGAGAGAGAGAGTAGGAGAGAGAGAGAAAGCTCAATATTAAATTTAATCTTTGTTACTACATGTTTAATTTGTGATGCACTTTGATAACAACAAACTATATGATTGTGTAAGAATGACGTTTTTGTTGTTAAGGAATTTGGTACAACATGAAATCTGTTGTGGGCCTTTAATCGATATTTGACACACATGAATCTAAAATCTAAATTCCCGTTTCATATTTATTTACAGTAAGAAAATGTATTAAATAGTAAATAAAAAACCGTTCTTATATAGAAAACGACTTGCGTTTCATGACTTTGCGTCGTCAACGTTCAGGAAGGTTTCGGAAATGCCCGAGTGTCGACGAGCCAAAGACTACCAGACGATGAATTGAAGACTTCCAGACATTAAATTAAAGAAAAGTTTCAAATAACAAAAGTTAGACTAAGAAAATAAAAGTAAAATACATATATAAAAACAAAGAACGAACAAACCAAAGCTAAACAAACCATTGTTAAGCAAATGTTTTTAAATTAAATGTTTTGTGTGCAACGTGAAGTTTCAAAATTGCTTTTTCTAGCAAATAACGAAATAATTGTTTTAAAGCGATATTTTTCTCAGTTTTTTTTCTAATGTCTTTTTTTTCCTTTTTAACATTTTCAGGGTTAGGGTGTAGGGTTAGGGTTTAGGGTTAGGCTTATGGGTTTAGATTAGGTTTTAGGTTAAGGTTAAGGTTTAAGGTTAGAGTAAGGGTTTAGCTTTAGAGAAGAAGTGACCGTTTCTGGCAGAACTCAATGAGTCCTACGGAGATTTAACGAGCTGACACAGATCGTAGAAATTCATTTTTTTTAACGCGCTGCAGATCGTAGAAATGAATTACTTCAAGAAGTGATCGTCTGTCTGCTGCAACCTGATTGGTAAATAGTTACGTCAACTCTCGGCCGCTTCAGAGACTTCCCTGGACGGTGACGACATGAAGTCACGGAAACGCGGGCCGTTTTCTATACAGGTACCAAAAAAGCTTATCAATCGGTATAGAAAGAAGAAAAAAGAAAAAAATGTCCAATTATGGAAATAGAGTGACGGATTCCTTTCCGAATGCACTTATAACTTCGAAGATTGTCGAATTTTCTATTTGTTTACTGACTTCATCTAAACAATTGAAATAGGTTTCGCGCGGCAGATAGTACACTCACGATATTTTGGGTAACGGGACATATATATATATATATATATATATATATATATATATATATATATATATATATATATATACTAAGAAATGCACATTAATCTTTGTTATAGAATGGAGGGTATTTCTATTGTAACATAGATTATGCGCATTAAAGAACAACTCAATACTCAAGCATCATATTTATACAACACATAACCACACTCAGATAATTAACGAGTGGTTTAGAAAAGAAATTTTAAATATAAACATGAGAATAAAGAAACCATTATTAATAGGCACACATAACCCATAAATAATATCAGATGAAAATTCCACATGTCATACATAATTTCATGAATGCATACAGATTTGACTCATACACACTTATCTACATAGCCTAGCACGCATATGAAAAAACATTTCATTAAAACAATATTTTATGAATCAATATATGTAAGGAAACATAAGCAAATATATATATATATATATATATATATATATATAATTACATTATAAGTAATATTTTTTAATCATTATCCACATACGTATACGTTTCATCCTAATTTAATCGTCAGTGTGGAAGATAACTGCGAGCCCGTCGCACGATTGGACCCCCGGAAAAGCTCTCACCAAGCGGACAACTTCAGCAGCTAAACGACGAGCAAAGAAATACATCCTATTCATGTCAATATAAATTGGACAAAATAGGCAGCTGTCTTAATAGTGTTCAACAAATAAAGTGGGAAAGAACTTCGCATATATATATATATATATATTTTTTTTTTTTAAGTGAATATTAATTATTTTTACCTACAGACATCGATGTGTCATGCTTACGCAATCTTCAGTGTAGGGAAGTTAGTGTTAATTACCGTCGGTGGGGGGGGGGGATTGAACCCAGTTTTTACAAATTGCCACTGATTTGATGCCGGGTGTCATTCCCCTCGGCCAACGAGAATCCACATGATAATTAGTAGTGATTTAAATCTATAAACGCCAAATCAACGAGCGCGTATAGCGAGCAGTTAAAAGTGTTCAACAACAACAACAAACGGGGTCGGAATCTCGGTTTTAAGCCATAGTATTACTGCTCGTTCATAAATTCTCTCAGAGTGCAACAATCCTAGTAAAGGGGGCTATAATTATGTTTGTTAAAATAAATATTAATTATTTTTACCTACAGACATCAATGTTTCATGCGTATATATATATATATATATATATATATATATATATATATATATATATATATACTAGTAGAATACCCGTCCCAGAACAGGGATAGGTAATAACTATAACATTAGCTTTAAATGTGTGTTTATATCATTGTTGGTATGACACTCTCCTTGATAGTATAGTTTAAAACAAAAATAACGTGGTCACGTTACATACACTGTTGCTTAGAATAATATATTCCATAAATCATAATGTTAAGTTCATAAGTTTAAGATTTTACCTAGTACATGAATATTATGTACGTTGTGGTATTGGCCTCCTCGAACCTCTCACCAGTTGGCATCTTATTTTTGGCCCGATTTTCTATAAGTATATATAAATATGACATGTGTTCTTCAGAATGATGTGATCTATTACCTGCTTCGTTTGACTCGTTGGTCAAGTGCTCTCCGTCAAATTGCTGTTGTGATACCTCATTGTAATACATCTTCCTATTCCAGTAACTTCTTTCGAAGAAGTGCAGGCTTGTGGAAAACTGATCCTGCTGACTATTTTTCATCCTACCTAATAGGCTTGGTCATTACAAGGCAATTAGTTATCTCCTGTCTTTGCGATAATCATCTTTTATTGTTGTTAGCTCCTTATATCAAGTGACTTCATGCATAGTCGGAAGAAGTTACCATAATCTATATATATATATATATATATATATATATATATATATATATATATATATATATATATATATATATATATATATATATATATACGTACATAATTTTTATATTATGGGGAAATCTAAAAATGAGTACATTTTAATATAAATAGGAAATACTGTAAATTATGTTTAGAGACCAAATATCAAATTGTATACTAAAAAAATTAAATTATTAACTGAGAAACAGGAATATGCAGCCAAATGCATGAATAAATAGTTGTTTTCTAATTAAAGTCTGTATTGTATAAAATTAATAAATAATTAAACAGTGAATAAATTTTAAAAAAACATAAATAAAGAGTTAAATAAAAAGAACAATACTGAAGAACGTAATATTTTACGTTTCAAACAAGAAGCAAATATTATTGATAATATTCATAGAAAACCAATCAAATAATGAAAATATTCTCACGTTGTCTGACGTAGTGCGCTGGCGTCACAACAATTAACGTTGAAACATATAGTAAGAATTCGCCTTTCAGTTGTGACTTGCTTATAAGTGAATAAAAACGTATGATAGATTTCTGAGACTCTTATATACGGTAAAACTGAAGTAAAGTTTCAAGTAAGCCTTTTTAATTATATATATATATATATATATATGAGACATCGTTATTGTTTTGGGCGATAAAGATATCTGAACCTATACGGCTAGCTTGCGGTTTAACCTAAATTCTAGAGGGGGAGTTATTTTCCTTACACTGTGTGTCACTTTTTATATTTGAGGGGCGTATATATATATATATATATATATATATATATATATATATATATATATATATATATATATATTTATTTATATATATATATATATATATTTTTTATATATATATATATATATATATATATATATATATGTATATATATATATATATATATATATATAGCGAGAGAGAGAGAGCGAGAGAAACGTAGAACTATTGTGGTAATATTCTTCCATTCGCACACATTGCCCATACTTTTTTCGTCGACAGAATCAACTTTCTGTCTCATTGCCAGGTATGTAAATTGTTTATTGAATGGTGTGTCTAGTTGTTAAGGTAGTCGTAGTTGTGATGTAGCAGTCAAAGTTGTGTGGCTTTCTCTTCCCTAGACGCAATACTGTGACAAAAGAAAAAACACGCCAACAACAGATGTGTTCAATTACGTGTTGCTCGTTGATATTTCAGTCTGTTACACATTATGTGAGCTTCGCTTTGTATATTTTCTTGTGGAGCGAACGAAAACTAGGTTCTCAAAAGGACGTACGAACACTGTCAGCTTATAGGCAAAAGAGAAACACTTTTCTCTCTTCATCGGTATGTGTCACTGCGGACTTCCTCTCCATGACACGACAGTTAGTTTTAATGCTTCACTTTACTTTTAATAGTATTTTCCGATTTTCCTTAACTCTAGACTTGTGTGGAAAAATCTGCGTGTATGGTTATTTTTATACACCAGTGTCCATGCTTACTAGATAAAGAAGAAGGAGAAGAAGATATAACGTCTGTTACAACAGGTTATATGTTAAATGTACAGGAAATGCGAAACTATATGACTATTTTACAATCCTCTTTACAGTTATTCCAACATGCAAAATAAATAGTATTATCTCTCTTTGTTCAATTTTCTTATTTTCATGTTTTACTACGGAGATGGCATTTTACCGGATGCCAGATATTAACCCGCTATTCTAAAGACTCCAACCCAGAGATTATTATTAGGATTATAACCGTCCATTCAAGCGCAATTGTTTTCATCTCTCTGGCACTTTGTTAACAGGGTATATTCGCAAGGTTGTTTTTGAAATGAATTTTAATGAGCCCGGTTCTTCTTTTTATTACTGGAATGATGGAGATTTTACTAAAATTCCATTTTCTTTCTGCGTCGTGCATAATACCTTGGTATTTTGTTATATTGTTCCTCTCCCTCGTGTTTAAGCCAGCATCATCAGGTACACTTAAACTAGGATTGCTTCTCTCTCTTTCCATCTCTTTCTCTCTCTCTCTCTCTTTCTCTCTCTCTCTCTCTCTCTCTCTCTCTCTTGTACCATATCACTATATCAGGGTTAATAGCTTCGTTTTTCCTTATGCATATGTTGATATTTCCAGGTTGACCTAAACTTAATTTCTCCAAACCTGGCATTGCAGCTGACACTGTTCCAGATACAGAGGGTAACAAGGATTTGTAACTGAAAACATGTTCCGGGAAAATGTTACGATTAAAACACTGATGCTGTTATCCTGCTTGCTTGTCACAGTGCACACGTCTTTATCTGTATATGGATACTTAACCTGGTGAGAGGATAAGTGAATAACGTAAGGAAAGAACGGATTATGAAAAAGTGGGGTAAGCAATGTAATTATGTAAATAATTGAGAGAGAGAGGAAAGATAAAAGGGAGGAAAAGGCGAGTATTTTACGTGAATTTTACAAGTAACATTCATAAATATTTTGAAATTCTGAAAGGTCGTCAGAAATATTTTGAAATTCTGAAAGGTCGTCAGAAATATTTTGAAATTCTGAAAGGTTTTCATAAATCTTTTTTTAAATTCTGAAAGGTTAAACAAACCTTTTGAAATTCGGAAAAATCATCAACATTATTTAATAATTCTGAAAAGTTTTCAGAAATACTTTGAAATTCTGAAATGTCGTCATAAAAATTTTGAAATTCTGAGAAATCTTCATGAATATTGTGGAAGTCTCAAAAATCGTGAATAAAATTTTAAAATTCTGAAAGGTTGTCATAAATATTTTGGAATTCCGAAAGATTGTCATGAATATTTTTTATTTCAGAAGGTTGTCATAAATATTTAATAATATAACAAATACTGATGTAAATGTTACTGTTTACTTCTGTGTGATATTTTCATTCATCTCCGCATGATATATATTTTTATTTGAAAAGTCTTACGTGGGTAAATGTGTTCGTCAGCATTTTCTATTTTCCAACTTCTGGAAATATCCACATTTTCTTTATTTGTATCATTCTCTTTTCTATCACTTCTTCTGCCACGCAAATTCTCGCTACCCCGCCTCATGTTCGTCTAATCATACTCGGTACGGACGCAGTGCAACTCGAGCGAGCATCTGGCTATCATCAGTCGATAGATTTTGAGAGATTCGATGACACGGGGCCGTGCCTCTACGACTCTAATGACCGTCTTGGCCGGCAAAAATTTCATCTCTTCGCCACCAGGAAACACTTAAATGTTCGTCGATACTGACGCCGTCACCACCGCAGCCACCGATTAACCAGGGCCAGATGCCCCCTAGGAACGGACAAGCTCTTCCAGCCTCTCCATCATCTACATTCAAATAGAAAATATTCCTCAGACGCATGTATATATATATATATATATATATATATATATATATATATATATATATATATATATATAAATTTCTATTACGCCTTCCATATAAAGTGTCGGTATATTATATAACTTCGTCAGATATGCAAAAGCTAAGACAACGTATATATATATATATATATATATATATATATATATATATAAGGACCAAGTGCAAATATATTAATAAAATAAACATAGAACCAATATTTTAAAAATTGCTCAATATCAAGAAAATCATTTATGAAATTAAATAAACACTATTACAGTCTCCGACAAGTAGCCAGCGTTTCAATTATCTTACATCTTTTCACAACCTGAAAATGATGATGGATAATCGAAACGCTGGCTACATTGCGTAGAGTTTAATAATGTTTATTTAATTTTATATATATTTTTCTAAAGACGTTCGTTGATCCGAACGAAACCTCTAAAATATCTCGTTTATATATATATATAGAATATTTTCTATGTACGACGTCTAGAAAGAGTTATTGTTGTGTAGCCAATATAGGTTCAATATATTTGTTCACTTTGTTTAGTAAGAAGACATTCCACAACAAGCACGTGAACTTATATATTACGTTAGTTTCGCATAGGATTGAGTTAATGGTGTTATTAAATTAAATCATTAAATTTCAAAAAATTGAATTTTCTATAATAAATCATTAATTGTATTTTCTTATGTTGTTCGATAGGTTTAGTGTATGGTTATATTAGGTTCAGTATTGCTTTTTCGTTAAGTTTGTAAAAAAGCAACATATAACCTAATATTAAGTATCTATATATGATATAACTTCACAATGTGTGCAATAACTTAGAGAAAACAGTGTTAATATCGGAGAAAGAATTAAAAAGAATAAAAAATATGATAGAAAAGTTAAAAGAAAAAGAAAATAAATACGTTTTCCCATTGGCATCTGCATATCGGAATAGGTGATATAATATATTTTGCCATCGTTGCTATCGACTTATGACATTTTTTGAATTTTGGGCTTTTTCTTGGCGATTTTTCTCCTTCAAACACAGCAATAATGTTATTTAGTATTCGGTATGTATGTTTCTTCTTTTCTCTAGGTAATCGATAAACAAAATAACATGAAAATTCTAAAATTCTCAAGTAAAACTCTTCCTTATGATGTTTGCTTCGGACGGCTTTCACCTACTGCTGTCAACTCAGCTGTTTTCCGATTTTAATCCGGGTGAAGTGGTAAATCCATGTTTCATTGATTGTCAAATATTGGCGCAAACATTTATTTTTATCGCGAAACATTCGTCGACACGTTATTGCTTTTGGTCGACTGTGAGCAAACACGACATCCACTTTGAACCCATCTTTCCCATTGGCAAGTTATTATGCAAAAGAGTGAGTACACCGCCTTCTGATACCTTCATCCGCTGTGCTATCTCACGCAACTTCAATTTACGAGTGGACAAAACGACTTTGTGGACTTTTTTTTACATTTTTCAGGACAACTACCGAATTTAGACAATCTCAACGTTCAGCATCATTGGTTTCTGTACAGCCGCGTTTAAAGTCAGAATACCAACTATTAACCGTTGTTTCCAACGAAGCAGAGTCCGAATAAAATTTCAATCGTGCCCATTGCTTGAACAGTATCTTTTCTTATCAGTAAGCATTGATTTATCAGCACACACAATTCAGACTTTTCCATAGTTTAAAAATGTTACAACCGTGTCTTTATTTAAAAAAACTGAATTTTGTAACATAATAATCCGATTGAGATCAAAATGTGACGCGTGCCATTTAAAGGTTAGTACTTTATATAAGATCATAGACCCGTTACTTATGAGATCAATTAGCAATCGATAATTCGAATGTAAACATACATTGCATTTACTTCGTAGCGAGTGTAATAAGGTTATATAATTGGTGTCAGACTGCTGATCCAACGGTTGGGTTTCGAATATTAGTTTGAGCATGCACCACGTCTATCCACGCTAAAAAAAGCGTGAGATACCAAATATATATATATATATATATATATATATATATATATATATATATATATATATATATATATATATATATATATATATATAGTCTCGGAAGTTCTTTTAACCTTCAAAACTGAAAATATATATATATATATATATTTTCGTTAAAAGATTTTAGTCTAATAAGTCAATCAATCTACTGCAATCACTATTTTAGTTAACTTCCAAGAATTTACTCTAATATAAATCTATTTTTATATATGTTTTTTTATATAAGGGATCGTCAGTTGTTTACCATGAAAACTGTTTCGGGATTTATATATATATATATATATATATATATATATATATATATATATATATATATATATATGAATAACTGCGAACTATTTTTTTTCAATTTACCAAAACTATATATAATACACTTTATTATTTTGAAACACTCTACGTATAGTAACAGGGAAAGGCCCAAACACAGTTCATTGTTTACCTAATTTTCATAATTATATTTTAAAACAGTTCATAATAATAAATAATTGATTAGTGTTATTCGATTTGGTTTGATTTTCTGATCTACCTATATATATGGACTAGATTTGTTGATATTAACAGTAATTAATTAAATTGATTTAATACAAAGAAATTTTAAAAAAATTGAAATCATCCACATTCAAAGGACGCGCGCAAAAATTATTTCATATCTTAATTTGCATATCTATATCTTTTTGCACATTCAGTTTCATTCTGTATGCATCTCTATATACGCAATAAGTTTATTCCTAATTCAATCAAATATTTTAAAACCGAACAATGAATAACGACAATATGTTACCCGTCTCCCCCTGAAAGGGAATACATTATTGATTTGTAATTCCCCTCCGCCCCTCGACAGCAATCAACGAGCAAAACAAACATTTTTAAAAACTTAATTAATTATTTTTTATGCACCTCATTTTTAAAGCGTATTTGTTCTTAACTAAGCAGTATTCATTATTCCTGATATAGAATTTCTATAAGTGAAAACATACTTTTATAACTAAACATTAAAAACATGCTAGTTTTATTGTAAGCATTTGATTTATTAGTGTATGCATTTCAAAAATATGTTTTATTAGCTAACTGTATGTCTGATTTGTAAAGTTTAACAAAAAAACCTGTTGTTTAATGTATATAAACAGACTTTACACTATTATATCCAAATCATGAAAAAATTAAATTAACAGTTTGGTAAAATTGCAGATAAATATCCTCAGCCTAATCACCTCATTTCCCACAAAAACAATTAGATTACGTGTTAACACGCTAAAAAACTTGGCGGAAAGAAAAAAACAATAATTTAGAATTTAGAGTGGTGGATCACTTTCGTATATGAATTAAATGTAAAATTACTCCCATTTCCAGACCAGCGTTATAGAACAATTAACCAAATTACTTTTTGCTATGGGAGGCAAATCCGTAACGTTCCGTTTGTGGGGGGGGGGTCTACTGATTATGTGAACACGTTTGGTTTTGTGACTTTGCTACTTATATTTAAGGTTAGTGATAAGACATTTTGATTACTGACCTAAAATGTTAGAATTGCCCGGAAAGAAGGGATCATTTGTGTTCACATGTAATCGCCTAAAAAGGCAGAATCTCATTTTTGATGGAGGGGGGGGGTGGAGGCTGTTAATCTGCAAATGTATACATATTTTATTTTGTTAATCTCATATTATTTAGCTATACGTCCCTTTTCTTATTTTAATTTTAAGCAATTGATATGTTGCGTTGTGTTTTCCGTTCCCGTAAAAATCAAATTAATGACTTCTTAAAAATTAGCAAATCACATACCTTATTTTAAAGGCGTAACTAAAAATATTAAAAGTTATTGTAGATTAACACCCTCAGTTCCCCCGCTCCCACCCACCAACAAAATATTGAATTATGAATAGTCAGTTGGTATCTATTATTATGGTACCATGTTCTGTGAGATAGAAAAAGGTACTTCGCTCTATTTTTTTCCAAAATACTCAATCAGACCTCGCATATTGGTAATATAGAGACTTGTTTAAATCTCAAGCTAAAAAGAAAAATTAGCTTACATGATTAATACAAATATTTCCCAAATTGTTCAATCTTTTGAAACTATCACACAAACAATTTCATGAGTTTTCTTTAAATATTTATTTTATTAAATTACTTGCATAGCATAATATTAGGTAAAATAATTTAATTTCTACAACTTCGTATGTTGCCTTAGTGTTATGCGTCAAGCAGCGTTCAATATAGAAAATGCATATAATCTCTACTAAGTACTTTAAACCACTTACAAAGTTTACTACAAATACACAATTTATTTGCATATCGGAAGTTACGTCGGCGTCCATATTTGTTAACTAATATGATAATTAATATATTTGGTTATTTCTGAAAAGTTCGTTTAGAATAAGTTGTCATAATATAACTTAACGTTAAATTAAATAACACGCGTCCTCATCATTTTACCTATATATTTTATTTTTACAATAAATATTCCTTAAATAATATAATTTAATTTGAAATTAATGAATATGATTTAGCCATATATATATATATATATATATATATATATATATATATATATATATATATATATATATATATATATTAATATGAAATGAAGTAATAAAATAAGGCGTCAATCAAATTTTATTAGAATTCAAAGTTCAAGCAAAGTATCCTTAAGTCTTTCATATATATATATATATATATATATATATATATATATATATATATATATATATATATAATTAGTATTTAATGTATATGCACATGAACAAATATTAAGATATTTAATATATTACGTATATATATATATATATATATATATATATATATATATATATATATATATATATTATCAGTATTTAGTTTAAAAGTTATCAATCCGCGAGTAGAACAAAGCTGGTATATGAAAATATATGTATAACAATTAATCTCCACAAAGACGTTTATGTTTTTATTCTTTTGAGAAATCGTCCGCCTAGAACAAAACATAAACGTTACTGTGTAGCTTACTTAGCATAACTATTTTTCATACTACGATATATATATATATATATATATATATATCTATATATATATATATATGAATATGTACATATGAATATATATATATGTATGAATATATATATATATATATATATATATATATATATAAGTGAGAGATAGAGAGAATTTTTTTTTTTTTAAATAGACATGGTAGTGGGACTAGAAATACAATTCAATATATAATTTCCAATCGCTAAATAATTCTATTAATGACGTTATATTTGATTTTGGAACACTTTATTTTAAAATAGGTAAACTCTTAATATTTGGCACGGATCGACACCATATATTTTGAAATTAATTCAGCCTCTGTTCGTTTTCATATATTTCAATGGGCGTAGAAGATGATAACTCAGAAAATAAATGCATATTAATACACCGATAGATACGTAATGATGTTCCATATGACAGTTTCGTTAAAAGCTATGTATTCATATGAACAAGTCTGGAGAATTGTGATATTAACTCTGAAAAAATAGAAAATAACTATACTATTTTATAAAAAATAACTATACTATTTTATAAAAAATAACTATACTATTTTATAAAAAATAACTATACTATTTTATAAAATTCTGAAAGCCAAATAAACAGAGTAGATATTACTTTTTTTAATTAAACTATCCATTTATTTCAAAAACTAGAGCTTTCAAAATTATAACATTGTTTTCTCAATTTTTTTCTTTCTTTTAATCCTTCTTATTTGCCTCTATGGGATTGTATGTTCGATGAAATGAACGGTTGCGGTTTGAATGTTGGCGGGTGTATAAAATTATACACGGTTTATTTGGCTATCAGCAAATATCTTAACTATTATTCTAATACCAAACAATGTTTAAAAGTCTAAATAGTTTTATTATCTCAAAACACGCAATACGTGATACGTACGCCGATATTGAAACCTGAACTGTTGATTCCATCGAACAAACCCATATCTCCAAGAAACTAATATGTCTTTAACAAGAAGGATTAAAAAGAAGTTACAAATGCCTATACTTTTGAGAAGGACGTTTTATGACGAAGCTCAAGTTTTCAAAATAAAAAAAATGTGTTTTTTTTAATCCAAATTGTTTATTTGGTTTTCGAAAAATTCAAACATGTTATTTAAATACAAAACAATGTTTCAAAGTGTGAATATTTTATTATCAGAAAATTGTTATGTTTTGATTTGAACGATATACTGCATAGCTTTAACTGATGCTTTTGAGAAATGTATGAGTATGTATACCTTACCTCCAGCTATGTATTAAATGTATGGTAGACTTGATTTACAACGCTTAGTCATATAACTAGTCTAGAAAAGAAACTGTTTTCTCTGCTCATGTCAGCATCGTTTTCAGTCATTTTGGACTTATCTTACAACTGAACTTGAGCAATGCAGTTGAGATGCACGGTAATGATAGCACATCTTGCAGTATCCTTTTTCTCTAAAATAAATATAACATATCTCATTATATTCCTCTTTTTGTCTACTATATATATATATATATATATATATATATATATATATGTATATGTATATATATATATATATATGTATATATATATATATATTTCTATATTATGCCTCCCCGAGCTTATGTCTTCTGTTGTTCAGAGAGGCATGATATCGGGAGGGTTCGAGAAAGCAGATTGTCAGCTCATCTGTGGCGCCTCAACGGTCATCCAAACCACGTGGCAGATGGTGATATAAACAGATGATGATAAATATTTCGTATTTCATATAATTCTGTTTTGTTCAGTAATTTTTAATCAAAAGTATATATATATATATATATATATATATATATATATATATATATATATATATATATATATATATATATATATATATATATATAAAGAAACTCACAAACTCACTCACATATTGACTCAGTACATCTCTAGTATATATCAAGCAAGAAGATGTGGCGTTTCCCGGGATTAAATGAAGAAAGTTACGCTCTTCTGCCCTCGACCAATAACACAATATTCCTTTTTTTATTCTTAAATCCTACATTTTATGATATTAATTTTTAGGGTGCAGCCCACGTATTTACTAACCATTAAAGGGTTGTATGTAGATTGATATTATTGAAGTAATGCTCGGTAAAGTAATATTCGATCTACAGCCGGCGTTTATCGGAATGAATGACGAACTCTGTCTATTCTTGCTCGAATCTCTGAACACCAAATTACAATTTATGTGCTTATTCTTTTAATGTATATTATTTTGTGTTATTGATCAAATAGAGTAAGGCAGATATAGAGCCCACGATTTTTTTTATTGTACCGTCTTTCATCAAAATGATATAAACTCTTCAAAGAATGTACATATAATAAACAAGACATTTGACTGTTTCTATTCTTGGCCTTTTGGCTAAGATCAAATTGTAGTATCTGTTCCAATGGATACTGCACCCCATACTGGTGCTGTCTTGTTCTTCGGGTCTTGATTTACGCCGGTCAATGGGTCTGTCCTGTGCAGTTCTGGGAGGTCCACCTTCACAGGCTCTGCCTCCCCTCTTTGGGGAGGAGTATGTTTATTGCTTACTGCCTGAGGAGCCTCTACCAGGGAATGCCGACGAGGCTGCCCAGGAAATTTTTAAACCCTACTTTCCCGACCCGACCTTGGGTCACATCTTACTTGTGGAAGTAAGATAAAAACTGGCCTTGTGCCTAACTCCTGGAGAGGAGTAAATCAATATTATTACGGCGTTTCCTAGATCCGCTGATCAAGAAAATGACTGAAAAGTGATTGATCAGATCAACAGGCGGAGGTGGTTTACGAAACCATTAGTATCGTGTCATCTAAACTTCTGTAAAATGTGCATATATATATATATATATATATATATATATATATATATATATATATATATACATATGGGGGTTGATTTAACGGCCTTCTTAACATGATGGACAATTAAACATTTTTGGAATAAGGCTGAAAATTAAATGCCTAATGCGAAGTTCCGTCCGACTAGATTGTTGAACACTGTTATGACTGTCTATTAAAATAGGTCCGGTTGTATTGACATAAATAAGCTATTCCCCATGGGTGTTTAGTTAGCCGCATTAGGAGATGGTTCATACTTTAAGTTAAAGGTGATTTGGATCTGAGTTTCAAATCGTCCGATCGGCAGTACAATTGTGATCCACACTGATAATTCCCGAAAAAGAATGAAACACATGCGCATGTGTATAACAGTTTAACAAATAGTGATCATAATATTATATATATTTACATATATATATATATATATATATATATATATATATATATATATATATATATATATATATCTGCTAAGTTTTGTTTATTTAAATCTTTCTTTTCACGTGTCTATCAAAGTCAAACCATATTTACTTATTTATCTATCCATATACATGCCCATCTGCCTACCTGCATATCGGTGTATTTCGTATTTTCTCTCTCATTCTCTCTCTCTTTCTCGCTCTCTCTCATTCTCTCTCTCTTTCTCTCTCTCCCTCCCTCTTACTCTCTCTCTCTCTCTTTCTCTCTCTCTCTCTCTCTCTCTCTCTATATATATATATATATATATATATATATCGTTAGTCCATTTCAGTCTACCGGTTTCTATTCGCCTATTCTGAACATCCATAATAATGTCAAGTAACCGACGCCTGTTCTTTGTAAACGTGATTTTATTGGTTTCAGTCGTAAACCGGAGCCTTTTTTCCAGCCACGAGAATTGCAAGGGAACGTAAAACTGGCACTTGACAATAAAACAGAAAGGAAACCTTAACCTCAACTCCGCCTCACACTCTTCGTTCTCTACAAAAGCAAACACGTGCACTTCTTCTAACATAAATAGATCAATGGAATGCGTGTCTTCCTTCAAAACAAAGCAAGGCAGCGGTTACCAATGAAACCAATCACTTCAAGTTATCCAGTTATGAGAAAAATTAAAAAATTGGAAAGAATTAGCGACCTACAACAATTTGAATTCACCCAACTAAACATAACCTCCTATCAACGTTTGTTTGGACTCGCCACAACGTTTCCCTAACGTTTTCTTGTGGCATTGAGCATAGCCTTGTAACATAGCATTTACATTGGTTACAAAGAAATAGTCTACTTCATTGCGGATTCCGTCTATGAATTCGGAAATTGACAAGACGTGTTTATCAGGAAACAATACCACATGATTTTCGTCTGCTTAGAGTTTGGTAGAATTTTTAATTTCGCTAGTTGGAACACGTGCGTTACATTTATAGTCATGAAATTGGACTATTGGACTATTAAAAACATTTGTTTAACTATTTAAAATATATTTTCAATATAAGCTATTTAAAAAGTATTTTAAAATATAAAAAAAACATTGATTACGACCAAAAAATAACATTTATCATTTGCAAAAAACTATACCAATTAATAAAAGTTGAATTTTACTATTTGTAATAAAACAGTCTATGTCATTTGAGTATTTGTATTTCAAAATATTTCAATTAGGAGAAAAAGGTTTTAAATAACATTCTAATTATATAATAAATCTTTATTTTGTTAGTTTTAATAAAAATACAACATTTTCAATCACAAAAAGCAGTTTGATTTTCTTTACAAGTTAATAATAAAAATGAATCAGACCTAAAATATAATGGGTCACAGTTTTCTAATAACACCGCTTGTCTTTTTCTATATTCAAAATCGGAAGACGCTATCATGTATACTATTTCTCTTTAACCTTTACATTTCTTTATACAAATTCCATACTATTCAAATTAAATAGTAACATATATAATGAAGATACGTCCATTCAATTTGTGCGTTTTGAAATGAAAATGTTTTTTTAGCTAATGAGTCACCACTTTTCAAGACTAAACATCACTCGAAGATAAAAGTGAATACTATAGTTCACTGATTAATTATATAAAAGCATTAAAAATAATAAATGGAATGGGAACGGATTATGAGAAGTGTTGTTAAATATTAATGGGCACGTTGCTATAATATATCTGATGATTTGGCTCCCCAGGGTGACGTTAACACGTACACAAAATATCGGGGTCATGGGGTCGGCGAGTATATACTCAAATATCACCTCAACCTGATAGACACGAGCAAATGTGACGTCACACGGCTCATAGTGGAGTGGTTGATAGAAGTTGAAGTCGGTTGGAAGTCCCGGTGCGAACCACGCGGGCAGAGAATGCAGATAAACTATGGGGCGATACGGGATCCAAATATTCGTAGCTCGGGATGCCCCCCCTCTGCCGATGGCAGAAGAGAAGGCAACACCAATATTCCTAATAAAGCATATTTTATTTCAAATTGATGATTTTTTTGGTGGCTTCGTGCTGTTGTGAAAAATTATTTTCATTTTCCCCAGTCATAGGAGGAGTGTCAACGCGAGGTAGGAAATAATTGTGCTGTTAGGATGTGTGCTTATATTGATAACAACCCATGTATTTTATTTGATTATGACTTGTGAGATATTTGGACCCCCGCCCCTGAAAGGAGAGATAATGTAACATTAGATTTTATCTGGGAGATTGCTCAAAGATAATGGCTATGAAATCAGCCCCTATATTATTCATGAATTGAAAAGCACCATCATAACAAAAAATTAGAGCAATGCTAAGAGCGTAAGATGTCAGAATTATTGGCAATTTTCCTTGCCGCATCCATGTGTTGATATCATTGGATGTTTGCGCAGTTAGGAGTGAACATTTTATTAACGATTCCAGGAGTTGCATTTTAGGGGGATGTTTTTGTATGATTGTTTTGATAGACATAATTTTTTAGATAATATAAAACAAGGACTGTTGGGCATTCAATTTGGTGGCCAAGTCAAGCATCGGCTAAATGTATGTGTACCAAATATGGTTGGATTGCGGAAAGGATTCTGAATTTTAATAACGATTCTATGAGTGGCATTTTGGGGTCGTCACCGTGTACACTAGTGAGAAGATGAAGACACATTTGTTATCAAAGCTGATGTGTTTGCTGCGAGAAAGGGAAACACAATATTAGTTCGTTTATTTAGAAATTTTTTAAAACTGAATATCGACAAAAAGGCAATTTACCACGTTGTATCAAATAAAGAGGGTAAGACATTCAGGACGGAAACTTGGTGGACAAGCCAGGTATATACCACAGATTATGTGTACAAATATAATCAGACTGTGATTTTCATTAACGATTCCATGATTCTCATATACATTCAATGTTAAATGTGGTCCTGCCACACTTAAGTTCGAATAAAATCAGATCGCAGAACACTATTGATCAAGCTCTCGCTGATTTGTTTTTTACTGGTTTGGAGCACGTGGTACATTGGGGAATAATTGGCTTGTGACTTTAAACATTTCCAACCATCTCTCTGTCAATCACCAACTCCTGGACCTTGTTTTGTCTCAGTCGAAATGAATGATTCTCTCTCTGAGGAATCTCCTTACTTTGATAAGCTCCTCGAGCTGACTTTCACGCCAGTCCTAAAATAGAAGACTTACATCTAATATGTTACTAGGACCACTAGAAAAATACTTCGGTTATTCTACCTCTCCATGAAATAGCTGACTCGTAATGCCATCTTCTACCTACATAAGAGTTAAATACATCCAAAGATGGAGGTATGCTGCTCAGAGCACTCTTTGTTACCATAACTGAATTCAGAGTCGACTTCGAAATCTTGTAGGGGGTGATCTTTTCCGTTTCCTACAGCCTCTTTCCCACAGAAGAGATGTTGCTAGTCTCTCTCTACTGTATCGTAATTTCCATAGAAAGGTTCGCGGCTGAGCTCAAATCTATGGTTCCTCCTTGTAAGACATTCACAGGAAGAACTCGCCTAGTTACGACAAAGAAAAAATTTTCATTTCTACCTCAGTGTGCCTAGCTTTAGGCGAAATTTTCTAAAATGCAGATTCTACGAAATGGCTTCCTGCCGCGGGACTACTTCCCTACAGATTAAAACTTAGTCTTGATCAAC
>OY744544.1:54550824-54608324 GCA_963556195.1 Sepiola atlantica | reverse complement strand
TGTGTGTAAAAAACAGCATTCTTTTACATGAGATAAAATTAAGCAGAATAACGGAAAATTCTATTACAAGTTAAATATTAGAATTAGAGTTACGTATTAAGATATGAAGTCACAAACATAAAGTTTGAAGGGGTCCATAGCGAAGAAGATAGGCAAATTGTTCACTTTGGCTGGCGAGATGATCGGATTTGAACGCCTCTTTCAGATATATATATCTTCGCCCCTTTTTCCAGGGAAGTAGGCGAGGATAAGCTTAAGTTATATGTCACTGTGTAGTGATATACAATACACAACAAAAGCACATGTATAGAACAAATATATTGTGTTTTTTTAGTTACTATCTATAAAAACAGTAAGAAAAAGAAAGACATATATAATACTGCTGATCTATCCTCACAACGACTATTACTACTGTTATCAATAACGGCAAAGACAAGAAAGAACAAGAGAACGCGAGTAGACATGGAGCCTACTACCTACACTGTGCCAACGAGCCTTCAGCTTTTTTATTAGGCGAGTTATACTTCTATATAGAGCTCATGATGATCGTGCCTCAGGATTGTTTGCTGTACACAATTTTTCTTTTTTTATGCTGCGATCATATTCGCAATTGAATGATTTTATTTATTCTTAAAATATGAACTAAATAACACAAACGCAACATCTCACGGGTTTTCTAAGAGACATGGAACCCGGTGAAATGTTTGAACGCGTAAAGTAAATAATTAAGAATCATATTAAGAGCAGGTCATCTCACAAATTCTGTTAGTATCTCATTTTCTTAAATCTAATAACATGTGGAAAGGTGTATTGGAACTAAATAATATTTATATATCCCTTATTAAGTTTATTTTACAGAACAAAAACATTCACAATTCACTGATGTAAGCCCTCAAAACGTGATAATATCTAAGGAACATTTGAGGCACACAATGGTTTATGGACTTATAAATGAAAGTTAGCAATCGAAAGTAGTTACTCAAAAGAATGCCCGAATGAAAGAAGGTGCAGAAGATAGTTTACAGCATTCAGAAATGGAAATGTCGTCTTTGAGAATAAAAACAAATTAGTATGTCCAGTTGAGTTTGATTAAATAAAGGAATTAAGAAATAACGCTGAAAAAGATAGTCACACTTTCTCTAAATGCTCACAAAGACATAATAAATAGTAGAGATGTATTGAATCAACATCCAATGTATAAGAAGGAGAAATGCATAGAGAGCTAAATGAGAGATAAGTGAATTTTACGGTTAATTATAAATTACAGCTTCTTTTATATTTGCTTTTTTCTTATGCGTTAATATCGAGCTTATGCGGGGTTCACATAGTTGGCCTTTAGCACATGTGAAAACCATCTGAGCCGCCATTTCCGCATCTTGCCCTCAATCGGTGTAATGCCATACAGCCTTCAGATATTCTCATTGAATACGTGCGTGAGCAGTGAAATTTAATTATAAATTAGGGTTAATAAGAATTTAAATTTAATTCGATTTTAACATCACTCAATAACAGAACTAAAGACCAATCTTGGCATAGATGTTCTGTCATTAAAGTAAAAAGGAGAAACCATAACAACATCAGCGTTTATTCACACAGCTTTAGTATAATAATTCCTAATTCTATCATAAAAAACAATGTCTATTTATTCTAATATTTATATATATATATATATATATATATATATATATATATATATATATATAGTAGACAATACCGTCCGGTCACACGGTTCAAACCTCAATACGAAAGCCATATTTGACTCAGAAGCCGGGGCGCGTACCGATGTGCCCACCACGCATTACCGTAGAAGTGAGAAAGTTAATTAACGTCTAAATGTGAGTGTCAGGTAGCGCCAGTATGAGTTAACCATGAGCCTATGAAGGTCGATAGTGCAATTAATGCGCTAGTATGAATAGAGAGAAAGAGAACCTTAAAAATCTCTGAACGGATCGAACAGTTGGTGATGAGTAAAAGAAACCAAATTGTTAGATAAAGAAAAAAAAGAATTAACTTCTCAAAGTCGATATCAGAGTGACAGCTGACATCAGCGAGGGTAGAAAACCAGTCGATTGTTAAATCTCGAATCGGGTCAATTGGTTTTAAGTGGACCGTCCAAGATAGAGGCTGGTTAATGGCCATGCGCGACAGTCCTGATATATCTCAGCTGTTGTCAGAATATGAAATAAACGGGCATATACGAATTTGGCAGCTGTGTCGAAATTACTTTTAGAAACTCTGGATAAACGCAATAAAATGTATTTCTCAGGATAAAATCGGAGACCACAGTGACCCCCCCCCGGGTAGAGAGGGGGTATGTCCCGATAAAAAACCAAACGAAGAACAGTTTAGACACAGTCGAAAGGTGAGTTGGTGAGAGGCTGTCGGCCGCTGACGCCGACAGCCGGTGAGGCCGTCAGTTACGAGAGAATCGGACGAAAGAACTCGATCTGTACTTACCGAATCCGACATATCAGTTTATGTATGTTCTTGTCTCGTCCAGAACTTAGAACGGATTTTCGCTGACAACGATCAAGACACCCAGAATTTTTTAGCGACGATCAGACTAACACACGCACTTAAGCTTTGATATTATCGAACAGCCTGGCTTCGTAAACAAACCCGTGTACATTATTTTGAATTATTTTTTTTTAAATAGTTCTTCTTCTAAGTAAACCAAACAGGCAAAGTCGTTACAGTCTTTCCATTCAACTGTTCTGCATGAAATGACCCTTCTCTTCACAGGGAGACAAGGTTGATTGCTCACTGATCTAAACAAACACAACATGGGAGTGAGTAGTCGCTGGACCAGGCGTTTCAAGATCGGGAACTTCATCAGAACGGCAACTTCTCCCGAGCAGTACCGGGTGACCAACCGAAGTTGGAACGGCCGAACTGGTGACGTTGCGAGCTAGGATATCACACCTTTGTGGTTGATGATTCAGGAATGCTACATTTTAGTGGTGCCGTGATAACCAGCATATCAAACCTTAGTGTTTGATTACTCAGGAATGCTACATTTTACTGGGGCCGTAACAACCAGCACGTGCAATTTCGGCCGGGAAATCACAAACAACTCAACCAGTGAACAGCATTTTTTTTCGATCAGGATAACTTTGTGTTTGGTATCGTTCCGATATCGGTCCAGGAGAGGAAGTAGACGGTTGAAGGAAGGAAAAGGGGAAACATAGACCAACAGTACTCTCTACCTTTTTCGATAACATTTGCAAATAAATTTGTGTTATCGCAAAAGCCACTTACCATTGATTTCTCGCCGACAAAGACTATTGGTCGACTCTGGGATTTGCGTGGCAATAAGCCTCCACAAAATGCAAGTGCTCTCCGTCCTTTTCCCGGTGATGGTCTGGTGAGTGCTCTCCCTCCTCGATCTTTCTATCCTCTGTGACCATTCACGACTATTGTGTGTGCTCTCAGCCTAGGATGATGCCATCACTTCGGGGCTCAGTTTATGAAACGTATTACTACTGTTCCTAGTGCTCCTACGATTATTAGTATTATATTAAGTTTCTTCATGTTATATAACCCGTTTATCATATCAATTATTATGATTACTATTATTATTATTATTATTATTATTATTGTTATTATTATTATTAGTAGTAGTAGTAGTAGTAGTAGTAGTAGTAGTAGTAGTATTTAATGTTAGCCATGCGTCCGTATCTACAAGTGCAAAAAATACTATATAAGCGATGCATTGACTTAAACGCATACCCAATGTGAATCTCGAAAGACATATGGTTATGTCACCTGTAAAATCCAACCACATTGTTCTTCACGTTGATGTTTCATCTTTAAAACACAATGGTTTCACGCAATTCTTTTTCCGTTTGTCGTTGTTATGTGTGTTTGACTGATTACATACGCATTTCTTTCACTTTCATTTTCATTATCTGTCTTTGCCGCTTTTGTCTTTCTTTAACTGTCATTTCCGTTTCCGCTTTATTGTCTTCCGTTGCTGCTTTTATATTCTGAAGTCTATGTTCTCTTTGTTTGATATGGTTGGTTATTTATGAGTAGGGTGTGTTTTTGACTAATACGAAGTTGTGATTAATCAACTTAAATCTAAAAGAGTTTCCCTCGGCTATACTAAACGATGAGTCTACAACTATTTATTCTACTTGGATTTTATTCGAAAATATATAAACTGTGCCATATATTTTGATACATTATTCTTGCATTACTAAAAATAATAAGTCGCCTTACTTATATAGTTCTATTATTATTATTATTATTATTAGTAGTAGTAGTAGTAGTAGTAGTAGTAGTAGTAGCAGCAAAAATATGCTCGCGCTGATCGCCTTGTTTTGCTAGAATATATGGCAAATAAAAATATATTACACTGTCCCTCCAAAGAAGCAGGTAACTCTTGGGAGATTGATATCATGACAACAGAAGATATATTACAGTAACCCCCCAAAGGTAATGCATGGGAGTAGTAGTAATAGTAGTTGCTACAATATGCTCCCTCTGATCGCCTGGTTTAGCTAGTATATATAGCGCGTAAATATATACTACACTGTCACTCTAAAGGAGGAGGTAATGCCTGGAAGGATACTCTCGTGAAACCAACACAAATACTGCACTACCGCCTATTTAAATTGAGCATTGAAAGGTGGGGCATTAGTCTAAAATAGTATAGAAAATTAAATTGAGTGTTAAAAGATAACATTAGTATAGATTCGACTTCAGTCAGACAGATACCAAATCCTACTTAGAATATTATTATTATTAGTAGAAGTAGTAGTAGTAGTAGTAGTAGTAGTAGTAGTAGCAGTAGTAATAGTAGTAGTAGTAATAATAATAGCAGAAGCAGTTATAGTAGCAATAGTTGTAGTAGTACCAGTAGTATTTAGTCCTGAGAAATCCTCACACGAGTCATTATCAGTGATCGCTCATGGAAATAACAACTAGGGCTACCTGGATTTTTTCGACCGCAGTTTCAAATCATTTTGGGTTATCGCAACAACCATTTACCATTGATTCGACCGTCGGTTTTGTCTAAATTTGAGTGGCACAGAAACTTTCTCTTGATTTTTAGTAGTTTTAACCTCATCGCTTAGTTCATCTTTCTTGAAGTTTCATGACCATTTTATCTGATGCCAACCGATAGTTGCCACCATTTTTTGTTTTGGGGTGGAATGTATCACATTATTATTATTATTATTATTATTATTATTATTATTATTATTATTATTATTATTATTATTATCATTATAGTTGTTGTTGTAATTGTTATTGTTATTGTTATTGTTTTTGTTGTTATTGTTGTTGTTA
This sequence comes from Sepiola atlantica, assembly GCA_963556195.1. Lineage (NCBI taxonomy): Eukaryota > Metazoa > Mollusca > Cephalopoda > Sepiida > Sepiolidae > Sepiola > Sepiola atlantica. The sequence goes on along the minus strand of OY744544.1, from coordinate 54,603,032 downwards.
TTGTTATTTTATTATTGTTAGTGTTATTGTTATTATTATTATTATTATTATTATTATTGTTATTGTGATTGTTATTGTTATTTTGTTATTGTTAGTGTTAGTGTTAGTGTTATTATTATTATTATTATTATTGTTATTTGCATTTACTCTCTAGAAGTTTTCCCACAAGTCATTATTGGTGATCGATCACTGGAATCAATCAGTAGTCTTCCCTGGGATATGTATAACAACAATTCTCCCAGGTGTTGTGCTACTATTCGCTTTTTTTTAACCACATTTGCAACTCATTTTGCATTATTCTAGTTGTTCCATATCATGACTATGTCCTTTTTGTATTTGCTCCGTTCATGATCTTTTGGATGATAGCAGTTCGTTAGCTCCCCTTGTCGCTTTCCGGCATCCTTTTAATTCTTCGCCTAGTAGTCCACTGTTATTTAGCGAGCGACAGATCTATCCACTCACTTTAGCCGTTAAAAATACATATGTGCTGGGAAGGCATTTTATTGCTTTGTAGTTGCTTGAACCTGAGGTTTATGACAATTAAACAGTGGCACAATACACGCCGAAGCTCCAAAATTGAGGCCTAACCAGGACTAATATATTTAACCAGCAGATGGTATCCTTACAGGTATTACCTTACTGCACTTGTACCCTCTCAACATAAATATCCTAGATCAACCCGACTAGCAGTAAAATCCTACCCGTTTTACAATATAATTACTAACCTAATAGGGGTCAAACCTTTTTGCATCCTAACAGGTGCCATACCTTTTTGCACACTAATAGTTTCCATACATTTTTGCACCCTAATAGGTGCCATACATTTTTGCACCCTAATAGGTGCCATACCTTTTTGCACCTTAATAGGTTCCATACCGTTTTGCATCCTAATAGGTACCCTACCGTTTTGCACCCTACTAGGTGGAATACATTTTTGCACCCTTGTACTTTTTTACAAGTACTTATTGTACCCCCGAAACGAAAATACCTTGACCCACCAGACTAGCTTAATTGTAGCAGTCCCAAGATACCGGAACATTTTCTACTCTAATATCTTCTTTCCTCGGACCGCTTGCCTTTGGAATTCCTTCCTTGTTATTTGTTTTTCCGACCATAAAATATGCGGAAATGTACATATGGCGTGAACAAACACATGGACGGCGGCACCGGGGCGTGGCAGAGGGGGCGCAACCCCCCCCCCCCACACACACACTTTTTAACTTGGCCCCCCCACTTTACGGTCATCAATAATGAAGTTATATATGCATGTGTTTAAACGCCCCCCCCCCACACACTTTTATAACTGTGCCGCCGGTCCTGAAGTAGCCGCTTCAGCTTTTGTAGTAATATGCCTTATTTGGGGCGAATAAAAGTATAAACTAAAAAAAAAAAATACGACTCCAAGTCAGAATTTATTATAAAAGATTGACACGGTACTGTCGTAATATTCCACATTCGGGTTCTAAACAATGCATGTAACGTTTATTCATACACATAGCTGGTCTTAATATTTTCAATATAAACAGCGTGCTGGTCGTTTGTTCCTCTTGTCGGTTTCCAGCATCCTTTATGTTCCTCGGGTATTAGTCCACAGTTAATAAGCGAGTCAGCTGTTCATTTGTTTCACACGCCCAGTAAGAACCGTATTGGTCTGTAGTGGTATGAACCTGGAATTATTTCATTTATTCATATCGCAGGAATCAGATGATTTAATTGTGGACATTGATGCCACCAATATATTTCTAGTCAGAATTCCTTTCTAGAAAAAATCGGGTACTTAATGGAGGGGCTACGTGAAGGTTGCCAACATCTCAAGTGAAAGTGTTTATGTATAACGAATTGAATTCAAACATGGCACACCCAAGGTATCAAGCTGTGTACAAAACCTCTTAACCACCGTCACATCCTACCTGCAATTAATGATAACTAAACAGTGACCAAACACTCGTCAAAGCTCTGAAATTTAGGCCTCAAAAGAAATGGTGATATTTAACCAAAAGATCCTGCAAAATTAGGTCAAAATAGACATGAGATTGATTACAACAAACTCCCGAAATCTTCCACATTCGAGGTCTACCCAGAGATGTCTTTAATACTCGCAATATTTACACCGTGCAATTAATGTTTGTATATTGCAGCGAGTAGTGTGTACATGTTAATATGAAAACTATAATGTTAGTTATATAGGTGAGACGATTCGCGTTTCTATAAAATCTGTTCTCGAAAACAAAGCAAAACGATTCGATGGAAAACATTGTATCTGCTGTCTTTCAATTCCTTCTGTTCACCTCGAGTTTCAGATTTAAAATTACATTTTTCTAATGTCTTTTTGTTTAGCAGTTTCATTTTTAATTTCAATTAAAATTTCATTCCGAAATAGAATCACGTTTCAAGCGCACAGTCGAGCGTGGCGCCAAATCGGGTTTTTTTCTTCTTGAAGCACACAAAGACGCAGAGAAAGATTAATTGAAGTCTTTGGACACTTGCATTTACACACAGATATCGCGAGTGAAGTGGCCATTTACGCGTGAACGCGCCAACTAACGCCATAAGAATCGAGTAACACACACACACATACACAGTCTCTCTAGTGACCTTTATAACTAATTCCGAACACATGTATAAACAACTGAAAAAAAACAATTAATCAAAGACAACGTGAAATTAGAAAGTATTCACAAGATGTGTATGCGGTTTATATAGCAAACTAAACTATCTTACGTACACGTACACACACACCTATATATATATATATATATATTCATATTTATATATATAGAGAGAGAGAGAGAAAGAGAAAGAGAAAATGAGACAGAGGGAGACAAAGATGGGAGAGTGAAAGAGAGAGAGAGGGTAAGAGAGAGAGAGTGAGAGAATGAGAGAGATAGAGAGAAAAGACTATGGATATGACAAATAAAAAGCGAAAATTAAATCCAAGGCGATGAAAAGACAGGATAGATCAAAACTCAGAGATGCATCTCAAGGTGTCTCTCAACTATCGCAAGATTTTTTTTAGGTCTTTTTCAAGGGTGACAAGTCAGACAAGTGGTGAGAGACGATTAGGTTAGTTGGAGAGAACCCTAGCAGAGTGCTCGATTTTGAAGAAAAAATCAAAACTACATGCGTAATATTTATGTATATATGTATTACACAAGATTTATATATATATATATATATATATATGATGTGATGGAATGTATATGTTTAGCCACACTGATGAGTCGTACAACGACAAACCACTTGCCCGTAGATACTTATATTTTAAAGATATATGTTGCTACACATCTAGGAGTATCTCATAGGTTAAGAAAAAAATATTTGCAACTAGATTTTAACTAGAATTATTTCCGTTTAAATAATTGATTTTGTTGAAAATTATCGCCAAAAACACAAGGAAATACATAAATGACATCTATAAAAAGCGATACATTCCATCACTGTCTACGACTAGCTCAGTAGTAGACAATTGAGACCAATTTTCAAACAAATAAATATTTATATATATACGTATATATGGTGATATCAATTACTTATAGAAGAAAGCATTGCCTACAAGATTGTAATGTAAGGTTTAAGGCAGCCAGATTGCTCAGCGGTTCCAATTTATCTTTAAACTTCTTCTGTAGAGATGATAGGCGACCCACTAGCTCTTGTTTTCACTTTAGCTTACTCCTTTTTGAGACCCGCGTCGTTGGTTATTGTCATGAGATTTCATGTGGCACAGTCGACAACTCGCATTAAACAGACATGTGGCCAGTAATAAATGTGCATGAGACCTTGGACACTGATCGTTTCCAGAAATAAGGTGTCAAAATGCAGTACTTTATTCGCTGTCCCTGAAATATTTATAGCCGTCACAGATACTTTGAACCGAACTAATCGGTGACACGCCATCATCTCCCAATCACCAACGGTAATGCTAAAGATTTTCACATTGTAATTCATTACAGACATAAAACATTTCTTTGGTTGGTGTAGCAAACTTTTGTCATGCTGTAGTTTCCCATATTACAGTTGTTTAGGTAGCATGTCATATTCCATCCCAATCAGATGCCCTGCCAAGCATATCCGATTACATATAAAGTACATTTATATGCTCACCACACCAGCTTACTCAAAAAGAGTAATGTCTGGTTGAAAAATTGTCAGTTAATGTTCTGGGGCACGTTTCCAGGAACCTTTCTAGGGCCTTTAAGTGTCTGCAGTACGTAGTCTATGACTCCGAGGAATATAGGAGAATAGGCAAGACGCATATACCGTACACACAAATCTTTGTTTTGATGGCAATAAAACGTTTAACCACACGCGCTTTTTAAGCGAACTAAAGACTTTGCCAGTCTTATCGATTCTTCTAAGTTTTCAGAATCCACGAATCAATCTCAAGAGAGAGTGCTGCTAAGATATAGATAAGAGCCACATGCACATTCTTAGCCCCCTTAACATAGCTACTGCTTCGACATACTGGAGTCCGAATGGAGTGGTGAGCATTACCTTTGTTTTCTCTAAATTCCTGGAGAGTCTAATTGTGTTGCACACTCGAGAGAAAAGGTTTATTATCACTTGCATATCCTACTCGGGGTGAGTAATGTAATCCGCATCATTGACATAGATGTGGCTCCTGCACCTGTGTATCCGAAATGTATGAGAAGACCAAAAGAAGGATCGAGGTTGTACTCGATGGCCGTCCATTTAAGCAACATAACATAAATGCTGGTGTACTTAGAGATGCATATTTGGACCTTTATTGTTCCTGGTTTTAATAAACCACTTCCTTGATGACATCGAGCTTGAGATAGGTATATTTGCTGACGATACAAGGCTTTACTCTGCTTATTTAGGCAAAACGGACGCGAACATATCCGAGGCAATGTCTGAATCCTTAGAAAGTGGCATCCAGGCTGTAGTGGATTGGAGTCATAAATGGTTGGTAAATTTTAATGCCGCAAGGACAACGCTCCTATCTTTCAATAGAAACCTCTTCAACTACCGATTTTCATGGCAAATATCACCCTACCTGAGAGTACAACATGCAAACCCTATCGGCCTTACATTCACAGGTAACATGAATTGAAACAAATACATTGAAGACATTGCCAAAGCTGCAGAAAAAAGGCGGGTTTCCTCTACTGTGCTTGTAAACTCCTTACACTAGACATTATCCTGTATCTCTACGAATCCACCATCAAGCACATGTAGTATAGTTGCCACATGTGGGCTGGTGCATCATCTACTAGTCTCTCACTCTTAGACAAGGTTAAAAACAGATCCACCAAGCTCCAGCCCTGTCCCATCGCTGCAATGTTGCATCCTTGTGCTTGTTTTACAAATACGTCAATTGATTGTTCTCCGATGAACTAGGTGTTCTAGTGTGCCCTCGGCGTAAATACACTAGACCGACTCGACAATCAGCTAAATCCCATCCACTCACTGTGAAGGTCTCCAGATTCCGGATAGCCTTCTACTCCAATAGCTTATTTCCTAGTGCTGCTGGTTTATGGAACTTTCTCCCTGCTCCCTGTGTCCTGGACTGTACCGACATGAAGAGGCTTACACCCAAATTAAACAAACATCTCGGTGGAAGGCTCCCAACTTGGGATGACACCCAAAACCTACACCGTAATTCTCAGTAGCCCCTTACATCTACAATGGCGGCCTGCCTTGTTTGGGGTGAAATATGTTTAAAAGAAAAGAACAAAAGACCGTTACAGTTCTGTAAAGTAGAGAAATACTGATCGCAAAATATATAAAAATCGTCAGTGCAAGAACGTCATCTATTAAACATAGTTCAGGATACTATGTGTTGTGAAATTCTGCCTTAATATTCAGGTGAAGTTGTTTAAACATCCTTATGAATCCTCGTGGGCGTCCAATTTTTCCGAGAATTGTAAATAATGCTGCTATATTTTCTAGTATCTAATACCCCTCCACCGTAAGAAGATTTGACACAAGGTCGAAAAGTTGGAATTTAAAATTAAAATTTTAAATTCAGCGCTCAAGAGGTTGAGCATTCTGGCTTATAAAGATGCCTGAGCAGCGCTGTTAGTATTTTTCGGTAGGAGTGTGTCAGGTGATTAGCAATAAACTAACCCCTTTTCAAAGCGTGAGAAGATAAAGTTAGGGAGAGTGGCCCATCTAGAACTGCACAGAACTGTATCAGTCGGATATAGGAAGGCCAGAGGATGCTAGAACAACCCACCCTCTGTCTGACTGATCGTCGAGTACACCTGTTCGACTGCTGTTTTAACAGTGTTGAAAGGTTTCGTCATGTCCACAACATCTGGTAGATGGCTATATGCTGTTTGATGCACCTTTCCTGCCACTACTGCATTCTTTAGGTACAGCTGTAAAGATTCACGGTCTCGTTCATGTGCGCTGAAGTATCACTGGTATAGCTAGTTTTATCTCTTCCAGAAAGTTTATTAATTTGCGAGTGCTTCTAATCAGTCCAATCGTGATGATTACGCTTTTTAAAACCAAGAATCTCAATGAAGATCCTTGTCCGACATCTGTTCTGTGGGCCACAAAACTATACCGCCGAAAGCGCTTTGACGATTACCTATCCTGTAGTCTTCAAGCTTGTGGCATGAACTGCATTATGTATCCTGCATGAAAAATATTGACAGTTTCGCCTATGGGTGATAAATTAATCGAAGATATGCCCATGCTTTAACCGTGTGTGGAATCAAGATGCTTTGTGGATAGCTTTCCGGTGCGAAATGATGTAAGAAACGAAATACGCGACCAAATACAGTGCAGATCTGGAGGTGAATACTATTGCTATATGCATTCCCCACTTCATACTTTTCATAATACCTTCAACGTTTCATGCTGTTTCTCTGCGTGGGCGTCGAAGTTTCCTATAAGAACAATACTATCAGTTACTAGAACTGAGAATAGCACCCTCTTATGATAGTGTAAGAAGCACAATAAAGTTCTCTCGTCACTGATAAGAATCGGAGCATACACCGAAATGACAGGTATTAAGCTGTTGTAGCGCCATGGCAAAGGGAGGGGCAGAATCCTTCAGAAAATTTGTGAGGCGACTGATACCTAATGACTAACTCTGTACAAACAGAAAAACCTGCTCTTATTATCTTTATATCACCGTCCGGTTTAGCCTAGCATATGTACGTATATCCACCCTCACAACTGTCAATTGATTCTCATTGCTGAATCGGACTGCCGCCGATGCAGCAATGCCAATCCTATAAAGAGCCAGGTTACTAGCAACGATACCAGTACGATACTCAAGATTATTGACTCTTCGAGATCTAGAAGTGTCCGAACATTCTATATGGCTATAAATAGCTTATGTATGTAATGGTTTTCCTCCCGTTAACATGAACAGTCACCAACCGCAAATTGCTTTTCGTTCTCTAGAGTGGCGAGACTTCAAGCAGGAAAGACGTATTTAGGGTGCTGTCCCCAATAGGGATCAGCGCACAATGTTAATAGGTGTAGCGGGACCAGATATCCGTCTATCAATCCACCTCTTTTCTCTCTCTCGCTTTCTCTCTTTCTCTCTCTCTCTCTCTCTCTCTCTCTCTCTGTCTTTCTCTCTCTATCTCTCTTACTACGCGTACGAAAGTAACCTGTTGCTCCGATGTTTTTTTGTGACGTCTTCCCGTTGTAATATAACTCTATTAAAAACTTAATATCGGTGTCTGAGTGACTTTATCCACAGAACCTCGGTGTCCGACGACGACACGTTCGTATAATGGGTTTTACACATTAAGCAAAAATATAACACTTGTATCGTATATTCAACTCTTGTAAATGATTAATTGATTGACAACAAAACATGTCGTCGTTCTTACATTCATGTAGTTAGAGAGTTCTTGTCGAAATCTAGATTAATGAAGGGACAAGTCGTTGGTTGTTCTGAATAAACAGACACAGATACCATGAATGGCGGTTGATTAAATATTTTAATTTTAAAAGGTAACGTTAATTAAAATGGCTTTCATATTCTTCCGTTGGAATGTGAAGTTTCTTAACGGTCTTGTACTAATCAGTTCGGTAAAACCAATTCGCTTGTTTGGAAATCTTCTTTTGGTATTTTTGAACAGAGTTTCTTGGAGAAAGTCGGAAGGAAATTAACGAATTGGAAAGAGTGTTTCTTGTTTTTGTTCTTCTCTTGTTTTTGTTTTTGTTCCCATGTCGTTTTCGAAAACGGTAATCAATTTTTATGCACTTAATTTGTTTAGATTTCTATGGGTATTGACATAAAAGAACGTGGGTGTGAGAGAGATATTTATAGAACCAGAGAAGAAGATGGAGAAATAAATAACGAAAGATATATATATATATATATATATATATATATATTTATATAAATGTACATATATATATAATATATATATATATTTATATATATATATATATATATATATATATATATAGATAGATAGATAGATAGATAGATAGATAGATAGATAGATAGATAGAGAAAGATATCGAGTCAGAGACAGATTACGGAGGAAATAGATAGACTGAAGGAAAAAGGGCAGAGAATGATAGATAACTAGAAAATTAGAGCGATCGATAGAGATAGAAACAACTTATGAGATAAATAGTTTGAGAGAGAGAGAGAGACAGGGAAGGACAGATAGAGGCGCAGAGAAACAAGTAGAAAAAGGCAGATAAAAAGAAATGGTGAGAAAGCAAGATAAATAATCAGAGTCTATAGACAGGGAGAGAGAAAAAACATAACCAGCGAAATAAACATGTTGCGACAGAGAGACCGACATGTTAATACGGAGAGAAAAAGAAAGATAGGGGGGAAACAATATAGACAGTCAGACAGATACACGTATATTGTAACAGAGAAATATAAAAAAGGGGAATATAAACATTAAAAGATACTTACATAAGGGCGGGGTAGAGAAGGAGAAAGAGAGATATAACATTATAGAGAGACATATTTATAGAGAGATAAAGAAAGGAAATAATGCAAAATACATACGGAAAGAATATATATATATATATATATATATATATATATATATATATATATATATATCACTGCAAATGTGAAGGTAAGACATTTTAGTTTTTTTATGATAAAATGTAAAGCAAAAACAGCTGACCGGGTTTGCCCTTACTCGACAGATCTGAATCGAGGAATTTTAAAGCGACAGACAAAGAACTGTATATATTAAACATATTTTAAAAAGCGTGTTGCTATTAAAACTATAGATGGGTCTTAGAGACTAATGATACTTAATCCTTGCAGACACTCACTCTGTTTAATGAGGAAAGGTTTTTTCAAATGAACATATATATATATATATATATATATATATATATTTATATATAAATATAAATGAAAATTTATTTCATTTTGACTACAAAATTGATTTTGTTTCACGAGAGCAGTTTTTAGGAGCTTCCGATCTTCAGGTCTTGAAATAGCATTACCTATTTAAAGACCTCAAGATCGGAAGCTCCTAAAAACTTCTCTCGTGAAACAAAATAAATTTTGTAGTCAAAATGAAATAAATTATCATTTATATTTATATTTCCGCTCTATATTTTTATTGAGCACTCTCATAAACCCGGTTCAATTCCCCTGGATTTATACCCTGTAGATCTATACCATACTCGGATTATATATATATATATATATATATATATATATATATATATATATATATATATATATATATATAGAGAGAGAGAGAGAGAGAGAGAGAGAGAGAGAGAATTGGAGAGAGAGAGAGGCAAACGTGGGAGGAAAGGAAAAGAGGGAAAAGTAAACAACAAACTCCGAGAGAAAAGTGAAGAAATATTGTTGTATTAACTGCTATATTTATATTAGATAGTCTTCAATATCAGTGATAGAGCTAGTATAAATCTAGTGTAGATTTTTAAAGATGAGTACAACAGCGTATGAGTACTACTATTTACACGCACTCATTGTCTTCAGACAATGCGACATTATCACATATTCGATGTATATATTTTGTAAGGAGTTATTTTATCTGAAAGAATGTGCGTTTTTACCGGTTAATGAGTGTGTTTAATTATATTTGAATTTAATTGCTTTTTTGTACGTCGTTGGTTTTGTTATATGTAGTGTATTTGTTTATTGTATGTTTTATTAATTTGCATTTTCTTTATACACTTTATGTTGTATTTATATGTTTATTTTCGTCTTTCAAATGTCTGTATTTTCATATAAGCTCTGATCTTTTGTGTCAGACATTTTTTTTGCTGGGTATACGATTATCAGAATGTTCTATTCTGAAAACTGTTTCTTGTCATGAGCTGATGCTATTTTCATGATTTTCCATGTCATTTTTAAATCATTGTGTGATATATGTGTTTTATTTCGCATATGTATCTAAACATTGTTGTGCTGTATTTTTGTGGAATTAAGTAACTTGTTCTGTGCGTAGCCTCTGCTGTTTTCAAGAGCTAAATTACTTCGATGTATTTTTGGAAGACTTCACTTAATGTTATGAGTTTTCCGTTCATAAAACACTCAGAGTTTTTTTACAGTTTCATGTGGCTTTCTAAAACGTAGTGTACTATGCTCTTTTATTGTGCTTTTGTATCATTTCCTGTTTAGTTTTGTAATCCTGAATGCAATGCGATTGGTTATGGGTGCGTAAAAATATGGTAAAAACGGTAGTTTCTGCATAAGGTTTGATTTATCATAAACGTGACAAATTCCATTAGAAAGTAAAAGGTTGAATAAGAAGGATGTGCCAGAAATGACACGTACAGATTCAGGTGGGAAAATCTTCCTCTTTGACAGACAGCCTATCAAAAAAACAATTGTCTCTGATGAGCTGCCCGTGAAAAATGAAGACTATTTTTTGTTTACAGATTGCGAAACAGTCGCAAAACGGAAAAAAAATCTAAGCATTCGTCGGAATTAAAAATGAATAAAAAATATAATTGTGGGATGATGTCTTTCCTTTTTCCTTGGTCATTGGAATGACACCTATCTATCTACCTATCTATTTATCTATCTATCTCTAAATATATATATATATATATATACATATATATATGTATATATGTATAGATATATGTATATATATATATATATATATACATATATATATATAAAGTTATGTGCGTATATATACACATACATAACTTTATATGTATATATATAAATACTGAAAATCTGTACATGATATATAATCTTATACGTGTATACATGAAATAATATATATATATATATATATATATATATATATATATACATATATATATATATATTTATATGAACAGAATAATCTTCTAAACTAATTAACCGATCATTATGAATTTTGGAAGTATTTGTCAACACGGTGAGTAACAGAATCGCGTTATTATTTGGTAAACTTTACTATTTAGGGGCACCCAAACAACTTTTTAAATAAGTTCGATACAAAAAAAATCAATAGAGAAAATAATTGCTTTGCGTTAGATGTTTTACTAATACATAATACATTTTTAAAGGATCGCTGCGCGCGCGTTAGCGTCAATAATATATATGAGATGTGTATGTATCATATGCAAGGAAGTAAGTAACGTGGGCACATTATTCATTTTTTTAATTCTTTGTTTACTTTACCATTTAGAGGGTACCAGCGAAACGATACTATACCCCTCCCCCAGAAAAAAAAGAAAAAAAAGATTACAATTAAAAACTAATGCTATAGGCATTGCTTTTACCCGCCCTGGAACATGTAGTCTACTAGTTGCTTTATATAACCGGATGACGACATTGTCTCATTAAAACTGCGTAACCAAAAACATTAATAGGATTTATGTTCCAACGACCCTATAACATAGAATAGAGATATGCAAACATGACAAATAATGAGTTCAGAACAACTAGAAAACATTAAAAAATACGTTTACACATAATTTTAATCAATACATTCGTTGGTGTGGCTGCCATCTTAATTATAAATATTTATGGATCATGCGTATGATTCGCAAATTTTATTTCGTTCGCATTGTAATTAAATTTAAATCATTATTTCAATTGTTTAAGCGTTAATTATAATTATCGTTTCTTTTATTACGATTGTCAGCGATCGGTTTGTTGGAGTAATTACTTTGTTGATTTTAAAGCTGATTCTTATATTTCCAACAAGCAAGGTCATTCGAGGTGCCCTATTTAAAATGGAATCGTTATTCGAGGCTGACTTGATAACAGGTTATTTATTTGTAATTTCTGATATGTTTTATTTTTAGTTTAATTCTGACTTTGAGGGTTTTATTTAAACAAGCGTTGCCCGGGAGTCTTTTTAATTTCATTTTTATCGAAAGATTATTTTTAAATAGGTTATTGAAAGTTACATTTTATTATCACCGTATCGTTTGTATTTTCTTCATTATTTGGGCTACATTTATCATCTTAGATGTTATTCTCGCAACGTTTTGGCCGATGTAAACTTCGACCTTTTCCATGCGCGTTCTGTCGAACTCGGGAATCTTTATATCGAACTCGATAAACTGTAGGCAATTTCGAACGAAACCTGCATTTCATTCACGGATGTAACTTGTTCAATCGATTACCGAGTTCGACAAGACACACCTGAACATCAGAGTGTAAATCGGCCGAACGTTGTGAGAATAACATTCACGATTAGAATAGTATTCCGAATCATCCAAATGAAAAAATTATCAATCCTCATTTCAAAAATTCCGAAACATAACAGTATCGTTTGTTTATTAAATTATTAATTGAACCAAATTATTATAAAATGTTATTAAGATAGAGTTTTTAATTTCTACACAATTATTTAGTGTGAAAAGCTTTAAAAATTTACAATCTTGTATTACATAATGATTTTCAAGAATTTGAAAGCTAAAAATAAGTTTCTATTCAACAGTTTAAACGCTTCTACATTCTTTTTCAAATTTCGAAGAATAAAGATGATATTCACTTTTGTATTCCATCTCCTTTATGCATTTCGGTCTATTTTCATAATTTAGTACTTTACCATTTGAGTCAAAACAGTATGTATTTGATATCTCTTCTACAAACGCAAATACAAACAAGGTTATTTTCTGTTCCATGATATATTTGATACACATGTGCTTTCATTCTTGACTTTGCTTTATTTGACATTTTTCAATGATGATTTTTTTATATGAACATTATTTTAAAGAATTAACAAACGATTAAAATCGCTAACTTGTGTAAACTATCGTGACACTCAGAAATTCGTGCGATATCGAATATCTCACTTAGACGCCGGTATTCTGAATTCATGGTTGTGTGCTGCCATCAGTGGATTGTTTCCCTTGTAACAAATTTGCATAAAAAAGGTTTTGATGTCTAATTTAGACGGGTTCAAACCGATATAAATGATTGCACACTTAAAATAATTAAATTGTAAAAATCTATTTTTTTAATTCAAATTATTTGATGGTTTTCAGTAATGAAGTAAACATTCAATTTTTACTTGATATTTAATTTTCATTTTAAAATATTATAATAAATTCGTAATAAATTTTAATTATAAAATTTTACTTGAAAAATATTTCATGTAACTTTTTTTAACATATGACCGTTTGGCACGGGAAAGGTAGTCTATTGATGACGTTTCCTGTTGTGAATTCGGAGAAGCTGCATCTAGGTAAGTTAATTCAATCTCGCTGAAATACGTATAAGTTGTTCAGTCGGTGACTCAGGATGATATGACATCAGTTGTTCTCAGGCTGGCATGATTTTTGGCAGACGATAGTGAGTCGAGATGGATGCTTGGAAAAGATGAGACACATTTTTAAGATGGTCTATCAAAACGATAATCATGAAGCTATTTGCGATCGGACGGCTTACGACATTTTTTGAAAGTGATATTGCATCATAACCTTTTGAGTTTGTTTACATTTATAAAAAAACCCGAAGAATCCGCGTCATAAAATTAATTCCACGAACGAAACAGTTTTGCATTTCTTTCATGTTCTCACACAAAGAGTAAACTGAATAGATAATGATACTAAACCTTATGTTTAGTATCCTTATTCTAATGTCGATTAAAATCCATCACATGATTTTGATTCTGAAATATTCTAAAGTTTAAGGCTTAACACTAATTGTTTTAAGAAGAAATTGCAATTCAGGGATTTTTTTTAATTGATGTTTTAACGTTATAGATAACATTCAATGCAACTCTGAAATATTTGAGTTATTTTAATGGGAGGTTGTAACTGTGATATGAAGAAATTGCAATTCAGGGATTTTTTCTTAATTGATGTTTTAACGTTATAGATAACATTCAATGCAAATCTGAAATATTTGAGTTCTTTTTAATGGGAGGTTGGAACTGTGATATACCCCCTAAAATCCTTTAAATACCCAAAAGAACTGAAATGTAGGTTTTATTCATCAATTGATGTATAATATTTTTTGTTAGCATTTCACTAATATCGTGCGTATGTGAATTGTTCTGAAGGAAGATTTTAGCCTGTTTGCACAAAAGTAAATTAAATTACATATAGCCTATATTACGACCCATTTAAATCTAGTAGCTGTGTCCTAAAATTCATAGTGATTGGTTATTCGTCTAGGAATGAATCTTGTAAATACAAATATATAAACATATACACATAGCTATGTGTATATAAATAGAGATACGAACCTAAGGGCGAAAGGTATATATCCTTTTTTGTAAAAAATCATTTAAAAAATGATTTTTACAAAAAAGTTTGACTTCTGTGGTAAATTGAACGACCTAGACTATTTTTTAAATATAAATTCAGTAACTTAATCTAACGCAAACAATCACGGGCAGGTTCGTTGCGTCATAAGTGTATAGGGTTGATAATTATCATTTTCATTTATATAGGTGGCCGTAGAGACCTGTTTCTCACAAAACAAATCGTTTGCTTTTCTCTTTTCGTGTCTAAGAGATCATTTTACTTAGTAGTTTAAAAAGTTCCCCCTCTCTAACAATCACGTGACGCCGTTCGACCAATCACGAATCCATATCTTTCAGTCTTTCTCCATTAATAATCTATCTCAGACTTTCATAGCGATTGCACTATAAAAAATAACGAAACTTAGTCATTAAAACGGTGTAGCCATAAACGTTAACTTATATTCCAACGACCTCGTAACATGAGAGTGGACGCAACAGGTACGTTCTAGATTTGTATTAAACAAAATGAAAAATCTATTTTCCCATAATGATCTCAGCAATAGAGCCTGTCTATTTTGCGTATAGTGTTACCAATATCATATGGCTTAAAAACTCAATATTTTATTCTGATCCTTCAGTTTTCTTTGTGCTAAATCTGCTTATGTTCTTAGCAACAAAACGGCATTTTAATTAAATTAAGAGAGTGTTGTAATTTACTCAAAGCATTGCACGTAGTATATTATTTGGTTGGGGTTTATAAGGCTATGTAATGTAAGGCCATAAAGATTTTGTAGATCTTGAAATGTCAGAAATGTGTTGACACCGTATAACACGCGTTTGATTTAAGTACAAATGTAAGAATAAACTAAAAGAGAATGGAAACATTAAATATTCTCTTTTTCTATTTTCATCTCGTTTCTCAGCCAGAAAGGCTTTTGATTCACCTGTTGCCAATAATCTTCCATTGCATTGTCACAACCTTCTAAAGATCACATCAAAGTATATGATATTCAAATGCAGTCGAATAATATTGTATCTGACTTGTATTTAGTTTAATAAGAGCAGGACTCGTGTAAGTCCCAATTTTATATTCTTGTTAATGTAGTTGAAGAAGATATATGAGATGGAGTCTGTCTCCAAAAACTCGTAAGTGTTTGTGATATATTTTAATTATATAGACGTCAGACGGCACAAACACGGACCTTACGATGTTACTGTAAATCTTTGAAGGGAACATATACTACACTTTGATCCGAACCCGAAAGTCAAGAAAGTGAACTTTAGATAGAGTTTCAGGTTCGATACATCAACATTAGATGAAATTTAGAAATTACTTTTTTTGCATTGCATCTTCAGCAATAATGGGACCCCATCTGTAAAACTGTATTGCGGATGATGACGTACGTACGAACATCAAAATGCAGATGGTCACGTGTTTCAGTAATAAACAACACAACAAAAGAATCACATTTAGTAAGGCGTTATTACAAAATAGAATTGTTCTGTACAGCTTATATGATACATGATCAAACTGAACATGTGAAGGTCCCGTGTTCGATCTCGGATCTTGCCATGCGTTCTATCTTTCCTTTTTCTTTTTTTCAAACAATACTTACTAGAAAAAACAATGTAATGCCGATAAACGCCGGGTAGGCACACTTAGTTGTTTCTAAATTTACTATTTGTAGCGGTTATCTCAATTATAAATATCCTAGCAGGAACACCCGACGTTTCCCGGGATTAAATGACGATCACTACTATGTACTTTTAAACTATGCTCATAACATCATTGAACTTTTTTGATTTTTACTGCCCCCTCGTCCCATTTCGACACCTAATTTAGTCGTAAGAAGCTGATATGTGTGAAAACCTTTTGACTTAGTTGTTAACATATGGTTTAAATTTTATTAACATCTGATATACGTTTTTAAATGTTTAAAGGGGTTCTTTCCCCATGGACCACTTCGAGTTGGGGCACATAGATATTCGGAACAACTTCCATTGTTTTCCCCGGAGAAGTGTATAAATATGATATAAATTCATCAAAATAAGATATATTTGAAGTTTTAAACGAGGTTTGGCCCTCATAGCTCCGTTAAGTTTGGAAGGCATTTAGGGATTCGGGATCACTTCCATTATCACCCACAGACATTTTGTACATACGATTTACATTTCATAAAAATGAGATATATTTGAAGTTTTAAGAATGAAATGCCCTCATAACTTTTCAGCGTTGCACTTAGAGATTCAAGAACACTTCCATCGTCTACTCCGATAGGTTTTACATAGGGATACACTATTAGATTATATGTAGATTCTCAAACTTTTCTTTCTATAAAGACACACAAACATCACACACATACACAGTGTTATATATATATATATATATATATATATAAAAGATATTGCTCATTCCGAAGATGTTGAAAAAAAGGGTTCCTTCTTATTGCAATTAAATTAAAATAATTATTTCAATTGTTTAAGCGTTAATTATAATTATCCTTATTTTATTACGATTGCCAACGATCAGTTTGTTTGAATAACTATTGTATTGATTTATGTGGCAGATTCTTAGATTTCAAAACACAAGGTCATTTAATGTGAACCCTATTTAAAATAACATCGTTGTAAGAAGCTTTTGTTTTAGTGAAAGAGATTTTTTTGTATTTTGTATTTCTGTACTTAATTCTGTTCTATGACTTTCAGATTTAACTTCCATGTTTTATTTTTAGAATATCCAGAAAATAAACATTCATGAAAATGATATAAAAATCCCTATTGCGCTTCTATGCGAATTGCTGTAAAAAAACATAGACCGATTTGTATCGTTGTGGTTATTCGTACTACTGTTCGTATCTTGGATGCAAATCTAACAACGTAGCAGTCCATGTAACTTCTAACCTTCTTAGAGTGCGTCTTGTCAAACTCGGGAATCTTTATCTGGAATTCAGGAATCTGTACAGACTATCAAACTATACCTATTTGTTAATCCACAGGGACTGATTGCTTTTGTTCCGTCAGCTATGACCGAATAAAAGTCTCAAATAATTCTTAATTATAAATTTATTATCGTATTTAATAAAGATTGAATCTTCACTTTATCCGTGGATTATTCTAGTATAAATTTCGGGAGCTGTAAACCTATTCAGTTCTAGGTGACGGACTGATAAGTCTGGTCTTATTTTGTTTTAGCTCAGAATTTGGAGTTAAGTCAGAATGTTTGCAGTCTACCCTGCAACCAGACCAGCAGTAAACGTCTGCAAACAAATTCGAAAAAGTCGGATTTCTTACTACTGTAAGTCAATTCCAGGCCTGTAACATACACAACTTGAATAACCTACTGTAAGGATGAAAAAAATATGCGAAGACAATAGTTAAACCAGATAATTTATTGGTTTATTTTATTATGATTTTGCAAATTTTTATAAAATCTATACATGTGCTTATAGGGTTTTATAAATATCCATATAAATGAAGGAATATGCATATGTTATATATTTGCATGTACAGGATTCACTCTTGAACTAATTAACCGATGGTTATGTATTTCAGACAGACCGTCAAAGCGTAAGAGATGATAATGTAGACTATATTTAGTTAAATTTGGTGTTATGCAAAGGTGGTAAAAAGAAGGTAGAATCCTATCTTCGACTTTTTGTGAAATTTTAATAATAGGTATTAGACATCAATTAATAAATTTTCCATAAATTACAGTTTCTTTTGAATATTTGAACGGATTTCTAGGGAGGATAATAAACGGGCACAACCTATTATTCGAAAATTGAAATATTTCAGATTTAAATTAGATTTAATCCATAGTCATTAGATACCAACGAATAACACTTAACTGATTTTCAGTTTATTATTAAGATCCCTTACAGTTGGGACATTTTCTAGGATTTAAAATCATATAATGGATCTGAATTATTGTTATAGACGTAAGGTTTAGTATCATTATATATTGATTTAATCTTAATAAGAGGGGATGAAATTGGTGAAAAACTGTTGTCGAAATTAAATGTATCCGTCCTAGGACGGGTAATCTTGTTTTTTATAAGATTTGAAATTTAAAAAACAACACTACAAATACAATAAAAAAATACAACAAATTCCTTTCTCACATTTTCCTTAATAACCACAGCCACTACATCCCCCTTCGCGTCCCCTGCTTTGCAACTATTTCCTGTTAACCTATTAACCCTAGTTGCCATCGAAATAATCGCACAGAAGAAAAAACAACATTAAAAGAATAAAATAAAGCTTTATAGACACGCATTGCTGGTTTAGAGATGATGTAGGGACGGCTGGGCATTCGGCGCTCAGCTAAGTGGACTGTACGCGTTGGATTCTGGGCAAATGCACGGACTACACGCCTGATTGGTCATCTCTGCACACGTGCAGACATGCTCGACTGCTGTTTCTAGGGTATTTTAAGTGACCATTTTAAGAGTGTTTATGCGCTGTCGGTGTTTTGCTAAGGAAAACCTATCCGATTCTAGGGGTTCAAAGTGTGAAATGACAAGGAGTAGGGCAGGGAGTTAGCAGTATCTGTTATTTTGTTATCGTTCATGCAGAAAGGCTAACAAAAACCGTAACGTTATGCTTGCGCGATTTAAGGAAGGGCTTCCAATGATTTGGGGTTAATTAAAGTTGTTATTAATATGCAAGATGATAATTAGAAAAACAATTAGGTGATTATTATGGGCATTTTCATAATAATGATGTTGTTGAAGACGGGGAAAGCAGAGGGGAGCAACGAAGTATAAACAAAGAGAAGAGGTCTGACTATGAAAATGTAAATTTAAATCATTGATAATTAGATTCTGATTAACATGAAGAAGAAATCATATGATAACGAAAAAAGGGAGAAAATGAAAACATACATGAAGAAACGCAAGAAAAAAAGTACAAAGTATAAGGGGAATATTTCAAGATTAGTTGGACACTGTGGAAATTTCACAGTGATTTCTACATCAATCTTCATAATTTACTTTTTAAAATAATATTGTTTTTGAATTAATCAATATCGCTCAGGGTAAATATTATTATAAATAAAACGGATATTTCTACTTCCCTAAAAATAAATGTGATTGCCAGCTAAATATTCTTTAAATAAATAAAACAAATATGTCCTTTATTTATTTCTTTATTCATATATTTAAAATTGTAGCAACTTATTTCTTTTTAAAACAATAAATATTATCTGCCTTTTTACCGTAAAAATACTTGCCAACTAAGTATCCTTCAAACCAATAAAAGAATGCACCTTTTGGAAATGCATTTATTTAAAATTGTACTCTTTTCATCGACGGGGCGATAGCATTTAATTTGGAACAATTCATTTTTAAATATATATAGTCGGAAATGTTTGCCTTAGCGATATGAGATTAATCAACATCCACTGTATTTACTGATTCGACGACGATCGCATTTTATTAAATATGCGTGAAAGGTGATAACGTACGAACGAAAATTAAATACCTCAGCGTATTATTATATAGCTGTTTATAAAATGCAGAAAATTTGGTTGAGACTCGTATTTTTTTAAACCAGTGTTGATGGTTTCGCATTTCGGAACAAACTAATACAGCGGTCAAGGTCCTAAAAATGTTCACTTTTCAATGAGAAAAAAACAATATATCATCTTCCACTCGATAATAAAGAGGAACGTGAATTTATCTATCGAATAATAAAATGCAAAACAGAACAATGTAAAAGAGTTTAAGGGAAGAGAGAAAGCAAATAGAAAGTACAACAATCCCCGCCGTCTGAAAAAAATTCCGTTTTTTGCATTTTTTCCTTTCTTCAATAGGTATTATTGATAGTTATTTTCCTTTTTAAAGCTTTCCATTTGTAGACGTTATGTTTTTTCTTATTTCTTTTTAAACTTAATCAATTGAGACGATATTGTATATGAATAAACATATTAATGATAACACTAGCGAAGCATAATCATTTTACGTGTTTTAACTGAGATTAAACACTCGTTGTATACAAAATTATGAACCTTAAACATGATTCTGAACAGGTAACACAAATTGCCGGACAGGCATTAATAAACAAAGCAGTGGGTTGCATTCTCCTCTTATTAAAGATTAAAGAGAAAAATTAATCAATAAATCATATAAAATAAAATATAATAAAATTATAATAATTAGTATATTAATAAGCAAATGTTTATAATAATTTAACTTTAGTTGCATGATTGCTTAATGGAATTTTGACATTTTCTGCGTTCCTACTTCCAATTGTCTGCTGCCGTATTACGATGTTTTGACACCGGTTTTTCCCGTTTTTTCGACCCACTCGGTCTTTTATTGTTGTCTTCTGAAAATGAAAGTTTTTCTTTCGAAAATTTAAGATTACCCTTTGCCGAACTGTTACTTACCAGACAGTATTTACTATTTTGGTATTTAATCAGTTTCGTGAAATTATTAATAAATCGTTTTGAGTTTCACTTTCTCTCTTTGTTTATTTCTTTTCACTTTTCCACCTTACGGCAACTACACCGCATTGCTATAGCCTCGGACGACTAATCTGCACTTATATATATATATATATATATACATACATATATATATATATATATATATATATATATATATATATATATATAATTATTAATGACAATATATGTATTAGCATATACTATCAATACCCTTTTACTTTGCAGTCTCCTTAAAATATTCAGCTCGATGATTGTCAATTAGTGACAACAGAATAAATATAATTCAGGATCATATCATATTCTAATAACCATGTTTTTATTTTATTATTTTTATTTTTTCACATTTCCAAAAAACTTTTTTTTAAATAAAATAAATAAATAAAATAAAATAAATAAATAAATAGTTAATAGCTTCTTTCGGTATTTTGATTCATTTCTAGGTAACTAAAAAATATTTTCGTTGTAAGTGTCACTTCCCTCCCCCCTTAGTTTCGCATTTAATAGAAAGTTTCTATTGAAGTGAATAATTCTGGGTATTTAATCTTATCTTAGTATTGATTTAAACGAGTTAACAATAAATACTAAACATCTTCCACAAAAACACCGAAGTATAACAATCTTAATATTGCAATCTAAAAATAGCCATAGAAGCTGCGAACAACTACTAGACGGACTTCGTGAAGACTATTCAGCGGGCGGATAATACAGGCAACATGAAAAACATGTATGACGGGATCAGAACAGCTACTTGACTCACAATCAAAAAAACCGCACCGCATAACTCCAAGTCGGGTGAACCTATACTAGACATGGTCAAACAGCTCGACAAATAGGTAGAACACTACTTCGAGCTTTACTCCAGGGAAAACGGGGTACATTAGTCTGCCCTTGATGCCACTGATCGTCTCTCTCTGATGCATTAGCTCGACGAGCAACCTTCCATAGAAGAACTATACAGGGCAATAGACAGACTGCCATCTGGAAAAAACCCAGGAAAATAATATATTCCAGCAGAGGTCATAAAAAGTTTAAAAGCTTGCCTGCTTGAGCCCCTTCATAGCTTTTTGGTACAGTGCTGGAGATAAGGCTCAGTGTTTCAGGACATGAGAGACGCAAACATCCACACACTTTATAAACACAAAGGGAACCGCAGTGACTGCACAACTACCGCGGTATCTCACTGTTGAGCTTCGTTGAAGAATTATTCGCACGCATAGTACTAATGCGAATGCAAGTTCATACCGATCTAATTCATCCGGAATCTCAATGCGTCTTTCGTTCAGAGAGATCAATGATCGAAATGATCTTCTCCCTATGGCAGCTGCAAGAGAAGTTCAGAGAGCAAACCCAGACTCTGTATCCCCTTTATCAATCTGACCAAGGCGTTCGATCTCTTTAGCAGAGAATGTCTATTCAAGATCGTCCTACTAATCGGATGCCCACAAAAAACTCCTCAGCATCATAAGATCTTTTCACGATGGCATGATGAGCACTGTACAGTTTAACAGCGACATGTCTTCCGGGTTCGGGGTGAAGAGCGGTGTCAAACAAGGCTGTGTGTTGGCCCCGATACTCTTCCGCATCTTCCTCGCCCTACTCCTGAAGCATGCTTTAAAGAACACATCGGATTGTATCTACCTGCACTCCAGAACTGACGGTGGCCTCTTCAACATCGTCAAGTTCCGCTCTAAGTCTAAGACAGGTCAGTCCAGATCAGGGTCATGCTGTTTGCCGATGATCCAGCTATACCATCGCACTAGGAAAATGGTCTCTAAAGGATGATGGAAAGGTATGCTAATGCTTGCAGCCTGTTCGGCCTTACCATCACCCAGAACAAAACCACCTGCCCACCCAGCATTTCAATCCAAGGTACACCACTGGTGGTCCTTTTACCAGTACCAGTAACTAATCTCCACTGCTTCAGACATCCTCTCATTGGACGTAGAGCTAAACAAAAGGATTGGTAAGGCATTCACAACCTTCTCTAAACTAACTAAAAGAGTTTGGGAAAACAGCCACTTTACCACTTCTACCAAGATGACCGTCTACAGAGCGTGCGTTCTCAGTGTATGGGAGTGAGTCCTGGGTCACATAATCAACACACGATATGAAACTCCAGGTATTCCATATGAGGTGCCTACGTAGGATATTTGGTATTACATGGCCGGACACAGTTAGCAACAATGATGTTCTGCAAAGAGCAGGATTTCCATCCATCTACCCCCTACTGTGTGATGACGTCGTTGCTGGCTTGACCATGTGCGCAGGATGGATTATGGGAGCATCCCTAACGACCTTCTCTACGGCGAGTTTGCCTGATGCTCAAGAAAAAGGGGTTATCCCTATCTCCGCTTCAAGGATGTCTGCAAGCGGGATATAAAAGCTTGCTCAATGGGCATTAATACATGAGAAGCCTCTGCAGCTGACATACCTACCTGGCAGAAACAGATACGCCACGGAATTATCATCAGTGACAAGATCCTTCACTCTGAAAACACTGCCAAGAGAGCTAAAAGAACAGCGAGCTTACAGGGAAACTAAGCAGCCGAAGTGACACATTACACAGCAGCCTTCGTATGTCAACGCTGTAGTTGACTATGCAAATCAAGAATTGGTCTCTACAGTCAAACAAAAAGATGCACACAAGCAACATACCAATACGTCCCTGATCCATAGTCGTTGCGATTGATGGATGGAAACACACACACACACGTATATATATATATATATATATATATATATATATATGTGTGTGTGTGTGGGGGGGTGTATACATACATATTAGTCGAGAGATATTTAATGTTGGAAATCAAATTTAGTTTCCAATTCATCATTTATGATTCGTCCAATTCGGATATTGCAAAGATATGCTGAAGTGAAACGAAATAAGGAAATAAGAGAAAAGCTAAATAAAACAGTTAATATATTTTCTGTCTCCATGGTTACTTAAATCTGGACAATGAGAATAATAGAAAATGGGAATAGCAAAACTTTATTAGGTAAAAAATCAATTGTAACTGTATTTTTATTGCTTAAACAGAATTTAATCTGATTTAAATAAATGATGGTTACAGTGTTCGAATATGACAGAAGACAATATAAATTTGAAAACAAATGGAAGGTAGAATAAGAATACAAAAAGGATACAGACAAGAAATAGAACAACCAATTTGTAAATGTAGACTTTCTGGATAGAGAGACGAAGCGGTTGAACGCTTCTGATTGACAAATACCTGAAATATATATGGAGGTCAAATAAAGTCATTTTAATATTTATAAATGTAAGATTAGTAGAAAGATTAGTTTCATCTGGAAAAAAATTAGGAGTAATTGGAGAGAATTGTTACACCACAAGAAATTGTCGTCAAGGATCAAGGAGGATTGAAAGACCAATAATGGAGAGCCCCATCCAGACCTCTATCTGGATAAAGAGGAGAGAGGCTTACTACTACTACTACTACTACTACTACTACAACAACTACTAATACTAATACTAATACTAATACTAATACTACGACGACTAATAATAATAATAATAATAATAATATTAATAATAATGACACAGAAGAAAGAATAAACAACCTCATGTACATGGACGACCTGAAACTATTTACAAAGCTGGTAAATAAGACCAAATTCATCTACCCAGGACATTTATATGGAATTCGACATGGAAAAGTGTGTACTGCTAGAGATGAAAAGTCGAAAACTGTAAACAACAGAGGGCATGTAACTGCCAGATGAAGACCAGTTCTATAAAGAGAGAAGAGCTATAATATTTTGAGAATTCTGGAAGAAGACACCATCAACTCTACAGAAATGAAAGAGAAGATTGGAATAGAATATTTGTGAATACAAAGAAACTCTTAGAAACGGAATTATATAGCAGAATTCTGGTGATTGGAATAAGCACCTGGGAAGCATCACTAATAAGATACTCTGAACCATTCATAGGTTGGACTAAACACTCAGGCACCTCTAACAGAAAACTAGAAAGTTAATGGCCATGCACAATGCACCACATCCAAAAGACGATACGGACAGACTACATAAAAATAAACAAAGAAGAAAGAGGACTGGTAAGTATACAAGACTGTGTGAAAGACACTAAAAAGAGCTTAATAAATACATAACCCAGAACAGCAAAAGGCTAATGACCGCAGCAAGATACACCGTTCCATACAACAACCAGGAAAATAACAAAACAAGAAAAAAAGGTAAGTAAAAAGTGAAAAGAAAAACAGCTACATGTACATTTTATAAGAGTGACAAACGAAGAGACCCAGAAAAATAGCTCGCCTGAGAAAAGAACACTTGAATAGAGAAACGGAATCATTTACTGGCGGCTGCACAGTATAATGCGATTAGGGCAAACTACATTATAGCTATTATAGAAAAAACAAAAGAAAACAGTATATGCAGACCGTGTGGACAAAGAGAGGAAACAGTAAATAACATAAAATGTGAATGCAGCAAACTAGCCCCCAGACATAACTGCGTGCGGAAAGCAGTGCACTGGGAACTATGCAAACGACTGCATTTCGAACACGTGGACAAAATGTATAAACATGAACTAGAGACAGTACTGGACAACTAAAACCACAAAACGCTGTGGGCTAAGGAGGTGCAAATAAAAAACGTTTACAAGCAATGATGACCGGATGCCATAATAACCGACGAGAAGGAAAAATCATGGCAAATGTAAATTGTTGCTGCACCGGTAGAACACAGGATGAAGATTAAGAGAAGGAAAAACGGAGCAAATACACAGAATTTGCCAGGGAATTAAAAAGGGTTATGGATTATGAAAAACAGTCAATATAATACCAATAATCGTAGGAGCACTAGGAACAGTCCTGAAAAACATGGGAAAAAAGACTGGGAGAAATTGGAATGAAAAGGAAGACTGACGGTAATCATGAAAACATCTAATTAAAATCCTTTAATGCAGAAACAAATTCACATAAGCTACGAATTCTAACCAGTCACATGGAAGTTAAACCAGGAAGAAAACAAAAACTCAAAAAGAACACCACCACATTACACCAAAAACAGAAAATGCAAGTACTTCTATGAACTACGCCCCACCAAAAAGTGCTGGCACCAGCCTCGGCTGATACCACACAAAATAGTCGTGAAGGCTCAAGGAGGATGGAAATACCGAGGGGGTTGAACTAACCAGACCTCTACTGGGAGAATGCAGAAAGTACAGGAACCTTGGTGAGACTTGTTGCCACTCAACTCTCTGAGCAGTTTTATGGCCGTTGCTAGCAAGAAATCGTAGGAAAGCGTTCGTTTAGATAAGGCAAAGTCATTTGCAATAATTATCGAAAGATGTGGAGAGTACTAAAAATATGGGTAGACGTGTTGTCATTCAGCTTTCAGTGATTATCAGTGAACAACTACTGTTGATGACCTATGGGATAACTCATAGTAAGTAAACAAAATAATAATCATCATCGTAAAGAAAAAGAACACAACAGAAATGACAAGTTATTTAACAACACGAAAATAAACCTTTAAGAAATGTAAAGAATTAAAATTAAATAAAGAAGCGCTCACGAGCATCTTGAGAGAAATTACAAACTGGAAAGCACCTGACTACGACGGGATACATGTATTCCTGTTTAAAAAGTTACGAGCCTACATAAAAATGTAAAACTTCAGATGTATGCGTAAAGCGGAAATACCAGAGTAAACGAGTAAATGAAGCACCACATTGATTATAAATACAACCATAGACCAATAACTTGCCTACCAACCATTTAGAACAATTTACGGCATAACGATGCGAACAGATCTATAATTCATTTACTAGGCATGTGTTACTCGTAGAAGAAAAGAAAAGATGCTGGAGAATAACAAGACAAAAAACAATGTGCTATACCCCGAGCAAAAGATCTTGAAAAAATAAAAAGCAGAAAAAGATTTGTTTGTCACTTCTCATGAGAAATTGGAGATAACTTCCTCGCCTTCTGTGACTTTTGAGACACTTTACTAGTTTCATAATCGAATACATTAGTCGAAAGAATATTTTATGCAGACCAATAAGAGCATTGGTGTTTCTTCCGATGGCTCTTGTAAAATGATGGGATTCTTATGTTTGTTATAATTTCAGCCTTGTTTTCTAAAATCGACACTATTGTCTTTCAGTTAAAAATTAATTGTTAGAGAAATCAAATAAAAGAAAATTAAAAAATAATAAAAAGAATCACCGTACAATAGGAGAAATGGCAAAATGGCATAACGACCGAGATTAGCCACTTCCGGCTAAGAATATGTTCACCAGTCAGCGGTGAATTGCGAAAGTTACTTCCCACTATATTACGTTCAAGCAAAGAGCTTTGTTAACTATTCTTAAAATCATGCAGAGAGACTCTCTATTTCCACTACTGTTTGTAATAACAACCATACACATTCCCAACATATGAAAGATACAGATTTGCAGGGGAAAAAATCACCTCATGTATCTGGATTATCTGACCTGCCAGAAAGAAAATAGAAACGCAAGGACCTTTATCGAGAATCTACTCATGCAGTCCAAAATAGAGAAACATGCACTGATTGAGTTTTAAAAAGGGAGACTGAAACGAACAGAAGACATAGAATCACCCAATATAATAAGAGTGTGTGATAAATGCGTAACTTATAAATACCTAGGCCTTCTGATAGCTGATTTCAGGCAGTCAATAAAGATAAAATAGAAGGTTAACACTAATACATGAGAAAAACAAGAAATATGTTGGAAACAAAACCAAAATCAGACCGGCCGAGTCTATGGCCTTTTTTAGGATGGCTTGTTCTTGTCGGTATGGGGTATAATCCTGCCTAATTCTAGGAGGTCAACCTTCTCAGGCTGAACCTTATAGAACTATGAGAACGAGTTAGTTTATTGCTAATTTTCTGATGCGTCGCTACCGGGGAATGCTGGCGGACTGAGAAGGCAATTTTTGTTCGGCCAGAGCGCTCTTCCTCTTTTCCGACCTTGTGACACATCGTCTTGTCGTTGAAGGGAGATCAAGAAAGATAATTTAAGAATGATAACTTAGATTGTATCTTTAGTAAGATACTCTGAACTCTTAATAAACTGGGCAAAAGTAGGTATATAGTACCTTGATAAAAAATCAAAAATACTCATGACCACGCACAACGAACTGCACCCGAAGGATGATTGATACTGACAGACTCTATGTAAAAAAGAAAGAAAGTGGAAGACTTCTGCAAACAAAATAATATACATAGTAAGTACATGAAACTTGCCAGAAAAGTCTGTGTTACATGACAATTACTGTAATACTAATACTTTTAGGAGCACTAGGAACATTTCCGGAAAATCTGATTTAAGTAATGGAATAAATTGGAAGCTAAAGAGACTTTGACACAATGCAAACGATGGAACTAATAAAAACAGTTTGCATATTTAAAACATCCAAAACTGCGGAAACCAACCGATATTGCACTATGGACTGACCAACAAGATGTATGTTTAAATAAACTGAACTAAAGCGAAACACACAGCTAAATTTAGACGAGTCGAAGAAAATATCTGGGCAAAATATGACAATATATAGAAAATGTATGGACACTTGCACCCCTCAAAGAAAATAGCGGAAGTTTATGTGGTTGGTTTGAAAATATGGAAAGATCCAGGACAGATAGCTCTATTTATACCCAAACTGTAAGTTAACATTAAGTACTGAATTATAAAGTAAGATTGATCTCACTCAGATTCCAGGGAAAATACCGGGCGTTATTAGCGATAAATTACAAGTAACAGCTTGTGAGAGATAAGTAACAGGCAGTAAGTTATAATGGTAGAGGTATAGAACGGAAAGTAGTAGAATTCTGTGGAATCTTGCTGTCACGCAGAAATCAATTGTTCATCAGCAAGAAATACTTAGTAATGACACGTGTGATAACTCTAAGTTAGTAATAATAATAATAATATATACTTTTTTGGTATATCGCAATCGCTTCGTCCGAAAAGGGAGAGGGTAATCCCTGTGAGGATGGGATAGTGACCACAGAACATACACTACATTACACAACTCCATGAATTCAGCATTAAAAGATAGTAGATTATTCTGAAATAGTATAGTAAACTGAATTGATCATTAATTGATAGCACAATCGTACAATTTATAGAATTAATAGTATAGATTCAACTGCAGATAACATATACTCAATCTAAATTAGTAAAAGATTTGTAAAAATTATATTACAAATAATAAAGAAAGGCGTCCTCCTGCGAGTAGTAGAAGTCCAAGGTGTTACAATATTGTTGGTCTTTACAGTATATAGGAATCTGTCTATAACTGCTAACTGCCCTGATATTATAATTAAAGACGCCTGAACAACATGCTTACACATCGACATGACCATACCATCTGACAAAATCTTGAAATTGAAATCAGCAAAATGTGACAAGTCCAGTCGTGATTGGAGCTAAAGGAATTATCAGAATTCTTGGTTGATTACCCCAGTTGCTACAATCTGCATTGCGTTAGTGTGGTTTCTGCGTTAGATACATGTTCAAGGATGGTCAACATAAATCGATTCGTTTTAACAGATCAATGTGTCGTTTTGAAAATTTCCTATTAAGAGTAATAATAAAAATAATAATAAAAAGAAGAAGAAGAAGAAGAAGAAGAAGAATAAGAAGAAAACGCTTACAAGCCACGTATAAATAGAAATAGGGAAGAACACACACGCATGCCTTGGAACCAGCCTGGGATGACACCAAACAGAACTGTCGTAAAATGTCACAAAGAGGATGGAAACACTGAAGAAGGAAGACACCAACCAGACCTCCACTGGAAGAGTAGGAGACTACTGTAATCTTATTGTCACTCGAATTCCATATAAGACCAACGGGCGTTGCTAGTGAGAAATCAATGGTGAATGGATGTTGCGATAACGCAAAATAATGTGCAACGGTTATCTTAAGCGATTGAGAGTGGGGGGGGGGGATCCGAGTAGACTTTTTGTCACTTGGACTCTAGGGGACCATAACTAGTTATTGTCAGTGAGAAATCACTAATAATTACATGTGCGAAAACACTTAGTAATAATCTAGAAATAATAAAGTTGCTAAACACTAATTAATAATTTAGAAATAATAAAGTTTCTAATTTTCTGATGCGTCGCTACCGAGGAATGCTGACGGACTGAGAGGGCAATTTTTGTTCGGCCAGAGTGCTCTTCCTCTTTCCCGACTTTGTGACACATCGTCTTGTCGTTGGAGGAAGATAAGGAAAGATAATTTAAGAATGATAACTTAGACTGTATCCTTAGTAAGATACTCTGAACTCTGTCAGAGTACTCTTACTTACTCTGCTACAAAAACTCGCCCAAACACCATGCATTTTTGCCAATTTATATAATAAATTGCTTTTAAACTTCTAATAAATTAATATTCACAAATATACACTTATAACTCGTGTTCTCAAATTTACATATGTTTTTAGAGTAGTTTTCTCAATATTAAGAACACTTATTAATACAATTAATTAAAGACATATAATTCAAAAAACGATCGCTTAGGTATTTACAAATAAAGCAATGTAGTGTTTTTATGTATTCTTCCGGAAATGACGTCATTGTCACAAATTTTTTTTTGTAAGCAGATAAAAAATATTTCATAAAATTGTATTTCTACGTGTGGGCATTTTATTTATTTATTCGTTAAATAAATAAATATTTATTTCATTAAATTTCACGGGGACACGTGACCCTTGCAAATGTAAACATCACTCTTCCTTCGATCCGGCTAATTCACAAGTTAGTGTCCACGCGTCGCTACTTTAATGCAAAATTAAAAAAAGTAAAATACATTTCATCAAATGCAATCGAAGAAATATTTATTTTTTAACTAATACGTAAATAAAATGTCGTTATTTTCTTACACTTACAAGTGATAAAAATGTTTTAACTTTGGCGTTTCACTTCTACGATACGATAAAACTTGCTAGATTACTGTTTTAATTTTTTAAAATGTTTTTATGATTTTTTTTGTTATTTACTATACAGGGTTTAAATAAAAATGAGTTGAATTCGTTTCGATCATAAAAATATAGTTGCCATCTTTATAAACATTCAGAAAGAAGCTAAAATCAAGCATTTCACTATGAATAACTTATGTGACTGAGATAAGAATTAACCTATAAATATTTTCCCAGTCGAGAAGGATGTCTCTTCTTTTGAAATCAAGCTCTTCTAAAAAGGGCATACTGGATTGGGAACAAAAAACAAAAATGGTTAATTCTTATTTTAGTCACGAAAATTATTTAGAGCGAAATGAGTTTCGACAGTATTTCAAAACAACTTATTTTTCAACTTAAATCATGTTTAATAAAAACAAATGCAAAATCATGAAAAAGACAGCTATAGAAACTTCATCGTATACGTGAAACCCCAAAATAATAAGTTGATCAGAAAAATATAGTCGTCATCTTTATAAACATTCTGAAATAAGCTAACGAATAATGAGTCATGATCATAATTTTTTAGCTTAAAAATGTAAAAGAAACTAGGACAGGTCTGATATTTTGATCCCAGTCTGAAGCCAGGAATTCCAATAATTGTTAGGTATTATTGGAGCCATGCAACTTATGTCAACGCCCCCCCCCCCCCCCCGCACAATATATTTTTATGTCGGTGGGCGGTAGCACTTTTTATACCAGCCGGAGGCGCCTGACACGCCAGAGGTGCCAGTTTCGTAACTCAAATGAACATTTACACAAATCCAAATGCAAATCGGGTGATCAGTTTTGCATACAATTTTAACATCAAATGATCCACTATTTCCGGACCATTCTAACTTTTTAGGTCAGTAACCAATTTTCTTTTGTGATGTGAGATAAGTTCGATGCATTGTTTTTTTTTGCCGGGCTGGGTTGGTTCTACTTTTCAAAACGATTATATGTGGTTTTATGACTTAGGTTAGTGGTAAAATTGTTTTCGTAACCTGTTCTAAAAGGTTAGAATGGCCCGGAAAGACGGGAAAAAGACGCGGAAGCCTCGTAAAAGCTCCACCGACAGGGAGCATTTTTTGCTGCTGCTGCTGCTAATAATAATGATGACGATGATGATGGTGATGACGATGACGATGACGATGACGATTGCTATAAATAAGATGAAATAAAAATAGGAGCATTTATTTGCTAATAATAATAATAATAATAATAATAATAATAATAATAATAATAATAATAATAACTACCAACAAAACAACTACTACAGCTACTACTACTACTACTACTACTACTACTAATAATAATAATAATAATAATATACCATAAATAAGATGAAATAAAAATAGAACAATAATATGAGAAGAAAAATGTTGCATTATGGATGGACGTATGTCGGATAGTGGCTACATAAGCAAGTATGAATTTTTGAGTCGAGCGAACAGTGTAGGGCGAAGTGATATGAAATCTGCAAAAGAAACTGGTTCCCAGTCTGATCATAAACAGGTATGATCTGTACGATCAAAACCTGAGTGACGAGGTTAAAAAGAGCAGACATTAAGAGATATGATAAGAAAAGTAAAGTAATGACGTCATGGATATCGAATGAATAAAAAAACAAGGTTTTAGAATCAGTCCCGTGTAAAAAGCCCAAGCTGGACGGACGCTAACAAGGCGAGATGATACTTAAAAAAAGTAGAAATCGTCAAAGGCACGATGAAGCCCGATATATATGGCCTAGCTATAGTTCAATCCATCTAATTGAGTAGTGAAGTAATAGAATTGAAGGGTTGTGTAAAATATTTGTGTAAAACGTAAAATGTCTCTCCAAAATAAATTCTCAAAAACTTAAGATTTACCTTAGAGTATTAATTGTTTATTTCCCTCTTTTGTTCCATTTTACTTCAGTCGAAAGTCTCAGAAATCCTAGGGCTAACACTTGATCCCTATGTGTGATACATAGATATTCGAATATTCCATTAAAGTGTTCGTTTACCTGTTAAATGTTGAATTAATAAAGAAGTTAAGAACATTAATTGTTATCTTCCAATTGACAAGTTAACTATATTATATTACATCTTGGTTGTGGTCTCTTAGTCATACTGGATTCTAGGACATGAATTTATCTAGTCTGGTGGAGTACTCAGCTAAGTGTTGTTTCTTGAGGTAACATTACTTGGAGAAGGTGCACTATTCCGCGTATAGGTCAGTGTATAGCTGTGTCGAGTGGATCTTATTTGGGCTGTGAATACTATATTATTTTGAATATTTAGTCAGAATTTACTTGCATTGTGAAGTATCATCATGCCAAGTTGTCCTGAGCAACCCTTTTCCAGAGAGATCCAGGACACACGAGGATGGTGTTTCGTAGGTAATTAAGACTCTCTATGTATGAGATGACGCGTATCCAGTCACACGGATGAGACAATCACAGCCATAAAAAACTGAAAAGTCAATGAAAAAACGCAACAACTGTGGAAGAAGAAAGAAAGCGACGAGAGAAACAAGAGAATCACGCAGCGGAATGGACAATCGACAATGAAGAGGATGGAAATAGCGCAGCTAACAGTAGACAGTATCAAAAAAGAAAGAGGATACTGAAGAAAAGTACTCACGAAAGAGTTATAAAAAGAACTTAAAGACCACCAAAATAACTGAAAGAACGTTATTATTATTATTAGTTTTAAAACGTTAGAATAATACACGAAGCCAATGGAACTGTAACTATTAAAAGTCCCATAAGTAAACTCCCAACCCTTCAAAATTGCTGAAATTACCTCTTTTCTAAGTAAATGATTACTGGTAATAAGCTGTGCGAGAACTCCTATAGAGTTACTAAATAATAATAATAATAATAATAATAATAATAATAATAATAATAATAATAATAATAATAATAACCCTTACTGAAAGAATGACGCAGAAACTGAGAGAATGTATCCACAAAACAGACATACCAGTGTGAATGACCAAAGGAAAGATTACTATTATACAAAAATATGCCAAAAAAAGGAACGACCCCAAGCAACTACAGACCAATAACTTATTTACCAACAATGTGGAAAATCCTGACGGCACAACTGAGCGAACAAATTTACCAGTCCCTAAACAAATGTAGACTACTCCCCGAAGAACAAAAAAGAATGCCGTAAAATGAAAAGAGGGGCGCATTACCTCCTATACATCGATCAAAAGATCCTGAAGGAGGTAAAAAATAGAAAAAGGAGCATATCCATGGCATGGATTGAATACAAAAAAGCTTACGACAGAATCCCTCAAGCATGGATAATTGAATGTTTTAAAATATACAGAATACCCGAAAGGATGATTAATCTTATTAAGAAAGCAATGGGAACATGGAGACTGGAACTGACAGCCGGAGGATAACATCTGACTGATATAAAAATACAGAGAGGCATCTTCCGAGGAGACTCCCTATCACCACTACTTTTTATAATAGCTATGATGTCACTTGACATCATACCCAGAAACTGTGATGCCGGATACAAGTTTACAGACACAGAACTAAGAGTAAACCACCTGATCTACATGGATGACCTGAAAGTATTTGCAGAAAGCAAAAAAAAATGGAAAAGCTGATAAATACGACCAGAATCATCAGCCAGAACATCCCAATTCGGAATTGAAAAAGTGTGCACTACTAGAAATAAAAAGAAAAACTAGAGACAACAGAGAGCATGGAACTCCCCAACGAAGAGGAAATGGGGTGCTAGGCGAATAGGATAACTACAAATATTTTGGAGTTCTGGAAGCAGACACCATAAAATCTACAGAAATGAAAGAGAATATTGGAAAAGAATATTTACGAAGAACAATAAAACTTTAAGATACAAAATTATATAGCAGGAATCTAGTAACAGAGAATACACACCTGGGCAGTAGCACTAACAAGATACTTTGGACCATTCATAGGCTGGACCAAAGAGGAACTCAGGCAGCTTGAGCAGAGGACTAGAAAATTAATGACCATGCGCAACGCACTACATACAAAAGACGATACGGACAGACTCTACATGAAAAGAAACGAAGGGGGAAGAGGACTGGTAAGTATAGAAGATTGTGTGGAAGACTAAAAAAAAGAGCTCGAGAAATACATAACTCAACACATATACATCCTTATCACCGCAGCAAGAGACACCGTTCCAACGAACAACTCGGGAAGCACTGAAACCGGAAACAAAACAAGAAAAAAAAGTGGGAAGAAAAACAACTACATGGACGCTTTAGAAGACTGACAAAAGAAGAAACCAACGAAAATAGCTGGCCATGGCTAAGAAAAAGACACTTGAACAGAGAAACGGAATCTCTATTGATGGCTGCACAGAACAATGCAATTAGGACAAACTACATTAAAGCTATAATAGATAAAACCCAGGAAAACCGTAAATGCAGATTGTGTGGACAAAGAGATGAAACAGTAAATGATATAATAAGTGAATGTAGCAAACTAGCCCCAAAGAATACTAGAACAGACATGACTGTGTAGGGAAAGCAGTACACCGGGAACTGTGCAAACAATTGAATTTTGAATACGCAGACAAATAGAATAATCATAGACTAGAAAAAGTGCTAGAAACCGAAAAAACACAACATCATCTGGGATATGGATGTACTAACAGATAAACTCATACAAGTAAGGAGACCGGATGTTATTATAATCGACAAGAAGGGAAACATCTTGTAAAATCTTAAACTTTGCTGTTCCAGCAGACCACAGAGTGAGGATCAAAGAAACGGAAAACGAAGTAAATACACAGAACTAGCCAGAGAACTGAAAGGAATATGGAGCATGAAGAAAGTAAGTACAATACCAATAATCGTAGGAGCACTAGGAACAATCCCCCCAAAAAAACTGGAAAAAAGACTGGGAGAAATTGGAATCAAAGGGATCATTGGAACTATACAAAGGACAGCAATATCAAAACAGCTACAATCTTAAGAAAAATCATTGAATGTGGAAACCAACCCGCATAAACTACGAAGGGTCACACGGCATCTACTACAGGAAGAAAACAAAACCACAGAAAAAAACACATCACAAACAAAGAAACAGAAAATGCAAGAAACATCACTTTATAAGCTCCCCCACCCCCAATAAATTACACCGACCTCAACTGACACCGCACAAAAATGAACCAATGAACAGAAATAGCAAGAAACACTATCAGCTCCCCGACCCCACAAACAAAATAAATAAAAAATTAAAAAATAAAATAAAAAATAAAGTAAAATAAATAAATTTTTAAAGAATGGTACCAGCCTAGGCTGACACCACACAAACTATTTGCATAGTGTCAAGGAGGATTAGAAGACCGAGGAAGGACAACACAACCCAGACCTCCACTGGAAGTGCAAATCTCAAAGAAGACCAATGGTCCTTACCAGCGAGAAATCAATGGTAAACGGGTGTTGTGATACTGCAAGTTTATTTGCAGTGGCTATCGAAAAGAGGTGGAGAATACTGGAAATCTGGGGAGACTTGTTGTCACTCATACTCCAGGGAATACCACCGGTTGTCGGTGAGCAATCACTTATGGCCTGTGTGAGAAATTTTAGTGAGTAAATAATAATAATATTCAAATTAATCAATTAATACAGAAAGATATAAAAACATATAGACGGTCAAAATGAAATTTCTGGCTGTAGGATTCTAAGGAAACCCTCATATATAAAAAATATTGATAGTTTTAGAAGCTATTTGCATACAGTAATTTTATAAATATACATTAAAACAACATTATTTTCTACAAAATAAGTAATATATTATAAACAAGTTGGTTTAATAAAAAAAAAATCCGTCTTAATTAAATATAAATTTTAAATTATAATAAGTTGGTCAAATAAAACGGCATAGTTAAAATGCGAAACTGAAATCAAAGGAAAAATAATCCCGGGTAACGCCGGATAAGTAGATCTAATGAAATCATATATAACTCCACCCAATATACTTTAACAATGCAATCTGCATTTAGCGTTTTGAACTTCAATGGAAACCTGCGATTTCATTATGAGCCGTTTAGGATACGCCAACCTCTTCTTTAAAGCCGTGATTAATGAGGTAATTAATTAATGAAGTAATCAGATGTAAATGCAATTATCAATTAGTATTGTTTTACATCATATTCGCACTAAAATTAAACGACATATTCTTAGAAAAGTCTAGCTAATATAATGAAGTTTTCAACTTGTAATTGACAACTTATTAAATATGTTGCCGTTTCTACTGCAATTATGTAGAAAACTGCACATTTTCTGTCAGCCTTCGTATCCGAAAACGTGTTAATTTGTTCTGAGAGAGTAAACGCGATTATTTACAATCTTTAAATTGCCTCATTTTTTAAGTTACGTTTTTATTTACATTTTACTTGCGATCGTTTATCTTTTAAGTTACAAACGAACACATAGTTGTTATAATTTAGGACTGTGTTGCCATTAATTAACTTTCTTTAACGAGTGTTTTAAAATCGATATATTGGATAATTGGTATGTAAGTTTACTATTATGTATTAGCATAAGTGAATGGGTTCAAGTACAAGCAACCATTAAACAAAGAAAAGTGACAGGGTGTATTCCAGAATAACCTGGCCCCAAGGGAAGTTTAAAGGGTAAGGTCAGGGGAGAAAGTCTTAAGGCGATATGTAGATATATACCACGGATGTGACGTTACGTTGGACCAACGCGACGAACACCTGTTAGATTTTGTAAGAAAACCGGTTTTGGAGTTTGACGCAGCTGGCCCCTAAGACAATATTTTATAGACGAAATAACGTGTGAGTCTCGCACGCGGCTATGAGCGTTGATGTATATCTCTCTCTCTATCTATCTATCTATCTATCTATCTATCTATCTATCTGATTTAGGTTTGGATTCTGTCTCTTACATACTCAGTTAATAGTGCATTAAGTGAAAGTTATACTTGTGACTTATATAACCTTTTTTCTTAATAAACTTCCATTTCCGAGAAACGATGCATTTTCTCAATTGTTCTTACTCTTACTCAACGAAGAAGTTATGCACACTACGAAGAGCGAACACGGGATCTTGCCAGAGACGACACGACGGCCAGAAGAAGCTGATTACACGATTAGAAGCAACGGCGAAACGACGACATTGATATTGAGGAAGAAATGGTGACAAAATGGAACCCGAAAAGGAAAATGCGACGACACAACAGATATATGTGTTCGATATTAAAAGTAACTTGAATATAAAGAAGATTTGATTGGTCAGAAAATATTACGTAATGTTAGAGAAATTTACTTTTAAATATTGGGTTGTTATTTATGACAAATACATAAAATGAGGCACAACATTATTAAATCGCATAAAATTAGCATGCAGTTTGTATTTTTCCTGGTAATTTACTGTATTTACCAATTAGCTAGTCTAATTTTTTAGAGGAAAAGAAGTAATCATTTCTCGTATCCTATTCTTTTAACAATACGTTAAGATATGTACCGTGTGGTCGCGATAAGGTTCATTGGTGGATCTGAGTGGAGTAAAGTTAACCATTTGCTGTATGTTTTTCCTTTTACAATATGTAAAAGTGTGTATTCCGTAGTCACGATAAACTTCAAATGTTGCTCTGTCCGAGGGAAATCGATTTAATCATTTTTGTAGCCTTTTACTTTCATAATATATTATGGTTCATATTCTACGGTCGTGATATGCGTTTAATCTTGGGAGGTTATTGTAGTCACTTCCTTTCACCATACGTGTTGGTATGTGTTATGGGTATCTTGCTTATCACTCCCCCTGTGATTGCCAGGTACAATACAAGAAAAAATTTCAATGTGGGGTAGACGATAGACAGCACGAAGGCGATTCATACCAGTCAAGAGACAACAGA
Source organism: Sepiola atlantica (assembly GCA_963556195.1). Taxonomy (NCBI): domain Eukaryota; kingdom Metazoa; phylum Mollusca; class Cephalopoda; order Sepiida; family Sepiolidae; genus Sepiola; species Sepiola atlantica. The sequence goes on along the minus strand of OY744544.1, from coordinate 54,564,146 downwards.
AACACGTCCTATTCGAACTGGATTAGGAATGTATAATAACTATTTGATACAACTACTGGGTTCAGTCAGTTGCTTCAATGGAAAATAGCAGATGGTGAAAGTATAAAATCTCCCCACCATCATCTATGAAGACAAATCAACAATCTATACTCTTAGAAACTTGTGAGGCAACATGCCGGCCAGGATGGTGGTGGGTTAATTAATCAATTAATATTGAAATAACTATACACCGTTCGTAGTCAGCATATCTAACCTAATGCAGCCATTTTCTATGTATGATGGAATCAAAGATGTCTACGCCGTCATATGTAAGAGACGAGTAAAAACTATTGCCAACTTCCTTACTATGAACATAAAGACAATGTATTCTTCTTTGTCGGATTGATTATAATCTTATTATTTACTAGCAGGACAACTCGGCGTTTTCCGGGATAGAATAAGGTACACTTAGTACTTCTGCATTCAGCGCATGAGACCATATATTATATATATTGTGTTATTCTTATATTTTTAATATGCTTAACATGCAATATCGTAGATCAGACTACAGGTGGTGTATTCAGTGTTCATTTAGTGAGAGGGGCTGTAAGTAGAGTGATATTTATTGAAATATTGTTGTATCTAATCGCGTCGAAACAAACACAGATTTTCCTCTAGAAAGTAAAGAGAATTCCTTTGTACCCTTACTCTAACCCCCGAAAGTTATGTCATAATTTCTATTCTTTATTATCTTTAATGTCTATAATTTTTATAATTAGAAATCAAAATAAATTAATCGTGCAATAAATCTTCTAGGATCACTTGGTCGATTGGTCTGCTTCTAAAGTAACAATTAGATTAATTTGGCAGTTACCAAAAAGAAAAAAGAGAAGCAAACTTACCCGAATGCGAACCTAGAGAAAGACAAAGTCGAAAAAGGGAAAAGTGAAGTAAAAAATGATATGGGAGTGCCCGAAGATGATCACTTCAAAAAAGAAAAGTGTTTGCAATGGGGACGTGCTGCGCTAAATGCTTTCAAGTATGCGACCTGACGAGTGCGGACTGACGAGTTCGGGGTTGCGGTCGGAGCCAATATCATGCTGAATTAGAAATTTCTAATAAAGACAGTGTATCACTGAACACCATCCTTAATGAATCTAGAAAATGTATTTTACGATCTTTACCATATATATATATATATATATATATATATATATATATATATATATATATATATATATATATATATATAAAGTGTGTGGTATCGTTCAAGTTTCAAAGTATTGCATGGAAAGTTAATAAAATTGAAATATAAGCCAAATTAGCAATACAAGATTAATTTATTATTTTTTTTTTTTACATTAATCCTATCGATTACGGAATAAAATTCCTTCTTCAGGGGTGACCAGTATTGAGTCATTTTTTTTTTTTTTTTTTTTTCATCAAAAAACAAGAATAAAGAAACTTATTTCTTTGTTAATTTGATAAACGTCCTTGGTGGTACGACGTCACCGCCGTGCTGTTAAAAAATTGGCGGTTAGGATTCAAAACCGGTGTCGAACGAGAAATGCGTTGGCACGCTGTCAAGTAAAGATGGTGGTATCGTTCAAGTTTCACAGTATTGCATGGAAAGGTTATAAAATTGAAATATAAGCCAAATTAGCAATACAAGATTAATTTATTATTTTTTTTTTTTTTTTTTTAATATTAGTATTTCTGTAAACGTTGTAAGAATAACATTTAAGATGAGAACAGTTGTCCTAGTAACCCACTTAATCTGAATATTACATTTATTTTTGTTTTTTATATATTTTAGTTATTAATGAATCGCTTGATCTCTGGTATAATGACAATTGGATTCTTCAGCTAGCATAAAATAATCAGTATTTTCAGATTGAATGAGTTTACGAAGCACACAGGACATCCAAGGCAAATGATTTCTGACGAGATCATGACAAAATGTGTTAACGGAAAACAGGAAGTGATAAAACTGCGAATCACGTGAAGAGGAACAGCGACTTGGAGCGAGTTGAAATAGATGTAAAAAATCTCTCTTTACTGTCGTCTACGGAATAAAAAAGAAGCTATTAAGTTGAAAAGCCCCCCAGAGCTTGTTCTATTAACTTAAATTAAGCTTGCGTTTGTTTATTTCTTTATTTTCTTACTATTTGAATGCGTTGCGAAAATGCCCTAAATATTTCAACTTCACACTTTAAGTCGCGGTCACTACTCAATCGATCGGCCAATACTACGCAACAAATGACAAAATATAGACACACCATTTAGCGTTCTCCAGTCGTGTCAGATAATAGTGTGTTAATGTGGCAAGTAAGCAACGTAGCGAACAGAAAGTAGATTAATAGGATACCTGATAGATACCTAGAAATATCTAGAGGCTCTCTAGTGTTTTCTCTGCGGAGTGAGCAGATATTTCGACGATGTAATCTCTCCCAATTCGCGGGACGAACTTGTGAGAAGCCTATGATATTACTGTGTACTGTGAACTGAAATCTACTGTAAAAAATAAAATTACAATAAAAATTACGCAAACCCAAAGCAAAAATATGATGTTGATATTCTGTCAACCCATATCCAACAACTATTACAGTGCTGCTACAAAGAAAGAGAACGGGAAATACAACTCTAATACAGTTACTGCAATGGTAACACCAATTTGCAGAGACAATGAATAATGCGCGCTAATTCTGTTGCGTCTACGTAACAATCAGGTGCTACTGTTGTCCAGGACACATTGAATGGGTTTTTGTAAAGCAGTCATTCATAGTCTACTTATACATAGCCTACTTATATAGAGATGCTTTTGTCAATTATTAGTGTTTCGTTTAATACACATAATTAACTTGATTGATGTACTGTTGTTATATTTTGGCTGGTGAATCTCTGTCCCATTAGAAGTGTATTAGTAATTTGGTTAGCTCCACCCTTTCTTCTCCTTCGCACCATCTTTCTGACAGACGTGATGTAGCTAGCGTTGAACGTTTTATTTTAATACTATTATGGCATGTGTTCTTCGGAATTGTTTGATCTATGGCCTGCTTCCTTCTTTTTTCTCATTTGTCTAGTAGTCTTCATACATTCGCTGTTTTTGATGACTAAGCGCAATACAACTTTCTATTCCAGTAGCTTCTTCCGAAGAACTGCAGGCTTGCCAACTTTCTTCATGTTGACTGTTTTCCTCATAACTATAGCCTCGCTCTTTTCAAGAGTAAAAGCAATAGTAATTTCCGGTATTTGCCGTAATCATCTTTCGTTCTTTGTGGCTCCTTACATCAATTGGCTTCATGCCTTGTCTGGATCAATTTCCATGATAAAAAAAATCATAAAAGACTTATTCTTATAAAATTCTAGAATATTTTAATGAAGTGTTCAACTTGTTATCTAAAACAATAAGATCTACTGTTAGAGTTTTTTTATGTAGAAAACAGGTAATTTTATATAAGTCTTCGGTTTCAGTAGACAGTGGGTTGGTTGCGAGTTTTGCAGCATGTAAATAATCGTCGGGTCATTTTATGCTAGAAACGATGTATATGTGTTACATACGATTATTTTGTAATTTGTTTTGTAGACGTGAACAAATGCAGTTAAACATCTGTTCAATGGACGTTTCAGAATTTGAAAAGTTCGGATTTCGTACAAAAAATTCAAGCCGGAAATGGCATTGGTCGCTTGAGAACATTTTGATTGCCGAACCACGCCGACACAGCCGACATAGATCGTCTGATGAAACGGGCATAGTTCTGTGTAAGGATGTAACTTCAAGTTTTTTAAATTAATGTGGGTTTTAATTTTTAGAATCTGGGTTTTTCTTTGGAACGATATTTTAAAATATCTTCTAAAATGTAAAGAAATATATTACAAAATGTGTAGTAAATTGGTGAAAATATAAATTAAAAACAGTCCCAATTCACAAAAAGAAACAGAAAATATATTTTATTACATAATAAGATTTTATATTATGCATTATATTTAGTATTGAAAACAATAATATAACTGATCCTTGATAATGTTTTATATCAAGCCATTAAATACAGTAACACCTCTACATACGATTGTATCTATATACGAATTTTTCCAACATCGATCAAATTATCGATTCTACACCTGATAAAAACTCCAACAAACGACGTCGAACTTTAGCAGTTAACCCGCTATGCATCAGTACTTAGTACAGGATAGAGAGTTCAGTTCACAGTTCCGCTTCAGTTCCGCTTCAGTTCCGAAACGTATTCAATTTGTATGTAGAGGTTTGACTGTACCTAAATTATATATATATATATAAATGAATCACTTTTACATTATTTTTAATGGGAAAATATGATTCGAGTTTCAAACATTTCGGTTTATAAAAACGAATTATGTTCGAAAACGGAGGTTCCATTGTATTTTGTAAATCATAATTTCTACTTGACCCATTGATAGAACAATGACAGGTACTAGCACTTCAGATCAGAGTTGAGTTGGTGTAGTGTAAACTTAGCGATGGCTCAAAAGTTTGCAGTGGTGAAATGAATACCGTATATCATTTTCTAGTGCGGTATTCACCTAGGGCAGGTTGAGCCGTCTTCCACCAAAGGAGAAAAGTTATTTGGAATATTAAATTCACAAGCTAACTCCAGTCGTATGTATATGAACACCGTCGAAAACTAACAATTCTCTGTGCCTTGTTTACGTGGTCCTTTTTATCAGTACCTGACTCCAAAATTAAAACGATGGAACTCAATGCAAACAACTGATTAAAACATAACATTCTGATTCATATGGAAATAAGAGATAGTTCTACGCTCCCAGAATCTTTAATAGTGGACCTCAAAACGTGTTGCAGTGTTGGTGTCATACACGGGACAGTTGTGGCGGGGGAAATCTTGAGTAGTTCATAGGGTTTGGACATAGTGTTAATCAAAGGAAAGGTAGAAATGGCTTTAACGCTTATAATAACATGCGTTTTTTAGTTTATTAAGACGTGGCCAACCAGCAATACAAGAAATTAAGAGAAAAGTTACACAGTTCGTTCAACTAATTAAATGCGTAATATTAGTTCATTTATCACACCTATATAACGATAAAAATCTCTTACTCTTATTTAAATCAATGATACGGCATAGTCTTTTAAAATATTGTATATATAGTAGCGAGCAAAGACCCAAACCCAGACACACCTTGAGTAGGTTTTTGTACCAGTCGGGGATACCTGCTTGACAATCAGTCCGACAGCGGCTTTGTTGGTGTTGGACTGAGGTATGGTACTGTTCAGTCCCATGAGGTCCACCTTCCCAGGTGTTATTTTCTCCTTGGGAAGGGGGTTGTTCATTGCCGAGGTGTTCCAACCAAAGAATGCTGAAAGGCTGCTAAGGCATTTTCATAGGTCAGAGGACGATTACATTGGTTCGCTGGCTTTTTTAAACCACACCTCACGTTTTCTTTAACTTCCCGGAGATTTGGTTAATAAAATATTGCACCTATTTGTCCGCATATATTGTAGGATATTTGCCATTAGCGCTGGTCCTTCTAAAATGAACTTATATTTAACAAGCAATGCATCTGTCATTTTCTTTACATGGTACGCTGGATTTTTAACCAGAATCTGATCGATCTGTGTGATCAGCGTCTATGTCTCTCTTTCTTTGGACGGATCACTCAATAACAAATCTTGTATGTCGTATCAATTGCCCATCCATCATCGTCTTTTTGCTATTTATCCGATTATCGATCACTGTTCACTCATATCTACATGCCGATAGATCGATCTAAATTCGTGTCAAGCTATCAATTCGCCCACAATTCTTTTGTGGGCATATTGTGCTTCGGTCTATTTAGACTCGATGCTTTGCAAGTCCCCGGGGAAATCAGGAGGTTTCTCTGCTAAGTGGAAATGATTTCAAATCACGGAAAAGCATTGGAGAGGGATGGATGATGAAAACAAGGAAGGAGGAAACGGTGGAAAGGGTGGTAGAATGCAGGGAAGGAATAAAACGTGTGGGGGAAGGAATGTTGAAGGCAATGAAGGGAGGTTAGATGAAAAGAAAGGAATGATCGTAATAAGGAAGTAAGGAAGCAAGAAATGCCGAAGGGGGTAATAGAATGAAAGGCAAGAAAGAACGAAGAGAGGTAGGAAGAGGGAAGGGGGAATGATAGAAGAGAGGGAAAAATAGAATAATGATGAGTTACGAAGAATGGAAAGGGTGACGAATGAACGAAATTGGTAGGAGGATGGAAGGAAATAAGAAACAAAGAGATGTGAGACTAGAGAGAAGAAAAGGGAAAGGAATGAGGATGTTAAGACAAAAGGAGGGGACACGAATTAACGAATAGAGGTAAGAAGATGGAAAGAAAGAAATGACAAAGAGAGGTTGAAAGAGAAAAAGAAGCACGGAAAAGAGGTGGAAAGATGGTGAAGAGAGTTTTTAAAAAAGAATGGAGGTATTAAAATGGACGGAAAAGGAAGGAAAATATGTATGGTGAAGGGAGCAAAGAAAATAGGTAGAAAGAAAGTGATGAAAAGAGGTAAGGAGAGAGGAAAAGTTGAATAGATAAACGAAGGAATGTAGGAAGATGAAAGAAAAGAAAGACGAAGAGATGTAAGTTTAAGGAACGAATAAAGGGAGGTAGAAAAAAAGACGAAACTTATCTTAATTAAGGAAAAAAGAAATAAAAGAACGAATGAACGAAGGGAGGTAGTAATATGGGTGTAAAGAAAGAAACGATGAGGTGAGAAGAAAAGAAAAAAAGAGTAAAAGAAAGAACGAAGAGATATAACAAAAAGGGAAGAACGATACAGAGAATTAGGAAGCATACAAGGAAAGAAGGGTGGTGAGAAGAAATGATGGAAAGAAATAACAAGGGGGAGGAAAAAAGAATGAACGAATTTCCCCGATATATTTCTAGGTTAAATTATTTCTTTTAAGATATTTGGTACTTACAGTATGGACCATGTGAAGGTTGACAACATCTTAAGTGAAAGTGTTACTGTGGAACGAACTGGATTCGAACTTGGCACACCCAGGTCGTCAGTATCTGTCTTTAACCACTTAGCCATTCACAATTAACAACAATAAACAGACGAATAAAGGGAGGTAGGAATTAGGTAAGAAATGGCGAATGTATGGGAAGGAAAATTGCAGAAAGCAAGGAAAAAAAAGTTGGATTGAGGAAAGAGGGGAGAAAAGAATGTAAAAAATACCGAACGAAAGATACAGAAAAAGGAGAAAAAAGTTTTTTACAAGGTGGGAATAAATGAAAGATGACATGGAAAAAAAGATGGAAGAATCGAAGAAACGAAAGAAAGAAAGGGTGGAGGGAAGACAAAGGGGGGGGGGGATACCAAAGTAATGATACATGAAATAGAATGAAAAGGAGGTAGGAAGATAAATGAATGAACGAATGAAGGAATGTAGAAGAAAAAAGAGACACCTGAATGAATGGAGGCTGGCAGGATAGAAAGGCGGAAGGAAAGAAGACACGAAGAAATTAAAGGACTGGGTTAGGAAGGAGTGAATGAAATAAATACAAACGAAAGGATACATAAAGCAGGAGTGAAAAAGTTGGGTAGGAAGTGGGAAATAACTAATGAAGGAGTGTAATCAGATAAGATGGGACAAATAGACACATACAATGAGGGAAGTAAGGAGAACAAAATGGAATGAAAAAAAGGAAATAAAAGACGAAAGAAAGAAAGTCAAAAAGGGGCAAACATCCAGTAAAGTATTAAGGGACAAAAGGTGCGTAGGAACGAAGCGAGTAACGAAAAAGGGTAGCAGTATTGAAAGGAGAGGGAAGGGCAATAAAAGAAATGGTTAAATTACATTGGAACAAGTGATTGGAATGATGGATGGCCGTTATACAGTTCAAAAGAAATAAATAAGAAAAAGGAATAAGGACAGAAATGTGAATGGAGCGGTTAGAATCAAGGAAGAAATAACACAATTATGTAAACATTAATAAAAGTATTAAAAGAAGGAAGTCAATTAAAGAAAAGGGTTAGCGCGAAAGGATATGAGGTAAAAGAGAAAGAAAAAAGAGACGGAATTAAAGAAAAACAGATCAATAACAATTAGGAAAGAGAAGAGTAAGATAATATTGCAGGAATGAAAGAGAAAAATAAAATATTAAATAAACAAAGTTAAGAAAATGGAAAGATGAAAAATAACAAAACTAAGAAAGTTATTTCGGTTGCCTTTCGTTCTGTCCTCGGTCTTTGATAGTCTCACCATATGGTCACAACCAGCGCCGTTGAAAAATATACCACAGCATAAATTTACAGTTCAGAATTGTTTTTTAACCCTGGTCAAGACAAAATACTGTGAACCGTACTATCAAATCGTAAATGATATATTCCCAAACTCCCGCCGGGCCTGAAAAGTTGTCCCCAACTAGCACTTGATCCATTTGCTCTTGAAAGTCCTTTCTTACTTGCCTCCCGACGAGGGAAAATTAGACACAACGTCGTTTTTGTTATATGTATGACATCCAGCTCTCTCAATAGAGGCCCTCTGGATCGCACAAAAATAAAAATTGACCCAATCAAGAAGGATTCGTTTTTCGAGGGAGCACAGTACAGATACCACGTATTGATCCTTAATCGAAGGTCAAAGAAGTAGCTGTTTTTTAGGTCCAATTGGAATAAAGGATATTTTAAGATGTTACTGAATCAATTCGTAACAAATTCTTCCATCCCATACATTAGTCGTGGTTTTCTTTGTTGACCCAAAACAAACTCTTCCTCCCCCTCTTTCGCAATCTCTCCCTTTTCTCTCCCCCTCTCTTTCCTTCTCTCTCCCTCTCTATCTCACCCTCTCTCTATCTCTCTCTATCTCTCTATCTATCTACATATCTATCTATATATCTATATCGCTGAAATGCAAGTAATTGGCTCATTGAATAGTGATGTAACAGTAATAGAAGCAGTAAGAATCGGAGAGATTTGTTTCCTCCTTATTGCTCTAATAATTGAAGAAATAAAAAATAATAAAAATAACTGTATCATTTGCACTGGGATTTGATTGACTATTTACAGTAGTTTACGACAAGTACATCTACACGAACTACATCTTCCTCTTCTAAACTTTGCAGGGTGGTGGAAGCATCGAAACAAGCGAATGTTCGTTTAGACATCGAACAGCCGAGAAACAGAATCAATCTCGATCCTCTACCACGTCAATTTCCTGCTATGGCGCAACTTCCTATACACGTAACTCTAACCTTTAACATTACAATAGAAATTGCTATCATCTTAATACAACCTCATGTGAAATGTTCTGTTTTAAAACTATTTTACAGATCTGGTTCAATACCGCTACAAGACCAGCGGTATTACAAATACAATACCGCAAGAATTCAGAGTTTAGATGATTGTTTTAAACCCTGGGAAAACATGTCGTGAACCTAGTCACTAAATCGCGATTATTTTCTATTGAGACGTCCTCTAAGGCATGTGAGTGTGTCTTATGGTCACTCGATACGTCCGCTTTACTAAAGTCTAGTTGGGAAAAGAGGCTGTTTAGCTCTCACCTCTGCAAGTCAGATTACGGACATGTGTGACTGAATACCTCTTTGACTCTCAATATGATGATGATGATGTTCGTCCATCGCTTACAAAAGGTGACCGTGATCATTATATTTTTTGGATGTCCGACAATTGCTCGTCAGTCCGATCCGAGCTGTGAAGTATCTCCCGCATTTAGAGAACCTGTGGGACGATTCTGACGCAGAGCTGCTGACTGCTCTTTCGTTCCAAATTTCACGTTTCCTCGTATTTCAATATTAGAAAGTAAAAAAGTAAAGGAAGAGAAATATTAATACTTAAATGAATTAAATTAAGAAAGCATAGAAACGCCAAAAAGAAGAAAGGGGAAAGAAGAACACTAATAGACAAACGCAAGAAAAGCAATGTAGATGTAGATGTGTAAAAATAATGGTTAAAACAGGATTTTCCACCAAAGGCTATAGTAGACAAAAATCAGAAAATTCCATTAGAAGTACAAACTAAAACTAGAGCTCCGTGTACAGAAATTGCGCCATGAAGATGAAGTCTGAAATGACACGTAGCGATGAAGGAGGAAAGAGCATCTGTTTCGCTTTGTGGGCTGACTTTTTTCGACGCTTTTTATTCGAAGATCTGTTTACGTTCAGATAATGTATAAAAGAATGCAAAACATCAAAGAGCATTAAGTCTACAACGAGGATATCCAAATGCACTACGGCATCTCACCAACTGAGGGTAAAATGAGGGAATGGCGGCGCAAATAGTTTGGACATGTGCTAAGGGCTAACAACGACACCGTCGCGAAACTCGTCTTCGCACTAGAAGTCATCGGAAAACGACCTTGAGTTATGCTGATGATGAGATGGGCTTACACCCTGTACAAAGATCTTGTGAAACGTTCCTTCACCCAGGAAGAGCCTGATTATGTCAAATGGAAACAAAAGTCCATCGTTGCGAACCCCGACATCGATAGGGATTAACGTATAAGAACATTTTTAAAAACATGACGTAATGATGCAAAGATGTTGTTTTCGTTTTATTTTATTGTGTTATTTTTTTACATTATTGCAGGTACAAGGAGAGAGGAAGACACACAATTACGACCACCTTTTCAACTAGACCTTACTATCCAATGAGCCAACTGCGTATGTATAAGAGAGACAAACAGCTGTTTCAGTCTACAACAGAACGACGGTCAATTAATTACAATAGAAACGTAGAATTGGGCCTACGAACTATTACAACATTATATCATGAATGAAAATGTGTAAAAATAACTTATATATACGAACTAGTAATATACCTATCACAGGGCCGGTATACGCACTGAATATAACATTAGTTTTACATTTTTAGGTATTTTTCTTTCTTTGAGAGTATAGTACAGTTTAGCTGATAGTTTTGAAAGAATAGTGTGGCCACGTTACTCATCCTGTTGCCTCTTTGGGGAGGAGTAAGTTTATTGCTTACTGCCTGAGGAGTCTCTACCGGGGAATGCCGACGGGGCTGCCCAGCCAATTTTTAACCCCACTTTCCCGACCCGACCTTGGGTCACATCTTACTTGTGGGAGTAAGATAAAAACTGGACTTGTGCCTAACTCCTTGAGAGGAGTAAATCAATACTCATTCACTAAGTTTCAGTCTTTCTTTTATCGCCCCGGATACTTTGATGGTCGTCTTATCAGTAGCCTTTGACCCTAAATGTATTCTGACTAACCGGACATCAAACCCAGGATTTTTATTCTGTGATGTAATTTCAAAGATAATATCTATCAAAACAATTATCATACTATTACTGAAATGAAAATGGTCACAATTGCACAAATCAGGACAGTGGCAGGAGATGTGTGTGTCAGCGCTATACACAATTCCGCACGTGCTTTCTAGATTTGTTTACGATTGGACACCGTTACAATAAATACGATTGGAAATACATGACTGAATTTTGGTGGAAATGTCAGGTATAGACTATAGACTGAAGGTTAGATTGCGAATGTTATTAACGTGGGTGGCATTTTACCGAAGGGAGAGGGTTACCTTGTATTTACCTAGTCGTTTTTCTTCAACTTTCTTTTTGTATTCGTCCTTCTTTTATTTAAAATCAACTCGTCGTCCCCGCCATTTTTTTCCTTATGTTAATTTTTCTTTGTTTTTGTTGTTTTAATCTTTTCCATTCTCTCTGAAGCAATTCACGTCTCGGCGTCACAAGTTGGTAATGTGAATGAAAATAAACCAACCAAGGAGTTAAAGAAAAAAAGCAACACACAGATTTAAAATTAAAAAAAAACAACACAACACAATGAAAGAAAATCATCTGGTGTTGTTTTAGAAGCTTCTGACAGTATCTTCACTGGACGGCTGTCGTCTGCTATCACGATGGCGTCAAAATCGAGTGAAAAAAAATGTCCGCAACTTGTTACGGGACTTAACCATGCATGTGACATCGATAAATGGCACTAGACACACATCAAATTCAGGGTGCACACAAGAATTTTAAACAAAGGAACTGACGACATTATAATAATAATAATAATAATCGTAATACGCATAATAATAGTAATGATTATAATTATCATAATAATAATAATTATTATTATAATAATAATTATTATTATTAATATTATTATCGTTAGTATTATTATTATTATTATTATTAGTAGTAGTAGTAGTAGTAGTAGTAGTAGTAGTAGTAGTAGTAGTTGCTGCTGCTGCTATTATTATTATTATCAACTCACTACGAGTTTAAACACAGGTCATTATCAGTGATTGCTCACTGACAATAACCGGTAGTGTCCTCTGAATTCTGAGTGATAACATTCTCCCCAGATTTCCAGTCATCTCCAACTTAATTGATCACCATTGCAAATGAATCTGTATTATCGCAACAGCCACTTAAAATTAATTACTCGCTGGTAACAACCATGGGTCTTCTCAAGGGTTTGGATAGCATATATATAACAAAGAAAAAATTAAAATATAATCAGAAATTATTGATCGCTTCAGAATTTACATGTCTTTTTACGAAAAATACGACTGTCAACAGTGAACCTGACTTGTCTCTTACGTCTCGTATTATGCCAGACGTTAGAACGCAGGTACAATTCTTATCTATGTGAACTTTTGTACGCTTATAGTATCAATGCTGGCGTGTCTCAATGATCTATTACGGGTGAAACGTTCTTTTTGATCTTCATCAATGATCTCCCAAATCACATTCTAAAATCATTCATCGACATTTATGCAGACGTCACAACCAGCTATAGCCACCCTTCGAATGGCAGAAATTACTAAGTTTTTTTTCTGATTCTCTCTCTTCCGACCTTGAACACGTAGTATATGTGGGAAAAGGGTGGAGCCTTACTTTCAATGCGCCCAAAACCAAGCTTCCATCTTTCCACCACCAACACTGATCCCCACTTGAAATAAATGGCTCTCTTCTTGAGGAAGCCTCCTGCTTTGACAAGCTTCTGAGACTAAACATCATGGCAGACATGAAGACTACATTAAATCCGTTGCCTAAGTCGCTGGAAAAATGGTTATACCATTCTACCGCTCCAGACACATCCTCTACCTCTACGTTCTTAGATGGAAGTGCTGCTCAGAGCAGCCTTTCCTGCCTTGACAGAGTACAAAATCGATTACGAAATCTAGTGGGCGATGTCCTTTTCTACTCTCTACTACCTGTTTCTCAATGAAGAGACATCGCTAGTCGTTCTATACTCTATTGTTATTTTCATGGTAGGTCCTCGACAGAGCTACACTCTCTGCCCCGCCCCCATGTAAAAAAATTCACAGCAAGGACTCGTCTGGTTGCAACCACTGTCAATAATCCCCCGTCTATCTC
>OY744544.1:54530824-54545824 GCA_963556195.1 Sepiola atlantica | reverse complement strand
ATAGAAATAGCTCCAGAGAAGGCATGAAACTTGATGTAAGGAACTAACAAGAATAAAAGATTATTATCGCAAAAGGAGAAGATGCCTATTGGCCTTAGTCTTGAAAAGGCTATAGCTAGGAGAAAAACAGTCAGCAGAAAGAGAGTTCCACAAGATTGCAGTTCTTGGAAAGAAGCTACCCGATTAGGAAGCTGTATTACAATGAGGTATCAAAACAGCGAATTGATGGAGACAACCAGACCAAGGAGTCAAACGAGCTGGAACAATGGAAGCATGGAATAGATCAGACAATACCCTCATACGAATTACTTATTTGGATCATTCGAGCTACCATTTTTAGTTTCGTTGTTACTTTCTCAACGCGTCGGCTGAGATAATCTTTGACTTTCATTAGATGCATTTTTCAAACGTGATTCGAACATGATACTTTATATAAGGTCTGATAGTAGATTTGTAGGGAAAAAGAATAACTTCAAGTATGTTTCGCTTTTTTTTTCTTTTTGCTAACATAAAACAAAGAAAGAAAGGAAGAAAAATGGGTTAGGATTAGGGCTCCCGTTCTTAGAGATAGCCATGCCCTGCATTCAAACTGCCAAGCTCTAACTGGAAGAATAGCAGAAGCTAATATAAGACGCATAAATTCAAAGACAAAATACATAGATTAAAATCATTTTATTTTTGTGAAAATAAGGGGGTGGGGTGGGGAGGGGTAACATTTTGTCAATGTTTTTATAAGATGAAAGAAAGAAAAAAATGATATTATGCCGTCAGCGCTCGGGCGCTTCTGCGACATGCCCGATCGTTGTCGACGCGAAGTTACGGAAATTAGGCGCGTCATCTGGAGCAGTACCGATGTAATGAAGTTTCAGATCTTGAGTTTATTCCAGGCCCTCATCACCATTATTTTGATGAGGTGGAGAGAAAAAATACTAATTCGAGCTGTTGTATTTCGCGCACATCCAGCTGTGGTAGAAATCAGCAAGCTTCCAGTTTGCAGAACAGTGATGTGTTAATCGCATGTGGATCAATACGCCAAACAAATTACAATTAAACATAACGCAAGATATAGCGCGTAGATAGTAACAAAAATAGATATTTCATGTAACTGCTACATTACCCCTGCTTAGGCTTTTAGTCGATAAATATAACTCGACCTAACGCAAGATAATGCGCGTACATATAAACAAACATAGATTACTCATATAATTGCTACATTTCATTTGAATCTTTTGATGTCTGATCAAATCCATGCTGGCCATTACTATATGCGTATTAGGCTTCCCCGATAAACAGAGCAATTCACATTCATGTTTTCATACTGAATGATATTCCCCAAAGCTGCCACATTCTCACTGCAGAAGGATGTATTTTCCAATGATCGACACAGTAACTACAACTGCTCGTAAAGAACAGAAAGATTTTTTATCGAAGTTCGACTCAACAAAATCCGCCTGTTTAGTCTAACGGTAAACGAGTCAATTGTGATTCTTCGTACGCGTAGACTGTCATGATCTATAAATAGGAAAACCTACAGACTATGACTGCACACAAGTTTTTTAAGACACATAACATAGTGCTTGGTGCATGGATACCACTCAAGGACGCCACGGCGTCTATCTCGAACAGGTACTACATCTCTGGTAACTGGACAACAAGAAAGGATGGAAGAGCAGGAATGACGTATGTGGAAACTTGGCAGCAGAGATGACGTCACACGAGTGTGATGTGGATGTCCCTGAAGTAGAATGTATTTTTTTAACCTTAATTTACCCCAAATAAGGCATATTGCAACTGGGACGTAAGGAGCAACTTCGAATTAGGAGCTCTATTATAGGGGCATCCTAAGTGGAGCGTTGTGCAGCGAGATGTGTGTTCACATTACATTTAAATTTGCTGAATGTTGGTACAGTCATGGAAACTGGGAGCAGGGATGGTATTCCACATGATAGCAGTTCGAGGAAATAACCTATACGAGTGGAAAGACTTTCCGGAATCTTGGGATCTCTACAGTGAAGGTGTGGGATAGTACTGATTGTTGCGTTTATTGGCGGTATTTACATCAGAGCACATTACATTGAAGTACTCGTACAACAAGCAAAGGGATGCAACAGTATGTCTCAGTTAGGTCCGTTGCGAGTAGACGTAGCAAAGAGCTACATCAACAGAAGGTCGTCGCCAGGTACAGGAAATACAGAAACAGAAAAGTGCAGGACGAAGATTCTGTATAAATTCAATAACTTTTGAACCTTCATAATGGGATTTAAATATAATCGTAATTTGATGACATTTTTTAAATCACTACACCGTTATGGCATTTTGTTTTCCAGCATTTCAATTCTTTATGAGTTATGTAATGCCGAAATAAATCATTTTCAAACAAAAGTTATGCTTTAAGTTCTAAATATTTTCAAATATTTATTCATGGTATTTGCTTTATTTTGTATATGAATGACTTGTAGATTTTGTTCGTAAACGTACAGTGAAACGAAACAATTTATCTTTGTTTAGATGTTACTTTAGAAATGACAAAGATGTTATATCCGCAAAGCTGAAAATACGTTGTGTTAACCTCTTCATGAAATTACTAGCAGGAAGACCCGACGTTGCTCGGGATTAAATGAGGATCACTACTATGTACATTTTCACTATGCACATAATACCATATTACTTTTTTTGTTTTTACTACACCCCTCCCGTCTCACCCCTTAATATAATCAGAAGAAGCTGAAATATTCAAAACAATCTGTATTGGTGCCTTATACATATTGTTTACAATACATTAAAATTGGATATAAGTATTTGAAGTTTTAAAGAGAGTATGTCCCCATGGTTCACTTAGAGGTAAGGCACGTTGATATTCGGCACATAACGTAAAGATTCGGGACAACTTCCATTGTCTTCCCGGATAATGTTATACATATGATATATAGTTTCCCGGTTGCCCTCTTTTTGAGCCATGTGACGTCACGTCCGCTTATAGCGACAGCAGATTGCGGTGATATTCGCGTGAAGACTCCGACCGCATTCTCCCAGTGTTCATTTGTACGCGTTAGCATTTTCTCTCGAAATTAAAGCTGTATATGTATACTAACAAAAGCACACTTTATTATTTAACAGAATCAGGTGATATTAAACAGATAAGAAGAAAAGTCCATTAGAAATAAAGATTCAAATTATAGCTACGTATTCAGGATTTGGGGCGAAAACGGAAAGTCTCCAGTGACACGTAGCGGATGAGTTGATAAAATATTTCACTTGTTTTATACTACGAAGGCAAGCAGTCCTTTTTCGGACAGTTGTATGGACTGAACGACATCCCTCAAGATATCATGTAAAATCAAGGTATTCATGTATACAGTGGGATAAAATAATTAAAAAAAGAATTGTTAAACCTAAAAGGGTTATATGGTGTCATCAATATATATATATATATATATATATATATATATATATATATATATATATATATATATATATATATATAACTTAATGTCTATACGAGGCCGGTCTAGAAACTATCTGATCTGACGGGGTTAGGCCCCTAATCACTTTCAAAGTAAGTTCCTTGTGCTTGCACACACTTAGCCTACCGACCCATCCACTGCCGGAAACACCTCTAGAAGTCTTCTTTTTAAATGGTGTTCATCTCTGCCGTCGCGTTCCGCATTCTCCTTTCTCTAGTCTCAACACGGGAACCTTTCAGCGTCGTCTTCAATTTTCGAAATAACCAGAAGTCGCAAGGAGCCATGTCTGGAGAGTAGGGAGGTTGGCGAACGACTGGGATTCCATGTTTCGCCAAGAAATGTTGGATCAATTGGGGTGAATGTGCGGGGTTGTTGTCGTGATGCAGTTGCCAGTTTTTCGTCGTCCACATGTCTGGTCTTTTGCGCCGAACTGAGTCACGGAGACGCCGGTGAACATCTTGATAGTACTCATTTGTCACTGTTTGTCATTATGGTGCGTATTCGTGGTGCACAATTCCACGAATATCAAAAAAGACAGACGACATAATATTGATCTTGCTTCGCACCTGTCGCGCTTTTTTGGCCTTGAAGACTCGGGATGCTTCCATTGTGGCGACTGTATTTTTCTTACTGGGCCGTACCAGTACACCCATGACCCATCTCCAGTTATAACGGTATTCAGAAACCCAGGATAAGTGTAGGTTGTTTCCAGAAGGTCCTGTACAACTTGAAAACGTAGGTCCTTTTGTTCCTGCGACAACAACTTAGGCACAAATCTCGCAGCCACTATGTACATGTTATAATCATCATACAAAATTGCATATGCGGGATCTTTACTAACTCCGACCTCTTGGACTATCTCCCGCACGGTTGAACGACGATCTTCCATCACCAATTTTTAGACCCTCTCAAAAACAGCTGCACTCGAACATTTTTGAATCGGTTGAACCACTCCTTAAGTTGTGTTACACTCATCGCATCTTCTCCAAACACCTGCTGAATTTTACGAATCGTTTTGCTTTGAGATGCATCAAGCTTTTGACAAAATTTAATGCAGTACCTTTGCTCAACACGATTAATCATCTTGAGAGAATCGGTAACCCAACGAGCACGTTTTGTAGCACCTCACTCAGCAACCGACAGGCAGTAACTAACGCACAGGAAAGCGGTGATTAAAGTCACACATGCGCATGAAGGTGTCTTCCTTCACTGTGTAGAGTGGCGTCGCCCTATAATCTCAATTTCGCACGAAAAATAAATAATGATCGGATACTTTTTAGACTGGCCTCGTATGTATATGTATTTGTGTGATGTCTGTGTGTTCCCTATAAAAAAAAAGGTTAGATAATCTACATAAAATCGGAAGGTGTATTCTCATGTCAAATTTGCAGGGGAAGGCAATGGAAGGGGTCCTGAACCTTTAAGGGTGCCCCGAAGAGAGCTACAATTGTATAACCCCCTTAAAACTTCAAAACTTCTGGATAATCTTCTGCAGATTATCATTCATACACTGTAATGTTACACTAGGGCCATAGCGGTACACGGTTCGTATTAGATCCTGCAGACATTCTTTCAGTTAAACGGTTAGATAGCTTCTTTGAACTCAGAACTTAAAGATAACCTGCGCCGTTTTACCGACGTCGTTTTCTTCTCGCCAACGTGTTTCTCGGGAAACCAGTTCGAAAAGTGTAAATAATGATGAAGTATTGCAAGCGCTTTTGTAAAGAAAATATTCGAAGCAAAAAAAAAAACACTCTTATTAAAAAAGAAAAAAGAACGGTATACAAAAACTCGTAAATTGAAACACACGCGTCCGCTTCCGTAATGTCGCGATAGGAAAGCGAATCTGGGTGCGTAGGAACGCGAGGGCATGCTGATGCGTACGGAGTTATCTATGGCTGGATCAGTGCAGATAATGGTGAAATATTTTGTCGGGAATTATCTCCAGGACAAAAGAAGATGAAGAAAGGGTAATTAGAGGAACCGTGGGGTCGAATGGGGGCAAAGTGATGTGGGGAGAACGGAGGAGTGGTAAGAGTTATGGGAAGACTGATTCATAGAGGACGTCGGGGGTTCATGGGAGAGTTCGCATAAGGAAGGGGCTTTACAAACAACAAGTACAATGAGATGAGGATGGGAAGAAAAATGGAAGAAAACACATAGACGAAAGAGAAATGCAGACCAAAAAATGAAAGAAAGAAGGTCAGACGGAGAGATATGGAATTCGACATGAAAATAAAGAATTTGATACAGTAACCGAAAGAAAAATGAATGACAGAAACAAATAAAGGCTGCTCTTTTTGGTAAAGAGTGCAGTTAAATTAAGTATTCTTCCAGTATGTGAACTTCTGAAGGTTTGTAATCTACTATTGATTTACTATCGATCTACTATTCATGGCATGCGATCTACTATGAACAATTACAATAACATACATTCATTATTGTAATTAAAAAATTACATGGTTTTATTAGGATTTTTCGGACTACTGTATTTGGACGTTATTCTCACAAAGTTTCGAAATTCTTGTCGACCTCGGGAATCTTTCTCTCGAACTCAGAAATATGTACGGAATTCTAATACATAACCCTTTATGCAATCTATGGGGATAGCTTGCTCTCGTTCCGTCATCCATGATCGGATAAAAGTCTTAAGTAATTCGTAATAGTATTCTTAGTATCGCCCGCACTGAGGATTGAACCTTAAGGAGACTGTCACCTAGAACCGATTATAATATAGTACTTCATCCGGTACACTACGGGTCCTAGTGAACTTCTACCAGGTCATGACTGACGGAACGAGAGCAAGCTATCCCGTGTATTAAACAAACGATTCCATTCGAAAGTGCGTACAGATTCCCGAGTCCAACAGCAAGAGTCCCGAGTTCGACACGATACACCTGAAGAAGGTCGGCGGTTACACCGGACAAAACGTTGTGATAATAACCAGCAAGAAGAGAACAGTAGTCTTAATAATCCAAATAATCTAAATTATTAATCCTGATCTCAAACATTCTGAAATATCATTGTATTTTGTCGAAGATTAAAATCAATATATAATTATACAAACATAATATCTAGAATTCTTATTCGAATTTTGATCAAAATTCATGACATCATTTTGATTCTCGAAAATGTTATAAATAAAAAGCTAACGCATAAGGGGTCTTAAGAAGAAATTGAGTTTCAGAGAGTCTTGCTTAATTGGTGTCTTAGAACAATGGACAACATTAAATGCATATATCTGATATATTTTAATTTTTAAAAGAATGGTTGTGCCTATATTATGCCCCGAAAGCCCCTTTAAAATATTGCAAAGAAACTGAAATGTTGATAATATATATATTAACTGGCGCCTAATACTGTTTAATAAAAGTTCACAAACATCGGAGATATCTAAATTTTCACGAAAGGTTTCCACTCCCTGTTACCTCTTTTTCATAAAAATTAATTTAACTAAATATAGCCCACATCACGACGCCTTACGCATAGCAGCTGTGTTCTAAAATTTATAATGATCAAGTAATTAGTTTGGGAGTGAATCCTCTGCATGCAAATACATAAACATATACACATAGCTAAATTTATATAAATACAGATGAAAGAAAAAATGGATATAATAAAGGATTAAATTGCAGGAAATAACCATCTTCCTTAACGAAAATGATAGAAAACCAACACAAATACATATATGCGACGTGTATTTATATATTGTCTGTTCCTATCAGGCGTTGCCCGGGAGCACTTTAACTTTTATTTTTGTATCGCTTATTTTCTTTTTAATCCGTATAAACATTTTTATTTTTGTTATTCTTAAATTTAGAAATAATGACACTCTATCAACTGTATATGCGAAATAAGCACGCACGCCGATGAAGAAAGAGTTAGTGCTGATTAAGTGGTGAATGTAAGAAGGGTGAACTGGCCACGTACTTGTTTATCTTCTGCACGTATTTGAGAAAACACTGACAAATCATTTGCCATTCTCTCTTCATCTTTCTCTCCCTTTCTTTCTCTCTATCTCTCTCTCTCTCTCTCTCTCTCTCTCTCTCTCTCTCTCTCTCTCTCTCTCTCTCTCTCTCTGATGTATTAAAAACAAAATGGGACTCATAATAGTAGGTCAAGGGTGTGTGCGCGCACTGTGCCTGACTGGCAATGCTACTTTTTAAAATGTATCTGATATAAGTGTCCGACCTCCTCTACAAAAGATGCATAGTATAAATTTAAACAATATAGACACAGGTGTAAAAAGGTCACGAATATAACTCAGGGGAATCCTATAACACTGCCGCTCGGCCCTATTTCAAACCAACTTATAACATAAAACTATTATATTTAATGCTTATAAAAAAACAGATTATATTGTAGTAATTTGATTTGGATATGCGAAATGTTGGATCTTTGAAATATGGCCGATGTAAATAAATGATGCATGACGAGAAAAGCCATAAGCTAGTACTTAATATTCCCGAATAAAACACAAATAACCCCATTTTTACATTTTCTATAAAATATCACGGCGGTGCGGGTGGCGGCATTTCCCCTATGTAAAACAAACTTGTCCCCATCCGTCATGCATAATTTATTTATATCGGCCATATTAAGAAGATTGAACGTAATAAGTTGTTTTTTTCAGCATTTCGTGTGTCAGATTAAAATTGATTCAAATTAACGTCATGCTTTTAATATAATGGTTTATGCAGTAACATGTTGTTTTCAAAATAGTCCCGCCTGCGAATTTAAAGAAAAATCAATACAGTAACAGATGACACTAAAAAGAAGAGGTAGAAGATGAAGAAGAGGAAGAAGTATATGAAAAAACAAGAAAAAGAAGAAGGAGGATGAGAAGAAATAAAAAGAACAAGTAGAAAGTAAATATTATGAAGGAAAAAAAAATTGTTTAAATAAGAAGATCGAGAAAGAGAAGCAGAAAAAGGGGAGGAAAAAAAAGAATAAGTAGAAGGAAAATGGTATGAATAGAAGTAGAAGAAGAAAAAAAAGAAAAAAAAGAAGAAGTAAAAAAGAAGAAGAAAAAGAAGGGGAGGAAGTAGAGGAATGAAAACAAGAAAAAGAAGAAGACGATGAAGAAAAAGAAGAAAAAGGAGATGAATGAGAAAAACAAGAAGAATGGGAAGACAAAGAAGGAGAAGAAGAAAAGAAGAAGAAGAAAAAGATGAAAGAGAAGAAAAGGATGAAATAGAGGAAGCATGGAAAAGAAGAAAAGAGAAGACGTGTGGGAGAAAGAAGAATAGGAAGAATGAAAAGAAAAAGAAGTAGAACCAGAATGAGCAGAAGAAATAGAAAAAGAAGGAGAAGTAGAAGAAATTTATGAAGAAGAAATAGAAGAAGAAGAATAAGAAGAAGAAGAAGAAGAAGAAGAAGAAGAAGAATGGTGAGATCGAATGGGACAATGTAACGTGGAGAATCATAGAACTGGTAAAATACATGGCGAGGTTGATTGATGGAGAGTGTATGGAATGTAGTCGTGTTTGCCTACAGACCGGCATTTACTGACGACAACAACAATAGCAACGGCCAGGATGAGAATATCTCTTGAAGAAACGAAAGAACGATGAAAATAAAGAAAGAAGGAACGAAATAACGCAATAAAAACAATTGTACATAAAAAATATCAGAAAATAACCGATGACAGAAATGAGAATATTTTTTAATAACTATTACATAAACGGAAATCGCAGGACTTAGAGAAACAATGAAAAAATGTTTAGTTCTTAAAAAAATAATAATGAAGTCATTGTGTACAAGGCTCAGGTGAGTTACAACTCATCCAATGTGCGTGTACCTGTATGCGTGGTGTTTTAGCGAATATCAGAAAACATGAGTTTTAACAGGTGCAAGGCCTCGGCAGCCAGCAATTGATGAAGTATGTTTGTTCCATATTTCAGCAATTCTGGGTGTGATAAATCGTGTTTTTAATATAATTAGAACCGTTCTGTGTTCTGACTTTATAGGCATGTTCACGGCTAGTTGACACGTAGCGATGGAAAAGGTGTCCAATGATGCTGTTGGCGAGATTGTTGAGAATTATTAATAATAAAGTAAATATTGACTCTTTTCTTTTTGCATATTGACTCTTTTCGGGTTATTTATGGAGTACTGTTGCGACATCAGGATAGATTCCGGTCAGAGCACACTTTTACTCCCTTGACAGAGTATAACACCGACTTCGAAATCTAGTGGGGAATGTTGTGTTCTTTTCCCTCTAGCCTCTTTCTCATAGAATAGAGTGTTCTAGTCTTTCTCTACTCTGTCGTCATTTTCATAGTAAGTGATCGACTGACCTCTAATCTATGCCCCCCTGTAAAAATATCACAACAAAACCCGTCTAGATAAACCCCTAAATACTTTCTCGTTCTTGCTTTCTGTACCTAAAACTAAACGAAACTTCCATGAGCAAAGTTTCTTTCCAAGAACTACCCGTCCGTGGAACAACATATCACGGGGATACTTCTTAACTGACTAAAATAATTGAGTGTACGTCCAAATTTAACAAATTCTTGTTGAGCCGTCCTCTAAAATAATAAAATTCTGCCGTTCACCTAACAAAGTCAGTAACGTGTATCCTCGAGTGGCTTTTGGGTCTTGATAATCGGTGACTCGTTGGTACATACACAAACTGCCGATTTCTGTAATTTGTAGGAAAAGTTTTCTGCTTCAAATTCTTAATATTTTCACATATAATGTATGTTTTGTAAATAATTAGTTTATAGATTTATCTTTTTCTTCGTATAATTTGGAAACAAATATTTTTAAAATTATATTTTCTATTAAACTCACACATAGGAAATTTACACTTACTATTACTCCAGGTCAGACTTACCCATGAAAGTAATCGTATTTAAGGGGTGACTCCACACTCCCAAAGATTCAAAATATATGTTGCACCATTTGATGCAGTTTTGTGTCATGACGATGACGGCTGAGGGTAGAAAGAGCTTGAGTAATGGATAGGCTTGGTAAATATGGTAGGCAGTACACAAAGGGTTATGAAAGATGGATTTTAGTGTGCTAACCTTGCTGAAGGGTGCCCTTGACAATTCTCTATGTTACCCCTATACGACTGCATTCAATCAATAGATGGTACCCTGACAGGTAATGCCATTCTGTAAGTAAGTGCATTTGAGTGGTATGATATTCAAGGGTTAATTCCACACTCTCTAAAGCTCCAGAAGCGGGGCGTTTACACCGAATGCACTTTAAAATCATACTCAGTACAAAAAATATTAATGTAATAACATCAAACGGAAGTTCCATGAGGAGAGTTTCTATCCAAGAACTTCCCATCTGTGTAACACGTTGCCACAAGATTGCTTCCGTGGAGCTAAAACAATACGGTCATCATTAAATTTAATGTAAAAAAATCTTATTCATATCATTTAAATCAGATGATTATATTATTGGCATTTGTTTTCCCATTATATTTTTAGTTAGAATTCTTTCCAGAAAGACATCGGTTACTCACGAAGAGATCACGTTAATGTTGCAAACATCGTAAATTAAAGTGTTTCTGCGGAACGAACGAGACTCGAACTTGGCACGCCTAGGTGTTCAGTTTATGTCGTTAACCATTTAGCCGCCGTCACCAAAACACTTATTATAGCACGTTCTCATCGATCCCTATTTACTTGCCTCTTCACGAGGGCAGAGTTAGACACAAAGTCTGTTTTTACTGTGGGGAAACTGTACTTTCCCAAAAATTAGCACTCTGGATTGGGACAAAAATGTAAAAAATTGCTTAATTCTGGAATGGATTTTCGCTATACTGACTGAGGACAGAACAGATATTACACTTTGATCTCAGCCCGATGCGTTTTCATAATTCTTCAAATTTGATTAATTCCATTCATTATTTTCAATCATATTATGATATTCAGCATCATTGAAATTTCAATTTAAGCATCTCATTAACTCTTATCCTCGAATCGATTTTAGCCTTGATAAGTGGCGACTCATTAGGAAATAAATAAATAAAAGTCAGAATTCAATTAAACAGAAGATAATAGATGGAATAAGAAATTGTAAAACGAAGAGAAGGCAAAAGTAAATACGTTTATTATTCATATATTTTTTATGGAGTCTGGAACATTTATCTGTTAATTCAAACCTGCGAAGAATATTCTGATATTAAATTTTCTGGAACAAATCTTCTACATTGTGAAAAGTAGAATTGATAGCGAAGGAGATATATACATCATAAATAATGAAAACAGAAAGATTGGTTTGGTTAAGTTCGGTTAAGTTCGGTTAAGTTCGGTTTTGTTTGTTTTGTTTGTGTGTCAACCATCTATGAGTTATTTAATGCCGAATAAAGTTGCCAAATATAATTCCATAGGTAGGATAATTATTTATATTCTTAGAATACATTGCATTGCTCTTAGAAAACATTGCTCTCAGGACACATTACTCTTAGTAGGAAAATCTTCAGGGGAAACCGAAGTGAAAGAATATCTTAGCCACCAGGACCCGCTCCTAAGACATCACATATCTCCACTCACAGTCTACAGATGGCCCCGTTTTCGGGGCTGTGGGTTACTCCTCTGCATGGGGTTACAGACGGCAGATTTGCGATCCCGCCGCCAGGGCGATAAAATTAAATTAAATTAAGAAAGATGTAATTGAAGACGTAAAGAATGTATGAAAATGAAAGAGGGGTGAGGAGAAAGAAAACAATGAAGAAAAAAATATTATTAAAGAAATAAAAGTGAAAGATTTTAACAAACAGTTAAGAAGGACATATGATTGAAAAAAAGAAAGAAAGAAAGAGGGAAAACAAAAAGAAAAAGCAGTAAGGAAAATTGCAAGGAAGGGAGAAAGATATCACGAAAAAAAGGAACGTGATACAAGGTAAAAAGGAACAACAGGAAAACATTTAAAAAAATCGAATAAATAAAGGGAAAAGAAATGTGAAAGAAAAGAAATGAGGATAAAAAATAAAAATGAAATAAAGTAAAACAAAACTGAAGGAAGAAAAATGAAAGAAAAATGAAATAAAGAAAGAACTGAAGAGAGAGAGAAATAAATAAATGAAAGACACAAAGATGGAACTAAAATAAAAGAATACAAAATATAAAAAAAATGTTAAACACAGAAAAACAGAAAAACAAAGATCTAACGAAAGAAAGAAAGAACATGAAAGGAAGTAAAACAGACCTAAAGAGAGGGAAAAATCAAAGAAATTGCAAGAAAAAAAAGAAAGAAAGAAGGAAGGTAGTAACGACATAGAGAGAAAGAAAGAAATTAAATAAACACAGACGGAGCAAAAATAAGTGAGAACAAAGAATGAGAGTAGGAAAAACGGAGGAAATAAGCATGAAAAATTTTAAAAAAATGAACAGAAAGAAAGATTTAAAAAGGAACCAAAAAAAATACAGAAAATAAAAGAGAGACGAATCTCGAGAAAGAAACAAAATGAAAGAAATACACTGAGCTAAAAAAGAAGAAAAGAAAGTGCATTGAAAGAAAGAAAAACATGAATGAAAGAAAAAGGAAATACAAAAAATAATGAATAATTTTCTTTTTAAATTGCTAAAAAAATAAAGCAAAAAGATTATAGATACTTGGAATTTTTAAATACATAAAACTAAACATTTACCAATAAAAATAGCAGAAATTCAAAATGGAGTAAAGTGGAAAATTCTTTTTCGTCAAATGGATGCTTCTTTAGTTGTTATCACATACCAAAGCAGTTGGCAGCGATAACATGAAGAGGAAACGAAAGAAGGGCGGCTAGGTTTAGATGCTGGCTGGGTGAGTCTTAACAACAGCCGTAAGAATCATGTCTTTAATGAAGTACAAAGCATTAACATCTTTGTTTTATTTCCAAGACCCCGCGGTTTCGGGCCGTGGCGTAGATCGGGAGAAATAAGGAACTTGCACTCGCAGACCGCGTAAAAACGGACGGAAAGAGAATAAATCCTCACGGTAGAAGGTCACGTTCCAGGGGGTAGATTAAACCCCGTCGTAGAGTCGGTGGGGTCGGGAGAAAGAGGAATGTTGAGGGTGGAGATCTTAGAATTAAGGTAGTTAGTCGCCAGTCTATCATGAGACTCTTAGTCATCAGGGAATGCCAAGAGAAAAAAGACAATGTAAACGTAGCTCTAAAACGTAATTGTGTCACGTGATGAGCTTAGGTTTCCTATTTTTTTAATTTCCAGGTTCTAACATTGAGATCTCTGATGAGATAAGACACTCAAATGAGGTCGACTTGTTAGAGAGAGAAAAATGTGCATTCTTTAAAAAAAAATTAAAATTCAGGTATTTTTGAGAAAATTACTACGTCCTATGTTATTTCTTTATTTCTTTTTAAAGTTAAAGCTTTTGTCTCAAAGAACACATTTTAGAGAATTTAAACAATTATCTTCTCATTGTCACGACATTTTAATTCTCTTTTGTTTATTAGTCTGAAACAAAGAGTACAATTATGTAAAATTTATTGGCATACTAGTTGAAATACAATTCTTGTAAGCTGAGTTTCAAACAAATCAGACAATTAAATTAGGTCGACTTGCTTGAGAAGAAAATGAGTAGAGGATGCACTTAATTAAAATAGTTATATCATAGAAATTTACAACTGTTTTATTTGGGAGTTAAAGATTTTACCGGACAAATTTAAGGACATTTAACAATTGTATTCTCATTAACATAACTAGCAGTTAATTGTCACGGCATATACATTCTTTGTTATTGATTGGTATTCAATAAAGAGTTTAATCATCTAAATAGTCTGTAACCTAATAGGTCCTTCACTATCTACCAAGCTCAATCCCCTGCCGAATCGCCTAGATTTTTCTTACCCGTAAATGTTTTACAAGTACTTCCACGCAATGTGCTTCGACGAACTTACTCTACTTGTAACTCCTCAAGGTAAATACCCCAGACCAATTTGACTAGTAGTAAAACCCTAACCCCTAACCCTTCAATACAGAGGTCCCCATATGTTGCAAAAGCTACAACTCTAATGAGTTTTTTTCTATAACCGCCTGTATTTTAAATCAACTCTGTGCTTCCTGTTTCCCTAACGTTACCAATATGTAGAAACTTAAATGTAAGGTGAAAAAACATCTTGCTGCATTACTCTCCATTTAAAATGGCCCCTATAATTATGGACGCTAAACACAGTCGCTTCCTTTGTCCCAGTGGATATATGCCTCGTTTAGGCTGAATAAAAGTAAAGAAATCTATTGACATACTAGTTGTCATGCCTGTTCTAGAAAGAATGTATAACGCTTAGGTTAAAAAAGATAAGACAATCCAATTAGGTCGACTGTTAAAGAAGAAATATCGCACAGTAGTACTTAATTGAGATAATTATATTTTAGAAATTTACCACTTTTTTTAGTAAACGATTTTATCGCAAAGTTTAAGTACATTGAACAATTGTCTTCTTCTTGTTACAATAGAGAAATACCTTGCAGTTTATTGGCATTTAACGAATAATTAAATTATTTAACTTTGCCGACTTATTAGTTGGAACGACCGTCTCCGTATCGTTTCATAGCATTTAGATATCACGGTACTC
>OY744544.1:54520824-54525824 GCA_963556195.1 Sepiola atlantica | reverse complement strand
TATAACTATAAATAGTAAGTCTGTTTACTTTGATACTATTATTACAAATAAGATAGAAGTAAAAATACTTATTATAATTTGAATCCATTCTTACGGTATAACACACTATGTAAATTAGATGTGAAAATAAATTAAGTAAGCAGCAACGCTACAAAAAGAGAGATTAGAAAATATAATTGAGTAATTGAATCAAGGTACATATATATTCACGACCCTCAATGTAAGGCTAGCGCAGAAAATGAGAGGATGCACCCACAAAACGGACGTACCAAAGTTTCTGACCAAAAAAATCCCAACCAATTACAGACCGATAATCTGTTTACTAACAATGTGGAAAATCCAAACGGCACAACTGAGAGAACAGTTTAAAACTCCCTGAACAATCGTGGACTGCTCTGCGAGGAATCAAAAAGGATGCTGGAAAAGGGAAAGAGGGACGCATTATCTGCTGTACAACGGGACCTCAAGGAAGTAAAAAAGAACATATCCGTGGCCTGCATCGACTACAAGTAAGATTACGACAGCATCTCTCTATCATGGAGAATTTAATGCTTGAAAATGTACAAAATACCCGACAGGATTATTAATCTCATTAAGAAAGCAATGAAAACATGGAGATTATATCTGATAGCTGGAGCACAACACTTGACTGAGATAAAACACGTGGGGGGCATTTTCCAAGGAAACTCCCTATCACCACTACTATTTATCATAGCCATGATGCCACTGAACAATATACGCAGGATGTGTGATGCCTGATAATAGTTTGTAGACACAGAACAAAGAATAAACTACGTGATGTACATAGACGACCTAAAAAACAAAAAGAAACTAGAACAGCTGATAAATACGACTAGAATATTCAGCCAGGACATTCAACTGGAATTTGGAATGGAAAAGTGCGCACTGCTAGAGATGAAAAGTTTAAAACTGGAGGGAATAGAGGGCATGGAGCTGTCAAACCAATAGGAGATTAGAGCACTAGGCGAACAGGATAGCTATACATATTGGGAGGTTCTGGAAACAAACACCATCAAATCTGCAGAAATGAAAGAGAATATTAAAAAAGAATATCTGGAATGACAATGAAACTCTTAGAAACGAAGTTTTATAGCAGAAACCTAGAAAACAGAATGCACGCCTGGGCAGTATCTCTAATAAGATACGCTGGACCATTCATAGGCTGAACTAAATAAGAACTTAAGAACATTGACTAGAAGACTAAAAAGTTAATGACCATGCACAAAGAACTACACCCAAAGGACGATACAGACAGACTCTCCGCGAAAAGAAACGAAGGGGGAAGAGGACTTGCAAGTATAGAAGATATGGGGAAATGCAGAAAAAAGCTGGAGAAATACATAACCCAGAACACAGAAGTGATAACACCGCAACAAGAAACACCGCCCTCATGAACAACTCGGGAAGTTCCGCAACCAGATAATAAGGGAACATGGGGAAAAAACAACTGCATGGACGTTTCATAATAGTGACCAGAGAAGATACCAACCAACAATCTTATGCATGGCTAAGAAAAAGACACCTGAACAGAGAAACAGAATCTCTACTTACAGCTGCACAGAACAATTCTATAAGGACTAACTACATTAAAGCTAAAATGGATAAAACAAAAGAAAACAGAAAATGCAGATTGTGTTGAAAAAGACACGAAAAAGTAAATCACATGAAAAGTGAATGCAGCAAACTTGTCTAAAATAAATATAAAAACAAACACAACAGCGTGGGGAAAGCAGTACACCTGGAACTATGCACATGACTGCATTTTGAACACTCGGGCAAATGGAACAAACATAAACTACAGACAGTAGTAGAAAATGAAAATCAAAACATCTTTTGGGACATTGATGTGCAAACGAGGAGACCGGATGTAATAATAGTCAACAAGCAGGAAAAATCCAGCCAAATCATAGACTTTGCCGTTCCATAAGACCACAGATTAAAGATCAAGGAGACAGAAAAACGAACCAAATACACAGAACTTGCCAGAGAACTGAAAGAGATATTAAGCACGAAGAAAGTCAATAACTAATCGTAAGAGCACTAGAAACAGTCCCCAAAAACTTAAAGAAAATACATGGAGAATTGGAATATTAGGGACCAATGAGACTATACAAAGTGCGGCAATGATCAAAACAGCTGCAATCTTAAGAACAATCCTTGAATGCGGAAACCAACCCGCATAAGCTACGAACGGTAACCAGTCACATCGATGTTTGAATGAAAAGAACACAAAACCCCAAGAATAACACCACTACACGTATCAAGGAAGAGAAACTGCAAGAAATATCATAAACTGCTTCTCCCCACACATCCACAAAAAGTAGTGATGGAACCAGTCATGGCTGACATCACACAAAATAGTCATTTGCGGTAGTGTTCAAAACGACGCAAATGTTACCGAAAGAAGTAGAGATTACTGGGGAGGCTTGTTGTGATTCAGACTCTAGAAAACATCACCAAGTTTTCTCTGTGAAAAATCACTGTCTATGAATTGTGTTATAATTCCTAGTTGGTATAGATAATCCTCCTCCTCTTCCTCCTCCTACTACTACTACTAAAAATAATAATAATTATAATAATAATAATATTTGCAAAAAGAAAAAAGGAACTGAAATAACTGATAAATACGAACAGAATCTTCAGCCAGGACATCCAAATAGAATTCGTAATAAAAAGTGTGCATTGCTAGAGATTAAAAAGGGAAATGTGGAGATGACTGAGGGCATGGAACTACCAAACCAAGAGCAGATAAGGGCGCTGGGAAAACAAGCCAGCTATAAATATTTGGAAGTTTTGGAAGCAGCCCCTATCAAATCAACAGAAATGAAAGAGAAGATTGGAAAATAGTATCTAAGATGAACAAGAAAGCTCTTAGTAAAAGAATTCTATAGCAGAAACCTTATCAAAAGAATAAACACCTGGGCAGTAGCACTAATAAGATACTCTGGACCATTCATAAGCTGGACTAAAGAAGAACTTAGGCACCTTGACCAGAGGACTAGAAAATTAATGACCATGCACAACGCAGTGCATCCAAAAGACGATACAGACAGACTCTACGTGAAGAGAAACGAAGGTGGAAAAGAACTGGTAAGTATAGAAGCCTGTGTGAACGACACTAAAAAAGAGCTGGACAAATACATAAAACAGAACACAGAAAGGCTGATCACCGCAGCAAGATGAAGTAAATACACAGAACTAGCCAGAGAACTGAAAGGAATATGGAGCATGAAGAAAGTTAGTATAATACCAATAATTGTAGGAGCATTAGAAACAGCCCCCAAAACCCTGGCGAAAAGACTGGGACAAATTAGAATCAAAACCGTACAAAGAACGACAATGATCAAAACAGCTGCAATCTTAAGGAAAATCCTTGCATAAGCTACAAAGAGTAACAAGTCCAAGGAATTTACAACCGGGAGAAAAACAAACCAACACTAAGACACCACAACACGAACAAAGGAAGAGAAACTGAACGAAACATCACTTCATAATCTCCACCACACAAAATGAACAAAAGAACAGAAATTACAAGAAACACTATAAGCTCCCCCTTCCCTCCCCCCACCCCACAAAAAACATTATTATAAAAAAAAAGTGTTTTTTTTATAATAGAGTCGACCGAGGGTCGAAGATGATGAGAAGAGCGAAGAGGGACAGCACACACAAGACCTCACTTGGGGAGGCTTATTGCCATCCAAATCCCAGAGAAGACTAATAGTCTTTACCAGCGAAAAATCAATGGTAAGATACGCAAGGTTATTTGCGATGGTTATCGAAACAAGGGGAAGAATACTGGAAATCTGAGGAGGCTTGTTGTCACTTAGACTCTAGGAAATGCCCATGGTTGTTGTCGGTGAGCAATCACTGACGATGATCTGTGTGAGAACTCAGAGTGAGTACAAATAATAAATATGATAATGATAATAATAATAAATATAATAAATATAATACATATAATAATAATAAATATAATAACAATAATAATAATAATAATAAATATAGCGAATTTTATAAGAATGATAATTATATTATAAATAAAAATAATAATAATAAATTACATGAATGTAATAATAACATGTATTATAATAATAATTATAAATATAATAAATTATAATAATAAAAACAATTATAATAATAATAAATATAATAATAATACATATACATATCATAAATATATTATATTTATGATATTTATTTGTATTATTATTATATTTATGATATTTATTATAATAATAATAATAAATATTATAATTATAATATTAATACATATATTACATATAACAACTATAATTAGAAATATAAAAATATTATAATAATAAGAACAATAATAATAAATATAATGAATATAATGATAATAAGATTAGAATAATAATAATAATAATGATAATAATATATATATATATATATATATATATATAATAAACATTATAATAATAACAATAATAAATATTATAAATAAAATGATAATAATAATAACAAATATAATAAACATTCTAATAATAATAATAAATACAATAAATGTAATAATTATAATTAATATGATAATAATAATATCAATAATAAATATAATAAATATCATAATTATCAAAATAATAATAATAATAATAAATATGATTATAATAATAACAATAATAAATATTATAAATATAAAAATAAGGATAATTATAAATATAATAAATATAATAAAAGTAATAATAATAATAAATGTAAAAATATAATAATAATATTAATAATAAATATAATTAACATAATAATAATAATGAATATGATAAATATTATAATGATATGATAATAATAAATGTAATAAATATAAGAATAAAAATAATAATAAATATAATAAATATTAAAATAATAATAATTAATATAAAAAATGTTGTAATAATAATGACAAAAAAATATGATAAATATCATAATGATAATTATTATTATTATTATAATTTTAGTAATAATCATAAACATAACAATGATAATGATAA
>OY744544.1:54493324-54515824 GCA_963556195.1 Sepiola atlantica | reverse complement strand
TTTTATTCACCCTTCACCACCAGGCAGACACTGCTACTGCTGCTATCGTCTTTTTAATTGTCTTCTTTATTTTGCTCATTTATAATTTTACATAATACTCTTACATTCCTTCTCTTACATGTAAGCTACTCCAACCCGTTTATTTCCAAACTCCCACAACTGATTGTCTAATTCGTCCTTTCTGCGACCATCTAAAACATTCAGTGTGCAAACAACAACTTAAGCAAGAAACAAATCAATCAATAGTATAGGATAACAAACAAAATAGAACGAGGATTAGGAAACACTTACAGAACAGTTTGTTTTCTTTCATGATCAAAACACTGCGAGTTCTCGAAAGATACTCAGATGAACGAAGTGTAAACTAGAATTATACTGGTATGGTGTGATGGTGATCTATCCTATTTCGTAAATATATGGACTCTTCCAGACATTATGTATAGTGGAGATTGCTACAAAGTCTCGACGCAGTCTCGAGGCAGTGGTTCTGTAACATACTACTCTGTACTGTAAATAGACACTTTTGAAAATATGCCACTGTGTTGTCTTATTTATTATCGGCCCGTTAAGGTCACAACCTATATATAAATATAAAGAAATTCTGTGCAAAAAAAAAAATTCAATTGTACTACTGTATTCATTATCCCATTTGTCAATCTTATGCACTGTGAAACTTGTGATGGAACATTATCATACTGTACCATTGTATAGTATGATAATGATTCATCACAGGTTGAAAAAGTCTGAAAACAAACGCTGCAGGTTTTGGCGCATTTTATCTAGTTGCAGTCTGTCTGTCTGCTTGTCTTTCCAAGATGCAGTTTAAAATAAAGCCTTATGCCAAGATCAAACACCGAGTTATATTTAGTTATTAAATAATGGAATTAATTTTGTATTAAACATTTTTTCGATACTAATGTAGAGTCTGTGTTCACACCGACATTTATAAACCATGATTTGTTTTCATTTTTCTTATTTATGAATTAAAAATTGACAATTATAGAAATCAAATCGAATGCTTTTATAACACTTTGATTCAAATTATAACTATATTGTATTATTTGGATTATTCTTCAAAGTACTTTTCTCAATTGGTTACTATATTTACAACGTTTCGGACGATTTAATCTTCGGCCTTCTTTTGATGTGTTTTGTCAAAATTTCGAGCGGAACCCTTTATTTAATCCACGAAGGTCGCTTGTTCTCGTTCCGTCAACCATTAGAACGTAGAACTTTAAGTAATTTGCATATGTATTCTTAGTATCGCCCGTGCTGAGGGTTTAACCTTGAACCTTCAGAGCACTATCACCTAGAACTAATTATTACTTAGCACGTATCCGTTGCGCCACAGGAAATACAAATTAAATAAAGGGTTCCGTTCGAAATTCCATACAGATTCATGAGTTCGACATATACATTTCTGAGTTCGGTGAGACGCACCTGAAATAAGTTGGGGTTTATATCGGCCGACAATACCATCTAAGACGAACACAGTCGTCCCAGTCATTTAATAATACAAATTGCTAATCCTCATTTATAAAATGACAAAACATAATAGGAGACAGGTTAAAAGTAATTTGGAGCATTATATACTGCCTCATTGATATTATCATGTTTTCATCTTTCATAGTCCGTTCTTGTTTTTAGTTTCCTTCAATTTCACACCGTGATCAGCTATTTTCATGTCAGCTTAGATTATATTGTATTTTTGTATACAAAATCCAAGAGGATTAAATGCTTTTCTTTTTGTATCATGTGTCTATGTATTCAAAATGTAGACAGTTCAAGTTCGCAGTTTCAAATTCAGTCATACCTATTTTATATTCTATTTGGGCCAGATTCATGCATTGATTTTTTTTATTGTTTACTGTTTCGTCTATTTGTCCACAGAGTGTATATTCGTTGTCTTTCCGAATTTATATTATTATTATGATCATTAGGTTAATAAGAAAATAATGTCGGGTTTTGATTTTCTATTTGAAATCCAGACAAATCGGATTAAACTCAACTCAGTTGATCGTAATAAAAGCATTAAAATCCACAAATCTTTGCAGCACAGAAAACAATTTGTTTTCCAGTAGCGTAAAATACGGATGCCTGTAACACGACAAACTTCCGGAATGCCGTTTCATCAATAGCTTTACTTGTGAAGATTTTCCCCTGAAAAAGATAATCACGATGCTTGAGAAATAATAGTCAATCAGCGACAGGTCAGTAGAATACAGTTGATCAAGTAACATTCATTATCCAATTTGTCAATCTTACTCACTGTGAAACTTGTGATGGAGCATTATCATACTGTACCATTGTATAGTATGATAATGATTCATCACAGGTTGAAAAATGCTGAAAACAAACGCTGCAGGTTTTGGCGCATTTTATCTAGTTGCAGACAATGATTATCTGCAGTCACGTTTTCAGTGGTATCCAAGAGAATTTTATTATTTTCATTTTCAAATACAATTCCTGGTTTGGGTCTGTACAATTTGCCTTTATGTTTAAAATCAAGGCGTTTGCATAGTTTCAAGTAGATGCCCTTTCACACACAGTCTATATTATTACTAGTATTACTAGTAGTAGTAGTAGTAGTATAAATAGTAGTTGTAATAGCAATAGATGTTGTATTGTAATAAAACGCACAAATACGCGGGAAGCTTTATTCGGCTTACAATAGCTTAGTACACACATATATAACTATTTATACTTATTTATATACTGAAAAGTATTTATTTAAGGGACCAGAGGGATTATTCATTGCACGTATTTTTTATGTGAACGTTTATGAACAATCCATCTACTACGACAATTAAAATATATGTTGCTGTTAGGGTTTGTATGTCCGTACATAAACAGAAACAGCTGACAAAAAAATAAGCAAAGTACATATTACCTAGAAGTAGTTTAGCGTAATTCATAATTTTAGATAAATAGTTTTGTAATATATGTAGATACATAGCGAGTGCGAACACTGATGAATGATACTTTTTTTCGTCGTTTTTGATGGAAGTTGCACACTAATATAAGAATAATAAATAAATAAATAAATAAAAGTATTATTATTATTATTATTATTATTATTATTATTATTATTATTATTCTTATTATTATTATTATTATTATTATTATTCTTATTATTATTCTTATTATTATTATTATTATTATTATTATTATTATTATTATTATTATTATTATTATTATTATTATTATTATTTTTATTATTATTATTATTATTATTATTATTATTTTTTTTTTTTTTTTTTTTTTTTTTTTTTTTTTTTAAATATACAAGATCCACGACAGGATTATTAATCTTATTAAGAAAACAATGAAAACATGCAGACTAGACCTGACAACTAAAGGACAATACTTGACTGAAATAAAAATACAGAGAGGAATTTTGTAAGAAGCCTCTCCATTACTACTAATGTTTATCATAGCTATGATGCCGCTTAACTATATACTCGGAAAATGTGGTGCCGGATACAAGTTTACAGACACGGAATCAAGAGTAAACCACTTGATGTACATAGACGACCTGAAACTATTTGCAAAAAGCAAAAAGAAACTGGAAAGCTGATAAATATGACCAGAATTCGTAGGCACGGCATTAAACTGGAATTCGGAATAGAAATGTGTGCACTACTAGAAATGAAAAGAGGAAAACTGGAGACGAAAGAGTGCATGTAACTCCACAACCAAGAGGAGATGAAGGCGCTAGGCGAACAGGAAAGTTACAAGTATTTGGGAGTTCTGGAAGAAAACACCATCAAATCTACAAAAATTAAAGAGAAGATTGGAAAATAATATTTACGAAAGAACAAGAATACTCCTAGAAACGAAACTATATAGCAGACATCTAGTAAAAGCAAAAACCACATGGGCAGTATCACTAATAAGAGACTCTGGACCATTCATATGATTAACTAAAGAAGAACTCAGACACCTCGACAAGTAGACTAGAAAATTAATGACCATGCGCAACGCACTACACCCAAAATATGATATGGAAAGACTCTACATGAAAAGAAACGAAGGGGAAGAGGACTGGTAAGTATAGTAGATTGTGTGGAAGACTAAAAAAAAGAATTCGAGAAATACATAACTCAGAACACGAAAAGGCTAATCATCGCAGCAAGAGACACCGTTCCAACGAGCTACTCGGGGAGCACTGAAACCAGAAACAAAACGACAAGAAAAGAACAGTTGGAAGAAAAACAACTACACGGATGCTTACGAAGACTGACAATAAACCAACGAAAATAGATAGGCATGGCTAAGAAAAGGTCACTCGAACAGAGAAAATGAATCTTTACTGATAGCTGCACAGAAAAATGCTATTAGGAAAAAACACACTAAAGCTAAAATAGATAAAACCCAGGAAAATAGTAAATGCAGACTGTGTGGACAAAGTGACGAAACAGTAAATCATATAATAAGTGAATGCAGGAAACTAGCCTAAAATAAATACAAGAAGAGACATGACTGCGTGTGAAAAGCAGTACACTGGGAACTGTGGACACGATTGAATTCCAAATACGCAGAAAAATGGTACAAACATAAACCAGAAACAGTACTGGAAAACGAAAAACACAAAATCCTCTAAGGGTATGGGTATAAAGACAGACAAATTCATACAAGCAAAAAAACCTTGATGTTATCATAATCGACAAGAACAGAAAATCTTGCAAAATCGTGGAATTCGCCGTTCCAGCAAACCACACAGTCAAGATCAAAGAGACAGAAAAACGAAGCAAATACATGGAACTAGCCATAGAACTGAAATGAATAAAGAGCATGAAGAAAATCAGTATGATATCAATAATCGTAGTAGCACTAGGAGCAGTCCCAAACAGCCTGGAGAAAAGACTGGGAGAAATTGGAAGCAAAGGGATCCCTGAGACCATACACAGGACGGAAATGATAAAAACAGCTGCAATCCTAAGGAAAATCCTTGAATGCGGAAATCAACCCGCATAAACTATTAACGGTACATAGTCACATTGAAATATTTACAACAGGAAGAAAACAGAACCACACTAAGAACATCACCTTACAAATAAAGGAACAGAAACTGCAAGAAATATCACATTATTATCTCCCTCAATAAATCATAGTGGACTCAGCTGACACCAGACTAAATGAACCAATAAACATAAATTGCAAGAAACAACACCATAAGCAAACAAAAGAAATGGTGCCGACCTAGGTTGACACCACACAAAGTATTTGTAGAGGGTCAAAAAGGATTAAGAGATCGAGGAGGGACAGCACAAACCAGACCTCCACCGGAAGAGTGTGGAAAGTGCTGGGACCTAGTGGAGGCTTATTGCCACCCAAAATCCCTGTGAAAACTAATAGTTCTTACCAGCGAGTAATCAATAGAAAGCGGCTGTTGCGAACCGCAAAGTTAATTTGCGGTGGTTATCGAAAAGAAGTGGAGAGTACTGGAAGTCTGTGGAAGCTTGTTGTCACTCAGACTCCAGGGAACACCATCGGTTGTTGTCGATGAATAATCACTGTCGATGACCTGATTGATAACCCCTAGTGAGTTATAATAATAATAAAGCAGGTGAACCCTAGTGAACTGAAACTAAAACAAATCTCATAAACCTACCCCCACACACACACACAAAATGATGGCATCAGCCTCAGCTGATACCACACAAAATATTCATGAAGGGTGAAAGAGGATGGAAATACCGAGGAGGCAGAGCACTAACTAGACCTCTACTTGAAGAATGCGAAGAGTACTGGGACTTAGTAAACCAAACTGCAAGATACATACATACACTTACTCCTAAAAAGACGGTTAGCATCTTAAAAAGATCTCCCGGTTAAAGTTTCTGAAAAAGCGGGGGAATTTCTGGCATCCGGTAGAATGCATTGTCCCTAGAAAAAAAACAAAAAGATAAGGAAATTGAAATTAAAAAGTGATGGTATGTTGGCGTTCATACGCAAATAAAAACATGATTGTTGACCACAAAGAATTGGCAGAGTACACATTACTAAAGCAGTAGTGTTTACGATGTAATCTAACTTACAATCTCACGTCAAGTCTATAGCAGTTTTTAATGGGGAGGTGTTTTATAAATTTAAATAAATTAACATTACATGATAACAAAAAATATTACATAAACATTTCTCTAAACTAAGTTATCTTTTTGGGATAATCCTCAAAGTATATATAAAGTGTATACTGTATGATTTTAAAGTAAATTATATTTGTTTAAAACATAATTTCTAATGTTTTTTACAAATAACAGAATACGTAAATACATTCATCGTAGTTACTTTCTCTCTGAGAAAATATTAAGGATCGTTTATTTTCTACGAAATTTCTAAAATATGCTTTCTATAAAGCGGAAGAAGCTAGGTAAAGATGGGAATTGTCATACCCAGGTACTGTACCAACACCGGTCAAGGAGCGGGTATATACTAGCGTTAATTTTAATAGAACTAATTAGTAGTATTAGTAGTAGTTGTGGTACTAGTTGTAGTAATAGTAGTAGTAGTTTTAGCATTAGTAGTAGAAGTAGAAGTAGTAGCAGTTCTAGTAGTAGTAGTGGTGTAGTAGTAGTAGTAGTAAGAATAATGGTAGTTGAGGGCGTTGTTGTTTTAGCAATACCAGTATTAGTAGTAGTGGTGGTATTTCTAGTAGTAAAAGTTGTAGGAAGAGGAAGGGTTTCATTGTTGTTTATAGCACACTGCGTGCACGAAGATGTATCGGAAAAAAGGGATGAAAAACAGCTATTTTAGGGGCTCAGTGCGCAAAAAGGGCACAGATAGAATCGGTAAAGTCAATGGGTATAGGGTTGGAAATTCTACTTGGGTGGCGATAGGAAGTGGGAGTGATGCTCATCAAAATTACAAAACTGGCGCCCGAGGCGAGTCGTGACACACGGAACAATAGCAACACACACACGTCCTCTCCCCGTTTAGGTCGTATCCCTTCATTCCACCAAATGTTCGATCTGCCCTTATTATGGAATGGAATCTTTGTCGATCCTTTCCTTCCTTTTTTGTTTCTTCGATTTGTTTACCTTCATTTTTTTTCCTTCGATTTTTTTACCTTCATTTTTTTTCTTTTCGTGTTCAGTACTTATGTTGTTTTTTTGTTGTTTTTTTCACTTCGTTGGCTTTTCGTCTTTTTTTTCAATTTTACCATTTTTTGTTAGTTTTGTTTTATTTTTATTTTTACCTGTTCTAATTTCGTCCTTTTTTTTGGTATGTTATTAAATTAAGTTTTCTTCTTCCTTCGATTTTTCTCGGTCTTTTTGGCTTTGGTTATTTTATTCATGTAAAGGTATTACCCCCGCCAAGAAGGTTATGTTTTCGGCCGAGTTTGTCAGAATGTTTGTGTTTTAGTTGGTTTTTGTACAGCCTAAGAATCAACATCGCTTTACTAATCGCAACCTAACTCATAGACTCACTAGAAGAATACCACTCGCAGAATGGCTCAAATTAATTTCCCGAGCATAAAGTTTAACACCACTTTTATGTTCTCTTTCTGAAGATTAAAAGAAAGATGTAATGATACTAAACATTATGTCGAAAACCCTTATACCAATTTCTTTGAAAATCGATTAAATCATTTTGATTCAAGAAACTGTCTATAATTTAAAACTTAAGCTTAATGGGGTTTTAAGAAGAAATTGAAATACAAGTTACCTTCTGTATTAGATTTCTAATGTCTATGAATCAAATTTCATGCAAATCTGAAATATTTGAATTTTCAAAAGAGCGGTTG
Source organism: Sepiola atlantica (assembly GCA_963556195.1). Lineage (NCBI taxonomy): Eukaryota > Metazoa > Mollusca > Cephalopoda > Sepiida > Sepiolidae > Sepiola > Sepiola atlantica. Next base: position 54,508,077 of record OY744544.1, on the reverse strand, counting down.
TGCCCATGTTAGTCTTCGTCTAAACACATGAAAGCAACTGATATTTGGAAAACATTTATTAATTGATGTGTACTATATATTGTGAACATTTAACAACAATCAGAGGTATCTGAATTTGCACGAAGGGTGTCCACCTAATCGTTGAACCCGTTGCATTAAACTTAATTAAACTAAATATACTTATATTACACACACTAACGCCTGACAGCCATCTTACAAATTCATAAAGATCAGTTCATTAGTTTAGTAGTCAATCCAATGCATAGAAATATATAAACATATACACAGCCCTAACTTTATATTCATTTACATACTAAATGTTTACATATACAAACAATCATGTGCCCATATTACTCGTATTGCTGAAAATATATATTTAAAGATGCATAGTCAACGGTTCCTTTGTTAAGGAGTTCAACCCGTAAAATGATATATATATATATATATATATATATATATATATATATATATATATATATATATATATATATATATATATATATATATATATATAGGGTAATATATTATTATTATTACTTTATCATTATTATTATTTTTTTATGTATATATTAGTGATATTTTAAGCTGAATTATTTCGACACTTGATTATTGGGGAAATGGTCGTATAATCAGTACCATTGGAGAGCCATGAATATTAAAACTGTCCTGTTTTTAAATCTCCGAAACAGTTACATGGTAAACAGCTGATGATCCCCGTGTTAATATTAGACGCTTAAGGTTTCCTGTTTTTGTTTCACTCTTAGATAATTAACCTCCTTTTTTATTTTTATTTTTTATTATTTTTTATTTAATTTTTTATTTTTTTTTTTTATTTATTTATTTATTTATTTATTTTTTTATTTATTATTTTTTTTTTTTTATTTTACTTATATTTTTTCATTTATTAATTTTCCAACGAATGTTAAGTCTGCAATATCTTGGATTTAGTTAGTTTGTCTGGGAATTTAAACTGCCTTTTACTTTTTTTAATTTTTTTTTTTTCTTTTTTTAATGACTCAAAGCTTCGTTAGACTATATATATATATTATAAACATTTACCTTATTTTGTATAAATCCAACCTCTAAATGTTAAAATTTACAAAAAATAATGGTGTGCCTATGTTACTCACAATGTTGCCTACAATATATATTCCAAAATTCATAATGATGTGTTTATTAGTTTGGAAGATTATCCTATATATAGGAGTTCCGGTGTGTTTCTATCATAGGTGGTTGGCTGCGGCGTTGTTTGATTGTGGAAATAATTATATTATATATATATATATACATATATATATATATATATATATATATATATATATGCATGGGAATCAACATACACTTACGTTGGTCATTATTTATTATCTAATAATTGATCGTTTTATTTTATTCAATTTCCTGATTTATTCGTTGACTTTATTCCTTAACTTGTTCTCTCTTTTCAATCTTTTTCTTCTCTAGTTTATTCTACTCTCGTATTTTCTTATTCTACTAATTTTAATCTAACTTTATTCATTCGATTGTATAACTTTGTACCAAAATCGTCACAAGTCGTCATATTTATAATATTTGCCAAGTACCAGTTTATTAGTTTTTATCGCTTAGTACTGAAAATGTTTGAACTTGATTTTGTCCAATTAAAACTCAAGGAACATTTGCATAAGGTTTTATTACTCAGCAAAAATTCATAACGCATATGTATTTCCTTTGGTCTGATACAGACTTGAATATGTCAAGTGGACTGTAAACTAATGTCAAAGCCACATCATGCGCTTCATTGCTGATCATGAATTATTTGGTAACATCAGTATCGTAGAGTTGCGAAATCTCATGTGCATCCCATCAATACCCTTTGTCATCAAATGAAAAGTCTTGAGATTGGTTGGTCACGTTGAGCCTTCCAAAGTAGTGCTTTGCAAAATGTGCGTCGAAAAGTAGACTAAAGAAAAGATGGATATGCAACGTTTGTGAATGGACGAACATGAACATACACCAAACGAATGCCTTGCCCCTAGATTGTAGGACTTGAAAGACACTCAGCTGTTAGTGCGCATTTCAGCTGAGAAAACGTTTGATAAATACTCAACCATATTATGTGCTATATTTATTAATATTATTTATACAGGGTAACCCGCAAAGAATAACACACACATAACTCGTTTATGAAATTTACAATCTTAGCTTAAATCCAACGATATTTAGTACAAAGCAGCTTCAGTCTATGTCAGATTTGCCGACTAAGTTTCAGTTGTGAATGTCAAAGATTATTCGTTTTTTACCGAATTTCAACGATATTATCTAGATTGTTGTAAGCAAACCTGAACACGACATGAAAAATGTCAATAACTCTGACACACATCTTTCTTATTTGTACCCTGGTTTGCTTCTTGATGGACTTCTTTGGTTCAGAAATAGACATGGAGTCTTTTTGATAGACATTCTATTTAAGATAACCTTACAGACAGAAGTATTGGGTTGATAATTTCTGATCAGTGTGAAGTCTATTCAGAATAAAACCTCCTACTAATGATACGATTACAGAAGTATCCCTGCATATAATTTAACGAGAATAACATAAAGATTGTAGGGTATTCATAGCTGGAACTTGCTGGACAAGTCAGGCATAGACTAAAGTTTATTTCTAGTAAATATGATTAGATCATTTTACCTTTGAGGAGAAGTTGGCCATGAGGGTTTTTTCTTGATAGCATTCATGGACAGATATCATCAGTGCTACATAACCACTTCCTACCGGATAGGCCCCGCTACTTCAGAAACGTAGTAGAGGAGTGAGGGCTGGAACTGTTAATTAGTAAACTCCTGATGATGGTGTAGTGCTGGATCCAGTTGCGAAGCTGTTAGCTGCGAGACAACAAAAAAAGATCAAGCGTTATTCAAATCCTTACAAAGATTATTGGTTTGTAAAAGGTTTTGTGAAATCAATTAAAATTATTTTGGTGTCATATTTGAAGGAGGGGTAACTGGTATTATCTGGGCTGATCTACCTCTTTCAGGAATAAATGGGCTTACCCAGACATAATAAATACAGTCACAACGGGCTTCGAATCATTCGATTGTCGGTTCAGTCATGTAATTTCCATACTGAACTGACGTGTGCACATAAAAACACAAAACATATATATATATATATATATATATATATATATGTTTATTGAATGATATATATATATATGTGTGTGTGTGTGTGTGTGTGAGTCTATGTGCATACTAGACTTATCTGTGACCCGTTGGGTCACAACAACTACAACTATTTATTCTTCTTTGATTTCATTTGCAAATTCATAAACAATACATATGTCTTGAAACATCATTCTTAAATAAGTAAAACTAATAAGTCCCTTTATTTCTATTGATCAGTATTGTTTATTCACTAGTAATCTTCACATAACTAATCGGTAATCAGTTTTCTGAACACTAAAAACGTGTCATAATTTCGGGCATTATTTGTTAATAACGCACTCAAATGTTATTTGTTAATAACGCACTCAAAGGTTATTTGTTAATAACGCACTCAAAGGTGTTTTGTTAATAACGAACTCAAAGGTTATTTGTTAATAACGCACTTAAAGGTTATTTGTTAATAACGCACTCAAAGGTTATTTGTTAATAACGCACTCAAATGTTATTTGTTAATAACGCACTCAAATGTTATTTGTTAATAACGCACTTAAAGGTTTTTTTTTAATAACGCACTTAAAGGTTATTTGTTAATAACGCACTTAAAGGTTATTTGTTAATAACGCACTCAAAGGTTATTTGTTAATAACGCACTCAAATGTTATTTGTTAATAACGCACTTAAAGGTTATTTTTTAATAACGCACTCAAAGGTTGCGTCACTCTTTAGCCACATCAGGTTTTAATCTTATTTTTTTCTTTCTTTTTGTATGAAGGAATCGTTTTCTTAAACAAGACCTTCAATCGTTCGTGTTGCACTTCCGTTTCGTTATAGACCCTTATTTTAATATTAATTTTCTCCGTTTCATTTTTACTCTTTTTTTCTATAATCATTTTTTTTATTGGATATTTACCTTTCTACTTTTTTCTTTCTACTATCGATATTTACTTGCTTTTCGTTCTATTTAAAAAATATTTCCGGCATTTTTTCTATTTTTCACCATCATTTTTAAACATTGTTGTACCTTTTCTGGACTTAACCTTTTTGTGCCATCCGTTTTTCAGCGGAACTTTCGTTCCCTTTTTTCCGCGTTGTTCTTTCCTGTATCGAAATCTCCCAAACGTTCTCCTTATTACCATTATTCAGGATCATGAATTTTTCGGGAAGGTATTTTGGAGTGAGTCGTGTGTTTCCTGCGTTCAGCCGTCTTTTATTTGGGGTAGGAATGCATTCCTTCGTGTTTTGCGTCGAGAGCGATTGTTCGAACGTAACGGAATGGGGCAAGGTTGGGATATCACAGGTATTGTAAGAAGCAGAAGCAAGGCTGGTGGTGGGGAGGAGAGCAAATGAAGTCGGGTAAAAGATAGAAGGGGGAATAGGAAGGAGAGAAATGGTAGGGCAAGAGGTGATGAAAGAACGAAGTCATTAAATACAAAAAAAAACACAGTAAGAAAATAAAAGAGATCGAGAAAGAATAAAAAGATGAAAGGAAGTAGAAAAATAGAATTAAATAAAAATAAAAAAACAAAGATGAAAAGTGATATCAACATATAAATTTGGGGAGAGGGAGATCGTCGGTTTGAAGGTAACATAAAAGCTAAGAAAAACAAGAAAATAAGAAGAAAAAAGGAAGAAAAAGAAAGAAAGAAAAAGAAAATAAGAAAAAATAATATTTGTAAACAAGCATCAATCTGTGAGTCCTCCTTTTAAATATTCACAGCAAGAACTCTTCCTATCATAACTGCAAAGAAAGTTCCTAACTTCCTTCGTATACATAACACCAAACAGAATTTCCATGAACAGAGCTTTTCCCCAAGAATTTCCTATCTGTGGACGACCGAGTTGTAGCACACATGGAGCACGTCTGTAGTTATACAGAAGTGCTTCCCTGTGTGCTACAACCATGTCGTATTCAATGTCAACGAATACTTGTCATAAACCGCTTGCATTCGTAATAAATTGTGTTCATTACAATCATCATTTCTAAGCTATCTAATAATAGTCTTAATCATTAAACTAACAATCGTTTTTAAGCCATCTACTAATAGTCTTATTAAGTCAACTAACAATCTATCTCAGAAGGAAATGCAATCGTTCAGTATATCTGAAGTTTTTTCTGAGCATTCTAGTGAAGTTCAGCATCATTGGACATTGATGAGGGATTTTAGAAAAAACAAATAAAGAGTCGGTAGCTTCCAGCATCATCACTGCAAGAACTGGGGACTTGTCTCGCTAAATAACGATTCACAGTTTACACGTTCAATCGTAGGCGGGTTTGTCTTTTTCTTCCTTATATGTTCATGGAGTGTCTGTTCTTGAAAAAAAATTTATTGGATTTTTTCTCATAAAATCTTTCTTTCAGTTCATACATTAGATTCATTTCTATTTTTACTTCTCGTAAGGTCAATTCTCTCTATCGCTCCAAACACTTTCGCACACCTGATGCTATAAACTGTCTCTACAAATTGACTATGAGACCTTGTATTGAGTACTATTGCTATATTTGGGTTGGGTAATCACTGTCCACATTGAGAATTCGTGATAAGGTTCAGGAACGTATCTGTAAGTTTTTCTTCTCTGCAACCTTTCTCTATCAAACGTGATGTTACTATCCTCAGATATTTCTATAAATACTATTATAGGATGTGTTTTTTAGAACTGTTTGTTCTATTCCTTGCTTCTTTTGTAACAGCTAATTTGACTCGTTGTTTTCGTGGTCTCAATTCGCTGTTTTGATACGTCATTGCAATACAACTTATTTCAGTAGCTTTTTTCCAAGAACTGCTAGCTTGTAGAACTCTCTTCCTTCTGCTTTTTCCCTACTATCCATAATCTTGGTCTTTTCAGGACTAAGACCAATAGAAATGTCTACTCTTTGCAAGAATCATATTTCGTTCTTATTAGCTTTTTACATCAAGTGGATGTATTCCTTGTCTAGAACGATTTCTACAAAAATACCTCGTAAGCTAGTTACTGCTGTAGGTTATATTAAAATAAATGTTGTAGCATTTGGATTATTCCGACTACTGTTCTCATCTTGAATGTTATTTTCACAACGTTTCAGCCGATGTAACCATCCGAACTTCTTCAGTCGAACTCGGGATCCGTACGGAATTTCAAACGGAGCCCTTTATTTAATCCACCGGGGGGGGGGGGGGCTTGCACTCGTTCCGTCAGCCATGAGCGGATAGAAGTCATAAGTAATTGGTAATTGTATTCTTAGCATTGCCCACACTGAGGATTGAACCTTCAACCTCCAGAAGAATGTCACTTAGAACTGATTATTACTTAGCAAGTATATCGGTTATTCCAGACATCCAGCGGAGCATTTTGATTTCCATAACACAGAATCTTGACTTCGCCTTTTTTTAAATCCGTAAGCACTCGGAGCTGTACAAAACGACGGCCCTCGCAACAGTTCGGTAGATCTGCGTCTGATTGGCAACCACGCCTCCACTTTTCCTCCAGGAACTCTGGCGGCAGATGGAACTACGAACATGACAGAGTATTGTATTATGTCGTATTATCGTGGATTTTAAATTTGTTGAATTCTGTTTTCAAATAAATTAAGTTTCACAAGGTGCGTGTAAGATCTTTCTTTTTAAACATCTTTCTATTTACCTCTATCACTTTCTATACATATATCTCTATTTTTCACTGTACCCCCTTTCTTACTCTTTTTTCTACCTCTCTCTCTGCCTGCCATTCTCTTTCTCCCTGTACCTCTCCCTGGGAAAAGAAAGAAAATAGATAGTAGGAAGAACAGACGTGACTAACTGATTGACCTAATTTCAGGGTTGTGTTTCAAACAACTACAACTAGGAATGGAAAAGTATTTAATTTACCCAGATGCACTAATGTAGTGTAGGTTATCTCACGCGTATAATATTGCAGTATTCTGTTTTTACCAGAAAAATGTCGGAGTCGCACTTAAATCGCAGTTTACGGCTTTCCTTTGTATATGTAGACTACCATAAAGACCCGACGTTGCTCGTGATGGAATGAGGATCACTATCATGTACTTTTGCACTCGGCCCATAACATCATGTTACTTTATTTGTTTTTACTGATCTCTTTCTCCCGTTTGCCCCCCTAATATAGTCGGAAGAAGCTGAAATGTTGGACACTCTCTGAATTTGTGTCTTATACGTATGGTTTAAATCCAATTAAAATCGAATTTACGGATTTGAAGTTTTAAGAAAGTTCTTTATCAATGTGTCACTTAGGGGTAGGATATACTAATATATTCAGCGTATAAAGGCTAACGTATAGATTCGAGACAACTTCCGTCATCTTCTCTAGAGAATCTCATACATATAATATATATTTTATCAAAATAGGATATATTTAAAGTTTAATAAGAGGTTCGACCCCTTTCCCCTTAACGTGGAAGGGCACTTAACGATTCGGGACCTCTCCCATTGTCTTCCCCCAAAAATGTCATGCATATGATTTAAATTTCATAAAAATAAGATATATTTGAAATTTTAAAGGGGATTATGCAATCATATCTCCTTTTGAGGCGCACTTACAGATTCGATAAAACTTCCATTATTTTTCCCGCAAAGTTTTACATAGGTATACACTTGTACATTTTTGTACATTCTCTAAGTTTTCTTTCTATAGGAAAGAGAAAACTCACACACACGTACACATATGCATTAAGTTTAATATATATATATATATATATATATATATATATATATATATATATATATATATATATGTATGTATATATACAGGGTGGTTCATAAGTCACTTCACTTAGCTATTTAAAATGATTACCATATGAAGCACAAACATACAACGAAGTTTTAATAATTGTTATCTTACTCTCTAATTACTGCTATTTGTTATTTTTAATTTGTTCGTTTATATATTTGTTTCTATATATATTTATTTCATAATCAATCAAATATGCTACAAAGAGTCGTAAATTCCTTGCAAACAAAATGGAGCTATGCATGCAGAACGAAGGTGGAAATTTTGAAAATTTGCTGTAATTTTAAACTCACATAAATGAATTTGTTGAATAAACTTTCTGTTTTGTATTACTTTAGAATTTCCAAAATAAATAGCTAAGTGACTTATGAATCGCCCTGTATATATATATATATATATATATATATATATATATATATATATATATATAGAGAGAGAGAGAGAGAGAGAGAGAGAGAGGGAGAGAGAGAGAGAGATTACGGCAGATTAATGAAAATGAAAAAAAATAGCACAGTATCGTGGATGATTTTGATATTGCACTTAGGAAAAGATGTTACTATGTGTTTTCTATTATGTTTAAACTTTGTTATTTAAGGCGAAGCAGCCAATAAGTTTAAGATTGTATTTTAAAGTTTGTTCTAAACTTCTAAATCATAAAGTGTTGCGTTTCACGATTAATTGCACGTATGAAATGTTACGACAATTTTTTTCAAAAGTAGTTGCGACAATTTTTATGATTTTGCACTGTATTGTATCTTATTCGATAGACCGCAGAAGTAGAATGACAGACAAATAAAACATTTATATATATATATATATATATGAATAGATGAAAGGATAAAATAATCCGACGGTATGAAATTAAAATAGAATAAGCGGAAGACCTAAAAAGCTCAAGGTTTCGCCCAACTTTCGTCTTTTGTCATTTTTTGCATTTTTTCGTTCGCTCTTGACAAAGCCCATATAACATTGGGCGAAACGTTGAGCTTTTTAGGTCTTCCGCTTATTCCATTTTAATGTCATTCAGGACCGGCAGAAGAGTTATAAAAGTGGGGGGGGCTCTCCTAAAAAGTGGGGGACCGGTTAAACACATGCATATATAACTATTATTGATAACCGTAAAGTGGGGGGCCAAGTCAAAAAGTAGGGGGCTTGAGCCCCCCCCCCCCCCCGGTGCCGCTGTCCATGTATATAACCACAACTTGGCGTTACCCAGTAGTGTATTTACTTACTATTTATTTTGTTTGTCTTTTAAAATTATGAACGGATTTTTTCAAAAATTATCTTTTGTTTCAATTTAAAACAAAAGTAACTACGCATGGACAAATATAGATTTACGTCATTTTTTAAGATGGCGGTCATTAGAAAATAATTCTGACCAATACAAAGTATTCTCTGGAGAAGATTAAATGTAATTACATTTTTTTTTGTTAAAAAACATGCTGTAACGATCCACAAGAAAACTGACCAGAATCAAATAAGGATATTGTAGGAAGACATCTATAGATTTTTTAAGAAACAATAAAACGCCTTTATTATATATATATATATATATATATATATATATATATATATATATATATATATATATATATATATATATATATATATATATATATTATGTGTATATAGATGTGTATATATATATATATATATATATATATATATATATATATATATATATATATTCTAAAGCGATTATGTATTGAAGCTGGGCTCATTGATATCATTTTCTTATGTGCTTAAGAATTACTTTTATTTACAAACATGACTACAAATGGGAGTTAGATCGATTCTTAAATTGTTAATATCCGACCTGTTGTGATATTGAATATTAAGTATCTGGATTCGTTTTCTTATTAACGTTATAAGCAATCAGTTACTGATCGATAGGTACATTTTAAACGTCACTCATTTCTCACTACTTTGTATCCGTATACACGTTCGCTTACTAGAAAATCCAGCACATGACAATCCAACTTATTAAAAGTATTATCTCTATATTCATATAAGTAGGAAACAAATTGACGTATGTGTGTGATTTTCTCCCCGCAACATAAGTATATAATAAAGTTATAAGTAATTAAACATGTAATTATTGATTTTTAATGCACAATTCGTCGAATATTACTTGAAATCACACATCCAATAGTGTAAAATAAAACGAAGATTTTATTAAAAAATAAAATTATTACGAGTAGAGCGATAGACCCAGCCACGGCGATTTACTCAACGGCCTTGGTATGTTAATTACGCGCGACTCCGGGGACAATCGTGAATTCACTTGGCTTTACGACCGCATCTCTATCGCCACTATTTGTAGAAACGCATTGAGCCTGCTCTCGGCCTGCCACGCCAGCAGGACATCCGATGAAACAACTTGATACTTGCTTATTGGTTTCGGAGAGGAACATTTTATTAATTAATTTGTATTTGCCTTCTCTTTAATCAATCGAAAAATGTAACATGGCAATTTTTCAATTTCCAATATATTTTCATTTTACCTGCAACAATGAATTTCAATTTCTAAATATCTTCATCATTTCGATCGTACGGAAACAGACAGCTTCAACTTTGCTGTATTCGTCATGTAAATCATCAGAAGGCATTTCGGTTTTTATTAATTTCTCTTTCTCACTCAGAAAACCTAAGGCCGTGTCTCCTTCCCTGTATTCGTCACGTAAATCTTCATTTCATTCACTTTCCCTACGAACTGCCTGCTGATATTGTAAACACAGTTGTTATCGTTAGCAAGAACTTTCACGTTTAGATTCTAAATCCGAACACTTGATGATTTGCTAATGTGACCAGCTGTGTCAGATATGTTTCTCCTGAATCACGGTATCGACAACTTATCGTAAGAGAATTTTTAGAGCTAATGTTTCTTCTTTGTGTATATATCTTCCACCTTGCCAATTACCAAGAAAACTATATATTTATAGAGGAGTATTGCTTCGTGCGAAAGCGAAGCCATTATGTTCTTCTACTCATATATATATATATATATATATATATATATATATATGAAGCAATCCAACAAAAGATATAAGCGTCAACTAATATCTTATAATTAGTGAAACATCCGGATAAAAAAACTGAAGCTCAATATACTGGATAGAGCATTAATATTATAATATAAAATGAAGTAATAAAATAAGGTGTCAATCAAATTTTATTACAATTCAAAGTTCATGCAAAGCATCCTTAAGTCCTTAGCTCATGAGTTTTCAAAGATAATTCTTCTCTTCAGAGGACCATTACCGCAGTTATACTACTACGGGCAAATAAATCAAAATAATACAAAAAGTCCAATCAAAGTTCCGAGATCCCAACATGTGCAACTCTAATCAAATCCAAATTCGTTTGTATTATTTTGATTGATTTATTTATTTATCATTAACATTGAATATGGACACATTTCGCGACTGGATAACTTTGCCGGCCCCTTCAATTTCACATATTTGGACTGCTGTTTGTATCTTGGAGTAATGTCCTTCCTGATTATGCTTCTCCACTTGTATGACTTGGATGGACTGTATGGATTCAACAAAAGTATGTTTTTGGATTGATATGTTTGATGTTATGTATTTTTATATATTTGTGTATATAATTTTATATATTTTCAAAGCGTAATTTTATTGCCTGTAGTAGTATAACTGCGGTAATGGTCCTCTGAAGAGAAGAATTATCTTTGAAAACTCATGAGCTAAGGACTTAAGGATGCTTTGCATGAACTTTGAATTGTAATAAAATTTGATTGACACCTTATTTTATTACTTCATTTTATATTATAATTATAATATATATATATATATATATATATATATATATATATATATATATATAGAGAGAGAGAGAGAGAGAGAGAGAGAGAGAGAGATGGAGAAAGAGAAAGAGTGTGTGTCAGGTGGTATATGAAAAGAAATCAAATAAAGTGCTCGATCATATAAGAGAGCTAATATAATTTATATGTAATATAGAGTATCTAAATAAAGTATATATGTATATGTATATATATATGTATATATATACATGTAACATCATTTATGATGCAATATATACACAAAACACACACACACACACATATATATATATATATATATATATATATATATATATATATATTTGATTTTATTCCATTAATTGCGACAAAACAGGTTTTCTTTCATTGGTGCGAGTAGCTACCAAATCATCGGGCGAAAGGAATTCAAATGGCATAAAATTTTAAGTTCACTCTAACGGGAGATTGAAAATTGAAAATACATTGGAGGGGGAGGGGGATAGAGTTGGGGCTTTGTCTATAACGGCGACATGGGACATGAGAGGGGAGGGGGGGGGGAGGACTCCAACAAGTCGTGTTTCAAATTATTACGTGGGAGGTTTTGCACGTGTCAGTGCTGTGTCAATCTCAATCTCGGCCGGGGTGGGAGGAGGGGGATGGGGCGACGGCCGGAGTGAGTTAAATTTAAAATGAGAATTATGGTTACAACCGTCATTCTCATTTTATTTTAATTCTAATAAGTAATTATCATGTGGATAAAAATGTTTGATAATTTTAATTTAGGGTATTAATTGCTACTTTTGCATTTTATTTATTTTATTTTAATGTTTTGTTTACTATTTGTAGTGAATTTTGTTGTGATTATATTTTTTTATTTATTCCCTCTACTTTTTTTATATTTTTTTTTATTTTTTTTATTTTTTTTATTTTTATTTTTTTTTTTAAATTGTGATTATATTATACCGAGATCAATACTAGTGGAATCATTTTATAAGAGAGGTTTTCTGGTGTTACCAGTCTTATCAATAACAAAACCGATTATGCCAATGGTAACGCCTGCCAATCATGCCTACGGTAGTCGCAGTGATAACCGCCTTATGTAAAAGCCTTAATAAAAATGAAATAAAAAAATAAATAAAGATAAATATAAATAAAATTAGAATAAAAATAGAAATAGAAATAACAAGTTTGTAAGAATATTAATAATAATAATAAAAATAGTAATAATAATAATAATAATAATAATAATATAAAAAATATAATCACAACAAAATTCACTACAATTAAACCAGTGGATCAATACCGCAGAAACCATAAGCTGGTTCAATAGAATTAGAAATAAAGATAAATGCTCTTTCATACAATTCGATATAGTTAATTACTACCCCTCAATAACCAAAGCACTCTTCGAAAATGTCATAGAATTCGCCACTCTCCTCTCTAATATCTCGGAAGACGAAATAAACATAATCAAAAAATGTCGAACCACAGTACTAATAAATAACAAAGAACAATGGACAAAGAAAGACCATTTCTCTTCATTCGATGTATCTATGGGCTCTCTTGACTCTGCCGAGGTAACAGACTTGGTTGGCCTGTACTTACTATACAGCCTAACAAAAGATCTTGAAGTCGATTCAATCGGCCTCTACAGAGATGATGGCCTAATGTACGTGAAAAACACAAACGGACAAAAATGTGAACAAACCAAAAAAATAATATCCAAAGAAATGAAACGAATAGGCCTAAAGGCTGAAATAACATCAAATGTTAAACAGGTCAATTTCCTCGATATTACCTTCAACCTCAATAGAGATACTTATGAGCCCTATGCTAAAGATAATTCCTACCCCCTTTATGTCAACCCACTATCTAACCACCCTAGATCTGTAAGTAAACACATCCCAGAATCAATTAGTAGAAGGATTAGCAACAACTCCTCCAATATAGATATCTTCAATAAACATAAGAACTTTTATAATAAAGCACTAAAGGAGAGTGGATACAAAAATACCAAAATAGAGTATATTCCAACTACACAAAATAACCCTAATAGGAACAAAAATAGAAATATGAAAATTATCTGGTATACACCTCCATTTAACAACTCAACTAAAACCAAAATAGGGAATAAATTCCTGAACTTAATAAACACTCATTTCCCCAATAACAGCATACTCCATAAAATTTTCAATAAGAATACACTAAAACTCAGCTATTGTTGTGGTGACAACTTAGAAAAAATCATAAAAAAGCACAACATGAAAATACTAAACACCCCAGTAACCTCAAATTCTAAAAGAACATGCAACTGTAATAACAAATCAAACTGCCCCCTAGATCAAATGTGCCTATCAACCCAAGTGGTCTATGAGGCATCTATCTCCTCAACTGAAAACCCATCCCAGACTAACTATTATATTGGTCTGGCAGGCAACAACTTCAAGGAAAGATTCTACAACCATAAACTCTCCTTCAACAACCCAGACCATCCTGGCCAAACCGGACTTTCACTACACTACCACAAAATAAAAACCAAAAAAGAAACTCCCATAATAAAGTGGAAAATCTTGAAAAAATCCAGCACCTGCAAATCAATAAACTCTCCATGTAGATTATGCTTAAATGAAAAACTGGAAATTATCCGCTTTAAGGACAAAAACAAACTCTTAAATAGAAAACAAGAGACATCTATCAACTGTAAACATAGTAGACTCTACCTCCTTAGCAACCCACATACCCCACCTTAACTCCACACCAACCCTACTTAACTTCAACATAAAATTAACAGTTTTTTGTTTTTGTTTTTTACAAAAATGAATGATAACATTAAACCCTCACTATACACTACCCCAAAACACACTATAACCCCCTACCCACCCACCCAAATTTACAACCCAATCCCACCCCAACAAGTCATGATGAATCTATAAATATATAACCACCCCCCCGAACTACCAATAATATCAAATCTCTACCTATAATGCACAGCCTCAATAACCTCTCAGCCATACTACCAATTCTAACATAAACCCATAACTAGGACAGCTATCAACACTGATATCACTTAGACTAATCTCAATTACTTAACCCCTCGATCACTACCTTGAAC
>OY744544.1:54458324-54490824 GCA_963556195.1 Sepiola atlantica | reverse complement strand
GTCGTCGTCGTCGTCGTCGTCGTCGTCGTCGTCGTCGTCGTCGTCGTCGTCGTCGTCGTCTGTAACCCAGGTTCTGTTCATCTGGTAATATGGTGATAAACCCACTCGGACGCTGATTTTTGTTCATATAAAATGGTATATTTGAAAAGTGAACCAGTCACATAAAACATCAGCGCGACTTGTGTACGCGTGAGAGAGAAATGCAGACAGATAGATAGGCAGATAGATCGCTTGTCACGTTACACCTATTTATATTGTACCAAACCTATCCTACACTTGCTGGGATGCCTCGGAGAACGGCCACGCGTTTCCGCTTGCTTAAGTTCTCAGTCAAAAAGAGACATAAAAACCCTGGTCGGTAATCGCACGGTTTCATTTTATTTGGCTTTACAGTCCCCTCTGTCCTAAGGTATTATTTGAACCTTTCAATCTAAACCCGGCTTTCGCTATGTAACAAAATAATTTCTATCAAAAAAGTAATTCTTTTGCCAATAGTGTAATATATTTTTGGAACTATAATCCAACTAAAATTAATAAAGAAATAAGAAAATTGCTGAAATAGAATTAGATATATTCATAAATAATGGTAAAAAAGAATAAATAACGGTCATTGTTGGGGACTATTAGATAAACTCTTCAACAGTATTTTACTTATACAATACAGACAAACAGAATGTGCTCCGATGAACGTACTACACGTGTACCCTCTCGGCGAAAATAAACTCCCACCAAGATTCAGTCATAAATGTTGTTAACTTGATAGTTAAAATAATGGAAACATTTATTTTCTTATTGGAATTGAATTTTATCCATGATCATTAGACACTAATTATGCATTATTTTGTAGATTCCAATTTCTTCTTAAGATTCATTATTAATTACATCTATCTAATATATATATATATATATATATATATATATATATATATATATATATATATATATATATGTGTGTGTGTGTGTGTGGGTGTGCGTGCGTGCGTGCGTGTGTGTGTGTGTGTCAGTCTTTATAAAAAATATGTATTTAGGTTTACACTTTTATGATTCCTGAAATTATTTGAAATTCCAGGGCCAATAATGTTGGGTTACAAGTTTTATAGAATATGTACGTTTTATTTATATTCCAATGACGAAAGGAAAAATCAATATATTACTATAATTTATATTTATTTATGTTTTTCAATTTCATCATTTTCAGACTTCGACAAATACCTGTATTGTTCCTTCGTCTTACAAACAAAATGTGTTTAACATCGCTGATCATCAGAGATATTGTTCATTTATTAGTACGGGAAAAACATCGAACAGAAGACAGGAAGATGCGAAAAACCTAAGAAGAAAGCTTGATGAAAATAATTGCAAGTTAAAGGCGTGAGGAAAATCAAATCAACAGTTGATATATATTTCTACATCCCCCCCCCAAAGATAACGTTCCACCCGACACTTCTGTTTTCGATCGATATGTTTTTTCCATTACTATTAAATCGAAAATGTCTATGATGATCAGTGATGTTAAATACATTTTGTCTGTAAGACGAATGGAAAAAAATACAGGTATTTGTCGACGTCGGAAAATCAGTAAATTGAAAAACATGAATAAATATTAATAATAGTAAAAGATTAAGTTTTACTTTGATCATTGGACTATAAATAAAAAGTATATATGCTCTGAAACTTGTAACATAACATTATCGACCCTGCAATTTCAAACAATTTCAGGGATTATAAAAAGTGTATACCTAAATATATAAAAGTTATGAAAATAAAATTATTTTTCAGTAGGTAATTGGAAATATGATTCAAAATATATACAAATATATATATATATATATATATATATATATATATGTGTGTGTGTGTGTGTGTGTGTGTGTGTGTGTGAAGAGAAGAAGGAAATGAGAAAAAAATTCGAATACTTGCCGTTAGTGAAAAATAATTATGATGTTAACTTTGAAGTATGTATTTATCTATTCTGTATCGCTTGACTATGAACACTGGCAAAACGAGAGTAAAATACACAGTATAATACAGTATTAACCTTTATACAGGATGACCCCCCAAAAAGGGCCTCATGTACACTTTATGTGATATCTCCTTTATTTATTCACCGATTGCCCTTATTTTACAGGACATAGCAGAATCAACGACCGTGAGTACACCAATACCTCTATGGGAGCTGGGACAAAGAGTACACTGTGTTAAATTTTACTACATGACAGGCTCGTTTAAGAAAACCCAAGACAGTGTCATGCATCAGTTCGAATGTGAAAAGGCTCCACCCAAAAGCAGAATTCAGAACTGGGTGGACCACTTCGAGAGGTATGGGACCGTGGAAAACCTCAACACTGCCAATGAGAACCGTCCAAGCCACTCGGGACGTCCCAAGAAGCGGACAGCCGAGCTGGTCGAAAGTGTGAGAGAGTCTCTCCAGGAGAGTCCGAAACGCTCTGTGCGTAAGCGAAGTCAGTCCCTCGGTATCTCCCGTGAGACTTGCAGGAGAGTGCTGGTGAACGATATCAGAACTTACCCATACAGAATACAGACGCTGAAGACCTTTACAGCCTCAGACAAGAAGCGGAGGAGCGCTATGGCAGTCAAGATGCTCGATAAGATCGAGGAGACACCAGGTTTCCTTAACCTCCTTTGGACCTCAGATGAAGCCCACTTCCATCTTGACAGAAAGGCGAACTCCAAGACAAATGTCTTCTGGGGGTCCTCCAGACTCAATGAAGTAGCCACCAAGCCCCTGCACTCTCCTAAGTGTACGGCTGCAATCTCGGTCAGAGGCATCATCGGACCAATCGTCATCGAAGAATCTGGCGCAGCAGTGACAGTCACCAAGGAGCTGTATGTGGAGGTACTCAAAACCTTCAAGAGTGAGCTCCAGACCCTCTACCCGTCGCTCATGAGCAAGTTCTGGTTCCAGCAAGACGGGGCAAGTTCTCACTCCTCAAACCTGTCCCGAGATTGGCTGAAAGAGAACTTCGGAGGCCGAGTTATCAGTCTCAAGACTAATTTTGAGTGACCACCCCATAGCCCGAACCTAAGCCCCCCCCAAATTTTTTTTCTTTGGGGCTATCTTATGGACAGGGTGTACATAGGGAAACCTAGAACCATCACGGAACTCAAGGAAGCCATCAGGGAGGAGATGAGAGCCATTCCCAATTCAGACTGTAAGAACGTCATGGACAACTTCGTTCTGCGCCTCAAGAAATGCACGGAGCTTAGTGGAGGCCATCTAGAACACATGCTGTTGAACGGAGAAAAAAAGGCCAAAGACCCTAGTGTTTTGATGCGATCTTTTGAATATAATAAACTAGTTATGACCAAAAATTCATTTCATTCAGACGAAACACTAGGAAACGAGGCCTAATTAGAGTTGGGGGGCGTTTTGGGGGGGGTCACCCTGTATACAAAAAGTAGAGTTCAAAAAGTGTTTGCTTTTGAGAAATTATGAGTGAGTGCATTGCACATTTTTTCTGCTTGACTGGGTTTTAACCACTGATAAAGCCTGCTCATTAACACCGTTGATATTTTAAATACTGAAATGAACAGAAACAATTGTTTGTAAATAAAAGTGTTTTTTAAGGAAATATAGAATGTTGTCCTCTAAAATACTATATGATGTTAAATTAAGAGCTTTGTTTGTACACTATTGAGCTACAACATAAAACTTTGTATTAATGTAAAAACTTTATATGACATCAAGGTCAGTTGCCTGTGTGTGAGTATGTTCAGCTAAAAGTTTTTTAAACGTATAAAATTAAACGCCACAAAGTTTACATATTATTGATTAGCCTTGCCCCGAATAGATAATATCAAAAATGTTTTTAAAAATAGTCATTTTTGGAGGATCAACTGACCCAGATTTCGTTAGGGGGTGAGGCTTGATTTTAAAGCAATTTTTTTGGTAAAGTGAAGTAACTCTGATTTTATATCAAGGAGTTAATTCCCTTAAGCCGATTAATCCATCAAGGGATATATATAAAATAGAGTTGACTGTATGTATGTGTATGTGTGTCCAGCTAGAGTGGAGTAGAATGGGTAGAGGAGAATGAGGTGGAGGGATGGGGGAAGAGAGAAAAATAGAGAGACGGATAGCGAGATGTGGAAATTTTAATACACATATGTAACACCTTTGCTCCGGGCAACGCCGGGTAGCCTTGCTAGTATATATATATATATATATATATATATATATAT
The DNA here is from genome assembly GCA_963556195.1 of Sepiola atlantica. Lineage (NCBI taxonomy): Eukaryota > Metazoa > Mollusca > Cephalopoda > Sepiida > Sepiolidae > Sepiola > Sepiola atlantica. Next base: position 54,486,621 of record OY744544.1, on the reverse strand, counting down.
ATATATATATATATATATATATATATATATATAAGCATTTGCGCATGCAAATTAATCGACGTGAGTGATAAGCGATCGTGCTGTCCTACCTCGTCACCCGCAGCAACTCGTGAGAGATCGTGTTTGAACTCACTTCTTCACGAATTAACTCGCTGTGTTGTTTATTATACAAGACGAAAGAAACAAAAACGGCCTTTACGAAAGAGCAATTAGATGACTTTTGTTTGTAACCTTCTTTGTTTCGTTTTAAATGGCCAGCCTTCTTCTATTTTATTATTTATTTTCTTTAAATCTCTATTTCTCTTTTCCTTTTGAATCTCCTTCATCGCTTTTGCAAGCCATTGCCTTAAAAAATAACATCTCTTTCATTTTTACTGTATTATTCCTTCCTCACATGCAGTCGTTCTGTTGTCTATTTATTCATCCAGAAACTCATTCATTAAATCGCTCATTCATTAATTGCATTCCATTCTGCTTTGATTAAAGACCGTGCATATTCAAGTATAAGTTGATTTCTTTAGATTGTACTTTTTCGGGCAAGGGTGTTCATAATGCGTTTCTATGGTTACGAATTCACAAAATAAAATTCGAAAGAAAAGCAAAGTATATGTGAAAAAAATAGTGGCTCGCAATTGTGAACTGATAATCTTATACACCATTTATTTTGCTTTCGTTGTCTTGTATTCATGTAAATATTGAGAAGCTTCCCGGTCTTTTTTTTTGCAGAATAATTGGTTGTTTACAATTTTGAACCTGCGTCGCCATACAACGTTTGTGGCGTGGTTTTCATCTACGTCTTCAAAATTTTGTTCTGGCCGTGTCGTCGCTTGTTTGAGAGATCACTGTGTGCACGTGCACTTGCAATCGCAGCATGTAAAAAAGACTCACACAATAAAAACACAAACACAGAGATATGCATTGAGTATTGATTTGTTTGGAACAGGCGTACGGGTGTCGTTGGGTTCGCTCCGCTGGCGTCGACTTTTGAATTAAGTTCCAGTATATCAACTCAGATATAACTGAGAGAATGTGTCTGTCGAGACCATCATAGTTGTTTGTTCAAGGTCATCTACTCGTCTTGGCCTTTTGGCTAAGATCAAGGTGTGGTATCTGTTCTGATGGATGCTGCACCCCATAGACTAGTAGTGTCTTGGCCTTCGGGGCTTGATTTATGCTGGTCTATGGGTCTGCCCTGTGCAGCGCTGGGAGGTCCACCTTCCAAGGCTTTGCCTCCCCTCTTAGGGGAGGAGTAAGTTTATTGCTTGCTGCCTGAGGTGCTCCTACCGGGGAATGCCGACGGGGCTACCCAAGCAATTTTTAAACCCCACTTTCCCGGTCACATCTTACTTGTGGGAGTAAGATAAAAACTGGCCTTGTGCTTAACTCCTGGAGAGGAGTAAATCAATACTCGTCAGCTAATCTCATCATTCCTCTTGACCAAACTTAACATCGCCCGAACTCTCATTCCTCAATATATCTACTTTCGACCGGGAAGCCTGGATGTCCCTTTTTTTCTCATTAACTCTCAACTGGTAACAAAAATTGACTTTCTCAGGTCACTCTCTCCATCGCCATCCGGCTACCCAAAACCTAACACCTAATGGTCAGGGTCTATTCAGTCTAAGAAGCTCAATATATTCGCAAACCTCCTTATCGCGTGTCCACTTATATCACTTCCTCATCGTTGCACGGTTGTCTCATTTTCGTGGGGGAGTCAAATAAGGAGGTTTCAGACTTCCTTAGCGTCAGCAGGGCCATGGTAGAAAAGGTCAGAAAGGAATTGAGTCTTTTATGATGCGACTACGATGTCCGCCATTGAAAAGGAAGATCAGTTTAGATGAAAAGCATATTTGGCTCCTTTCCCACACGATAAGGTAAGCACAATTTTTGTCAAATACAATGCAAACAAATGATTGATACACGCAAGGACGCTAATCAACGCGCACTGAAGCCGGATATACTGTAGTTCTTTATCGACGAGTAAGAAACTTCTAACAAGACTAGATAATCAACTGTTAACACAAAAGGTGTCGCGTTTCCACATTTAAAGATGTGTCAAATCATGCAGACATACTTTCCCGGGACAAACATGGTATTCCGTGTCGTCAGTAGTTAAGGTGATGTAATGTTAAGTCACTTTTTCACTCGTGACCTCTATATGAACGCTGACGGATCTATTCACATTCTAAGAAACGTAGTAAGACTCTAAATCGACAAGTTAACTACAGAAAGGTCATAGGTGTGAAAGCAAGACAGCACGTTGACACAACACTCTCGCACATAAAGACAAACATAAGCACGCAACAAATCTAGATGAAACGCATGCCAACACATTGACATAAACAGACTCTGAGTTCCGGCTACATTTTAATCATCACAAACAAATGTACACAATGGAAATCCCTTCATATTGTGGCTTTGTTAAGGGTCCGGAAAGAGAACAAGAACTCAGGATTAGTGAAAAAAGTATTTTGAAAAAAGGTATAATACAACAGATAACAAGAGTGGTCGAACGTCCGTCTTAATTAGCAGTATTGGACTAGGGTAGTTACAATACTGAAAGGCATGTGCTTTCAGTATTTATAGTGAGCGAAAGAGATTATGTCGTTTGTAAGGTAAGGTACGATAGCAACTCCATTTTCAAGCATTACTTCTTCAGGAGTAACAGTATCGTTTCTATTATGGATTGACGTTGTTCTCAGTCTGTTTGGGGTATCTGTTTGCTGAGAGTGTCGTATATGGTAACCGTAACTTCTTTCTGTGGAGTGCTGTCGGTGTTGTCTGACAGCCGTTTCCTAATTTGATCCAGGTGCCCCTTATGCGAGAACTCAGAGCATTGAATTATATGAAACAGTTTTCCAATTCTGTTTTCGATCATGCAAACAACTCTGACTCCCTCATGTGTCACGATTCAACGTCAGTTTTTAAATCTTTGCAAATTTGCTTTTGTTTTAGTAGGCTTTATTTCATTTCAGCAGGATATTCCTAGCCTCTATGAAAATCAAATTTGATACGATCCAGCTATTTAAGTAGTGTCCGAAGTTTTTTTAAATTCTAGACTTCTGATATCTTAGCACATCTTGAAACTTGGAATGAGTGTCTTCTTTACGTTGACCTTCATTTTCAAGATAAGTCACTTTATCTTGCGCAGTCTTCAGATCTTCTACGACATCTTTGTGCAGCAGCTTTAGCGATTCCAGCTCTTCCACAATAAAACTGTAAAATTCCCGTTGAGCATTTTTTTTCATCTTTTATTTAACCATTGGTTTATTCTCCGTAACCTTCAACTGGTTATCCAAAGAATTTGACTTGATTTTTGTCAGTTTGGTGTTAGCTATATGCAGCGTGAATTATGTGCCCTTATGTGCTTACATTTCTGCAGAAAATTTATTTTGAGTACTTTTCATATGATTTTTAATGGTGGAAACAAATTCTTATTTTAGTTTTCTGACTGGGTCGTCAGATTTTTTATTTTCTGGCAAAAAGTATTGATTGATAGCTACTTTAGTTTAAAATCTCTGCCAAATAAATAGTTATTATTTTTTATACGAGCATTTTAAAATTTTTGGTAGTTTCGTTGAAAGTAACGTTCGTAATAATTTAATGTTTAACCTTCCACCGTTCTGACTCTTTTGTTGTTCCTTAGCATGGTTGGTTTCTAACACCTTTTCCATGCATGTAGATTGATTATCCATACATCTGACCCACAATCTAATTGTGTACGTATTTTTTTATATTCATACAGTCCTGTTTCTTTATTTTTGTTGATTGAACCCGACTTTTATATCCTGTATTCGTTCTCTAATGTTAACTCTTGTATCAGACTTTATTACATGTTAGACACTTTTAAAACAGTATGGGGAATCCGTAACCCAATGAACGGATGCACAACGGAAACAGGGGGTGTTTTATATTTAAGATAGCTTGTTTTTGGCTGGAATTGTTTTTGAAGGCGAGCCAACAGGTGATTTCTGACGTATCTTTCTTATGTGACTAATACCCGACTCTTCAATATATTAAGAATCTTGTTTAACACTTACGCATCTCTTGAAGTCGTCTGATTTCTGCATCTCTCGCTGATATAAGTTCGTGCACAAATATTAGACATTTAAAGTTATCCACGCTTAGTTAAGCTAGTTTGAAATTGTCGTAGTGTTTACTAACGATTGACGCGAAAGTAGGATAATATTCGTAGTCTATTCTGAATAAGTTCATGCACTTCCACCTTTTTGTGGAAAACGGAAGATTTAGGGCTAAATAATTCTGTTAAAAGTTTAACAGCTTCATAAATAGTCAAGTCGCTAGTTTTTCAGGGTAAAATATAGTCCACAAATTTGGTATGTTCGGTTGTCCCTAATTTTCACAGCAGTAGGCGAACTTTTTTAAAGTCTGCCCAATTTTCACAGTCTATTTTGTATAGATCCTCATACCTTCTGAAATATGAAGCAAAGTGTTAATCCTTGTCTGGTGAATAAATGACATTGTCAATTGCACTTCAAACGGCATTTTGAGAAAAAGGATGTTCGTTCTGGTTGTATTTACCCCTATTCGACATTATTTGTAGTAATAAGTCTACAAACTGTTTCTGTCTTTCTTCAATTGTTTTATTTTGTTCCAGTAGTCTTTCTTCGTATTTTATTTTTTTTTTATTTTGTAACAGTAGTGTTTTATCGCTTTATTTTGTTTTGTTCTGTCTCTTCGATTATTTTATTTTTTCCAGTAAAATCTTTTGAAATCTTTCTTCGGTATTTTTTTGCTGTTGAAAAATAAAAGTATAAAAACTTTTTTGCCGAAAAAAAATAACAGTCTTTTTATTAAGTTTTTGAGTAACAGTAGATTATACGGTTCACACTTAAGTAAACAGAAAAAAATAAGGTTTGAATTTTTAGCCTCTTTCGGCGGTGGAACTTTTTTTCTTTTGGGGAGAAAATAAGTTTGTGTATTACAAATTAATACGGTGCCGGAATAGCAATAAAGACACCTCTGACTTTCTTCTTTCTTTGAGAGAAATAAGTTGGTTTCTTCGTAATAAAAAGCAAGGGACTCCACTTTGGTTAAAAATAATCTACCTTAATGACATCTTTTGGTACGTTTATGGTTCACCAGTAAAGTCTGTTTTTTAGAAATTTGGAGATATTTTGGTGAATTTGCCGTTTGTTTCTCGACGTTTTTTTTCTTTTTAAGGGTTTGCAAAAAAACCCTTGATATACCGTGTCGCCAGTTGTTGTGCCCTGGTTTTTGTAAACAAAGAATATTGAAAATGTAAAATAAAACAAATGGCAGTAGTTGTTGAACGTACGTCTTGACTGTCAGTATTAGACTGGGGTTGTTACGCCGCTGGTAAACATGTGATCCTAGTATTTATAGTGGTCGGAATAGTTCATGTAGTTTGTAAGATAAGGTATCATAACAATTATAATCTCGTAAATCACATCATAGACAACATCACATATATATATATATAGCCTCCACTTTTAGAGTACAACAACACAGACGCAAACACGAAACAAAACTCATTTCGTGGCACAACACCAACATCACAGAACTGAATAAAGATTTGGGTCCACTTAATGAATATGTGTACCACAATCCTGCAAACTGACCAATAACATTTTCATACAGGGGTGTGTAGTGGAAGAATTAAATATATTTTTACCATCAGCAATTTTCCAATTTTGTAATATGTTTACTTTCTTCATATTCTCACTTTTAGCGTATATAATATATATTTAATTTTACCATTTTCTCCATAATCATTGATCATCCATTTTATTATACTGTATTTTATTCTAGTTAATTTCGCTTAACATTTAGACAGAGAAAACCCTTTTACGGGTGTTTCAAAAGTCTTGGGAACATTACAAATGCGTATATCTCATGAACTATTCCAGGTAGAAAAATGAAACTGGTGCCATTTTAAAGCTTGCTTAATCAAGTTTTTGGTCATACTAATGATTTTCGTGTTATCTTTCCAGGTGCAGTAATGGCGTTCTCTAAACAAGACAAGGCATTTTGCGTCCTCCAATTTGCAAAGACTGAATCGTGGACATGTGTTCAGCGTGCATTTCGCAGGAAATTTAAAAAAGAAGCCCCTGAAAGGAAATCCATTGTCAGATGGCATGCTAAATTTGTGAAAGATGGGTGTTTGTGCCCAAGTAAGCGAACAGGTCGCCCTTCAACTTCAGAAGATACAGTTGAGCAAGTTCGAACAGCCTTTCAGCGGAGCCCCCGTAAATCAGTGAGAAGAGCCAGCAGAGAACTTCAGCTTGCTCCAGCAACTGTCTGGTGTGTCTTAAGGAAACGACTGCAAATGGTACCTTACAAGCTCAAGTTGGTCCAAAAGTTGAAGGACACTGATAAGCCACTTCGCCGTGACTTTTGCATTGCAATGCAAGAGAAGTTGGAAGATAACGGCTTTGATGACCGGCTTGTTTTTAGCGATGAGGCGACCTTCCATCTGAATGGCAAAGTTAACAAGCATAACACTCGCATATGGGGTACTGAGAATCCTCATGAACTTCTTGAGCACGAGCGAGATTCACCAAAAGTGAACGTGTTTTGTGCAATTTCCAAGAAAGGTGTCTATGGACCGTTCTTCTTTGAAGAGGCAACTATCACTGGTGAATCCTATCTCAACATTCTGGAAGACTGGTTAATGGCTCAGTTGGAACAAGCAGAATCTGATGACTTCATTTTTCAACAAGATTGTGCATCACCACACTGGAGTCTTAGAGTAAGGCAGTTTCTTAACACAAGGCTGCCTGGTAGATGGATTGGGAGATCTGGGCGAGGTGATGACGTTCTCATGCCCTGGCCTCCTAGGTCTCCAGATCTTACCCCGTGTGACTTTTTCCTTTGGGGCTTTGTCAAGCAACAAATCTATGTGCCGCCCCTTCTAAGAGATATTGACGAACTAAAGGCTCGAGTAACGGCAGTTGTGGGAACCATTGACGTCAAGATGCTGGAACGCGTTTGGCAGGAAATGGACTATCGACTAGATGTCTGCCGTGTGACGAATGGTGCTGATATTGAGCAACTTTGAAGATTCCCCACAAAACTTGAAACTTTAACCTTTCCAACGGTACCAATTTCATTTTTCAACTCCTAATAGTTTTTGAGTTATTAAAAATCGTTATGTTCCCAAGACTTTTGAAACACCCTGTATAACTCGTAAAAGAGTTTTCGCTGTCTAAATGTTCTTAACTGAAAATCTTTAGATTACAGTGCAAATAGAATAACCGATTCCACTAGCTCTCTCTCTCTCGTGCGCACGCTTTCTCTCTCCTCCACAGCAAAGCAATTGCTGGCTAAAAATGTGTTACTTTTTACTTTCCTGCCCCCCCCCCCCAGAACACGAAAACATATTTTGATTCTCGATCAAATTATTTCTTGAAAATGACTCTGGTATGCACTTGCTTTGTTAACCTCTATGTCTCTTTGCACTTAGGGTAACACATTAAAAGAGAAGATATGCGGATAGGTAAACTATAGTCACATTAAAGCATCTCCTCTTTTTTTTTACCCTACTTAATGTCACTGATAACAACTCATAACGCTCACACGTCTCTAATTACACTAGAGAAGGTTGTAGAAAGCGGCCGAAAATTGTGTTTCTTAAAAGAGATTTTGTATTCATATAATATATATATATATATTCATATATCTTACTCTTTTACATATATATATATATTCATATATCTTTCTCTTTTACATATTTATATATATATATATATATATATATATATATATATAGTGTGTAGATTTCAATTTTGTGTAGAGAATCTGAATAACAGAGCTCAATGTAATTTAAACAGAGCAAAACAGAATATAAAAAGAAAAACTATACACACATTAAGTTTGTACACATAATAACTTATTTCGACCCCTTTAATTAGGTCTCCTCAGACGTATAGACAACCACGTCACAACCACGTCAAAAAAGGTTTTTTTGACGTGGTTGTCTATACATCTGAGGAGACCTAATTAAAGGGGTCGAAATAAGTTATTATGTGTACAACCTTAATGTGTGTATAGTTTTTCTTTTTATATTCTCTCTCTATATATATATATATACAGTATCTACAATAAGTGAGTACACCCAACGAATTTTTTTACTTTTTACTTCATAGAACTTTAATTTTTCGTAGGATTTAAATGAAACTCGATGTGAACATAGCCATGTAGTCGTTTAATAGCTTTATAAACTATGAAGGAACAAATATCTTTTCAATGCAACAAAATTGAACAAAAACATTTGGAACAAGTAACAAAAAGTGAGTACATATGAGCATTTTAAACAAATAATCTTATTTTTAATACTTTGTATGGCCTCCATTGTTATCAATAACAGCAGACAACCTCCTAGGCATTGATTAGACTAGTTTATGACATGTGTCCGCCGGAATTGCGTTCCATTCACACTTGATGACCTTCTTCAGTTCGTTATTATTTCTCGGATTTTTCCCTTCAATTTTCCGTTTCAGATGCTCCCACAAATGCTCTATTGGGTTCAAATCAGGTGACATACTCGGCCATGGTAAGGTATTCACCCGTTTACTGTCTAAGAAAGCCTTCGTAGCCCGGGACGTGTGCTTAGGGTCGTTATCTTGCTGGAAAACTCCACATCTGCCAACACTTGTTAGACTTGGTAACATTTTTTCCTCCAATATCTGGCAATAGAGTTTGGAATCCATTTTTCCTTCGATGAAAGCAAGTCGTCCAACTCCTTTGGCACTCATACACCCCCAAATCATTAATCTCCCACCTCCATGCTTTACAGTTTGCACGACAAACTTATCCTTGTAAGCTTCCCCTTTTCGTCGCCACACACGCTTAACGCAATCTGATCCGAATAGATTTATTTTTGTCTCATCAGACCAAAGGATTTTGTCTCAAAACTGCATGTCTTTGTCTTTATGTTCATTAGCAAATTCATATCGCTTCTTTTTGTGAGAAGTTTTAAGCAGAGTCTTCCTCCGGGGCATGCAGCCTTTAAACCCGTCTTCATGGAGAATGTTGCGCACTGTCTGAGCACTCATAGTTACGTTTAAACTGTGCGAAATTTCTTCTGCGATGCTAGCATTACTCTGACGTCTGTTTCCCTCTATTAGTTGTTTGATGTGTCTCTTAGTTCGATTAGAAAACTTGCTTTCATCGAAGGAAAAACGGATTCCAAACTCTATTGCCAGATATTGGAGGAAAAAATGTTACCAAGTCTAACATGTGTTGGCAGAAAGTGGACTTTTCCAGCAAGATAACGACCCTAAGCACAAGTCTCGGGCTACGAAGGCTTTCTTAGACAGTAAACGGGTGAATACCTTACCTATGACCGAGTATGTCACCTGATTTGAACCCAATAGAGCATTTGTGGGAGCATCTGAAACGGAAAATTGAAGGGAAAAATCCGAGAAATAATAACGAACTGAAGAAGGTCATCAAGTGTGAATGGAACGCAATTCCGGCGGACACATGTCATAAACTAGTCTAATCAATGCCTAGGAGGTTGTCTGCTGTTATTGATAACAATGGAGGCCATACAAAGTATTAAAAATAAGATTATTTGTTTAAAATGCTCATATGTACTCACTTTTTGTTACTTGTTCCAAATGTTTTTGTTCAATTTTGTTGCATTGAAAAGATGTTTGTTCCTTCATAGTTTATACAGCTATTAAACCACTACATGGCTATGTTCACATCGAGTTTTATTTAAATCCGACGAAAAATTAAAGTTCTATGAAGTAAAAAGTAAAAAATTTGTTGAGTGTACTCACTTATTGTAGATACTGTATATATATATATATATATATATATATATATACTCATACATCAAATTACAAGGCACTTAGACATATATATATATAGTATCATTTTCACTCGCACGTATCATAAATATTGCGATAATAATTTTGAATAAATTAGAAAGAAAATATAATTCTGTTAAACCAAATGCTACAAAAATGTATGCGCATCAATTTCCAAGTCGTAGCTGACCGATCTAAAATATTAAATTCAAGCACCGGTTGCTATCCTACATCGAAGATTAATTCAGGATGAATACCACGCACTGAATTCATCCAAGCAACGGAATTAACCAATAAAAAAGCAAACAAAATGGCCACGCCACAATAGCATTTAATGATTCGGCGACTTAATAAAGAAATGAAATGGCGACTGCTTGGTTAGGGATTTAAAAAATAAGGATATCACGCTATTCATTTGTAAAACGGAGAGAATATACGAACTTACATGTTCTTCGCAGAACTGGAAATAATTAGGTGGCATGCAAAGTGAAAGTAGACCACGTGACTCTTATGCAAGTGAATGTGAAAGACGATGTCCAGTGCATTTCCGGTGCGACTCCGTTCCTCTCTTTTGTAAAACCTTTCAGTATTCATAGATATAAACACGCCCATATGGCAAAGCCGACTTTCACTTCATGTGAGTGAGTATCTATCTGCCACTCCCCTAATCAGCCTTGGCTATATCTTACTTGTTCCTATATTTCTCTCTCTCTCTCTAACTCTCCTTCTCTCTCTAACTCAGTGAATAAAAATTGAGCACTCTCAGTAAGTTTTCAATGTTTATTTAATCATTGTGGTGTCACTTGCGAAACGTGCCTGCCTGCCTGACAACTGAATAGTAATAATCGCCGAGGATGGTCGTAAGTTCAATTCCATCTTGTATATATATATATATATATATATATATATATATATATATATATATATATATATATATTTATATATATATATATCGATATATATATATGTATCAATCTATATATATGTATATACATATATATATTATCAATATATATATATGTATATATATGTATCAATCTCTATATATATGTATATATATATGTATCAATCTATATATATATATGTATCAATCTATATATATATAGATGTATATATATATATATGTATATATATATGTATCAATCTATATATATGTATATATATGTATCTATCTATATATATGTATATATATATATATGTGTATATCTATATAGTTATATGTATATATACATATATATGTATATATCTATATATATATATAGGTATATATATATATATATATATGTGTATATATATATGTACATATGTATATATATGTATATATATGTGTGTATATATGTATATATATGTATATATGTATATATGTATATATATGTATATATATATGTATATATGTATATGTGTATATATGTATATAAGTATATATATGTATATATATATATGTATACATGTATATATATATGTGTGTATATATGTATATATATGTATATATATGTATATATGTATATATATGTATGTATATATGTATATATATATGTATATATATGTATATATGTATATATGTATATATATATATATATATGTGTGTGTGTATGTGTGCTTAACGATGTATAATAGAACGAAACTAGCTACCGGAAGAGTAGCAGTAACTCGCTATGAAGCGAACGGACAACAGAAGATAGTGTTGTTTGGAAGAAACCGCTCAACTTGTGGTTTTGAATATATATTAATTTTTCCTCGGCTGGTTTTACTTGTGGAATATTCCAGCTAATATCGGGACATCAGGACAGAATACCCACCGTTTCGGGGCCTTACTCCCGACGGCTTTTTCGCGTATCACTCCCCTCTAACTGATGTTAGGCCCTATTATCTTACTTTCATTTTAATCCACTAGACTGTTCAATGAAATCAAAACAATTAACTGGTTTAGCATCTTTATGTTGTTAAACGGCTCAGCGTCTTACGTCTTCCTTGCGTTAAAACGTTCTTTATATCGAAGAGGAAAAATTAATAAATAAATAAAATAAAATAAGTAGATAACTATACAGTAGACACATTGCTATTATATCACCATGTGATATTCCTTTTCGTCCAGAGTCTCATTGTACATTATTCGGTTATCTCTATCAGTTGTTTTCTGGCTGCAGCTTTTTTCGGCCTGCTGTATATATTATATCATATATATTAAAAGATATGGTATAATTTAAATCCAATTCCGGAATGAAAAGTTCAGATAGAACATAAAATCTTGTGTTTCTTAGTAAACTAAATGTTTGTTTTTTCACATTTGACAAATAAAAAAAGCCCACGGATAACAAAAACCATGTAAAATTATAATTGTAGGTTCTTTTTTTTTAAATATAAACCTTGACTGAATATGAAACTTTTATAAAATAATTAACATGTTCACCTTCGTAAAACCATCATTTCTTTGTGTTAAGCACATTTTTGTTCAACCAACAAACACTCATGTTAAAACGATATATTTCCGGGTGTGTAAATAAGACTTATAAGACATATTAAATCCACCCAGATCAAAGCTCGAACCTGATTTGTATTTGCTTGGTTGCGAAATCCATTTTGTTTCTTTTTGTATGAGTGCATTTGCGGTCAGAAAATAAGGTAAAATGCAGTTATATGGTGTATGCTTTGCTTAGTTGAAATGTTTAGGTATTTGGGAGTAGTGTTTTTGAACTGTTACTTACTTAGTGGTTATTAAATCTAAATTTAGAATCGAATTTTGTCTCGCCTATGTATCTGCTATTTGAACATTTTGTGCAAATTATGTAATATATGCCATTTGGGATAGGCCTCTTTAAGAGATTCAATACTCAGCTGTCAATCGAAACGTAATACAAAGTTCCGGCTTCCGCCGTATGAACACTGTTTGACTAGCTAAGTGTGTATGTCCACCGACTCGAAATTATATAGATCTTAATTCTCTTCTTTCACTTGGTAATTTATGGTGGCCGTGGGGGTGCATACCATTTAGATGTTCCACCGAGACCGTATCATACACCAAAAGAAAGCGCATTCAAATTTAAAACTAATGCTATATTTATTGCTTATACCCGTCTTAGTTGTTTATAAATGTACGTATTAAAATAACTGGACAATATCCATGCTATTTAAATAGAAAGAAAAAGCGAAACAAAAATGGACGTAAAAAGACTAAATATATGTTATATAATAAAGATAACTTTTGTTGTTCAATGTAATTTTATTAATGGCGTACCTATAAAGCCTTTTATAATTACAATTCTATATTCGTTTTAATGAGAGTCCCATGCTAATGCTCTAGTAACCCAAGGGTTGCTTAACAAGAAAATAATTGAGGAATGTTGTACTATTTTAAATATTCCATATCTAAGTAAATAAGGCTAAATCAGTACTGGTTTCATGCGTTATTCTAGTGTTTCGTAGACCGGAACTCTGTGAAAAATCTGTAGAAACATTAAATGGCGCCTTTATAAAGTTGGTAACAATTTTCATTTAATCATGTCTTGTGGTTGGCCATATGAACTGTTTATTAAGCCATTATCTCCGAATAAATTCTGAATTTAGCCTTTTTATGGTCGATAAACATCTGAAGTTTATTAGAAAATAATTTTGACATGTTGATAGCTAAACATTAGTGACTTTCATTCCAGACCTGAAATGGAAGACTAACATAAAAGACGCTGCTAAGCTCGCTGATGAAATGGTTGGATCCTTCCACCGTTTCAGAAATGTTCTCACTCCTGACGCAATCATCTACTTTTCTAAGAGTCAGATACGTCCTAAAATGAACGGTTGCCACATCTGGGGAGGTGCCGCTTTGAGCACATTTTCCTACCCTGAAAGCGTACAAAATCAACATCGAAATATCCTCTTCTTTTCATAAAGCCACATTTTTACACAAAAAAGTCGTTGTACATCTATCGCTACTCTATCGTTATTTTCATGGTAGATGCTCGACTCAACTCTAATCTCTGGCTCCATTCTGTAAAACCCACACAGTAAAAACTCATCTAACTACAACAACTGTAAATAATGTTCATTTATTCCTCTCTGTACCTAAAAATGAACGAGACTTCCATGAACAAAGTGTATTATCAAGAACTACCCATCTGTGCACCACAATACAACGTGGGTGCTTACCAGCTGACTATAACGTGGTCGGTTTTAAGTGCAATGTTTACAAATTTTTGTCAGACTACCCACTAAAATAAATAATCAAATTCTGCCCAGTTTTACTCTCGTCTCTAATCCTCTCAAAATGATGTCTCTGCGTCCCCCAGACAAACTCATTTATCCGTACTTTGGAGTGGCCTTAAAGCCTTGATAAACTCATTAGTATAAAAAGAATTATTCATATGAAAAGTGGAACTCTTACAAAGGAGCACGCTTGTCGAGAGTCGAACATTTAAAATCATCGGTCTGACATTCACACGCAACATTAAGTAGAATAAGTGCACAGTAGATACTGTCAAGTATGCCGCAAAGAAATATGGGTCCCTCTACCGGAATAGAAAAGTGACGGTAGATGGAGAAAACAAGCTCCCCTGAAGAACCACTCTGGTCTGGTATGAAAATAGCCATGAACGGAGCCGTCGGCATTGGCTGGTAGAGGGGCATATCGACGATCAGCAATAACACACTCACTCCCGATGGAAAAGATTGTTCGGAAGTTGCACAGAGGACCGATCCGGATTATACCTCACCCCGACAAAGAAAAGTATTGTAGTTCAAGAAGGTAGGCTCCTTCTATAAGGTTAGAAAACTTCTCTCTGACCTACTAGTATGCTATACATCTATAAGACCACCATTAACCCACGCATTGAATATTGTTGCCGTATCTGGACTAACACACGAACAACTAGCCCTTTCCTTTTGGACAGGGTTGAAAAAAGAATTTATAATCTAATAGGTATCGCACTGTCTTCCAAGCTTTAGTCCCTGACGCATCGCAGGACATTTACATCCTTGTGCTGATTTACAAGTACTTACACGAAATGGGATCCGATGAACTTACTCTCTCAGCGAAAATACTCCCTTGACTTTAAAGGTCCTTAGTTTTTTTTCCGCGAACCACTTGCTTTTTGGAATTCCTTCCCTGCTCCATGTTTCCCTGACGGTAGTAACATTCAGTAATTTAAAATGTAATGCAAATAAGTACATTGCTGCACAACTCATCATACATTCCCCCCCCCCTTTAAATCTTATCCAGGATCACAGTCGCTCCTTACGCTTGAACGGTAATATGCCTTGTTGGGAGCGAATTAACAATAAAACACATTAAGAAGCGTAACTAAACTACTAAAATAGTAGGTTAGAAAAATATTAAATAATAAATTAAATAATAAATTTAATTTAAATATTTTAACATATGTGTAAGTTATGAACAATCGTAGAAAAAATATAGTTACGATTTTATTTTTAGAAAATAAATGAATTCCGGATGAATCCCGGTTATCATAGATTTTGTTTAAAATTCAGTAAACAATGGACCAATGTAAAGTGGAGCGGAGTTAGAAATAGTTGCTGAGTTAAACTAAAAATGAAAGCTTAATTGAGTTTTTAAAGGTAAATACTTAAAAAGCATTAGTGATGTGTAGATTATATTGTAGTTTTGAAGTGATGCATATAAGTTTTAAAGTTAGCAAGTATTGGAATAGGAAGTTTTTGTTTCATGAAAGTGACGAACACATATTAACTTAGATTTTAAAAAGTTATTTATTCGTAGATTATTCATATTAATCTTACATCTATTTAAATGTGCATGCGGATGTAATGCTCCTAGCAAACAATTCACAGACTATTCCTAAACTGAAGAAGGGCATAACAGACCAAATCAGGACGCTTTTTAGAGAAAAGTAACGCACAATTATTGACAATTTTTCACGTCGCACCTGTTAGTGTATGAATTTGTTCCACTTAAGCAATTGTGAATTTTTTTAAATATATTTTTATTGTTAGTTTATAAACATCTATGTAAGAGATTCAAGGTGGTAAGTTATATAGTTTTGATTTATCAGGTTGTATCTGTAGTGTTTGGGAACTATTGACGGGTCAAGGTGAAAAAGTTGCTTTGTGAGTTCTAATAAGGTGATGAATAAAGATATGTACATTGTGAGAACGAAAGTGAAGGCAGACAGATAAGAAGTGACGTGGTGTGGGGGGAAAGTGTTTTGTATGAAACGAAGGTTAGATCCTGGTAGAAGCGATCCAGGTACAGACATGTTAAATATATATATATATATATATATATATATATATAATAAATTTAATGCTAGTTTTTATACTCCTTAATCAGAAAACAATTTACATACTATTCCTAAATTAAAGAGGGCCATCACAGCCAACACCAGGACAGTTCAAATAGTGGAGTATGGTAAGACTATTGCCAATTTTACACGTTGCATCCAGATGTTCTTATCATATCATTAGAACGCCAATAGAACAACGACTGTTAGAAACTCATGTATTAAACTTGGTGGTAAAGTCAGACACCGACGGACGTTTAATAATACCAAATATGATTGGATTTCAGAAAAGATTGTGTCCTTTATTAACGATTCCATGGGCGCAATCTTTTGGGGGTACCCCCATAATTGCCACCTCTATAATTGCCACCCCCATAATTGCCACATCGTATATTACAGCCAACTTTTACTTTTAGTAAGGATAGTTTGAATTACCTACTGGAGAGTTTGAATTACCTACTGGATAGTTTGAATTACCTACAAGACATCATTCTCGAGCGTTTTCGGTCTCTCTGCAGAATATTTTGTCAGATCAACTTGACATTAAGATACTTCACCCTAAAAGTTAACCTTGACCAAATAAGATCCCTTTGACACAGTTATTTTCTGGCTCATACGAAGGATACTGTACCTTTCTTCGAGTGATGTTACTTCAGGTTATAGCCCTTAACTGGATAGTCCACACGACTAGATTAATTTTTGTCCTGGAATCCGGTAAGACCAAGAAACCAAAAGATATAGATACTATAAAATAGTTAACTGGTCAATTGGGGGAGGGAAATTAATGTTTTTCACTTGTTTACTAACTTATGTTTGAGAGTTTGGATATCTGTGTGCTTCATATATTTATCAAGTTTCAGCCCTCGGAAAGGTGCCTCTTGATTTCTGAGAACTACTTACAGAAGTAAAATTAAAATAAAGCATCTGTTTGAGTGTGATTGGGGCAGATTTAATGATATTAAATTTTACTTATTTGGGACCCTGCCCCACTCGAGTATTACCGATAGTGTTCATGTAATATTTCTGGTCATTTTTGTTTTTCTCAATTTTGATTTTCTTTAGGCACAAGAATGAGTTTGATTAGATGAAGAAGACATTTTAAATTCTAATCACTTGAGATTAGTGTTTAGCCACATTCAACAGAAAAGGAGATATTCCGTAACTTCTCTATCGTGCCCGTTGGCTGCTTTATTTTCTTGACTCGTAACTAAGATTAACCAATACGAAACAAGCGAAATTATTCTAGAAAGTAAAAGAAAATATGAAATTTTCTGAAAAAATCTAGAAAGAAAAAAGCAATTTAAAAGCAAATATGAAAACATTAACAACGCACTGGAGGGTAACAAGATAGGGCATACCTTTTGAAAGGTCTTCTCACATTTTATATAAGCAGCTGTACAAATAGACTTGTTCGTTGGTCTGTCACGCTTAAGTTGAAATTATAATTTTCGTTGGTCTCTCAGGATTAAGTTCGAAATAGCATTTTCGTTTGTTTGTCACGTTTAAGTTATACATACCATTTCGTTGATCTCTTAAGCCTTATTTGAAATAGAATTGTGCTTGGTCTATCATGCTTAAGTCTAAAATAGCATTATTTTCTGTCGTCTACACTTCAGCTTGAAATTGACATGTTTGTAGGTCATTCACGCTTACGTTTGAAATAGCATTTTCTTTTATCTGTAATGCTTTATTCTGAAATAGCATTTTTGTATGTGTCCATGCTTCAGTTTAAAATAGAAGGTTTGTTAGTTTGCCTCGCTGAAGTAAGAAAAAACATTTTCGTTTTTCTGTCACTCTTCAGTTTAAATTAGAATTTTCGTTAGTCCATCACGCTTAACTTCGAAATATTATTTTCGCTGATTAGTCACGCTTCAGATAGAAATATTATTTTCGCTGATTAGTCACGCTTTAGATAGAAATATTATTTTCGCTGATTTTTTTTATTTTTTTATTTATTTTTTTTTTCGCTGATTAGTCACGCTTCAGATAGAAATATTATTTTCGCTGATTAGTCACGCTTAAGATAGAAATATTATTTTCGCTGATTAGTCACGCTTCAGATAGAAATATTATTTTCGCTGATTAGTCACGCTTCAGATAGAAATATTATTTTCGCTGATTAGTCACGCTTCAGATAGAAATATTATTTTCGCTGATTAGTCACGCTTCAGATAGAAATATTATTTTCGCTGATTAGTCACGCTTAAGATAGAAATATTATTTTCGCTGATTAGTCACGCTTCAGATAGAAATATTATTTTCGCTGATTAGTCACGTTTCAGATAGAAATATTATTTTCGCTGATTAGTCACGCTTAAGATAAAAATGCAATAACATGTTTTGTTTTCCGTCACGCTTTAATTTATAACAGCATTTTCGCCGCTAAACGCACGGATGCAATGGACACATCTCAAGAATATTCGTTCTTGACTATTAAAAACTTTATTTATTCAAATTAATGTATTTATGCTCGGTCTAATTTTAATAGATAGCGACCCAAGAAATAAATTATCAGTGCGAAATGTCTCCATAAATGTTTTATTTATGAATTGCAATATTTGTTTATATTTTCTTTCGAATCTTAAAACATTACACTTATTTTTTTGGTGTTGTTATATTTTGTGTGTATATTTTTTCATGTCCTTTTTACGCTATACTTGCGCGACCCGTGACCTTTTTGGTCAGAGTTAGTACATATTGCATTAGTGTATAAATTTAGTCCACTTGAACGATTGTGAAACTAAATAGATACATACTTTGAATATATATTCATTGGTAGTTTATCAACATGTGTAACAGATTCAAAGTTTAGTAAGTTAGCTAGTTTTATTATCGGGTGATATCTGTAGGGCATAGAAACTATTGACCGTTCATACAGAAAAAAGTAGGTTGGTGAGTTCAAAAGATTTTATTAATAGAGATATATATAGCGTGAGAACGAAAGTAAAGGCAGGCAGATAAGAAGTGACGTGCTGTGGGGTAAAAGTGTTGTGTACTAAGCGAAGGCCAGATTCCGGTAGGTAATATATTTAAATAAATGGGAATAAATGAGAACTAATAAAATACATTGTTGAGCTAATAAACGGCATCTCTTCAACAACAACTTCCTTGATATTCGTATTTTACTCTTCAGACGAAGAAAACGAAAATAAGTTATGCAACGGAGAAAGGGTAGCTAATTACTTTTAATACGTATAAAACCAATCGTCTCTCTTTTCGCCACCAACACTCGGATAATCATTTTTCCCCAATAGAAATGAAGGCCTCTCTCCTCGAGGAAGCCCCTTACTTAGATCAGCTATTCGGACTCATCTTCACTCCAGACTTGAAATGGAAGACTTGCATCGAATCCGTTGCCAATGTAACTGGAAAGAAAGAAATTCTTTTTAATGTGTCTAGTTATTGGTAGTTCTCAATTAACAGGCCAAGTTATGCAACTATTATCAAGTTCCCGTCTGTCAATCGCACTCTCTTGTTTTCTGACTCTTTGCTTTTATTTTATACCGTATCTATCACTCTCACTTCTTTCTCTCACATAAACATATTCAAAAGTAAATAAAAAAACAGATATAAAACTAAGATTATAGCCAAAACAAAATATTACCACAAGTAGTAATACGATTTAACATGTAGGAAGAAAAATCAGAAAGAAAAGAGAAGAGAGAAGACAATATGGCGAGCAAAAAGAGAGTAATTTTGTAGTCTGTATATATTCATTTTGGTTAATTAAACTGGATTTACACATTTACTATTTCTTACACAAACAATCTTATCAAAACTCAGTTGGCGACACAATGGGTCACATTTTTTCTAGTATATATACATATCTGACTCTGTCTGTCTGTCTTTCTCTCTCCTTCATATATATATATATATATATATATATGGGAAAATGAAAAAGGAAAACCAAAAAATGGATGTTTTTTATGTGTACATCAACGTTTCGTCTTTATTTATAAGACTTCATCAGGATGATAAAATAGAGAAAAAATGTCATGCAAGTACAGATACATGTAGGGTAGACATATTGGGAAAAATAGAATGAAATAGTGGCCAACTGCTGGGTGGACGTCCGTATTTGTTGGAGAAATAGAAATGAATACGGACGTCCACCCAGCAGTTGGCCACTATTTCATTCTATTTTTCCCAATATGTCTACCCTACATATATCTGTACTTGCATGACATTTTTTCTCTATTTTATCATCCTGATGAAGTCTTATAAATAAAGACGAAACGTTAATGTACACATAAAAAACATCCATTTTTTTGGTTTTTCATTTTTCATTTTCCCATCACGTCGGATTACTTTCATCCTTCTCTTCCCATATATATATATATATATAAGATATTAAAAAGAGCAAGAATTTACACGAGTTTATAACACACTTTGTTTGCTAATCTTTCATGTTATTCGAGGGTATAATTCCTAAAAAATGTCCGCAAGCTGGGGAAAATTGGTCGATATTGACACACTTCGTTCTCCAATTAACTTCTGTGTTTTATTCAGATTAGATGAATAAATTTTAACTTGTAATAAAAACGTGAGGCATTATTAGCTTTGATAATGTTTTATTCAGTTCAACTATCAAGTTCAATCGTGTACCATGCTTAGACTAATTAAGTTAGGCATAATGTACATAGAAATGGCACAATAACGTTAATTAATTGACTTTTTCATAGCAGAACTGTACATTATCATTCTGAAGCTAAGTGAGTCAACGTTTGTTTCCTATCAGAATATATATATATATATATATATATATATATATATATATATATATATATATATATATATATATATATATATATATATATATATATATATATATATATATATATATATATATGGGAAATTGAAAAGGGAAAACCAAAAAATTGGATGTTTTTTATGTGTACATCAACGTTTCGTCTTTATTTATAAGACTTCATCACGATGATAAAATAGAGAAAAAATGTCATGCAAGCACAGATACATGTAGGGTAGACATATTGGGAAAAATAGAATGAAATAGTGGCCAACTGCTGGGTGGACGTCCGTATTTGTTGGAGAAATAGAAATGAATGTAGAAAAGAATGAGTGGGGAAAAATCATCAACTTTACCCCTGATCATCCCCCACTTCTTTCTCTTACCACCAGCCACAATAGTCCTGGCTCACCCCATCCTTCCATTTTTTCCCCACTCATTCTTTTCTACATTCATTTCTATTTCTCCAACAAATACGGACGTCCACCTAGCAGTTGGCCACTATTTCATTCTATTTTTCCCAATATGTCTACCCTACATGTATCTGTGCTTGCATGACATTTTTTCTCTATTTTATCATCCTGATGAAGTCTTATAAATAAAGACGAAACGTTGATGTACACATAAAAAACATCCATTTTTTGGTTTTCCTTTTTCAATTTCCCATCACGTCGGATTACTTTCATCCTTCTCTTCCCATATATATATATATATATATATATATATATATATATATATATATATATATATATATATATATATATATATATAGCAAATTATATAAATATTAGAAACAGTCTACGCGGATCAACTAACGTTTCGACATTACGTCTTGTCCGGATCGTAAAGTGAGCTAAAAATGTCAAATTTTCATAAAGAAATTAGACCGAATAAAATCCGGCAGTTGAAAATAAACCGCATTACATTGTCATTTATTTTTCCTACGAGTAAACAGCTTTTCCCAGCTACTTAAACACATTTGACAGGCTCATGTACTCTGAAATCACGCGAAACGCTTAAGACCTTTTACTAAACACATTTTCCTTCTTTTATTTTCTCCCTACACTTTCAGCTGACCAGAAAATACGCATACTCACCATTTTGTGAATGGTTCTATCGATTGTTTTAAATCCTATGTATTCTTTCATCAAATGATCTTACCAAAATGTAACTATATTCCAACAAGAAATTAATTCAGAGAAAAGATACAAAATGAGACAGTAAAGTAAGACAAAAGAGACAGTAAAATAAAAACTCCCAGGCAACGCCGGGTTAGTTCATATTGTTGACTGCTTAAACACGTATTATATAACTATAATGTTTACTTGCAAAATTGAAAAGTTCAAATAGTGTTCTTGATTTTTGTCTCATTTGTTCATTTTGTTTTAATATATCTTTATTGACTCATTAATCGTCTCTAAGTTTTTTTTATTTCAATAAGTTTTCAAAATAGTAACCTGCTGGAAGTTTTACATTTTTTTTTATTGCTGATGCAATAAAAACGGGAGACGGTATTACATTTTAACACGCTTTTATGAAGCGGCCGCGTATACATTTGTGAGAGTATAATCCAAAGTTCATCGTTTAGTCGAGCTTATTCTGTAAATGTTCACATGGCACTAAAAAAACGTTTTTAACGGTAGACCAATACCAAATAGCCCGTAATCTTCTGAGAAACAAAGAAGCAATCATCGCTCGTTGACACATTGTTAGTCGTCGGCGCAATAGCTAATACCGTTTAGTTGTAGACGTGGTCGTAGTGGTGATGTCGTAGCCGACGTTTCTGTGTACTTTTTTTGGTAGATCAGATGAGCATTCGACTCAAACTCAGCAGCAAACGGTGGTTGGTCCGGTTTAGTTCCTGATATTATAGACTTCAGGTTTTGGACGCTAACTCTTCTCCTTTGCAAAGTGTTGAATGATGTTTATTTATTAATTTATTTATAAAATTGTAAGGTGAAAGTACGGAATAGCTAACAAAGCTGTCCTTCCCCATGTTAAGAATGGCTTTCTAAATTATATCCTGCAGTTTACGGACCGTGCTGAAATAATAACGTTATTATTTAGAAAGTCATACATAACATGGGGATAGGGTCTTTGTTTACTATTCTGTACTTTCACCTAAGAATTTAATAAATAAATACATAAATTTGAAAAACTGAAACTCTTACCGGGAGTAATATTACGGATGAGGTTTAATATCAAGAACTAAATCTGACCGAATACCGTTTGCTGCTGACTTTCTGGTTTGCCGTTTTTTTCTTCCGTTCTGTAATTAAGTAAGACTTTTAAGTAAACGCCTTGGTATTTTATTTTTTTTTATAGAAATGTAAAGTTATTATATAACACGTAAGCTTCCAATTGCACGCTCTCCCGAGGGGATACGAAAATGTGGTTTCAAAAACCGCGTCCAAACCCAATCAGATCGCCTGCCACGAATCTTTATTCCAATTTTGATAAAAATCCATTACATAATTTTGATTCTAGAAAATGTCTAAAATCTAAAGCTAAAGTCTAGGGAGTCATAAAAAAATAAACATTCAGGTAGTCTTGATTCATTGGTGTCGAATAACTATGGGTCAAATTCAATACAATTTGATGTATTGATATTTTCAAATGTAAGGTTCTGTCAAAAATATAAAACCTTTTTAACTGAAACTTGTGGAATCTGTATTAATAGATATCTAATATTTATTGTAAAATTCTTTTTAAAAATCAGAGGTAGCTAAGTTCTCACAAATGATATCCACCATGAATCACACTTAATATACCCCACATTTTGACATCATACGTTTAGCAGCTGTGCTCCAAAATGATCAGTTAATTAGTTAAGGATGGAATCTTATACATACAAATATATAAACATATACACATATAATATCATATATATATATATATATATATATATATATATATATATATATTTATTTATGAATAACATTTTGAAATTAAAGCATATACACATGTATTTCATGTCAAACCTGAAATCATCAGTATAGGAGGAGACAATCCCAACCGGTCACAATAGGAAAGTCATATTTGATTCAGTAGTCAGAGCTCAATCTAGCGAAAGCTTTGAATAATTATTCATAAATAATATTTTCAAATTAACCTATATACACACGTGGTTTATGCCAAATCTGCAATCATCAGTATGGGAGGAGACAATCCCCGCCGGTCACACGAGTATCTGCCCGATGCTATCTATATATATATATATATATTATATATATATATATATATATATATATATATATATATATATATATATATATATACACGTAATTTTCTCATATTATTCGGGCTGAAATATACGTGACTATCTGTAAGCATAAAATATCATTTCTTGGAGCACTCAAGGTATCGAAATAACATAGAACATTGTTCGGTATCTTTGTTTGGACTGTTCAAACAGTTTCGATCATTTGAATTTAATAGAACATTCTGCCCGTAGTTCCAATCGTTTTTTATGTGTTACAAGACTTATATTGAGACATTTTTCCTTATATTCCTCCCTGTAAAGTTAAAAAAACAACTTTTTTCTTATGTGTATTTTCAAGATATTCCCCTCTAATAATTAAGTAGTATACAAGTGTTATTTACCAGACATTTTAGCGATAAGAGCGTTATCGTTGAAAAGCCAGAGCTTAAAAGAAATTTTGTATTTGAGTTCCTTGTTTAAACACTTGATGAATTAATAAACTTGAAAGCTATGTAAATCCTATCTATTTGATCACTTCTTTATCCGTATATAAATGCTCTTGCCATCAATATTGAGCTTCACCATATCTCGATATGATCTAATATATTTTTAGTTCTATATAATCTCTCTCTCTCTCTCTCTCTCTCTCTATATATATATATATATATATATATATATATATATATATATATATGCATATAACATAAGTCAGATACTTATACTAGAGAAGAAAAAAGGCCTTTTACAAGTAAACATTTAAAGAGAAAAAAGAACATTCTATGATTACGGCGTCTACGACAAAAATTCAGAAACTGAAAATAAATGTTGTATTTATTTTTAAAAAACACATCGTTGTTTGGTTTCGAAATTCAAATGATTACAAATTCACGATATTTCAAAGAAGAAGAACTATATTTCAATATATATATATATATATATATATATATATATATATATATATATATATATATATATATATATAGTAAACCAGATAAACTTACGTCTCCAGGGTAAAATCCAAGGATTAAATTAAAAAGTGCTCAATGATAAATAGAGCCGTGTATTAAGTATACAACTTTTATGTATTTATATAATACACAATAATTATTTGGTCACACATTTGCAGATATGTTTCAGCCAAAGCTATGTACTTGCCAGACAGGAATTGATAACAGTAATCCTAAGGGGGTCTTGCTAAGTCATAGCTTTGACCGAAACACGTCTTCTAATTTGCAGCCAAGAATGTGCGGAGAAATAAAAAGTGTTATACGCAATATATATATATATATATATATATATATATATATATATATATATATATATATATATATAGTCACTCACAAATACACACATTTATATCATACATTGAGAGTAATAGAAAGTCATAAAATTGTTCATAGTCAAATAATTTAATATCTAACAAAGTATATTCATATAAAATTCAGCATTCAACATTTTTAATATATTTCATTTCAGGTCTTGCGATTTCATTGGCTAGGATATTTATTAGAGTGTTTTTCTATGGAATTTACACCTGAAAAATATGAAATAAAAATATTATTAGATTATCGAGTGTTAGCAATGGAGGAAAGGGTGGAAGGTGGTACTCTCAACATTAAGCCATGAATATATTGCGACAATTGTGTCTCTACGGTCTGCTATATTTTAATAGTACCTAAAACAGAAACACACACGAACATAAACCCTTACTTAGAGACGCACACACAAACCAGTGAATATAAATGGGATGTATATATATATATATATATATATATATATATATATATTTATATATGTATAACATATATAGTTATAATGTTGAATTTCCAGTCAGATCTAAATAGTCATTAAGCTGACGAATCAAACTTTGCTTCTAACTAAGCAATTTTTATTTAGTGTTGTTATGGCAAGTAAGCTACTCAGAAATGTTCTGCCATCCTCGTTGGAAATCAATTGGCTCAATCTACATTCTATTATCGTTTTTTTAAGTTAATAATGCTCACTACTACTTCCAACTAATCTTGATTTTCTTAGAACTTAACTATAGATTCGTTTTCTGCAACCAATGAATGTTTCTGAAAACTTTTGATACTCTTCATTGTTACGTGCATCAATATTTGGCTTACATTGATAGGACGAGATGTCGACATTTCCGGCCTCGTCAAATGTCGACATTTCCGGCCTTCCCAAATAAACCAGTTTTTTAGACGAAAATAAATATGCTGTTTAAAGAATGTTTGCGTGACGGGATGCAGACCATCCGTGAAATTGTAAGTAGTGCAGTTTGATAGGGAAGGTTTAACAACGGTATTTTGCCCATAAGTTGTGTCCGAGTTTATATTGCTTTTTGTAAATTTCACTGGCATTAAAATTAATACGAAACTCTATCTAAAATTCGTAGGGAGCTGCAAATAGGTATTAAAAGCGATTACACATAAATTAATACAACTTTCATTCAATAAATAACAACAAATCATAGTTACTCAATAACATGCCCTTTTTAAATATGCAAATATTAGGAAGTGTCACCGGATGTGCTACTGGGTTAACAGGCCAACAGTAGGCTCAAGGCGGTTCCACGAATATAGTCGAAAAAGTGGCAGTTGTTCAGCAAAGTCAATTCGCGATGGTCCATGGTGTGGCCTGTCTCAACAGGTCATTACTTTTGCGGTGTCTATCCCTCTACGCGTCTCCACGGAGATCAGTTTGAACACAAATCTCTCAAGAAATCGGAATATTTAATTGCTTCCGGTCTTTTGCTGACGCTACTGCATGTCGAGGGTTTGTTGTCGATTCTGTTATTGACAAGGTCGCAAAAGTGTCGACACAATTCACATCCCATATAAGAGACGTCGTTTGCAAAGGTAAACATCGTAAGGCCATCAGGCCGTTTGCCATCACCTATGCAGAGACCAACTGGTTTAAGGATCGACGGGAGCTAGCGATCTCTAGGGCCCGTCGGGCGATATCGTTGATAGCTCTGTGTCTGGGGAATCTACATGAAAGTGGTTGGAGTCCATATACGTCGACCAATTGACTAGAACATCACGTGTTGATTCTGCACACTCTCGAACCTGCGCGCAGAGCGACGGCGAATCTGAGGGAAAAATTATTACCTAATTTACATATGAGTGTAAATAAAACGACTTCGATTTTAAATAATCGAAGTCGTTTTATTTACACTTTATTTACGTTTTATTCAAATCATGTATTTATTCGTTCGTCATTCATTAAATTGCTTAACGAATTATTAAACTCTTTCTACTGTATTCTTATTGCATTTTCCTAAAGTGCACTTGAAATTATAAATAACATTGGTTCTTTCTAATATTTTATGAGTTGAGGAGAGTTATTTTTGACTACCAGAT
Organism: Sepiola atlantica; assembly: GCA_963556195.1. Lineage (NCBI taxonomy): Eukaryota > Metazoa > Mollusca > Cephalopoda > Sepiida > Sepiolidae > Sepiola > Sepiola atlantica. The sequence continues at coordinate 54,459,259 of OY744544.1, read as the reverse complement.
TTAGGGTCTTAATTTTTTTTTAGTAAGTAATGAGTCTAATGTTATTATTTTATTATATATATTGGTGTACAATATTGTAATGGCTTTTTCATTTAATCTAAAGTTAGGTTTCACTTGATTCAATAATGTAGGTTAATGTAGTTTGAGTTATAATGTTGAATACTAGTAGCCATAGTAGTTTTAAATTTCGAATCATTAATGTTATTTGTTCATCAACGGTATAATTAGTGCATTCGTTATTAATTAGGACGTGTGTTTTATTTTTTTATTTCAATGAATAGTGTATTTTTATGGAGGAGATTAGTTTTTCACGGTTTAGTAAGGTTTTAATAGGTAGGTTATTTAATGGCTATTTTGTAGCGATGGGGATATTCGCTCTTGTCATTTTAAAGACTAGAGTTTAAGGCCGTTGGGTTATTTTTATAAGATGTAGTGCTAAACGTATTATTATATAATATTGATTTTGACAGAAAAAAGATCATCAGAAAAATTGAAGAAATAAAAAGTATAATCAAGCAGTGAATTGTGTTATGTTTAACAATGTTTGCTTACATTAGAGAATGCTGACTAAATGCACACGATATATCATGAAATGAAATTCCGTAGAGACAGAATGTATGAAAAGACAAAAAGTAAAAACAATTAAACACAGAAAGATAGAAAAATTAAACGAAGGATTGACCGGGTTCGTTCGGATAAACGGGCGTCTACAGAAACAGTGTATACGTCGTTGATCTGAACTAAACCTGTCAGTCGCTCGTTTGATTTTTATTTCTTCCTGTATGTAATTATTTTTGCTTTTTGGCTTTTCATATATATGAAAAATACCTTAACGTTGTTCGTTGGCTTAACATCTTTTTTACATCTATATATATATATATATATATATATATATATATATATATATATATAGATGTGTGTGAAGATTTAGATGT
>OY744544.1:54445824-54453324 GCA_963556195.1 Sepiola atlantica | reverse complement strand
TTTTGTAAAATATTGTTTTCTAGGAATTTAGTTTGTGTATTTTAACGGTTCCATATACATAACCGGAGATTACAAACCCAGTTATTTGACATTAAAACCCTATATGATATAACTCTAATCTGTTCTTTTTATTATGTATTATCAGGGAGATCCGACGTTGCTCGGGATCTAATGAAAATACCTACTATGTATGAAATAACACATATTACTTTCTGTGTTTTTACTGTACCCCGCCTCGCATTTTTCACCATAAAATTGTCGGAAGAAGCTGAAATGTTAAAATTTTCGGAATTAGTGTTTTATACACGTTTTAAATTTCATTAAAGTCAGATATACATATATGAAGTTTAAAAAGCGTATGTCCCTATGGGTCACTTAAATAGGGGGCATGTAAATATTCGGCACATAGAGGGGAGCGTTGAGATTCAAGACAACTTCCATTGAGTTGGCCGGAAAATTTTATACATATGATATCATTTCACAAACATCGGATATATTTGAAGATTTAAAGGGTGTTCGGCCACCATGACTACTTTAGGATAGGAGGAGACTTAGAGATTCGAGACTACTGTTATTGTCTTCCCCAGAAAATGTTATACATATGATTTAAATTTCATAAAAGTAGAATATATTTGAAGTGTTAAGGGTTATGGCATAATAAGTCCTTGGGGAGTGTACTTACAGATTCGAAACACTTCTATTGTCTCCGCTCATAAAATTTACATGTGAATACACTTTTAGATTGTATGTTGATCCTCTCGCCTATCTTCCTATAGGAAACGCACAAATATCACACACACTCATATATATATATATATATATATATATATATATATATATATATATATATATATATATATATACACGATTCCCCGTGAGAAAGAAAAAAAACATGTGTATGTGAATAAGAATTTAATAAAGTTATCGTAATGATATACAATGACGGGCGCTTTAAGAACATCATAAAACTAGGCTGTCAAATTTTAATGCGTAATGCTAAGTTCCGGCCAACCAGTCGTTGAACACTTGTTTTCCTTTACTTAGACATAAATAGATCCTTATTCACTACCTTCAACGTGATTAGTTTGGTGGCCGCATCGTCCTATATAGATAAAAGTTAAAATATTGACTTAGGTCTGAGGGTTTCGAATCGGGTGACGGGCAGAGCAATCACCCTTAACACTGATGATTCTCGGTGAAAAGGATGAAACACATGTGTCTGTGGGTAAGAATTTAATAATATTTATCGTAATATTATATATATATATATATATATATATATATATATATATATATATTATATATATATATATATATATATATATGGAAGCTACTTACATAAAAACACAACAACCTAAAATTAATAACATCACGTATGAAACCAGTAGCAACATTCTTAAATGATTAACGTAATGCGATGTTATTCTATGATTCCACTTAGGCGTCGATAAGTTTAAATCGTCAACGTCTTTCCTGGAACAATGCAACAACGTATTTTTACGCGCGCATTTCTCCGCTGTCTCTTAAAAAATGCTTTCATTTCTCTAGCTTTTGTGTTCAACGAGGAATCGAAAATATGTGTGATACCTATGTAACATTATTATTATTTATTTTATTTAAATACAAAAAAAGATTAGAAAAAATGGAAAAAATAAAAAAGTATTATTAAACAGACGAATTATTTTATTTTTTACAAGGTTTGCATATATATATATATATATGTATATATATATATATATATATATATATATATGTATATATATATATATATATGTACTAGTTATTTCTGAAAAAATAACGCGACTGTGTGTTCTGTGGGAGAAAGCGGACTCTGTTTTCATGTTACTTCTTTCAGAATATATATATATATATATATATATATATATATATATATATATATATATATATATAAGTGAATATTTACTGTCGACCAGCATTTTATATTTTATTCTCATACTTTTGTGTGAACAGCTTTTCTTTTTCAAGTCGGTCAGCTTGGAGCACCGGGAAACGGACGATGAGAGCCGAGCAAGGAATAAGCATAACATTTTTGGTTAGCTTGGGGATATTTCGTCATAAGCACTTTGGATACTCCAGAAAATGTATGGCGATAAGATCATATCGTGTACATGTGTTTTGGAGTTGAAGAAGTGGTTCAAAGAGAGGCAAGGCTCGGTGGAAGGTGGAGTCGAGAATGAACAACCTTCGGCAAGCAAGACTGAGGTCAACAACGAGCGATTAAGGCAGCTGGTGGATAGCGATCGTCGGTTGACTTTTCAAATGATCAATTGAGCATGTAAAATGACAATAGTTGGGAGATTCTAACCGGGGATTTGAGTATGCAGAAAACATGGTTCAAAACTGGTGCCAATACAACTGAATAAAGATCAGCAGGTGCGTGAAGCCATCATCGAGAGACTCCAAACCGAACAAGGCTTGCTTTGTGGAGGCATCACAAAGGAAAACATCGTCGTTTCTGTTCATGGACGTCTGACACTCACGTAAACAAAGAAACAAACTTTTATCATTATATATATATAACTAGAGGAATACCCGGCCCAAGGCGGATAAAATTGATTCCACAAACAGAACAATTGTATATACATTTAATGACTCCCCTTACTAAAATTAAAATAAAGATATAATGATGCAAATACTTATGTCTATAATTCTTATTCCAATTTTGATCAAAATCTATTACATGACTTTCATTCTAGTAAATCTGAAGGGGTATTTTGAAGAAAGTGAAATTTAGGGGATCTTGGTTAATTGAGGTGTAAGTAACTATCAATGAAATTAAATGCAAATATGAAATATTTGAATTGTCACATAGGGTAATTTGCCAATATTATGCCCCCTAAAAATCGTTTCTAATACTCCAAACAAACGAAAATTTGGAGAATATGTATGAATTGATATCATATACCTATTTTTAAAGTTTCATGAATCGATTTTAACGAAGTAATTCCACCTGTTTTATTCCTTTAAAATAAATATTAAATTAAACTTAATATAGTATACATTACCTACCTTTACACCTAGTAGATGTGTTCCAAAATTAAGAATAAGCGGTTAATGTGTTCAGGAGTATATCTTGTATCTACAATAATATAAATATACAGGTACATCCCTAACTTTATATAAATAGGAATTGCAGAGACCTTCGGCCTTGATCGGTAAATAATGAGAACCCTGTGTACTTGTCTAGCGATTTTAGACTTATGTAAACATAGTTAAACACGTAAAATTCATCAGAAAATTGGTTTAAGCACAAAATTTAAATTTTCCATTATCGGTTCAAATTAGAGTCAGGGCTACGTGCTAGGAGATTGAGTTTTTAATTGGGAGCTTGAAGTGATACATATGGAATGAGTTTATCAGATTTTCCTTTTTTTCGAGACTGTGCTTAGTGATACCTCGTCTCCCCTCTACTATGGGGAATAGGTTGGCGATATGATGTACGTATATCATATAGTGGAGAATAAAAATAGAAACACATAAAGCATTGTTATACTTTCATGATTTGAGGTTGTAATTATTCCAACCGTTGTTAGTAAGAAACAAGGAGACAACTGGATCAATAAAAAAGAGAAACAGAAGCAGAAACGCGTCACTATCTATTGAGCAAAAAGTATCCACGTATCATCAAGTAAGATAGACTGTAGCTGTTAACGCTGTGAGCTGCCGTTTCTATAATATGATGGAATCGATGTATCTATCTATCTATCTATATATATATATATATATATATATATATATATATATATATATATATAATTTGATAACATTTAAAAATGTCTTTTTAGAGAACATTTTTATTGATACCATTGTGTTTGTCCATTTTAAAAACATATTTTTCTTGATAATTAATTAAAGAATGTTTTAATTCATGATTTTAAGATTATATATATATATATATATATATATATATATATATATATATATATAATAACTATTTAATTATAATTTACATACGTATTCCTTTTATGCTAACGGAATCTTCAGTATTGTTAAAACCGTTCGCATGCAGCATTTAATTCATATCGTAGCGCTCTAATCTATTAGATATATTCAAACCGTAATATGACAAGTGAAGAAATAAATCCTATTTATTTAAAATGAAATGGACAACATAGTCAGCCGTCTTGACAGTGTTGAACAAATCACGTAGAAAGAACTTGCATTTTAGCTTTGATTAGAAATCGCTTAGCCGAAAGAGGCTATCAATAATTACTTAAAAATAAATAGTTTATTATGTAATTATCATCAACATACGTATACGCTTCATCATCACAGAATCTTCAGTGTAGAGATAACTCTTCAAACCGGTCACATGATTCGAACTCCGGAACACAAGTGAGCGTTAATTCAAATCGGGGCGCTCTAACCGATGAGGCCAATTAAAACCGCGATGCAACGAGTAAAGAAATAAGTCTGACCGATGTCAAATTAAGTGGACAACCTAGTCAGTCGTCTTAACAGTGATCCAAAATTCACGTAGATAGGAACTTGATATATATATATATATATATATATATATATATATATATATATATATATATATATATATATATATATATATATATATATATATACATATATATATATATATATATACATATATATATATATACATATATATATATATATATACATATATATACATATATATATATATATATACATATATATATATATATATATACATATATATACATATATATATACATATATATACATATATATATATATATATATATATATATATATATATATATATATATATATATATATATATATTCCCCCGGGGATGAAACGCAGGAGCCTCTGTGTTGCTTAATTACCATAAATAGATGTTCATATCTTCTTATATATATATATATATATATATATATATATATATATATATATATATATATATATATATATATTGGAAATGAAAAAGGAAAAACCAAGAGATAGTTTATATATTCATCAACGTTTCGTCTTTATTGTAACACTTCCTCAGGATGATAATTTTAAGAAAAATGTCATTCAAGTACATCGAAACGTTGGGTATACATGATGGGTTGCTGGGAATGATATATATATGGGGGTGCGTGTGTTGTATCTTGATCCGGAAGTTAAACAGCAATAAATACACTTAAAATGTAATGTTAGTAATCAACTATATGTTTATTTTCTGAATAACATAAACGCGCTGTTTATACTCTTTTCGGATTATGCTGGCATTTAGAGGTGCCTGTTATTCCACAAGTGTTCTCTCTTTTGAAATTTAACTTCCGCCGGAAATGAATCTTTTGAGTCTTTTACGCTTCTAACAACATTTCTGTTCTTGTGCTGCTTGAGAAGCTCCTACTTCAAACAAAGCCGACATTACCTTCTTAAGCTTTACACTCCGATTATTTGGTGCAGCTGTGTCCCTCGTTATAAGTTGGCCTTAGTGTATTTTCAATAATCAATTAAGGAGCTTTAATCGTATACATTAGTCGTCCAATGTTTTTCTTTCCGGCTAAACCGTCTCTATTTATAATCTTTAAAATATATTTTTTTCGCTCGGCTTGCAATATTTTGTTATATCGACATCATATATTTTTAGTTTTTTTTTTGTTTTTTTAGGAATTAGTTTATCAAATATCTAATCGTACTTATGACCATAAATTAAACTGGTGACATTTCCTCGAGTTATCCGATACACTCTGAGAAATTTTCTGGCGATTCATCTTGAGTTTCCGCATTCGTTTGAGCTGTCAACGCTCACTCAAACATATTTACGAAGCATTCCTGTTGGTCATTAGATCTGGAATGATATAGAGCCGTTGTAACATGACTAATTTAAGATTCTTTCTGGAAATCTCGAAATTCATTAGCCGTAAATTGAGTGCCATTGTCAGAAACAATTGTATCAAAAATACCAAATCGTTTGAATGTGTTATGCCAAGGGTTCATGCTTTTGCACGTAAGTTTTCCGATGTTTAACAACTTGTGGTTGCTTTGTGAAACTCTCTGTCACAATAAGCTTATACATCCCATTCATTTGTACTTTAGGTTTCTATTTTGTCAGCTCATAATTCCGTTCTTGTTTCTGCAATAAATTTATCAAATTTAGTTTTAATAAAAATCTTATCTTATTAAGTTACTTGTAATTGCTTTATTGTATCGCAGTGTACGTTTTAAACTCCATCAGCATTAAGCGACTAATACATACTGTTTATTTGTATTTGTATGTATGTATATATATTTATATATATATATGTATATATATGTATATATATATATATATATATATAATATATATATATATATATATATACATATATATACTGTGTGTGTGTTTTGTATATGACAGTATGTGTGAATCTGACTGTACAGCTGCTGTTTGTGAATATATATATATATATATATTTTAGAGGAAGCATTATTAAAATTAATGAAACAGACGAGTGGGGAAAAAAAAAGGAAAATTGTTAAAATTACCTTAAGGCCTTGTCGTCTGACCCTCTGAGAGGAAACGTCAGAATGGTAAATTAAAAACTAAAAGTCGAATGACTTTTAGTTTTTAATTTACCATTCTGACGTTTCCTCTCAGAGGGTCAGACGACAAGGCCTTAAGGTAATTTTAACAATTTTCCTTTTTTTTTCCCCACTCGTCTGTTTCATTAATTTTAATAATGCTTCCTCTAAAATTAATCCTACCATTCTGTTGTACACGAAATTTACTTACATATATATATATATATATATATATATATATATATATATAATATTTGTTTCAATTTAAAATTATCCATTGACAATCTGTCTGCGTCCTATCTTCTTTGATGCAAGGAATTTAACTATAGGGGATTCGGTGTATATCTTAGACACAAATATTATTAGAAAGTGACTTTTGTGGCATAAATATTCATGAATTATAAATAGTGTAACTAGTAACTTCTTTGCGCTTTGGCTATATTTTTTATGTCAACAATATCGTTCTTGATGCGTTATCTACCTTGCATAGTGAAACGTGTCCGAATCCAAAGTTTCTAACATGAGCCGTTACGTCATATATGCCCTTATGAGGATCACGATGCACTTGATACTTCAGATTTCAAGGCTTTCATTTAATAATGTCTTCGAATTATCTTCGATCTAAAACCTTGAAAAATCAGTTCAAAGTGGCAGTTCTCTGGTGGTTGAAAGTTTAATCCTTTTCATTTTTTAAACATAGTTCACCCCAAACAAGACAGGCCGCCACTGGAGACGTAAGGGACTACTGAGAAATAAGGGAGAAGGTTTGGGGGTCAACCTAAATTGGGAGCTGCGCAGCGAGATGTCTGTTTACATTAGTTTTTAATTTCTTCATGTCAGTATCGTTCGGGAAACAGGGGGCAGGGAGGGGGTTCCAGAGGCCAGCAGCACGAGGAAAGAAGCTATTGGAGTAGAAAGCTCTCCGGCATCTGGGGACCTCCACATTGAAGAGATGGGATTAAGCTGATTGTTGAGTTGGTCGAGTGA
>OY744544.1:54390824-54440824 GCA_963556195.1 Sepiola atlantica | reverse complement strand
AGAATCATAATTTTGCCTTCCCAAATGAACCAATTAACTATGTAATATATTATTTCATCTTGTTATATATTATTTCATCTTGTTTTCTTTCCTCGGTTAAGATGGATTCCAGGACCAGAATTCAATTGATCTGGACGAGTATTCAGCTAAAAAATGTTACTTGAGGTTGCATCACTAAGAGAAGATACATTATTTCTCATATGAGACAATGTGTAGCCATGCTGAAGGGATCTTATAGTTGTTCTTCAAATACTATGTTGTGTTTAATATTTCGTCAGAGTTAACTTGTAGGGCGAAGTATCCAGATGTCAGGTTGCTATGACAACCTCCTGTACAGTAAAACAAAAGACACCCAGGGATAATGTCTCGAAGGAATTCAAACTCGTTCCATGGCATGTAGTAGATAAGTATGTAGTTATGACTCTTGTGTTGGCATTACCTCTCATGTGACATAATATAATCTAAAATGGACATCGGAACGGGCAGAGTTTTAAAGGGAACAAGTAAATAACCTTGAGATTATTGAATTAGTTGGAATCGCAGGAAAAACGAGTGAAGAATGGTGGGATAAATTTAGAAAATAATGATTCGCAAGAAGTGAAGAAAGGTATGCGGAAAATAGCGATTCTTCACGAAAAGTGGGCATTTGAGGAAACATAAATTATGTTGCGTTACGATAAATTGAATAGCGTTTATTTACTTAATTAATTACTTTTCGTCACTTACTCGATGGATAGCGTATACATGTATAACATATAGCTTACAGTATGAACATGTGTATCTCAGAATATTGCGTGTACCCATCCGGAGCCGGGAATTCTACTAGTATATATATATATATATATATATATATATATATATATATATATATATATATATATATATATATATATATTGTGTGTGTGTATTTAGCCAGCATATTTTCATTTAGGCAAACATGATTAAATAACACGGAGTGGTTTTGTTTGATGCGACTTTTTTTTATTTTTTCAATTTTCCGAATTGTCCATCTAATATTTCGGTTAAATTGATGTAAATATGATCCATGGGAACAAGAAACCCATGGATCATATTTACATCAATTTGACCGAAACATTAGATGGACAATTCGGAAAATTGAAAAAATAAAAAAAGTCGCATCAAACAAAACCACTCCGTGTTATTTAATAATGTTTGCCTAAATATATATATATAATTTGGCGACGTTAGAAATTCAAATATATGACCGTCTAACGGTAAGTATGTTTAAACAATGGTTTGAATCTAATCAGATGATCCTTACGGATTGAAATTTCGCTTCATTCTACAATATGAAGACGTAAAGAACGTGTCTTTTTTGCCTGATGAAGTCGAGCTAATTATAGCTACGACTGAAACATGTTCCAAAATGTGTAGCCATGCTATGTTTGCATAAATACAACTTTTATATAACAGAGAGAGAGAAATAGGAAGAGATAGAATGAGAAATAGATAGGTAGATTAAGAGAAAGAGATAGAAAGAGAGAGAGAGAGAGAGAGAGGGGGAGAGAAAGAGAGATTTGTATGGAAATAGATAATTATCCTGAATACCGTATCACTCTTATTATATTATCGAATAATAACACACTATGTATCAATGTTTTTAATACCTATTATATATATATATATATATATATATATATATATATATATATATATATATATATATATATATATATATATATATATATATATATATATAAACGCTGATTAATATTGCGCGTGCATGTTATTATGCCTCCGTCCGTCCACGCTATCTCCCAGCCAATTTCATGGGATATTTGTATTTTATTTATACTCTTAAATAAATGAAATATATTAGCAAATAAATTGGTTATTTTCTCTTTCTGGTCAAAATAATCCTGCCGACGGAAACGGTACAGTTTCGGACATGACAGTGTTTTCCCTCCTCCTCCTCCTCCTTCCGGTTTGATCATCACTCCTACTCCCTCATATTCTGTATCTTTCTATTCTTTCTCCCTTCCCCAACTTTCTCCGTCTCGTTAGTTTTCAATTTTCCATTCGCGTTCAGAATATTTTATTTGCTGTTTCATCTTTTTTCACCATTTTTCTTTTCCCCGACCATCCCGCTAAAATTGTTCTCTTTTTTCCTGCGTTCGATCGATTCGATTTTATTTATCGAATTATCTCATCATTCTCTCATCATAATCATCAGCAGTACAAACTCTTCTTCATTTTCTTCTATTTCGTCTCCTCTTCATTTCGTTTTGTATTTATTTATTCTTGCAATCATTATTATCGATATGGTTATTGCCTTCTCTTATCTTTCTCTTTATCATTACATTTTTCGTCTTTTTCTTCTTCTTTCTTTTTCTTTTTCTTCTTTTTCTTCTCTCTCTACTTCTGTTTCATGTTGATGTATTCTTCGTTCCCATTCATCATCCCATCTCTCTCCTGTTCTTCTTAATATTTTAGTCGTAGTTGTACTAGCAGTATTACAATTACTATTATTACTTTACATTTTCTGATTATTATTCTTTATTCTTCCATATGTCTGTTTTTATCCTAACCTTTCGTCTTTTTCGTAGTAAATGTTCTACTTCATTTAACTTTTCTTCTTCTTCTTCTTCCCCCCCCCTCTCTCTTCTTTGTCGTCACTTCTTTTTCCCAATCTTCATTTTGGTATTGTTCTTATTTATATTATTCTAATTCTGTCTTTCTTTCTACTTTCCAAGTTTTTTTTCTTTTTCGCATTTACACATGTCCTTCTCTTTCTTTTTCGTCTACTTTCTCTTTTTCTCTTCTTTTTTCTATTCGTCTTTTTAACTTCTTCCTATTTTACCCTATGTTACTTTTTTATTTCCCTTTTGCAAATTATATATCTGCTTCTTCATTTCAATCCTTTTTCTTTCTCCACTTTTTTCTTTTTCTTATTATCCTCCTCTTTATTCTTCTTCTTTTTCTTCCAGTTTAATTCTTTCTTCTTCTATTCTTCGTCTTTTTTCTCCTTTTCTTCTATCTCTTTTCCTCCTTTGTCTTAGTTTGCCCTTTTCTCCCCCGTCTTTGTTGGCCTTCTTTACCTCCGTCTTTTTCTTCGTCTTATATTTCTTCTTCTTCATCTTCTTTACTTCACTTTTCTGCTCTTCCTCCTCTTCTTTCTTCAAATTCTTGTACTCTTTTTATTTAATTCCCCCCTCTATGCTATCCGCCCTCATTATCCGCCTCCCTTTCCTCATGCCTAACATATATATCTCCATCCGAGCCATTTCTTCGCTTCCTATTTTCCTTCCCATCCAATCATTCTACTGCCGCCGCCGCCGCCGCCGCCGCCGCCGCCGCCGCCGCCGCCGCCGCCGCCGCCGCCGCCATTAAACTTCCCTCGCATCTTTACACTCCTCCTTGAAAGGCCCTATAAAAAGATCCGGGACATGATTACCAACATCATTAGTTCAACATCGTCAGATGTTTCATCAAACAGAGTTAGTTTTCTGGTAGAGTCGTGGAGGGAGAGACGGCAATGGTGGTCGGTGGTAGCGGTGGTGGTGGTGGTGGGTGTCCATTCATTTGCCTTTCGTTTTACTCCAAATTGATGTTTTATTTTCCCTTTCATTTTCATCTTGGAATAAAAACACATACAAACTCAAACATATACATGTTGAACCATGCGTATATTATATATATATATATATATATATATATATATATATATATGTATTCACAATTGTATATATAGACTTGTATGATTATATCTGTTTTCATTAGCTAATGTCATCAAATACATAATATGTAACATATATATATATAAATATATAAATAAGTATATATATATATATATATATATTGTTGTATTTGAATACATAAATGTATACATATATAAATGTACACATGTATAAAAAGAGTAAATAGAGCCAATATAGTCATACCCTTAAAACACAATAGCCAACTCTGATGCACTGTCTCTTACACACTCTCTCACGTTCAGAAACACACACGCTCCTATATATGTATATAGAAGAGAATTTGAATTCCTACAGGAGAGAACTTGAATGTCTACAGGAGAGAACTTGAATACTTACTAGACACTGTCTTCAAGTGTCTAAGGTTTATCATGACATTCTGGCATGAGAATACTTCTTCCTACAAATCAACCCTTACTAAATTTCTATATAACATAGAATTCGAAGCCTAAATAAGATTATTTCGGTATGTCTACCCACACTGGCGTATACGCGGAATGGTCCACTTTCCTCAAGTGATGTGGCCTCTAGTAACATCACTTAGCTGGATACCCTACCAGACTAGATGATTTTTGTTGTGGAATCCGGTACGACAAAGAGACCACAAAAATATACTATAACATAGTTAACTTTTTAATTGGAGAGAGGAAAATTCATGTTGTTAACCTTTTTACTAACTCAACGTTTGACAGGTATAGAGAACTTTAATTGAATATTCGAATATCTAATTATCTGATATAGAGATTAAGTTATTTTCCTAGAAAGGGACCTTTGATTTCTAAGAACTTCGACTGTAGTAAAATGAAACGGAAATATATATATATATATATATATATATATATATATATATAAACACAGTTATATATGTTATTGTTAATAGTAACCTCTGCTAAATAGAATGTAATAAATAGATACGTTCTCAAGTGTAAGAAAAGTAGATCTACGATAATAATAATAATAATAATAATAATAATAATAATAATAATAATAATAATAATAATAATAATAATAATAATAATAATAATAATAATAATAATAATAATAATAATAATAATAATAATAAATGAAATTTGAAATAATAGTTACTTTTAGCAAAGAGCATCAGATCCATGCATCAATTTTTTTCAATTGCCAATTGAAATTCCGCCAAACATTTAACAGTTGCAATCTAAGATAAGAAGTATTGTAAGAAAATGAAGAGTGGCAACAATTAATCGTGGACGAGTCCATTGTGGGGGGACGTCGAGAAAGAAAGAAAGAAAGAAAGAAAGCGACTTGATAACTGATAAAAAGGAGAAGGTTCCGCAGTGCAAGGGAGACTTGAAAGGCGGAGGTTTCAGAAACGTGAAGAGGCGGAGCGCTTGGTGATCGGAGTATCGAAGTACCGGAAATACGGGAGTTTACCGATGTTTATGGCACCGATGAAGTTTTATTGGCTATGGTACCCAAGCCCGTCTTGCTGTTAGTCTTTCGTGTCCGCTGACTAAAAATGCGACTGATAAGCAAGTTGGTACCAGAAGGAATCCCCTGACTTGTATTTCATCAAATAGACAATTGGAAGAGATTATGGAACAATTGCTTCAGTTCAAGCTCGAATAGACAATGCAGAGCAAATTGCTTTCCAATCGGATGTATATATGAACGCGTTTCTAGCGGAAACCAAGTCTGTGATCTCAGCAAGTAAAAGACTTTCATGAGACAAAAGTATATCAAAGATTTTTTATATGTGTGTGCGTAGCCGGCGTAAACCATCCGGTGATGGGAAATAAAGAAAACCAAATCTGGACGCTAGGCTGTACACAAACAACACAGTGACAAACAAACTCGACCGAAAAAATAACCTCCTTGGCGGAGGTAATAATAATAATAATAATAATAATAATAATAATAATAATAATAATAATAATAATAATAATAACAATAATATCCTCTATGACATTTAAATACAATAAAAAAAAATCATTAAAAAAAGGAACATTTTCTAGTTAGACTCTATTTCCACTCCTGTTTGTTATAGAGATGGTTCTACTCATCAACATACTTAAAACGTATAAAAATACTTTAGCAGTATTCCTTTAAGTATATAACAATAGTCATTCATTAACTGGACAGAAGAACTCGGGAAGCTGGATTAAATAACAAGGAAACAAATGATTCTGTTTGTACAATTTGTCCTTTCAAAGTGAGTCGTTTGCACAGAACCCACAGGTGATAACATTTGGATCCAGTTTACTGCTTTATCTTTTCTACCTTTAAAAGCAGAGTTTTAATTTTTTTAATTGTAATTTATATTACCTTTCATTGTTTTGTTTTAAATTGGTGTTCAACGCGTTACCTTTTCCGGCTGTCAGTAGCGATCCTGCTTCTATATTCAAAGTTTCTTTATTATATGTTTATGTTTTAGGTGATTTATCTTTTGGTTCGTCTTATGAACAACTGATTCATTTTCTTTTTCCCTCTATTCTGTTTTTTTCTTCTCTTTATTTTCATGTTTTACTGCTGTATGTCGCGATCGCTTTGTTACTGCCTTTGGGGGTAATAATCAGCCTCACTCTGTTCTGTCGTATGTATTTCTGTTTTCCTTAAATTGTGTCTGAAACGAAATCTAGAGTACAAATTGAACGTCGAAACCAAGTAGAGATTATTTATTGTCTTCCCTACAATCTTTGTCTCATTGAGAGAAACGTTGCTAGTCTCTCTCTACTCTATCGATGTGTCTATCACCGGCGATCGACTCATCTCCAATCTCTGTTCCTCTTTGTAAGATGTCAACAGAAAAAAAAACCTGTCTTCTTAATACAATTAAAAAAAAAAAAAATTCTTCCTCTATGTGTCGATTTTCTATGGAAAGAGCTTCTTTGCAAGGGTTTACCGTCTGAGGAACACATTACCGCGGGACTACTTCCCTGTAGATTACAACATGATCGTCTTTAAATCCAATGTCAGCAAATAGTTGTCATGAACCACCCCAACAGTAAAACATAGAGTCCGACGTCATCATCGCTCCTCAGCTTTTCTTTTGTCTAGTTTTTTTTATGAATCCTGAGTATCTGACCGGGAGTTATTCATGAAATATACCATACTCTTTTATTTACCCAAACTCATTTACAAATTATTATCTAATCAATTTTAAATCATATTTCTTCTGAGGCGCCGCCTGCGTGTTTGTATTGTAGTTATCCTGTCAGGCTGGAAACAATTTCGTTACTTACTTAGAAAGCCATCTGACATGAATTATTCCATTAACAAATTCATTTATTCTTTTAAAAATGAATGATTTATTCGTCATGTTCGTCTGATAAGCTGCAAGCTCAAAAGGGCAATGGAGATAAAGAAAGAATGATACACTTTAAAGAACAGCACTTAATTATTTTAGACTGTGTTAGTCCATCTTAACATCTTGTCTTGTCGCACACAATTTTTTATGAATAGTCTCAGATATTTGCAAGTACTTCTCTCCCTCCCTCTCTCTATCTTTCCCTCTCGCTCTCCCTCCCTCTCTCTATCTCTCCCGCCCTCTCTCTATCTCTCCCTCTCCCTCTTTATCTCTCTCTCTCTCTCTCTCTCTCTCTCTCTCTATCACATGTCTGGCGTTATATCGGCCTAGTCTTTATACAATTGCTTTCTCACGAATCTTAGCGTATTTAAAGACAGAATCAATCACATGATATGTTCGTGATCTTTATTTAGAACATATTCCGTTTACAACACGACGCCAGATGTATCTGAGTAAATAATATTTATACTAACAAATGTATCCACGAATTTTAAAAATGTATTCATTTTATTATATTTTAATGCCTAAAAAGTATGCCCTTTTTAGTATATCTTTCGGGTATGCCTGTTTGATGGTGTCTAAATAGAAAATTTCAAATAATCGGTAGACGTCACTCAGTCAGTAGACAATGTGGTGTAAGACGATCTTTGCTTGTAGGAAGTCAATCTCTAAATTTATAAACACTCAAACTTGAACTATAATTGTATATATGTTCAACGATGCAGAAACAATGTTTCGCGGGTTTTAATGACTAAACCTATAACTCCATATTAATCTTTTTATTTTTTATTTAACTTTTTTATTATTCAATTTGTTTGGTGGGGTGACATTAATTGAAAGAATTCTCGATGAATTTAGAGTCAGCTTTTCTCCGGGATCTATGAAGACCTATGTGCACCATGGAACAACCTTGAATCTATGAAGACCAATGTGCACCATGGAACAACCTTGAATCTATGAAGACCTATGTGCACCATGGAACAACCTTGAATCTATGAAGACCAATGTGCACCATGGAACAACCTTGAATCTATGAAGACCTATGTGCACCATGGAACAACCTTGAATCTATGAAGACCAATGTGCACCATGGAACAACCTTGAATCTATGAAGACCTATGTGCACCATGGAACAACCTTGAATCTATGAAGACCAATGTGCACCATGGAGCAACCTTGAACAGTACATTAACATTTATATTCTCATTTATTTTAGTTTTGCAATTTTCAAGTTATGAACAAAATAAAATAAATCCTAATAAAATGATGTATTTGCATTTCCATGACGTCAGATTCTGATGTAGACTAGAGATGATAATTAGGCTATATTTGATCAAAATGAAATCTACATAGAATTATCCAAGTAGTCATGACTATGTAGATTTAGAATATATATATATATATATATATATATATGATTAACTCTTCCGTCGATTTCGACGTATGAGTGCCCCACCATGCGTTAATTTGTAATTGCAAGGGTTGCGCAATTCCCAACAACCGCTCTTCTGAGTCGGCATTGCTTGATTCCAATGGCAAGTAGTAATACAAGACGACTGGAAACAATGCCAAGATAAGCAGAGAGCACATACAGCACCTGGTATTCCACAATGGTCACCCATTTAGTACTGGCCAGGCTCGACGCCGCTTAACTTCGGTGATCTAACAGGAACCGGTGTGTCAACGTGAATGTGCCGTGTGTGTATATATATATATATATATATATATATATATATATATATATATATATATATATATATATATATATTTTTTTTTTTTTTTTTTTTTAAATTTTTTTTATCTTTATATATATATATATATATATACATATACATATATATATATATATAGAGATATATATATAGATATATATATATATATATATATATATATATATATATATATATACTAATGATAATAGAATTAATGATAATAGTATTAACGATACTTGAACAGTAAAGCTAAATACGTTGAGTATTGATTTACTCCTCTCCAGAAGTTAGGCACAAGGCCAGTTTTTATCTTACTCTCACAAGTAAGATGCGACCCAATTGTGGGTGGGACAGTGGGGTTTAAAAATTGCCTGGGCAGCCCCGTCAGCATTCCCCGGAAGGGGCGCCTCAGGCAGTAAGCAATAAACTTACTCCTCCCCAAACAGGGGAGGCGAAGCCTGGGAGGGTTGACCTCCTAGAACTGCACAGGACAGACCCATAGACTGGCGTAAATCAAGCCCCGAAGGCCAAGCCAATACCAGTCTATGGGGTGCAGTATCCATCGGAAAAGATACTACACTTTGATCTTAGCCGAGAACATTACGTTGAGTAGAGCAATCAATTTTAAAGAAAGAAAGATGAAGATAAAAATGCATAACATTACATAAAATTACATAAAGTTACATAAAATTAATACAAATTTTATTACATCGAATGTTCAGATGCAAGGAGTTACATTAATCCTTAAACCATGGTTATTCAAAGATAAAACTCTTCTCGTTAGAGGATAAAATTTAGTAATGTGGTATTTATAATAAATAAATATTACCTGTTCCATTTCACTTTGAAAATTGAAGAATAAAACTAGAAAGGTTGGGGATGAAGAAATAAATGGCCGGGAACGAAAATTAGCCATTTTCGAAGACAAAAGGGGGCGCTATGGTGCAGATAGCAGAATAGCAAAAGCAAAAGTTTGTAGAATTGGAGAAAGTTTTTTAACAATTTTTAAACGGTTTTAAGTAAGAGGTAGAGGGTTCAAAAATATCTCACTTGGACCGTATGGATTCGTACACCGCTATGAGTATAGTTCCGTAGAGTTACAAGTAAAGATCCTGGACTGGTATTTTAAATATCCAATTCGGAAAATCCGCTTTTTGTTACAAGTTACAAGTAAAACTCCTGGACTGGTATTTTAAATATCCAATTCGGCATTTTTTATCTTCATCTTTCATTCTATATATATATATATATATATATATATATATATATATATATATATATATATATATATATATATATATATATATATATATATATATATAAATGTCCCTATCTCCAAAATCCGGAAATAAAAAAACATACAGTAAATACAAATTAGGTCATACAATTAATAGCTTTAATTAGTTGGGGGTAAATCTAAATAGTATCTACTTTTTAAATTGTACTGTAGAATCTACGCAGTCACTCGACGAACTACTTCGAGGATTGCTACATTTATATTTATAACACTACTAAGTTCTATTAAGTCTAAAAATACACGTTCGAAATACTGAAGTGGTATTCCAGCTTTCACTTGAAGATAACGATAGAAACCCTCCTAATATGTAACGAGGCGACGAATCGTTAGAGAACGTGGATTGCTTCGCGTACCTGGGTAGCCACCTCGCCTCTAATACCAGAATTAATCAGGGAATCCAGTACCGCATTAGGTGCGCAAATGCTGATTTCAGTAAACTTCGTTTTAGAGGCTTTGATGATAAAGATTTATGGCTTAATACCAAACTATTAGTGTATCAAGCCATTGTCCTTCCAGCACTCTTGTATGCATCGGAGAGCGTCGATATCTTATAGCACTCAAAAAACTACATCAAAAACTTTTACGAAAATCTAAAACAAAAACAGCCAAGATCATTGACCCAACATGAGTGTCCTGGAAAGGTTTTGTTGCTCGAGTATAGAGGCTTTTATTGTTAAACATCGGTTGAGATTGGCTGGCCACGTTATAAAAATACGCGACCAATCCTATCATAAGAACATTTTTTATTCTGAATTAAATGTGTCAGCTAGGAGAATTGGAAGCGTACAATGATTGTTAGAAGAAAGATATGAAGAGGTGTAGAATTGATCACACATAAGAAGCGAGTTCATTCGGAAGTGCTGAAAGTTCGGTGCGACAATCAGCCATGCACAAAAATGCCAAACGATAATTATGCCCGATTTGTGATAGGATGTGTTGATCTTTAATTGCACTCTTTTCTCATATGATAACCCACAAAGGAAGTCCCTGGAAACCCGTATACTCGATTCGAGTGACGCCCAATTCGTTTCGAGTTCTACTGATGCATTGAATACTATTGAAGCAAATACTGAAAATAATATATATATATATATATATATATATATATATATATATGTGTGTGTGTGTGTGTGTATGTGTGGGTGTATGTGTTTGTGTGTATATTTTAACTATAACTTGAAGTGATGTCTCCATCTTTGGTCAATGAAAATAGCATTCACACCTTAAACAGCATATGCGAATCTGTGTCGTCATCGATTTAAGCCAATTCTCCAGACGTGTTAGCAGAAAATATACGTAGATTGCGTTCACTTGAAATACTTTTTACACTTTACACGGCTCGAAATCGTCTTCCAAGACAATCCACCTTACGGCAAATCAGAGTATTGATTTACTCCCCTCCAGGAGTTAGGCACAAGGCCAGTTTTTATCTTACTCCCACAAGTAAGATGTGACCCAAGGTCGGGTCGGGAAAGTGGGGTTTAAAAATTGCCTGGGCAGCCCCGTCGGCATTCCCCGGTAGGGGCGCCTCAGGCAGTAAGCAATAAACTTACTCCTGCCCAAAGAGGTGAGGCGAAGCCTGAGAGGGTGGACCATCCTAGAACTGCACAGGACAGACCCATAGACCGGCGTAAATCAAGACCCGAAGGCCAAGACAATACCAGTCTATGGGGTGCAGTATCCATCGGCACAGATACCACACTTTGATCTTAGCGAAAGGGCCAAGATTAATGTTCATACCTGCGCTCAGATCTATTTGATTGCTGTCCAGATTCACTAAGTCTTTTTCATATGACACAGAGATTCGTAGTACCATTATGTTTTCAATGTTTTCATTTTGCTATTGTCTGTTATCAACTCTCATTTTCTACCGAAATACAACACACTCCCTGTTGATACACTTTCTTTTCTCGGGTCGTTTTAATTGGCTAACGACGTTCTTTTACATTCTCGATAGGAAAATAGATTAGCAGAATGTCCTTCAACGGACACTGTGTGTTCTTTGGATTCAATATAAGTCGCTTCATTCATACTTTTTTACATTTTATTCATTTATTTATTTTATATTTACTGCAACAGTTTCCAAACACTACGCTTTAAGATACTTGATTTTTCTCGTTTCAGTACTATAACAGCATGCAAACCGTTTACTTATTTTTTCTATTTTTATTGCCCAGTGGAACTTTTACAGGGGTATTTATTATTTATCGAGAGTGAAATGTGACACACATATACAGGGTGGGCAAAAATAAGGGTCCTATTTTTAAAAATTCATAACTTTTTTATTTATTGATTTTTTTTTTTTTTTTAGAATAAGTAAAGGACCCCTTCCGAAGCAAGCATGAGCCGTATTAGCCCTAAGGAACGTACCCTCATTTAGAAAACATTATTTTTGCTTAAAAAACTCAAAACAGTGTAAAAAACAATACTTTTGTTTTTGTAAGTTTTAAGAAGTGTTTTTCGGCTAAAATTTGTTTTGTTTATTTCAAAAAATCTCGGAAGGGTCAGTCTACACACACATAAAGTTTGGTGAGTTTAACTTTTATTTTGTGGAAGTTATTCAAATTCAAGTTATTCAAATTTAAAGATAGGACCCTTATTTTGGCCCACCCTGTATATATATATATATATATATATATATATATATATATATATATATATTACAAAAAGAGAACAATTTCTTAAGAAATCATCTTTTGAGAATTTAAATTTGAAAATAGGAAAACAGCCTTTGAAACCACATATAAGATTAAAATATTTTTTATTAAAAATCATATATAATATATATATATATATATATATATATATATATATATATATATATATATATATAGAGAGAGAGAGAGAGAGAGAGAGAGATAGAGAGAGAGAGAGAGATTTTTACAAAATGTACGTCCTCTTACGAATAGTTAAAGTAAGATACGATGCTAATATAATAAACCTTATGTCTAGAATTCTTATTATAATTTTAATCGAAATTCATTACATAATTTTTTTTTTTAGTTAATTGATATCTAATATATATTGTAAAATTTTCGCAAAAATCGGATTTATCTGAATATGGAGGAAAGGCTTCTAACCCTTATTTACTTCCTTGACACAAAACTAAATCAAACTTGATATAGTCACCATTTGGAGTCCGTACGCCTCACAGCTCTATTCGAAAATTAATAATGATCGAATAATTACTTTAGAAGTGAAATCTATACATATCACTATAAACATATAAATATGCCTAACTTTATATGGATAGACACACATATATGCATATATATATATATATATATATATATATATATATATGAATGAAGATACGTGTTCTTAAAAAATATCACATTCGATGTGCTTTCTGTTTTTCGCTATTGAGTTCCTAAGATCGTAAAAATACGCCATGTCAACGTTTTCTTTTTAATATTTCATCTTCTGCTCCTATTACTCGCCCTTTTTCTTTGGCATTTTATTAATAAGATCTGTATGTTTGCCACACACTCACTCACATACATATTCATTTTTATTAATAAGATTTTATGTTTGCCACACGCTCACTCATATTTATTTGTGTTGACTTGCTTTTCTTTTAGATTTTCTTTCTTTCTTGAAAGGCCAATTTATTCTTCGTTTTTCACGTCATTATCGCAACAGAACAAAAATACAAAAAATGATCGACTACGTGTATATTTTTCGCAAAAGAAAATCGAAACAAGATTCTGCTTGTCAACTTGCGTACTTCTTTCTTGTATCAGATACGTAAAGTTTTCTTACATCTGATGGAAGAAAGTGATCTGAAAGATTCAAGATACGGCATCACTATCTAGACCATATTTTATCTTTCTCTCTCTTTCTCTCTCACTTTTTTCCTCCATCTCTTTCCCCTCCTTCGCATGGTACATCATCACTATCCAGGCCATGTTAGCTTTACTCTCTCTTAATTTCTCTCTCCCCCCTCTCTCTCTCTCTCTCTCTTACTCTCTCTATTTCTCTCACTTTCTCTCTTTCCATTTTTCTCTCAAAAGACAAGGCAGCACTATCCAAACTGATTTTTGGTCTGTCCTTATCATTCTATCTCTTCTTCTATACACTTCTGCGTGCATTACTCTCTATATCTTTTCATCTATTTATCTATGTCGATTTTGATCTAGATCTTATTTACATGTGTGCGCATTTGTCATAACGATGTTTACTAAAAAGCAGGATTACGGCGGTAAGTAACTAGTGGGAATCCATCAGGTGACCTTGCTGTAATGATGTAGAATAAAAATGGAAATTGGAGCTGAACGATTGATTCCTCTCAATGTGAACCGAAAAATAATTACATACAAAAACAAGCTCAATGAAATACGCTAGAAAAAAAAACATGATTTCCCAGCGTACGATTACGAATCGACAAGTTTTCTTATATATATATATATATATATATATATATATATATTATGTAAATACGGGCCCCTGCCGGTACATACAATACTTTTCGCGAGGGAGTTGTTAGAGAGAGGTAAAATGATAGAATGAAACTAGAAAAATACACTCTTTCGTAATCGGTAGTTCTTGTGTGTGTATTTTTTACAACCGCACGCACACATGCTCATACACATTATATATATATATATATATATATATATATATATATATAGTAATCCACAAACAGGTCGTTTCGATGTATCACAACTTTTCAGTGCGGCTAGACAAGCACCAATCTCAAGTCAGATATGGAATTGTCAACCATCAAGTCGAAAGTCGGCAACTCTGATCACTAAGCTAGGGGATAGGCGCTAGTGGTAAATTATATCTAGACTGTTTTATATAGACATTGACGATGATTTAGTAATTCTTTAGTTAGCTATGAAAATATATTTATGGCAATTAAGCTACACAGAGGTTCCGCGTTTCATCCCCGGGGGAATCTTCAGGCTAAAATGCATGGAGTTATTTTTGCTGTGTGTTTTTATATACACGGCTAGCTAGTTAACCAATCATAGTCTTTGTTGTTCTCTCAGCATATCGTTCGGCTTCCCACGAACAAAGATGTTATTAGTGTTACTTCCCATATCCTGTTCTATTTTTCTATTTTCTATAGATTAGCCAATATCCTGTTTCCATTTGTTGTATCAATATAATGGGTGAATATATTTTTACATGTGGTTCCTTGTATTTCTATTTTAGGTTTTAATTTTTAAATTGTAAGGTTTTTGTTTAGTTTTTTTTACTTATTTGTTAATTTATTCATGTATCGGAAGTCTAAGTAAATTTATTTCTTTGTAGGCAGCTGTTTGCTATCTCACTTTTACAGTTTAATAGATTTCGGGGATCTTTAAAGTTTAGGATTTCAAATTTTTTATTCAGACATAATCTACACGGGTCGTCTAAATTTCGACATGTACTGGCCTGTCGTATTATTTTCCATTGAATTATTGGTGAGCGTCCATTTTCTTTGAGCTCACAATAGTGGTTTTCTAGTGCCGTTTTAATTCGACGTTCTCCGTTTTTAAATGTGCTTTTGTGGTCATAATATCTAGTTTTAAAATGTACGAAGGTCATACCTACGTAGTACTTCTTGTTATTCGGTCTTTGCTTTGCAAGTATTGGTGCTTGGTATACAATACTTTTGGTTAGGCATTTATTTTGTAGTGGACAAAGTGTACGATTTAGGAAGTTACATATTTTCTCTTCATTGCTTACTTTTTCATTTCTATTCAGGTGGTTATTCTTAGTGTTTTGTTTATTTCCATGGTTATTGTTTATATTTTTGTTCTGTTTAGTGTTATTTTTGCTATATTTTTCACTTTCTAATGTAATTTGTTATTTTTTCTTCCTTTCTGCTGTTCTCTTTCAGTATGTTGTTATTGTGTGACTTAATTATCATTTCTAGGTTTTCGCAGCAGCAGTGGGATAGTTTTAGGTTATTTTTATTGAATATTTCAGGGGATTGGTTATGGGGAAGTGTTTTTCAATCAGATTTAGTTTTTAGCATCTGGTTATAGGGCGGTGTATAGTAGATTATATTTCTTTTTCTTTTATTTTTAATTCTGTTGTAATTATTAGTGTCCTGTTTTTTATATTTAATTTTGGTATTATGTAACAACTATTTTAGAGCTGTATGGCAAATGTTGCTTGGTTTTTAAAAACACTTTCTATAAATATATGTTCATAGCTTACTACCTAGCTCTACTTACGTATCGAGCACTTTCGAAGTAAATACTGAAAATTGATGCATAAAAATTATATCTCCTCATAAAATTTCATGTGGATACATGAAATAGTAATATATATATATATATATATATATATATATATATATATATATATAGTAATATTATAGTAATAGTGATATTATATATATATATATATATATATTATATATATATATATATGTGTGTGTGTGTTTTTTTAAGGTTTACCAAAACATTTCGTTCATGAAATCATTCATCACAACAAAAGACTGTTTTCCTTTCAAAGTTTATTTATTTATCAGATTTTTCAGAGTTAAAGAGTTTGAAAAATCTGATAAAAAATAAACTTTGAAAGGACAAAAGTCTTTTGTTGTGATAATTGATTTCATGGACGAAATGTTTTGGTAAACCTTCAAAAAACACATATAAATGTTCTCTACCCTGTAATCGAGTATATCGAGCTTATTTTTATTGGACTAATCCCGGTATTCACTGAATAAACTATATTCTAAGTAAAAATATAGATCTCTCTCTCTCTCTCTCTCTCTCTCTATATATATATATATATATATATATATATATATATATATATATATATATATATATATATCAGGTTGGAAAGAAAGTAATGTTGTTTTTGTCCAACACATCTAAAACATTCACATTAGAGGATTTTCAAGTTTTACAATATTTTCACTCATTTTCCATGACTTCTGTCCAACGATCAACTAGCTTCTTCAAAAAATGTCTATGATTTTTGAGAAAAAACAAATTTAGGTCAATTTCAAGTTGGTCGTCATCTTCATAAATGTTATTGTTTCAGTGATGTGGTCATGACTGGAAAATATGGTAGTCGAATGGTGCAATGTAGGTGAATAAAGCGGATGAGGCAAAACTTCCCAATTGAAACTCATAACTTTTTCCTGAGTGAGTTTTGCTGTGTGAGATTTCGCGGGTTCATGCTGAAGCACTACACCCTTCCTATTGAGTAATGTTGGTCGTTTTTTTGATAGAGCAATTCTTAGACAATCCAACTGCGAACAATATTTTACTGCTGTGATTGTTTGATTCGGCTCTTGTAACTCATAATGAATCAGCCCTCTCATGTTCCACCATGAAGAGAGCATAACGTTTTTGTATGTAGTCCTTGTTTTGGAACAAGCTGTGGACTTTGGTTTCGGTCTAACCATTGTCTTTTGCGTTGGGTTCTTGTAAAGAACCCATTCACATCTACAGTCACAATTCTTTGCAAAAATGGTTCTCCGTGATTTCTGGAAAGCAAAGATGTGCAAACAGTCAAACTTTGATTTTGTTGAGCGTCGGTCAAATCGTGGGTAACCTAGAGTCCAAGTTTTGAAACTTTACCTAACTCGTGAAGGTATGAAATAATTGTGGTATGGGTTGTATTGAATTGTTGAGCTAATTCTCTGCTGGTTAACTTTGAATTGGTCTCCACAGCGTCTTTAATGGCGTCTTTATCAATTGATTTTGGCCTTCTCGAACGTCGCCGATCTGACAGGTTAAAGTCTCTAGAAGAAAATTTTGCAAACCACCGTTGACATTTTGTACCATTCAGAACATTTATCCCATAGACTGTTCCAATATTTCTTGGAGCTTATGCAGCTGAGTTTCCTTATTTTGAATTCATAGAGCATGCAATATCCATTTTTGACGCCTATAACCTTTACAATTAATATTTTCCAACTAATTACTATATCTGAAAGGAAAAGCCAGATATTAAGACACCAATTCACCAAAAATTCTAGAACTGTGTACAGCTTAGGAAGCTGAAAAGTGATGAAGTAAAAAATAAGACATTACTTTCTTTCCGACCTCATATATATATATATATATATATATATATATATATATATATATATATATATATAAAAGAGAGAGAGAGAAAGAGAGGGGGGTGAAGAAAAACTCCCATCCAACGGCTCATCGGGTTGCGGATAAGGAACGGCCGTTTTAATATAAAAGTTCTCTGCGAATATCCAATAAGATGTACCGGACAAAATGACGGGTTGCTTTTTGGCAACCCACAGTATCTGCCAGGGATACGATGAAGATTTTCTGTTGAATATGGAGAAGTGGTAGCACCTTTGGAGAAAGATAGTCGATGATACCTTAGTATCTGGTCAGCAGCCTCTGATTCACGCTTCATATCTAGCTCATGTGTGACACGGAGACGTCACAATGCACGCGATGGCCACACCCCGGTACCAGGTTTCGACCTGACAAACAACATGAGTGCCTCAAAAATCCCTACGCCTTTAGGGATAAATTCATGGCGGTCCAAGGACCAAACGTAAAGTCATTGGAGCATGTGACTTTTAAGGTTGAGGAGCAGCTGATGCAGTTCTGTTAGCTATGGCCCAACTCACAATGCCCGCAGATGATCCACTTTGATGGGCAATGGTCGGGGTAACCCGCCTTATAAAGGCAATGCTTAGAAAGAAAAACCTGCGTCCTATTGTGACGAGTTAAGGTCATTCCGTATGGCTCGCTTGTGTAATCACTGAGAAATAGAGAGAAATGCTGGTAACCGGGCAGAATATGCATTCCATTTTTTTCTTGACCTTGCAGCACTTGCAATGGAGAGGACACTCCAGTCCATCGAGTTTATATCGGCGGAGTTCAACATGGATGAGAGGCAGTTTACCGGTTATAAACTCTGACTAATGGCCGTAATGAGGAGCGCCAGGGTCCTCTTCTCGACGGTGGGGGGATATTCGCGCTTAATCGGAAAGCTAACGCCCATTCCTCAAGCTGTGAAGCACTCGACTACTAAGGTGCTTTCTCGTGGCCATCTTATCTGCTTATTCTAGGGGTTGGTGGCTAGGGCAAAAGCCGAAAAATTAAAGGCATCGACTACAGCACACAATACCACAACACTTATACCAAAGAGTCCAGCTCTTAAACTGGGAACCTGGAATATCAGGACTATGCTTTCTGGCATTTCATAAGACTTGATAAGCATAAATCACTTGCGGAAAACTGCAGTTATCAACAACGATCTTCATAGACTAAACGTCAATATTGCTGCACTGCAAACGACGCGCCTTGCTGAGGCTGCTAGCCTGCGCGAAAAATATTACACATTCGTCTGATATGGAAAACCATAAGATGAGAGGAGGGAGCATGGTGTTAGCTTTGCTGTGAGAAATAGGATATTAAAAATAGTAGAACGTTCTACAGACGGCTATACCGAGACCATGTATGAGGGCATAAAGGTTGCTACGGGTCCTACTCACAGCAAGTATGCCCCCTTGAAATACTCTTCTCGAAAAAGTATTACTGACAAAGGGAAACAGATGGATCGCTGGAAAGAATCTACTCTTATCTTTAAGCAAAGGCAAGTGAAGTTTCTGAGTCTGCACATGCTGCGATACAACAACTCAGTTCCTTGCATGAGCTTGATGAAATGCCAATCATCTCTAAGCTGAAAAAGCTATAGACCAGTTTGGCCTTGGCGAAGCTCCAGGTAATGACGAGATTCGCCCGGATCTTGTCAAACAGTGTAAGACAGTCCTCTTGAAACCCATATATGATATTATTTGTTGTCGCTGCTGAAATACTCATAGACATAAGAGACTTCAACATTTTTACTCTCTATAAGAAAAAAAATGATCGGAGTGACTGCAAGAATTACGGGGAATGGTTCACCGTAAGGTGCTGATACCCCTCCTCTCCTAACCTGGTATACACTCTCCAGCAATCAGATACTACCGTGTGGTCTCAGATACGACGTACTATTTGCTTATTGGAAGGGTTAGGGTTTCAGCATTCCTGTTAGGCACTGTCACCAGGAAACCCTCCTTCTTTGCAAGGTCGTATCCCCCGAAGACCCAGACAAGCGGCTGGAGAACACGTCCAACATTGTTTTTACGGCGGTTAAATAGAGACTCGTCTATTTCCACCGTATGCCCTGGGCCTCCGAGTCGCCGAAGGTTGCGCGACAGATGTTCCATGCAGACATCCCGCAGAAAATTCTTCCAGTCCAATTGTGTGGTTGGAGACAGTACGCCGCATTCCTTGCGTAGGTTCTTTCTCTGTTGCCATATCCTGGGACCACAGGTAGATTAGTTTAAGTATGGTTGATATTTCCATCCTGGATCGCGAAAAGAATGTCCCTACTGCTGGAGATTCATTTTGCGTTTTGCTTAGCGATTCCTTTCAATTATTATCGGCTGCTTGCTATAAACTGCTTTGCAGCAACCTGATTGGTCAGTTTTTTTCTAGTTTTGTTTACAGCCTCGTTTTTGACTCGGCAGCTCTCGGGCGTTTCCGCGACCTGCCCGATCGCTGCGGCCGAGCAGTCACGGAAATTAGGCACATTCTCTGGAGTAGTACCGAATATGCCATTATGTAACAAATAATGGTTGTATAAATAAAAAGTTATACTAAAGAACAGCTCTACTTCACAGAGTCAGACTAGAATCTGCAAACAGTCGCCATATCCACTCGGCCAACGGAAACTGTCACGTAATTAAGGGAAATTAAGATATTTATGTACCTAAAAGCGGGCACAGATAGAAGACTAGTCGAGAGTGATCGACGAACGTATTCGGAACTTTGTATTAGAGCTTTTTGACAGTCTATTTTTAACATCCCCGATATATATATATATATATATATATATATATATATATATATATATATATATATATATATATATATATATATATATGAGTATATGAAAGGATAAAAATAATCCGACGGTATGAAATTAAAAATGGAAAAGCGGAAGACCTTTTCGCTCAACGTTTCGCCCAAATTTCACGTGGGCTTTGTCAAGAGCGGACGAAGAATACAAAACTCGTCTTTTGTCATTTTTGTATTCTTCGTCCGCTCTTGACAAAGCCCACGTGAAATTTGGGCGAAACGTTGAGCGAAAAGGTCTTCCGCTTTTCCATTTTTAATTTCATATGCATATATATATATATATATATATATATATATATATATATATATATATATATATATATATATATATATATATATGCATGCACACATATAAACTAAAGTATGTGTTTCTTGTTAAGGTCTTTGCCACAGTATTTTCCCACACTCTTATATGTTTATCAAAACATGTCTCCAGCCGAATAACACTCTTCACTCTGTAAAAAAGTCGTAGAATTATCGCTCGAGGTTTAGCATAAGCATACAACTGCATAAATCTAATCTTTAATCTTAATAATCACAGGAACTGATGCATGATAAGTCTTCTTCTTTTTTAACTACGTGGGTCGTTTAAGTGTTCTGGTACAGAGACCGACGAATACAAAGTTGATAGGGTTCGCATCGCAGCGTCAAGGAATGAACTGGTGCGAATAATCTGCACATATTCGCAATCTCTCGCAGATTTTTTAGATCCTTTTGAGGTGTGTGGATTTTGCAAGTCAACCTAATCGCAGCCATAAAGATTGAGGGACGACTGACAGTTTTGCCAGCTGTGCTAGTCTACGCATAATCTTGTGCAAAAGGTTTCTCGGCCAACGTCTGTCTGCGTTGAAGATTGGCTGCTGCAAATAAAGACTTTGAAGGAAATTTTCTTTGCTATTCATGCGTGTGCGTGTATGCTGTAACTATCCCTAATGCGTTTGATAACGCGTAACTGAGAAAAAATGCATCATGCATCAAAGGGCAACATATTCGGGACTCATAATTGCGTCGTTCTTTTTTCAGATCAATAATGTTATTTTAATTTGTTTCTTTAACGCTGTAATAAAATTACTTGGACAAGTGTATATATACTTCTGTGATGAATAGTTGTATTTCAAATCTAGTGTAACACTATGTGAACGTTTATCGATTTATATGCCTTTCCGAAAAGGATAAGTATGCCCTGATTCAAAAGGGAGTTTTCTACAGAGTAAGCTATTGTCGGTGTTACTGTTCGTCCCGTCGTTCTAGCTGCTTCTGTTGAAGAGATTACAGTAGCACACAAACAAAAACACGCAATTTGAAAATTATATGCTTCTTTTTGTAATAGTCGTTTTACTTGGCGAAACGTCTGGCTCGCTATGTGTATGCACTGGATGTGTAATTACGTAGTTGCGGTTGTTGTAGTTTGCCCCCCAAAATTTGAGTCTAGTGAAGTGTTGCTTTCTCGCCTCAGCTGCGACAACGAACTGTCTCTTTAGCTGTCGCTCTCAGTCGGCAATTCTCTCTATACCATTACCTGTTTTATTTTCGGTTGATTAATTTTTAAACAAAAGTCTTATACAAATTCCAAACATGTATTATTGTTTTGTTTTCTTCCTTACCTATTTTTGGTCGAAATTTACATTTCTACTCAACTGATTTTTTTTAGGTTAAATTCTGTAAATCTAACATTCATTCTTTGTTTTGAGTTAAATCCCATTTTAACATCATCTGTCAGAATTTTATTTTTAAATGCTTAATATGTTTAAACTTCAATTTTTCATTATCCCCATCGCCTTTTAAAACAGTTATCGTGTTTTGTGTTCTTCTCTTTCTATATTACATTATTAGGAAAATAGAGTGCTGAAGCAATTTGTAGGCGTGAATGAGTGTGTGGGGGTCATATCTTTTACTTCACTGGGTCAAATTTGACCCAGTCATGTAAAAGATATGAAAACACACACACAACCGCGCACATGCACAGAAACGCATAACTGTAAAATATAGACCTATTTCTTCGATGCGAAAGAATATATGAAGAGAGCCAAGATGCTCGCAACACGTAATAAAATTATCAAAATTATGAAATTATAAAATAATAAATAATTTTTGAAAAACATTTTTTTAATAATTTACAAGTGTTGATAGCCTCACTTCTTTAAATATACATTTTTCTCTCGATGAAACTGCACTACATTTTCTCTCTCTCTCTCTCTCTCTCTCTATATATATATATATATATATATATATATATATATATGAATAAATGCGAAATATGTTTCCATTTAACCTAAACTTTGTTTATATCCAAACACGTTACACTAATTTAACTCAATTATGCATTTAAGTTTGTTTTTTTAAATACATTGCCTATAGCCAACATAACACCGCGGTAACGTATTTATCCTGTCTTCATTGGCATAATAATTTTATAAACACCCTCTAATAAATTAATATTCTGAACAATTCATTTCTATTTTCGTTTTACTGTTTTCTTTTATATATTCAAAAGTTTTGTTAATATTAATGTTATTATTATTAGTCGTGGTCATATAAGTTTCAAATATTTTATGAAACACGTTTAACGTTCAGAATAATCTTTTTTGAAATTCTTATAGCTTCGTGTCACGCGTTTACACAAACAACTTAATTTATTTAAAAAAAAAAAAAAATAGTTCCCCCCTCTTAGCTTTTTAAATAATAAAAATATAGATTCAGATTTGTTTAACTTAATTTTATTCTGTCTTCTAATTGAATAAATGCAGAAAGTTTTTTTTTTCGATTGATCCAATCAATATTGATATAAAAAAACACCAAATAATTGAAAAGGGTATAGCTCAAACAATGATTACTCAGAGACTTCTATAATCAGAACAACACACTTTGATAAATGTGTAGTTTAACACCCTCAGCTAAGTTTAAACAATGTGATTCTACTTTTAAGCGTAATTCTAACTTATTAGGACAGTTAACTATTATATATTTGTAACACTAACCATAAGTCCGACTGGCAAGGTTGTAAAACTACACGTAATCGCCTAGAAGAGTGGACCCCTGCCCCAAAAAATAACACACAGAATTTATCTCCAATAGCAAAAAATGGTTAACTACCATAAAACCCTAGGATGGCCCGGATATGGAGGATCATTTTAAGCTAAATATATGCGACACTGATGCCCAACTGTCAATTTTAAATAAGTTTTGTGTTGTTTCCTATTGCCGCCATGATTTTCTGGGTATTCACACATAATCGCCTAAAAAAGTAGAATCGTATTGTGAGGGGGCTGAGAATGTTAATATACAATAATAAAACAACTTTTTAATATTTTTATTATGTATGAAAAATAAGGTATTTAATTATTTAGATAATTTTAAAGAAGCTATTTTCTCGCGGAAAAAAATACACAACTAACTCAACTGCTTAAAATTAAAATAAAAAAGGGGCGTAAGGTTAAAAATATAAGATTACAAAAAACTAAAATATGGATTAATTTGCAGATTAACACACTCCGCTACCCAACCACAACAAAAAAAGATATATTCAGCTTTTTAGGCGATTACGTGTAAACACCGTGGAAAATGGAAATAAGGAAAAAATATTTTAGAATTTAAAGTGATGGATCAGTTTCATATATATTTAACGCAAATTGTGCATTATTCTGTGCGTTATTTTTTTCGAGGATTTCCACTCTTTTATATATATATATATATATATATATATATATATATATATATATATATATGTATACATATGTATATATATATATGTATATATATGTATATATATATATATATATATATATATATATATATATATGTATATATATGTATATATATATATATATATATATATATATATATATATATATATATATATTGTTTGATAATATATACGTATCATCACTATAACTATGAGGGTTGTTGTTATTTTTTTATTATTATTCCTATTATTATTATTATTATTATCATCATCATCATCGTCATCATCATCATCATCATATTTATCATCATCATCATCATCATTATTATTATTATTATTAATATGATTATGATTATTATTATTATTATTATTATTATTATTATTATTATTATTATTATTATCATCATCATCAGTATCATTATTATTATTATTATTATTATTATTATTATTATTATTTACTCACTAGGAGTTATCACACTGGTCATCGTCAGTGATCGCCCACTGCCAACAACCTGTGGTATTCCCTGGAGTCTGAGTGACAACAAGTCTCCTAAGACTTCCAGTATGCTCCACCTCTTTTCGTTCATCACCGCTGATGACCTTGCGGTATCGCAACAGCCACCTACCACCGATTTCCCGCTGATAAAGGCCATTGGTCCCCTCTGGGGCCCGAGTGGCAACAAGCCTCCCCAAGGTCCCAGAGCTGTCCGCGCTCTTCCAGTGGAGGTCTGGTTTGCGCTTTCCCTCCTCGACCCTCTGTCCATAATTTTCGTGGCGTCAGCCTATGCTTGCACCTCTCTCATGCGGTTGTATTTTCTCCGGTTCTGTTGTCTTGTGCTTCTATGTGTTTGTTCCCATTCGTTGCTTATGTGGGTTGGTTTCCGCATTCGAGGACATTTCTCAGGATTGTAGCTGTTTTGATCATTACTGTCCTTTGTATGGTCTCAGTTATCCCTTTGATACCTATTTCTCCTTGTTCCTAG
Source organism: Sepiola atlantica (assembly GCA_963556195.1). Classification (NCBI taxonomy): domain Eukaryota; kingdom Metazoa; phylum Mollusca; class Cephalopoda; order Sepiida; family Sepiolidae; genus Sepiola; species Sepiola atlantica. The sequence goes on along the minus strand of OY744544.1, from coordinate 54,415,322 downwards.
TGCTCCTATGATTATTGGTGTTATACTGACTTTCTTCATGTTCCATATTCCTTTCAATTCTCTGGCAAGTTCAGTATATTTGCTTCTTTTTTCCGTCTCTTTGATCTTCACTCTGTGGCATGCTGGAACGGCAAAGTCTACGATTTTGCAGGATTTTTCTTTCTTGTTGATTATTATAATATCCGGTCTCCTTGCTGTTATGGGTTTGTCTGTTTGTACATTCATATCCGATATGATTTTGTGTTTTTCGTTTTCTAGTACAGTTTCTGGTTTGTGTTTGTACCGTTTTTTTGCATATTCGAAATTCAGTTGTTTGCACATTTCCCGGTGTACTTCTTTCCCCACGCTGTCATGTCTGTTCTTGTATTCCCTTTGTGCTAGCTTGCTGCATTCACTTATTATATGATTTATCGTTTCGTCTCTTTGTCCACACAATCGGCATTTGCTGTTTTCCTGGGTTTTATCTCTCTTTGCTTTAATAAAGTTTGTCCTAATCGCATTGTTCTGTGCGGCCGTCAGCAGAGATTCCGTTTCTCTGTTCAGGTGTCCTTTTCTTAGCCATGCCCAACTGTTTTCATTGGCTTCATCGCTTGTGAGTCTTATAAAGCGTCCATGTAGTTGTTTTTCATCCCACTTTTCCTTTCTTGTCTTTTTGTTTCTGGTTTCAGTGCTTCCGGAGTTGTTTGTTGGGCTGGTGTCTCTTGCTGTGCTGATCAGCCTTTCCGTGTTCTGGGTTACATATTTCTCCAGCTCTTTTTTGGTGTCTTCCACACAGTCTTCTATACTTACCAGTCCTCTACCTCCTTCATTTCTTTTCATGTAGAGTCTGTCCGTATCGTCTTTTGGGTGCAATGCATTGTGCATAGTCATTAGTTTTCTAGTCCTTTGGTCAAGGTGCCTGAGTTCTTTTTTGGTCCAGCCTATGAATGGTCCAGAGTATCTAATTAGTGATACATCCCATGTGTTTATCCCTTTTACTAGGTTTCTGCTATATAGTTTAGTTTCTAAGAGTTTCCTTGTTCTTCGTAGATATTCTTTTCCAATCTTCTCTTTCATTTCTGTATATTTAATTGTGTCTGCTTCCAGAACTCCCAGGTATTTGTAACTATCTTGTTCTCCTAGCGCCCTCATCTCCTCTTGGTTGGGGAGTTCTATACCTTCTGTCGTCTCCAGTTTTCCTCTTTTGATCTCTAGCAGTGCACATTTTTCTATTCCAAACTCAATTTGGATATCCTGGCTGAATATCCTAGTTGTATTTATCAGCTTTTCCAGTTCTTTTTTGTTTTTTGCAAACAGTTTCAGGTCATCCATGTACATCAGGTGGTTTATTCTTTGTTCTGTATCCGTAAACCTGTATCCGGCATCACACTTTCTGAGTATGTAGTTGAGTGGCATCATGGCTATTATAAACAATAATGGTCATAGAAAGTCTCCTTGAAAAATGCCTCTCTGTATTTTTATCTCAGACAGGTATTGTCCCCCGGCTGTCAGTTTTAGTCTCCATGTTTCCATTGCTTTCTGGATGAGATTAATAATCCTGTCTGATATCTTGTATATTTTTAAGCATTCAATTATCCATGTTTGGGGGATCATTATTATTATTATTATTATTATTATTATTATTATTATTATTATTATTATTATTATTATTATTATTATTATTATTATGATTATGATTATGATTATGATTATGAGTGTTGTTGTTGTTGTTGTTATTATTATTATTATTATTATTACTATTATTATTATTATTATTATTATTGGTGTTGTTGTTGTTATTATTATTATTATTATTATTATGAGTATTATTATTATTATTATTATTGATAAATACATAAATAGAAACGAAACATTAATTCGTGTAACCTACCATATAATGAATCTCTAAAACAAATATCGGTCAGAAACTAAAAATGCACATGTGACTTACTCTTTTTTATTACCGAAGTTCTTAAACGTAATTAATGTTAACATCATGTTAAAATAACTGTTGCGCCCCTAAATAATGTAACACACAGCATAAAATATCACAAGAAAAAAATAACTTAATGTTGAATGAAGACAAGCTGTTATTTTAGAATTGCTAGTTGAAATTAACATTATGATAATCAGAAGCATCGGGATTGGAATTTGTGTCTACTTAATCCAGAGTTCGGCTCGGTTTACATAAAAGCCAGCCGCTTCTAACCCGTTAGAAGTTATTAAACCAACTTCAAAGAAACGATTAAAAAGGATTTAGTTGCCTCATTTGCATTTAAACAAAATGCATTTTATTTTTTAAATCCAAATCAATATCGAGGTTAAAATTTGAATAAATAGATTACATTACACATTATGACGCCCGGATTGAAATCAATATATTACCACAGTCTACTCTTTGAAGTTAATAAGCGCGTTTGAAACCACTCTCCATCATTGTCATTGCCCTTCCTTTTTTTAGGGATATCGCATCCTTTCTCGGAGGTAAGTGACTGACCTAATGGATACCGTCGCTGTGTATGTAATAGACAACACAGAGTTAAAATCCGATCGAATATATTGTATTTAATTATGAACTACGTGGTGAGAGCTAAATAATAGCATAGTATATATATATATATATATATATATATATATATATATATATATATATATATATATATATGTATGTATGTATGTATGTATGTATGGATATATATATAATAGGAGCAACAAGCGTCCGAATTTTAAAAGAAATTACGAAGTGTTAGTTGCGTCCAAATGGATTTGGATAAAACGATCTGACCTTTGAAAAAAAACATGAGTAGGAAAGCAAACCTGTCATTTTAAAAAGTTCTTTTAGTCTATCACGTTGATATGTGTTAACTTAGTTGTTTAGTTTCGTTTTGTTTTCAAAATTCTGTAAAATTGACAATCGTTTTTGTGTTCTTAACCTATCACGTTGAATTGTAATTTCCTTGGGATTATTGGTTTTCAGATTCGCGAACCATCAATGTGAGAATCCGTCACATTGATCTGATGTATTTGTGTATTTAAACAACTAAGATAAAAACACGGAGATATTCGAGTTCATGGATAAGCATTTTGGAATTATTTTATTAAATAGTGGGATTTGCGAGACGAGTAATTAACGTTAAAATGTTGTCCAATGCTTGAATTACTATGTTACGTACGAATAGTTAGTAGTTTGTTAGTTTATAAAGTTGCGTTCCTATAGTAGTATTACTGGGCGTAGAATTAATTATACTACAGGGTGGGCAAAAATAAGGGTCCTATTTTAAAAAATTCATAACTTTTTTATTTATTGATTTTTTAATTTTTTTTTTTTAGAATAAGTAAAGGACCCCTTCCGAAGCAAGCATGAGCCGTATTAGCCCTAAGGAACGTACCCTCATTTAGAAAACATTATTTTTGCTTAAAAAACTCAAAACAGTGTAAAAAACAATACTTTAGTTTTTGTAAGTTTTAAGAAGTGTTTTTCGGCTGAAATTTGTTTTGTTTATTTCAAAAAATCTCGGAAGGGTCAGTCTACATACACATAAAGTTTGGTGAGTTTAACTTTTATTTTGTGGAAGTTATTCAAATTCAAGTTATTCAAATTTAAAGATAGGACACTTGTTTTGGCCCACCCTATAGTAGCTAACATTATTTTTATTTTCGATATAAACAGTAAATAATATGAGTACGAAGAGTCAATCAAACAATTGGCTTATGATGATATTTTTCTCGTGAATTGAATAAAGGAAAGTGTATAAGATCAGTTGTTCGATTGGCCTATTTCAAAGGTAACACGTACATTAATTAAGTAGTTCTATGGGAAAAGGCCAACTTACTTAAATGGGAATTTAATGTGAAGATAACTCAGTCGAAACAGAGCAGTGAAGGTAAGCATTATATAGGAGCTGAGGGAGTAAATCCTATTCTCATTAGTTGATGCTAGAGGTTGTGTCTCTAAGAACGATCGTAGTTTAACGTTTCAAAAAAGAAAAAAATGTGCAATGTATGTGTGCGTAGTACAAAGCTTTCAAGGAGACAATCTGACGCGTTCGATGTTAAGTAAGAGTCGCTGTCTCAGCCGATATAGTGCAGAACCCGAAATCGGCAGTGAAAACAGTGCATCACTGAAGACCACGCTTTATGCAGCTTGAACCGGCATTTTACGATATATATTAAGGTTGTTGAAGAAGTTCTAAGTCTCAACAAAGGTAACGGTTTGTGAGGTGGGCAACTGATCTAAAAGAACGGGCAGTACAAAAGTGCAATAAAATTTATATGTAGATTAATTTACGATATCCAAGGAATCTATAAGAAAATATGGCACAGATAAGTAAGTAGGACTTCAATGCATATGTAAATGAAAGTATAGAGTCGTCCTTTTGACAGACGGGAAACATATAACTGTAGATAAAATTCACATCCTGTCTATAATTCAAGCATACATGTTACAAATAAACTGCAGTCTTTGTATGCCTTTTCCACCACGTTTCAATCATGAATGTCCATCAGTTTTTTTATTTTATAGCTGCCCAACGATATGAGAGATAATTTGTTTATTAGCTCATTTATTATTATGATTTTGAATGGGTGTCACGCTCACTGCATTTTCTACCCAGATGTTTTTCTATGAGATTATTTCGAAGATATTGTCTATACAAAAAAATCTCAGGCTATTCCTGATCTAGAGACGAGCATCACAACTAAAATAAGGGCAGCACAGAAAAGAGCGTGTAACAGTTATTGAAAATGTTGTGCTTCTTTATCCCGGTGTGTTGATCCTTGAATGGCGGTAAAACAAGATTGTTAGCTATTCATGATTGAAACTTGATGGACAAGTCAGGCATACAATTGGATCAACGATAATTTGGATTGCAAAAAGGATTGTGTGTTGTATTTAGCATTGCATCGGTTGCATATTTGAGGGTCGCTGTGTAATAGGTTGTAGAATTTAAGCAGATCGAAAACACAGAAAAGGTCACCCTCGAAAAAATAAGCCCCGACAAGATTCGTCCAAAACACCTCAACTGACAAACAAGTTGATCTCAGTTTTTGATGACACACATCTTCTGTCCATCAGATATTTAAGTCCATACGCATTAGTTTTAGTTTCACACACGTTCTTTAACTTGAAATATTCAAGATGATCAAGCTGTCTGAATTATAGGTTCTGCTATTTTTGACGTCAGAGAATGTTATGTACTAAGAGGGCGGCTCAAAAAAATTTGCTAATATTGAACTTAGAAACGACCATGTTGTAGTCAGTAGGAAATAATCCCTGTGGTGTTGTGTTCGACAGATGAGTAGTCCGTTAAAGAGAAACTTTTCTCATGGAAGTTCCGTAAGTAGAGAGAGGAAAAAAGAGAAAATATTAACACTGTTCTTCCTGTGACTGTTTTACATGTGAACAATAGATTTGAGCTCAGTCGAAATCTTCCTTGGAAATAATGATAGAGTAGAGAAAGACTAGCAACATCTCTATGTGAGAAAGAGGCTGCAGGGAAGAGAAGAGGCCACCACCACTAGATTTCGACGTCAGTTGATTTTTATTATATCAAGGAAGGAAAGAGTACTCTGAGCGCCAACTCCCTAGATGTGGCAACATACTCCATCTTAGCAGGTATCTCGTTCTTTCACAGATAGAAGATTACGTCAGGAGTGAAATATTTTCGGGGCGGTAGAATGATTCAACCATTTTTCGAGCGACCTTAGCAACGATGTTGATGAAAGCTTACCATTTCAAGTCTGGAGTGAAAATCAGTATTAAGCTTGCATACTTATGTGTATATACTGAAGGTAATTGTGAAAAGCTATATAAGTCTTCTTCTCGCGTAGAACTCTTTAGTTAATGATATCATCTGCTCTATATTTATATATGTGTATAATTATATATATATATTTATATTTATATATATAATTATATATATATATTTATATATATATAATTATGTATATTTATATATATGTATTTATTTATAAATGCATTTATATATATATATATATATCAGTAGATAAATATATATATGTACATACATTCATATACATAACAATGTTTAAAAGAAGAAAGCTAAGAATTTTTAAATAAAAACTTTGAAAAATACAAGATACACACACACATATATATATATATATATATATATATATATATATATATATACGTGTGTTCGTGTGTGTACGCATTTACGAGAGAGAGAGAGAGGAGGGGGAAGAAAAAATAGCGTCAGATTTTATTGGATGGTAAGCTGAAGGAATGCATACATTTTCAAATTTAAGCAATAAAGGAATAATGTCTGGCGACGAATATAATAAAAAGTCAGGGAATGGCTTGTCCAAGAGGGTGGAAGGGATAGAGGCCATGTTTTCTATATAATAAACACATATACAACGCAATATTTTCAGATCTGACGTCGCTTCTACGGCATTTTCGAATCAGAATTGAATATAAAAGATGCGGGTTGTATGTATGCACATTTAGATCTGTTGTCGCTAGGAAGAAAATTGAAATTATCGGAGCGACATAGAAGGGCGCAGTGCAATTTGCAGTTTCACGTGTCTCCAAACATGTTTAGAGTAGAAACCATACTTTTGGCAGACAAGCTTTAACACAACATTGTCTGAGGAGACGGATGAGCATGATTCTTTTTCGCATTAACATAATTCCGGATTTTAGTTTCTCGATGATAAAGATAAATGCCGCTAACATGATACACAGTACGTTCAAAAAATAGCTATTTAAAAAATATTTATATTACACACAAAAACATATATATATATATATATATATATATATATAGAGAGAGAGAGAGAGAGAGAGAGACATATATATATATACATATATATATAAAGACATAAATATACATATATATATATATATATATATATTATATAGATTTCATTAAGTTCACAAAATTATATGTAATAGTTCAATAGTGTACAATACGACTAGAGCTCATCATGTAATATTATATAATAATAATTATTGAGAAAATATTCCAGATGTCATGCAAAAACACTTTAACATAATACAATAGTGTTTGGCCCTTCGGAAAATATATATTTACACGATATACAAAATATCATAAACAATAATATATATATATATATATATATATATATATATATATATATATATAAATATGTGTGTGTGGGGGGTGTAAGTTTACGTCCACAAAGTAAAAAAAATCCGCCCTGCGTTTATATAAAAGTTCTCAACAGTAAATAGAGCTATTTATTTGGTATAACATTTTATTTACAAAAACATTATTTTGCTACACATTTTCAGACATGTTCGTGTCAAAGCTTAAAATAACCAGACTTATTCGGGCCCAGATTTTCTCCCTATATGCAACAGAAGCTTACTTGAGATTGAATGAGGATCACAATGTATTGTTACACTATGCTCTTTACACGATAATACTGTCTTTGTTTTTACTGCCCTCTCCTCCCATTTAAACCCTTAATATTTTCGGAAGAAGCTTAAATGTTGGAAAACTATCTGAATTGGTGTCTTAAGCATATTGTCTGAATTTAATTAAAATCGCATTTGACGATTATAGAGGTTCCGTTCGATTGGCCACTTAGAGATGGGGGCACGTAGATATTCGGCACATAAAGGGTAACGTAGAGAGTATGGACAACTTCCATTGTCTTCCCTAAGGAATTTTATACATATGATATAAATTTGATTAAAATAGGATATATTTTAAGTTTTACAGGCTCCCATAGCTACCTTAGGTTAAGAGGTCACTTAGAGGTTCAGGACCACTCCCTTCTCATCCATAGACAATGTTATACATATGATTGAAATTTCATCAAAAAGAATAGGATATATTTAACATTGTAAAAGGCCATGCTATCATATCCCTCTTATGTGTGTACTTAGAGGTTCGGGAACACTTCCATTGTCGTATTCGTTAAACTTTACATAAAACTACACTTTTCGATTTTATGTAGATTCTTTAAGTTTTCTTTTTATATGGAAAACAAAAAAACATAACATGCACACAGATATTGAGTTTATATTTATAGATTAGTTTTCCGACCCGCATCCCCGATCGAGTAGACCAACAAGCCTCACTTCTAGACCTTTTCTTGACCTACATGCCCGAGGCTAGTGTGACGAAAGCTCATAGCCCACTTGGGAATGCTGATCACATTGTGCTAATGGTACATATCCCCCTAAAAAATCGTCCAAAAGCTGATGAACCGTTGCTCAAAACAACGAGATACTACGAGCAGGCTGATTTTGAGTCAATCAGAGATCATATCAGCGACGCCCCATGGAGGGAAACCTTCTCACTCCCTGCCAACCAGTGTGCAAACGAACTAACTGAATGGGTCAAAGCAGGCATTGAAGCCTATGTCCCCATGCGAAAATTCTTTAGCAAGCCTCACTCCCCTCAATTGTTCACCTCGGAATGTGCAGCTGCCATTTCTGAGAGACAACAAGCATTCCATAAATTCGCCCGTCATAAGTCAGCTACTAATAGACATACATTCATAGAGTCAAGAAATAATTGCAAGGCCGTGATAGGTGAAGCAAAGAGAAGGTATAATGAGTTAACAAAACACACATCCAGTCACAGAAATTAGGTACTCGTTATTTCTGTAAAATCTACAATAGTGTAGTGAATAATGGTAAATCAACGATTCCCCCACTATCAAACCACAATGATGTCGTGTGCACGGAACTGCTAAGGCTGAACTACTTGCCCAACGCTTCGCTTCTAACTCTATTTGGACTCAGATAACCACCCCCTCCCAAATTCCCTTTGCTGACCGAATCCACACTTGATAACCTGGTCATCACCCCATCCCAGGTCAGAAACATCATAAAAAACCTTGACACCTCCAAAGCTTGTGGGCCTGATCTTATACCTGTAATAGTAATAAATAAATGCTCTGCTGAACTGGCCCCTGTCCTCTCCAAACTCTACAATAAATGTCTAGCTGAATCTTGCTTCTCCGATAGCTAGAATATTGCCTCTGTAGTACCAGTCTACAAGAGTTCAGGGAATAGAATCGATCCTCAGAACTATCGCCCAATCAGTCTGCTGCACATCTTTGCTAAAATCTTTGAATCCTTAATCAATCTGGCGATAGTACGGCACCTAGTAAATGCTAAACTTCTTTTTGACTGCCAGTATGGATATAGACAAGCACGATCTACTGAAGGCATCCTAACGGTCATCTCGGAACGTATGTATCATACACTCGACAAGGCAGGTGAAGCTAGGACAGTAGCGCTTGATATATCCAAGGCCTTCGACAAGGTATGGCATAAAGGGTTTCTCCTGAAAATACGCTCATACGGTATTACTGCGCAATTACTAAATATAATTAGATCCTTCCTAAACAAAAGAAAAATCCAGGTTGTCCTCGATGGCCGTTCATCTAAGCAACATGACATAAATGCTGGTGTACCCCAGGGGTCTATCCTGGGACCCTTACTCTTCCTGATCTTCATAAACGATCTCCCTGATGACGTAGAGTCTGAGATTGGTTTATTTCCTGACGACACCACACTTTACTCTCTCCATGTTGGTAAAACAGACGCGATCATATCCAAGGCAATGGCTGAATCTTTAGAAAATGACCTCCAGGCTGTAGTGGATTGGGGTTATACATGGTTGGTAACTTTTAATGCCGCAAAGGCAAAACTCGTTTCCTTCAATAACTACAAGGAACCTATTAAACCACCGATTGTCATGGCAAATAAAACCCTACCTAAGAGTTCATCATTCAAACTCCTCGGCCTAACCTTCACAGGTAACATGAATTGGAACGAATACATTGAAGACATTGCCAAGGCTGCCGCAAAGAAGGTTGGCTCCCTCTACCGTGCTAGTAAACTCCTCACACCTGACATTATCCTGTATCTCTACAAAGCCACCATTCGCCCATGCATGGAGTATTGTTGTCACATCTTGGCTGGTGCATCATCTACTAGTCTCTCCCTCCTTGACAAGGTCCAAAAAAGAATCGCCAACCTAATTTGACCCTCACTATAAACCAAGCTTCAGCCTCTGTCCCATCGCCGCAATGTGGCATCCTTGTGCTTGTTTTACAGGATGACTAAAAAAACGGGCCCCGTGTACACTTTATGTGATATCTCCTTTATTCATTCACCGATTGCCTCTATTTTACAGGACATGGCAGAATCAACGACCGTGAGTACACCAAGACCTCAGTGGGAGCTGGGACAAAGAATACACTGTGTTAACTCTTACTACAGATAGGCTCGTTTAAGAAAACCCAGGACAGTTTCATGCATCAGTTCGGATGTGAAAAGGCTCAACCCAAAAGCAGAATTCAGAACCGGGTGGACCACTTCGAGAAGTATGGAACCGTGGAAAACTTCAACGCTGCCAGTGAGAACCATCACAGCCACTCGGCACGTCTCAAGAAGCGGACAGCCGAGCTGGTCGAAAGTGTGAGAGAGTCTCTTCAGGAGAGTCCGAAACGCTCTGTGCGTAAGCGAAGTCAGTCCCTCGGTATCTCCCGTGAGACGTGCAGGAGAGTGCTGGTGAATGATATCAGGGCTTACCCATACAGAATGCAGACGCTGCAGACACTTACAGCCTCAGACAAGAAGCAGAGGAGCGCTATGGCAGTCAAGATGCTCGATAAGATCGAGGAGACACTAGGTTTCCTTAACCTCCTTTGGACCTCAGATGAAGCCCACTTCCATCTTGACGAAAAGGCAAACTCAAAGACAAATGTATTCTGGGGGTCCTCCAGACCCAATTAAGTAGCCACCAAGCCCCTGCACTCTCCTAATTGCACGGTGCGGGCTGCAATCTCGGTCAGAGGCATTATCGGACCAATCTTCATCGAATAATCTGGCGCAGCAGTGACAGTCACCAAGGAGCGGTATGTGGAGGTCCTCAAATCCTTCAAGAGTGAGCTCTAGACCCCTTACCCGTCGCTCATGAGCAAGTTCTGGTTCCAGCAAGACGGAGCAAGTTCTCACACCTACACACCTGTCCCGAGATTGGCTGAAAGAGAACTTCGGAGGCCGAGTGATCAGTCTTAAGACTAATTTTGAGTGGTCACCCGATAGCCCGGACCTAAGCCCCCCAGATTATTTCCTTTGGGGCTATCTTAAGGACAGAATGTACGCAGGGAAACCCAGAACCATCACGGAACTCATGGAAGCCATCAGGGATGAGATGAGAGCCATTCCCAATTCAGTCTGTAAGAACGTCATGGACAACTTCGTTCTGCGCCTCAAGAAATGCACGGAGCTAAAAGGAGTCCATCTAGAACACATGCTGTAGAACGGAGAAAAAAAGGCTAAAGACCCTAGTGTTTTGATATGGTGTTGTGAATATAATAAACTAGTTATGTTTCAAAATTCATTTCATTCGGACGAAACACTAAGAAACGGGGCCTAATTAGATTCGGGGCCTGTTTTTTTTTTGGGGGGGGTCCCCCTGTGCAAATACTTCAATCAATTATGCTCCGATGAATTGGCTACTCTGGTGCCCCCTCGACGTAAATTCCCTAGACTAACTCGACAATCAACAAAATCTCATTCATTCGCTGTGGAGGTTCCCAGATGTCGGAGAGACTTCTACTCAAATAGCTTCTTTCCTCGTACTGCTGGCCTCTGGAACTCTCTCCCTGCCCCCTGTTTCCCCGACAGAACAGACATGCAGAAGTGTAAAACTAATGTAAACAGACATCTCGCTGCGCAGATCCAAAGTTAGGTTGACCCCCACCTTTCCTTCTCCCCTTTTTTTCTCAGTAGCCCCTTACGTCTACAGTGGCGGCTTGCCTTGTTTGGGGTGAACTATGTTAAAAAAAATTTGCAAAAAGACAAGCAAGGCATAACTTTTTTCTGCCATGCTTGACGAAAAATGTACACTAGTAATGAATAGTTCGTTTATTCGGAATCATAATTTGATATTTGTTTCAGCCGATGTAATGTTCCACCTTTTTCAAGTGCGTCTTTCAAATACGGAAATCTTTATATTGAAATCTTAATATTGAAATCTGTATATCGAAATTAAATCACAATTTCGAATTGAACCCTTTACTTGATCTATGGGGACTAGGTTGTTCTGGTTTCGTAATCTATAACTGGTGAGAAGTGTTAATTTATTAAGTATTATACAATTATACAATTTATAGAAAGATATTAACAATGCGGAAATATGCCGGGTTGTTATACAGTTATATATATATATATATATATACATATATATATATATATATATATATATATATATATATATATATATATATATATATATATGTTATATAGTTATTATATAGTTGTCATATAGGGAAAACTGGCAACATATAGAGAAAACTGGCAACTTGGGTAGGAGGTTGATTGACAAAACATGGGCAATTAAGAATGACCTCAGTAACTAATCGGAAGTTGAGGGTCCCATGTGATTTCCGCAGAAGTAAATTCTATCTCGTATCTTTTATTCATAATTATCGTCGTCGTCGCCTGTAGTAAGAATTGAACTTTCAAGCTCCAGAAGAGTGTCAATTAGAATTTCTTTAATCAACTCCTCTTTCTTTTGCGTCACTTGTCCAACCATATTGATTAATGTTTCAAATCTGTGTTGATATTCTAGCAATGATTCTTGCATGCCTCTTTTTTTTTTGCCGTACGTAAAATTATTCTAAATATTTGCATCGGTCCCCGCTCGTCACAAAGGGACAATAAACAGTTGTAGCAATAATATTTAACACGAAGCTGTTTAGAGAAAAAGGTAAAAATAATGCATGTTCTTCAATTGATCGTATATAAAGAATCGTTTACTGTAAATCTTTCGTTTCGGCATTAAATTACCGAAAAAGTGTCATTTGTAAAAAAGACAAATCGAAAACAAACCTGAGCAGAAGGTAGTTTGTTTAAAATGTGTTTATACACTTATAACAATGTTTAACGTGTTAGTCAGTAGGTTACGAAAAGTTAAGTTAACAAAGAGAATGTGTGAGGTTCGGTTCGGTCCGGTCCCATATAAAATTCAAAGCTGCTTGCACTTTATGATGCATTTTAAGTATTTTAGTATTTAAATATATTGAATATTCTACGTAGACTAACATATTAAAGCAAGTAAAAAACGAACAATTATTTTATTATTCAAATATAAAATATATTTAACTTGGAAAAATCTGTTTCTCTCTGTACCTTTCTCTTGCTCTCGCCCTCCTCTTCGCCTTTCTTTTCTCTTGTGCTCCCTTTCTCTCGCTCCCCTTTTCTCTTGTCATCCTTCTCTTGCCTTCGTTTTTTCTTGCCCTTAATCTCTCATCCTCATTCTCTCTCACACCCCCTTCTCTTACTCTCTCTCTCTCTCTTGCTCTGAATTCAGTGTTTAAAACATTAATTCACTCCAAACAAGATACATTGTCACTGAGACGTAATAGGCTAGTGTGTATTAGGGAGAATTTTTAGGGACATCCTAAGTGAGGAATTGTGTGGCAAGATGTTTCTAAACATTACATTTAAATGTCTGCATGTAAGTACAGCCAGGGAAACAGGGACCAGGAACGGAATGCCAAAGGCTAGCGGTTTCAGTAAATAAGCTGTTAGAGTAGAAAGCCCTCCAGCAACTGAGGACCTCTACAGTGAATGGATGGAATTAAGCTGGTGTGTCGGATGTATTTATGTCGAAGCTGCACTAAAGCACAAAAGCAGCAAGTTTATCGGAGCACATTCCATTGTAGTACTTGTAAAACAAGCACAGAAGGCTACAATGCGGTTATGGGAAAAGATTTTGAGTTTGTTGGACAGTGTGTGACCTATTAGATTAGAGACTTTGGAGGGGATAGACTATTGTCTGGGGTACCAGCCCAGATGTGACAATAATATTAGAGTAGAGGGACTTTGCAGCAGCCTTGGTAGTATCTTATATGTATTTGTTCCAATTCATGTAGGACTCTCGAGTTGTATGCCATCAGTAATTACATGTAGTGGTTGAAACGTTTCTCATGTTACCTGTGAATGTTAGGGGTTTGAATGTCGGGCCGTCAAACATCTTACATGAAGATAGGGTGTTATTCGTCATTCTCTATTTATTTTTTTTAAACTTCCACCTACTAAGTATTAATCCTCGATTTTACTGATGATTTAAACTGGTCTTCATTCTACTTTTCTTAATTTATATTCATGTTATATGTTACTAGACAACTTGTGACCCATTGGGTCAACGTTGGTACATTGTACAGCGTTGTCCGAAATTCATTTCCCCCGACCAAAATCTAACAAAAAAAAGATTATTCAGACTACTATTCTCATCTTGATTGTGATTTTCACAATGTTTTCGCCGATGTAACCTTTGACATTCTTCGGATGCTTCTTTTCTGAACTTAGTAATCTTTCTTTTGAAATAATTATAAAAGACATATAAACTAGATTCACTTTACAAACACTAGTACAGAGAGAAAACATAGAAAATCGAATGCAATGAATTCGATGTATTCACTTTCGTTGATAATGTATGGCAAGTATCTTTTGACATTGGAGTTACAGACGCCCATGTCGTAATCTGTCAGAAGATGTTTCCTGATAATGTATTCTTAAAACGGTAAGCACTTGCACATAACCTCTGTCCATGAAAATTCCATCTAGCGCAAGGCGGAACAAGAGATTGGAGCTCAGTCAACCAGCTTTCATGGAAATGATGAGATATTAGAGAAGGAAAAACAACGTTTATTCTGTTAAAATAGCATAGCTTTCAGTGAAAAAAAAGCATAGCTTTAAGTGAAAAAAAAGAGATCATGCCCAATCAGATTTCAAAGTCGATTTTGTACTTTGTTAAGGTAAAAATTAGTGCCATGAGCAGCGCCTCTCCACGTGTGGTTACGGCACTCCTTTTACGACATAGCTGACTCTGATATTAGTAGAGGATTGCATCAGGTACAAGGTACATGTCAGAGCAGTGGAATGATCCAACCGTTTTGCCAGCGACCTTTGCAATATATTGTATATAAACCTTTTATTTTCGATCTGAAATGCAAGTCAGCCTTAGGAGTTTATGAAAACAAGTGTCTGCCTGAAAGAGAGTAACAGACATTCTGACTAGGGCGAAACAAGGATCCGAGTACTGGTGGTGAAAGGTGGGAAGCTTGATTTTAGAGGTGTTAAACGTAACAAGGAACTTTTTGAGATTGTGGAAGGTAGTCCCGATCAAAAGAAAAAGAATCAGCGAGAACTTCATCACCAGTGATCTTCGGTATGCTGCCATAAGCAATTGTGTTATCGTCATAAATATCAACAATTAAATTCAGAAAAAGATTTGGAAGAACATCGATGAAGATCGGGAAGAGGGTTGGACCCAGAATAGATCCTTAAAGTACATCGTTGTTGAGACTTTTTTCTTTTAATTCGCCTCAAACAGGGCAATTGTCACTGATACGTAAGCGGCTACTGTTAATTAGGGGCCATACCTGCATGCGCATCTTAAGTGAAGAGTTGTGCAGCGAGATGTTTGTTTACATTAGTTTTAAACTTCTGTGTGTTGGTATAGTCATGGTAACAAAGAGGGAATTCCAAACACTAGCAATTCGATTAAATAAATTATTAGAGTAAAAAGCCTTCCGCCATCTGGTGACCTCTACAATGAAGGGATGAGATATTGCTGACTTACGGGTCGGTCAATGCTATTTACGTCGAGATATGCACTAGTGCAGTAAGTTATACGGGGCACAATCAGAGGGGTGCAACATAGCGGCGATGGGACCGGGATTGGAGCTTGATAGATAGTGTGGAACCTATTTGATTAGAATGCTCTTTTTGGCCCTATCATAGGAAGAGAGACTAGTGGTTGGTGCACAATTCCAGATGAGACAACAGTAATTCATGTCCAGGTGAATAGTGGATTTATATATCTAGCTCGATAAGGGGAGGCCACCTTCCTTGCAGCAACCTTGGCAATGTTTTTTTTATGTATTTGTTTCAATTTATGTTAGGCTGATGAGTTTAAATGATGGAATATCAGGTAGGGTGCTATTAGCCATGTACATCGGTGGTTGAAAAGTTTGTTATACTTGTTGAAGGAAAGGAGATTTGTCTTAGTAGCATAAAATGTTACAATCCATTAATGACCATATTCAACTACCCCTGGGGCACACCCACATTAATGCCATGCTGGTTAGGTGTATGACTATCCTGGATATGTCTTTTACCTAAGAAAGATCTTATTTTATTAAATATTCGTAGACCTATCAGAGAGAAAGAGTTCGATAGTAGCGAAGATGGTGCTAGGTATTCCATAAGTAGCAAGTTTCTGAAGCCACTTATTATTATTTGAATGTTGTTAACATTTGGAAGTGACAGCAATAATTTGGACCATTACTGTATACATTAAGTGTCTCTAAAATATCATGAAGGTATTAAAATATATTTTACGAGTACAGTAATGTATTAATGTAAGTATGAAGAGAAGACATTTTATAGGTTATCATTTAAATGAAAAAAGCCAGCCGACTGGTTTCGCTCTCACTCAACAGAGCTGAATCAAGGGATAGTAAAAAGAGAAAAAAAGCTGTATATATTTAGAATTTTAAAAAGCGTTATGTATACAATGGCAGAAGTGTATTAGAGACAAATATTGCTTAATCGTACAGCTTTACAGAGAGTGAATTTTTAAAAGAACATAAATCGTCACTAAGACTTTCAGATAAAATTTCGAGTCGGCACGACCCTTATTTTAATTTTAAATATATACAGTTTTTTATTTTCTCTTTTTAAAATCTCTCGATCTAACTCTGTAGAGTGAGGGCGAAACCCGTCGACTGCTTTTATCCTTACAATATGAACAATGAAATATGTCTTCTCTCTATACTTGCAGTAATAACATTCTGTAATTCAAAAAAAAATCATGAAGTGATTTACTAGTAGTTAATGTACTATTTAGAAAATATTCTTATTTACAAAAGTTTACAATTACAAACAAAGAATCTTGAATATTTGAAAGACAGAAACCTTATCTGCTCATACACTACAGGCATGCATGTTACGCATATATGTCTATTTATATAAATATATGTATGGGTATATCTTTATATATTTATACGTACAAGATCTACTCCTAAAGTAATTTACCTATCATTCTGAGTTTTCGAATATAGCTGCTAGGCATATGGGCTACAATTTTATGAAAGGTGGAGAAATGAAGATGTAAATCCTTCGTGCAAATTAAGAAACTTTTGAGTTTTCTGAAGTGTTAAGAATAGGTATTAGACATCAATTAATAAATATTCCCAAAATGTAAGTTTCTTTTAATTATTTTAACGGCTTTTAAGGGACATAACATGGGCACAACCTTCTGTTTGTAAACTTAAATATATCAGATTCGCATTAAATTCGATCCATAATCATAACACCAATCAAGCAAGATTGCCCGAATTTCAATTGAAAAAATTCTTATTTACTAAATGTTACAATTATAAGTGAAGGAATTATCCATAATTGTTAGACAGCAAACATATCGTTAGAGGTCTCACTTTGTAAAGGAACTAATATGATAATTTAATGATTTTTGTTTAAATCTACACACGTGCATGTTTCGTACATATCTCTATTCATTATAGTGTTGTATGTGTATGTAGTTATGTGGTTGTATATGCCGGATTGACTTCTAAACTAATTGAACGGCCATTATGAATTTCGAACACAACTGCTAGATGCAAGAGGTCGGAATGTGAGATATATTTCGTTAAGCACAGTTTAATGCAAAGGTGGGTAAATAAAATAAAGGTAAAATAAGGGTGAAAAACATTCGTTTTAAATTCAGATACTTCCGATTTTGGTACAATTTTGACAATAGATATTGGACATAAATTAATAAATATTCCCCAAATTTAAGGAAATATAACATTGGCACAACTTCCCAGTTTTTTTCTTAAACTCCCTTCAGCTTAGGCCTAGAATGAATATCATGTAATGGATTTGATTAAAATTGGAATAAGCATTCTTCTGTTTTGGGGATAATATGCGTTTCTATTACCATTAAATAAACTGTTACTCTGATGATCAGCAACGTAAAACTAAACACTGTATATTTCTATTTACTTTGCTGTAAAACGCGCGTAAAAAAGTATTAAATTTGGTAAAAAATGAATCGGAAACGCTGTAATAAGAAAATAAAGTAATTGAAATAAATAATGAAAATAATGTTCTTGGATGGGTTTTTTATGGTCATCGGAAAGAAACTATACAGGATATATATATATTATATTATCAATATATATATATATATATATATATATATATATATATATATATATATATATATATATATGTATATATATATGTGTGTATATATATGTATATATATAAATATGTATATATATATTTATTTATATATATATATATGCATATATACATACATATATATACCTACCTATGCATCTATCTATCTATCTATCTCTCTATATATATGTATATATATGTATATATATGTATATACATATATATGTATATATATATATGTGTGTATATATATGTATATATATGTATATATATATATTTATTTGTGTATATATACATATATACATACATACATACATATACCAACCTATCTACCTATCTATCTATCTATCTATCAATCTCTCTCTCTCGTTCTCTCTCTCTCTCTCTCTGTCTCTCTCTCTCTCTCTCTCTCTCTCTCTCTCTCTCTATATATATATATATATATATATATATATATATATATATATATATATATATATATATATGAGAGATAGAGAAAGATTTGACCAATTATAAAGATAAATATATAGATATATAGAAAGTAGATGGATAAGTGTGCCGAGGCGAAGAGTTTACCTAGTTTCCATAGATGTTCTAAAATCTCGAAGTTGTCGTCTGTCCTCCTACCTACCGAAATGTCATCTACATTGCTGAACGGCGCCAACCCGATCGTCGCCGAACTCCATTGATCTTCGACGACTGCTTTTATTCTGATTGGTAACTCTCTCTGTACCATCCCACTCTATCCACTGCAGCAACGAAGACACATCCGCCTTTCATGTCGAAACAATTCTTCAAGCCGACACCGACCCAAAATTCCAGGACTTTTCCACTTTCTTTCGTCATCAAACAAGGAAGCGTAGTTGCTGTTATTCATTGTTTCATAGCTGATTCGATGCCGATGACATAGACACACACACGCATATATATATATATATATATATATATATATATATATATCGTTCATGATTAAAGGTTAATCAAGGAAAAAAGCCAGCTGACCGGTTTCGCCCTCTCTTAACAAAGGCGTATCGAGGGATTTAGAAAAATTAGGGGTTTTAAAAAAGGGGTGAGAAGAGAGTACAGAAAATGAAAGAGCGTTACGTTATATGTACAATGGAGGATGAATCTTAGAGACTAGTCACATCTAGTCCCAATAGACATTTCCTTTGCTCACTCATCATACCATCTAAAAAAATCTTGGAGACGATCCACGTTCGTCTTAAACGTCCCTCCCTTTGTAAACAAAGGGATTGTCTATTGGGACTAGATGTGATCAGTCTCTAAGATTCATCCTCCATTTGTAACTTTTCATTTGTTTTATTATTACCTTTTCTCTCTCTCTCTATCTATCTATCTATCTATATATCTATATATATATATATATATATATATATATATATAGGACATATATAAAGAATATATATCAAAAACTAAATTATTATTCAAATTTGAATATAGAGTGTTGTATGTTGTATGTTATATGTTCATTATAATTGTTTGAAACCCCTATATATATTAGAAAGATTGTGACCCATTGGATCACTTATTGATTTCGGGTTAGATTGTTTGACTCCGATAATAGTTTTTGATAAATCAGTTAAATTAATTTTTCTGCTCGCTTTATCTACCTATCCCTCTCTTTATTCTCTTCGCATTCTAGCTATGTGTTAAATAATAGTGAAACTTGTGATATTTTCATTTGTCTATAATAGGTTATTCCAATCTTATTTTTTATAGTGAGTTTCACCGTTAATGAACGAGCAGAGATAGTAGTGGAAGCGAAAGAGATAGGCAGCATCTATATAAGAGCGGGAATGGAGTCAACGAAACTAAAGTGAGAGAGGATGAGAGTGATATACAGAAACTTATTAGGAAATCGATCATTGTGTGATACCATTGCTAATTACACATTATTAGAACAATTGAACTGAAGATTTTTTCAAACATAACTCGGTCCTCAAACTAAAAAATATTAGGGCATGTATATTGTGCAATTAAAATTATAGGTAAAAGTTTTAGGGAAACAAACTTTGATTAACTTCTCATAATAATAGATGATTAAAATGTTGGTGTGAAAATTCTACAAGAAGCCTTGATTTACCTTTCTTTGCAACTCGGCACAACACAGATATCAACTCAAAAAATAAAAACTAACCTTTAACAAATAAGAAAAGATATGGCACAGCCACGTTGAATACGAGTATTCGGGATTAGAGACTAATTTAAATAAAGAAAAAAATACATGATCATGTAAAGTGATTTCATCAAAGAGCGATTCAAAAGTAAAACAGGTCAAATCTGCGAGGTCATTGCTAACAAATGTGTTCATATGGTTTTAGTTAAGAAAGTAAAAAAAGGGTTTGAAACAAGTTGAAAATTGAAGGTAAACATGTAGGTTGCTACCGAAGGATGGTATATATTTAGCGTAGACTCATTAATACACAATGAAAAACATCATTTACAGAGATCATATCTGAAACCTACTAGTAGAGCTACGTGACGTTTCCCGGGTGGAGAGATGAATAAAATTAAAACATCCGTGTAATGAATATTCCTTTAAAAAATAAACAATAATTAAAGTGCATCAGTTATATAGGTTAAACAACTTGTTTTCTGTTCTGCAATAAAAGAAAAGAAAGCAAAATGGCCGAATTAAGAACAATCGTGGAAATACTCTACGGATTGCCACCTTAAACCAGAAGGATAGCTCACAAAGAAGATGTACAAACGAGAAAGTTCGGTGATGTTAAACAACGCTTGCTTGGAGATATATATATATATATATAAAGAGATATATGACGAGAGAAGGAGAACTAGATAGATAGATAGATAGATAGATAGATAGATAGATAGATAGATAGATAGATAGATAGATAGATAGATAGATAGATAGATTGAAAAAGTGTGTCGGCGTATGTTTAAAATAAATCAATAAAGTGTTAGATCGCAAGAAAGTGAGAGGTAAAATACAAATTCTTTATTTAAAAACAGTACTTCACATATTTCAGACTAACTTGGTTTCATTGTCATGGATTGACCTTTTACAGTTTAGAACAGGCCGTTGTACCCTATCTAAATAACCAGCGACTCGCAACAAAAGAAAACAAATCGAAGAATGGAGTTCAAAAGTTCACTGCGTATATATATATATATATATATATATATATATATATATATATATATATATATATATATATATATATATATATATATATATATCAGGGACAGGTGAATGAAGATATGATGTATACCTTAAAAGTAGAACATGTGAAAGATTGATGCTTGATATACGAGTTACAGCAATTATATTAAAAAAGGTTCAGGATGAAGTTTGAAATTGTACAAAATACAATTTCTAGTAAGTCATTAGTTGTTAAATGCGAGGGTTTTGAAATAAAATAAAATGTATTATACATATATATATATATATATATATATATATATATATATATATATATATACATAATTTTAAATAAGTAAATATTATTTTCAAAATGAAACCATATACACATGTGTTTCATGTCAAACCTGCAATGACCAGCATGTGAGGAGACAATCGTTGCCGGTCACACGGTTCGAACTACGATGCGAAAGTCATATTTGACTTAAGCGCCGAGGAGCGTATAAATGCCCCACCACGCATTGTATAGAAATGGGTAGTAAATTAACATCTAAATAGCAAACACGGCGGCTATCCAGCAAGCAGTCAGGAGAACTCAATAGGCTGGGCCCAGAGTTATACATTACGCAGAATGACGGCTTGTTGTCAACTGAACTGAAAGTGCCTTATCTTGCGAGAGCTTTGAACAACTATATATATATAATAACTACAGCCGACGTCGTTTCTAGTTTTCTACCCTCGTTCGTACAGGAGTAGCGGTTGCAGACGGTCGCATGGGCTCGAACAAACTTCATAGATCCAGTCTAGAATCACGAGCCTAACGCCTAAGCCCACACGGTCGGAAGAAATCAAAACAGACAGTAACTGAATTTAATGTACATTTACCCGAGAGACAGAGGCAAGTGCCATGTTGTCGATAGTATTCAACGCTCGAGCGGAAGTTTTCATAATCGCAGGATGACAACAATTTGAAACTTCAAACGGGGCTCTAATATTAAGACTAGTAAACCTTAAAGGGGCATTAACTATAAATATTGGTTATGTAAACCTCCTAACGACGTCTTTTCGGGTTTCAACCCTCATCAGTGCAGGAGTAGCCGTTGCAGAAAACCACCAATCGAAATACTGCGGATATTAATATTTACTGCGTTATAAGCAATATTGCCATCCACACGTTTTCTGAGATTTGAAACATCTATGATTTGACAAAGAGGTCTTCATCGAAATATATTATGGAACACGGTCACACACATTGAATCACAGTGTTGAAGTATTTCTAATCAAGTAAGATTTGCTATATAGGAAAAAATATTTTAAAAGTTTTGAAAAAAATATATAAATTAAAATCACTTGTTTTGCCTTACTTCTTAACGCCGACATATTTCCATTTCTTGCATTGTGATAGCCTTCTAATACTGCTCACCCTCTCTCTCTCTCGCTCTCTCTCTCTCTGTCTCTCTCTCTCTCTATATATATATATATATATCTATATATATATATATATATATATATATATATATATATATATATATGTGTGTGTGTGTGTGTGTGTGTGTGTGTATTATATTAAAAATTTGATAACTTCGGAACGAAACAACATTGACAAATATTTCACGCCGAAAGTAGACATAGGTTATCCAGGCTCCTACCCCCTAGAATACTGTAGAAAGTCGAAAATACGACATCCGAAATATATATATATATATATATATATATATATATATATATATATATATATATATATATATATATACGTGAGTGTGTTTGTATGTGATTCTGTAGAGTGTGTGATATTTGGTATAATTTTCCAGCAAATTATAAATGTCTAATTATGACAACTATTTTCATTGAATACACGTGAAGGTAAAAGTGATTTCGTGTACTGCAAATATCGAGCGGAAGTGACCGCTTAGAGTTCTTAAGTCTCCCGCTTAACTTCCCCGTTTTATTGAGTCTCAAACATTAAAACAAGAATCCAGACAAGAGTCTGCAATTAGGAACGGGTTTAGGTGAAGATCTATTTTAAGTAAATCATTTAGTTATTAATGGGATCGGATCAAATATGCCTGATTGGATACGCTCACCGCCGGCAGGCGCAGGCGTACTTATACGTACGACGTTCTATATTTATGAAGTGTTCACTTAAATACATAGTTACGTTTTTACCTTTTTCTTTTAATCAAACTGCATCAATTTAGAATGTTGCTCTTACTTAACCGACCTTCTACTCCTCCTTCACGGACTTGACTCCTCATACTACTTTCTTTCCTAAACATTCCCAACCTGACATTTTCTCTTCTTTCTCTCCTCTCTTTAAATACTTCACGTACGACTACCCACACGTACACTTTCCATTCCCATTTTGTTCCAGTCCATATTCGCTTTACATTATCTCCACCCCCCCCTGGCGTACCATTCGAGCTTTGCTGTATAAAAAGCTTCGTTTTCTGTTCAATAAAATTTATTTACACCAAATGATTATGGTCGTATGAATCGCCCGAAATATCTTGTTATTGCTTTAGTAATGAGTTTCAGTCTATATTTTACTAGTATGTTTATGCTTATCTACTTTCCATGTATATTCCATCGTATTGAAAAATTTAAGCGGAGTGATCGATTAATTGAGAAAATTAAAATTAAGAGCTTAGTATATTTGGGGGGTACAGAAAATCAGTACAGCATCACTACAATTGGTATCAAGCTCCGAAGGCGTTTACCTTCCGGCTCTCGTCAGCTTTGTTGACATAGGGTAAAGAAAATATTATTATAAGCCCCCTTCACTAAAGACCGGGCACTCTGAGTGAGTTTAATAACAAACAGTACAAATAGCTTCATGCAAGATCCAAACACAGTTTGTTGATCACTTTCCATTGCTTGTGTAAATTAGCCACCGACTCGCTATTTACAAAGTTAAATTCCTCCTTAATTATTAGCTAATTCTCTATGACCGAGGTGTTAACGCTCTTGACTGCGAATCAGTGACGATTTGTGATCGGAGTTCGAGCCCGCCGATCATTGAGAATTAACTTCCTGCACTGAAGATTGCGTTAGCATGAAACATCGATGTCTGTAGGTAATAAATAATTAATATATATATATATATATATATATATATATACAGATTCAGTGATGGATTTGTGATCGGGATCGAATCCGTCGACCAGCAGTAATCATCATCTCTCTT
>OY744544.1:54255824-54385824 GCA_963556195.1 Sepiola atlantica | reverse complement strand
TAACTTAAGGAAAATTTCAATTACTTAAATCGAGAGCAAACTTAGTAATGTTGGAAAAATTCATCAACATTAATTCTATTATGAAAAGTAAGCAGATATTTCTTTAACTGACACAATAGGGCAGGTCGATTTTTTTTTTTAACCGACACAACTGATGATGAAAACAAACTGTTTTTAAATATTTGCCCTTATTTATTTAATTACCTTTTCTTTCGCAAGGCCATATAACAATTGGGTTTTTAAAAATAATGAACCGGCATAATAACGATCCCTTTACATTAGTAAATAATTATTGTGCCGGGCGTCACTGTATGTTTAACAATTTTGTTAAATATACATGAACCGGCAAAATAACGCAGGAATCGTTATTTTGCCGGGACCGGCAATATAGCCTCTTCCATGAATTAATCTATTAAACCCCAGTTTACTACAGTAGATAGAATATTCAAATTAAATAACGTTACAAATTAAAATAAGAAAAATAAAGTTCGGCTGTTCCCTTTTAAGCTTACTTGTGCTCTCCCGTTTTCATATATGTAACATTTTATATAATAATTTACAAGTATACTTGTAACTATAATGAGTACGTATGTGTGTGTGAATTATTTTCAATGTTATATGTGTGTGTGAATCATGTTCAATGTTATATGTGTGTGTGAATCATGTTCAATGTTATATGTGTGTGTGAATCATGTTCAATGTTATATGTGTGTGTGAATCATGTTCAATGTTATATGTGTGTGTGAATCATGTTCAATGTTATATGTGTGTGTGAATCATGTTCAATGTTATATGTGTGTGTAAATATGTTTTATCGTGTCGTCTTGTTGGCGTGTAAAGACTTCTGTGCTTGAGTTTACGTCCGGTCTGTACGTGTGTATGTAGAAGGAAGTTTGATTTACTCCTCTCCAGGAGTTAGGCAGAAGGCCAGTTTTTATCTTACTCCCCCAAGTAAGATGTGACCCACGGTCGGGTCGCGGAAAGTAGGGTTTAAAAATTGCATTCCCCGGTAGGGGCGCCACAGGCAGTAAGTAATAAACTTACTCCTCCCCAAAGAGGGGAGGCAAAGCCTGGGAAGGTGGACCTCCCAGAACTGCACAGGACAGACCCATTGACCGGCGTAAATCAAGACCCGAAGGCCAAGACAACACCAGTATGGGGTGCAGTATCCATCGGAACAGATACTACACTTTGATCTTAGCCAAAAGGCCAAGAAAATAGAAGGAGTTAAGAAGTGTCTGTGCGTATTATGACTCGTATGCGTATATGTAGAGACCGTATATGTTTGTATACGTTTGACACATGATTCTCCAATGTGTAAATGATCTGCTGTTCGCTAGTCGGTGATGATAATAAATGACACGCTAAAAAGTATTTACCTCTAACTCCGGTAGCTATAAAATTAGGAAGAAGTTAATTTTCCTGCATTTACACTCAGAGAATTTTACTTAATTAGTATTCAATAGCTAGAGATAAAATCTAAAGCAACTCTGAAATATTTAGATTTTTTAATGGGGCGTTATTCCGATATAATCCCCTAAATACTCTAAAGAAACTGACATTTGTGGAATATTTATTACTATTATATATATATATATATATATATATATATATATATATATATATATATATATATATGGGGTAAAGTCCACGATAAGTCATGAAAATGAAATGCCGTGGTAGACAAAATGTGTGAAAAATGACAAACGGAAAAAAGGTTAAAGTGCAGGAGAAAAACAAAAACAAGAGGTTTGACCTGTTTCGTTCGTGTTAGCGAACGTCTTCAGAAAAAGTGAAGATTTGGAAATAATTTTATTTTAAAAGGGACACACATGAGAGAAGGAAAAGATGATCCGATTATACCATATGAGAAGACTTTTACTGACATTGAAAAAAAAAATATATACCTATTACTAAAAGTTTACAAAAATTGTGGAGGTTAAATTTTACATAAGGCTTCCACCCTTGATTGTCCCCTTTTCATGAAATGCAATTAAACTAAATAGAGTTCACATTATTCACCTTTACGACTCGCAGCTGTGTTCGAACATCCATAATGATAGGTTAATTCGTTTAGAAATGAATCCGATGAAATATATAAAGATATACAAACATCTAACATTATTTTGATAGAGATATACTCATATATATATATATATATATATATATATATATATATATATATATATATATATATATATATATATATATATATATATATATATACCAGTAATCATAGGAGCAACAGGACTATTTTAAAAGCTATCTGGCGAGTATACCCGGTGAACCGAGTGCAAGAGAATCACAAACAACTGCACTTAAAGGGACGGTTATAATCTTAAAATGCTATCTAGGCTGGAGTGTCTGAAATAGCCGGTGAATGTCTGGCATGCCCCATCTCCAGCAAAAACAGAAAGATAAGAAAAATGAAAAATAAAGTGAAAATATATATATATATATATATGTTTATATATATATATAATATATGTATGCATATATATGCTTATTTATAAATATTAATATATATATATATTTTTTACTGCTTCCATCTCTGTCTCTCTCTCTCTCTCTCTATATATATATATATCTATATATATATATATATATATATATATATATATATATATATATATAACGATCATGAAATATGTGTGTGTATCTACTCATCTTTCCCTTTCCATTTGTGTATATTCACACATACTTAAGCCAATATTCTCATGTATCAATTTCATATTAATCATGTCCTTTTTCAAGTGGATTTGTGCTTCATCTCTTTGTTCATCAGTGAAAATAAATATTAGCACAAAAACATCGCAATGTTCACAGAATTGAATGTATCGCCAAGTGCATCATGATAGATTTAGAAAGGAGCCGATCTCTCACTCTTAAACCTATATTTTTTTAACTCTTTCCGTCTGTGTATAAATATATATATATATATATATATATATATATATATGAATACATGTGAAAGTTGGGCTTATTTCTAGCATGATCGGTGAAGTTTAAACGGTCTATTTCCAATTAATTCAACTGATTTAATACGCGCACCATCTTTTTTATATACCGTTTATATAGATGTGATATCAAATTCGCGATACTAACTAATTTGCATAGTGCTTTTGTAAAAGTTAATTTTATTAATTGATCATTATTTAGCATTGTTTTTACGTAAATTATATAAAATTAAATGTTAATATAACAAATGCTGTGTTTCGCAATATTTTGTTTATTTTAATGAGAAATATTTAGCATTTGTGTTCAAACGTTTTCTAAGGTCGTTCAAATGTTTAAAACATTGGTCGCCCTCAACAAAAAGCGACCGACTCCAGTTTTGTAAATTGCCAGTGAAAAGACAATTGTGTTATTCTTTTCTTCTCTTTATGTCACATTTAAAAGGTAAATACATATTTAAGAATTTACCAAAATGTTAACGCTTTGTGTTTGAAAAGTTTATTTTAAACTAGCGGGGCTACCCGATATTGCCCGGTGGAATAGTAATTTATCTTTATCAATAACAATTGAGTTCCTACTGTTGTGACACGCGAAGTAAATCTTACTGTACGAACCGAAAACAACTAATCGAAGTGAAACTTACCTCCTCCCCAAATAAACGCCAACAAAAAATTAAATAAATAAATAAACAAATACGCAAGTTACATCTGACTACAAAGAAGAAATAAATGAGTAAAGTTTTAAAAAAACGCGAGATAAGTTTTACTCAAAAAGATAAACTAATCTCATTTCTATCTCTCTGTATCTGTCTGTCTTGCTCTTTCTTTCTCTGCCTCTCTCCTTTTCTCTCTCCTGTTAACGACGCCGTATTATTATGTTATTGTTTTTTTATTATTCTTTGAAGCAATAGTTTCATCGATAGTAAAAGAGTAAATGAGATGCTGAGAACAGATACTACACTTTGAATTATTTATTTGCACAAAATATAAAAAATTAAATTACGAAACAGGCGATCAAAAGTGTGGAGAAATGGGGTCATTGGTCACCCTGTGTCAACAGTTAAAAAATGTCTATCTTACTTTCAACTAGAATAATTTCAGTCACCACAATACCACATTTATTCTTGTGGGGGCATCCTACTTAAAATATATTCAAATTATTGAGATAACTTTTTTCATGAATACATTTATTAACAGAAATTAATGAAATTACATAGGGAAGTGGGATATTAGGGAAAGGACCAAGAAACTGTAAAAAGATTATGTGTTTATAACTCGGCATTTATAAATGAATGACCCTCTCCGTCACCTTCCCCGACTGATTTAATCTATTATTGTATTATCTTTTAATAAGGATAGGTTAGTGTAGTATCGGTTCTGTTATCATAGGACCGTCCTCCTGTGAATTACCTTTTTTAATCCTCACAAGTCTTACATTCTCTTGTGAGGGAGATTTCATGTAGTATCTGTTCTTTTGTCATGAGATCATCTTCTCAGTGACTACCTTCTTTTTCGAGGGCAGGTGGTAGTATAGTATATTTTCTGTTGCCATGATACTATACTCACGGGCATTACGTTTTGTTTTTACGGGGAGATCTTCCCAGGTATTATCTCCTCTATTTTGGAAAGGGGTATTGTAATACCCGTACTGTAGTCACAAATATCAATTGTGCTCAACGTCACCCAATGTCAGGGTCCGTATGACATAATATTTCGGAAAAAGTTCCTTCTCCAGATGATGAGGAATGCGGATCAACTCCGTCTTTTGAACGTGCAATTCATACACACACAAATATGTATATATATATATATATATATATATATATATATATATATATATATATATATATATATATATATATATATATAGTGTGTTGAGAGATAATATAGAAATATCTGCTAAAATATTTATTAAAATATTTAACCAAAACAGATTCCGAGCAACGTCGAGTCCGAACAGTAATATATATATATATATATATATATATATATATATATATATATATATATATAATATGCAAGAGAGAGGGGCGAATTTTCTACAAATCTTACTCCCATAACCATCTTGCCCGCTTCCCTACGTTTGCATCGACCACACCCAGAAATCAACCATTTCCCCTCGCCTTCCACCGAAACAGAAAAAGGCATCTTCAGTTAACTCTGATTTATATGTGTCCTCGACCTAGGCACGTTATCAGACTCACGATTGATGGGGTGCTGGTAAGTGATCCCGACGGCTCGTGGAAGAATGAAGGAACGTTGTGGTCGGGTTCTCGTGTGTGGGTAGGGCCGATACGTGGGCGAGGACCTGGGTGGTTTCGTGTCGCCAAGCCTTGCTTAGACCGTAATTAGAAAATAGAACCACAATATATTGTTACTCATCAGCAAGTAAATTTGTTTTATGCAATCTTGCGTCTTAGAACACGATATATATATATATATATATATATATATATATATATATATATATATATATATATATCAGTGAAAGACGGCCACCCGCGTCTGGGATCTCTGACGGGCCCTTACGCCTAAACTATATCAGCATTCGATAAAGTTTGACTATGCTCCTTTCAGAGAATAAATCAATCTCTGACTCTCTTTTCCTTTCTTTACTTTTTTATTTTCTCAGGATACGTATGTTTCTCTATTTATGTTTGTCTGTCTGTCTTCTGTCGGTCTGTGTGTCCGTCTCTCTTTCTCTTCCCCTCTCTCTATCGATCTCCCACCCTATTTCTATTTTTATCGGAAACATCGCAAAATGTCTACACGTTTTGATCGATCTGATATTACCACGGTATTTCTGCCTACTTCTTTTCTCTCTCTCTCTCTCTCTCCCTCTCTCTCTTTCTCTCTTGCTCTCTCTCTTTCTCTCTTTTGCTTATTCTCTTTACCACTCTTTCTTTGTCTCTCTTTCTCTCTTTTTTTACATTTATATGCTTCCTTTCAGTTTCGAAAGAGAATTGATACCCCTGGTAAAGGTTCTATAGTGAAGCAACGGTATCACAATTGTTAACTGCACCTCTGAATCGACGTAGCTCGAGTCAAAGGGAACACTGGAACAAAAGAATTGATAGATCGACCGGCTCTTCGGTAGAGATGTAGTATAGGATAAAGCATGAGAACTCTAATGGTGTTGGTCATTTTCTATAAAATCTTTAGAAAAAAAATGCATGGTAAAATATAATGAATATCTATGTGTGTCTTTATTTTAAAAGCAAACTATACTTTATTTAAACGTAAACGATAGACGACTGCATGAGAGATCAAATGGGTTTGTCCCATTCTACAAACTTTGTACTAAAAAAGATGCAAGGGTAAATGTTATGAAGAGATTATTAACTAACGCTCTCAATTATGTTCAAAATCAAGTTATCTTTTCTATTTTAAAAGAAAACTATATCGCTTAACAATGTCATCACACCGGAAATGCAGTCAAGCAGCCCAGGTCTCAGTAAACTTTCTGAAGCTCATGTTTTTAAATGCTGGTGCTGTTATTAGTCAGCATTCTTCGGGTAAGTTACTCTTCAGTAAAATAGAATTGAGACACTTAATCAAGGTAGCAGAAACTTCTCGCTATAGAAGTCACCAGACTAGAAACCTTGTGGGCCCACAATCGATGATTGTGAGGTATGAGCACCTCCATAGTCGGTAACACCAACACCAAACTGACATAAATTATAGGATTCTAGTGTTCTCCTCTTTCTGTCGATTATGCATCAAATGAATGGACAAACATCATCAACAGAATGAAATTGCAGATCCCAAGGCGATTTTTTCTCATTGTAGCAGCAATCTTCTTGAAGTCTCTTATCTATTTCATTCCAGAGTGGCCACTGTTCCAATAGATTCATAATATTTGGGAGCTAGTTTATGACATAAAACTGATAGAAGTTAAAAATAAGAATATAAATGCTTGAAACTATTTATCGCATTCAACTGGAGTGTATGGAGCTAACGATAAAATGTCGGGTAACGCCGGGTGTGCCTCGGATAGCTCAAGGAATATAAATTTAGAAAATCTGTTAACTTGATAGACGGCGATTATTCAGTATAGTTAACAAGAAAAAAAGGCGTAAAAAAAACAGAATTAATAGACAACTGTTACCAAACGCTAGAAAATGTAATGTTCTACCGACCTGTTTGTTTTAAATATTCGAAAACTTTTTATGATTTTTGTTATTTAAATGTTTGTGTCGTTACATTCACTTCCCGAATTTGTATAAAAAATGCCTCGAATGTTTCTTTATTAGATGATCGCTTATTTCAGGCTTAAAAGATAAAAATAAAAATAATATCCCTACAGTACCACAAACACTTAGTCCGGGCAATGTTTCCTGTCGGATTGGGATAAGTATTTTGATTGTTTTCTATCTTCTAAGATCATCTAAAAAAAGAAACCAATTCGACGCCATTTTTTTTTAGAAAAAGTGAAAGTAACGACACACATATTGAAATAACATAACTTACAAATAGGTTTACACTTTTTGAAACAAGCAGGTCACTAAAATCTTACATTTTCTATCGTTTAGTAACAGTTATGTGTTGTCTATTTTTCATCCTCTTTTTGCTTGTTAAATATACTGCACAATCGCCTGGTGGATAAGTCAGGGATGAAGTAAAGTTTACTTGTATCAAATATGGTTTGATTTGGAAAAGGATTGGGAATATTTTTCACGATACCATCGGTGGAATTGTTTGTGTCCCACTGTATTGGTTTGGTTGTTTTGTTTTACGGCATATCAACCCTTTTTAGGTTATTTAATGCCGAATGCAGTCATTTTGGTGAAAGTTTTTATGCTTCAAGTTCTTTATATGTTCAAATATTTATTGATGGTGTTTGGTTTGGTTGTTAAAGTAAATTTGTTTTCTTCTCTTTTTTGTTTCATCTGTTTCTATTTAACCCATAGTTGGGACCCTAACAGGTACTACCACTCCGGGTCAGGGTGGACCTGGGAGCAATGGTAATTAAGAGGAGGCTCCACATTCCCCAAAGTCCGTAAGCCGGATCTCACCATCGGATGTAGTTTAAGGTCATATCCAGGACCGGGAGTAGGGTAGGAAAAAATAAAAAAGGGGAGGGAGAAAGGGAGAGGGGCTGTTGTTTTTGTTTTTGTTTTTGGTTTTGTAGAACATAATTAAGTTTTACAAACAAAAAAACAAAAAACGTCAATGTAGGTGAATTTCGTCTCAGGGAGCCACAGGGCAGCCTGATCTGGTATCACCAGCCACTGTATTGGATAATAATAATTATTTTTTCCTTGAATTCTTCAATAAATGTTTTCTTATCGCTAGATAAAACCTTCCGATTGATTAATATCAGTATGACTAGCGATACGACTGACTACCACAAAGATGCAAGGAGTGATCTAATTTGGTGGGAGCATTTCAACAAACGTGACAAAACTTTCTCTGCTTCAATCTGAAATTGAGTATTTCTATATACGGTGTTTCCATTAATTGTTCTTTTTTTAAAAAGATACAATTATTCCCGAATTTGATGCGATGGTTTTTAGCATAATTGAGACAGAGGCGTGCCAGGGAATTTCTTCACATACTTATGTACATAAACACGTTGATCTAATGATGGATAATTGGGCAATAGCTTTCACAAAACGAGTGGTAATTAAAAAAGAAGACTGCTTCAAGAATTGATGATGAAAAATTATATAATTTCATAGGACTGGGTAAAAAAGTATAAAAATGTATATTAAGTATTCGCTCTGTGTATATGTTTATATACTTGCATGCACAAGATTCACTCCTAAACAAATGAACCGATCATTATGAATTTTGGAAGACATCTGCTAGGGGTTAGGGATAATAATGTCGGAAATATTTAGTTTAATTGAGTTTTATTTAAAGTGGGTAAACAAGGGGTTGAATTCATATATGAAAAGTCAGATACCTTCAATTTTTTGTGAAATTTTCATCATAGGTATTTACAATCAAATAAACAATATTCCAGAAATTTGAATTCTTTTTAGGTATTTTAAAGAGTTTTAGGGGACATAATATGCGCACACTCTCTCATTTGATCATTCAAATATTCTGATTTGTATTGAATTTGATCCATAGCCATTAAAAACCAAGCAAGCAAGTTTCCATGAATTTCAATTCGTTCTTACAACCCCTGAATCTTAAGTTTTTAATATTAGACATTATCTCATTTAATGGATTTTAATAAAAATTGGAAACAAAACGTAACAATTAGTAGTATTATATATTGATTTTGATATTTGTAAATGAGACATAAAAGTGGTGCAAAAGTTAAGTATGTGTGTTTGCTTACACATCTTGATGTATAAGAATCACTCTTGAACTAATTAACTTATCATTATACATTTTGGAACGTATATGATAGACGTAATGGAGGGTAATGTGGCCTATATTTAGTTTCTTTTTACCCGTTCTGGAAAGAGTATTCTACTATTATATATATATATATATATATATATATATATATATATATATATATATATATTGTGTATTTAGGCAGCATATTTTTATTTAGGATAACATTATTAAATAACACGAAGTGTTTTTGCTTAATAAGACTTATTTTTATTTTTTTCAATTTTCCGAATCGTCAATTTAGTGTTTCGGTCAAATTGCTGTATGTAAGTTCTGTGTTTCTTGTTCCATTTTCTTTCCTTTTTAGCGAGTACTTTCGATTTGATTCGTCAAATCATCTTCAGGCGGTGTAAATTTTGGTTTATAAAAAATATGTCTTTACTGTTTAGTTTTTTATCATTATAACGGCCAGTAATTTACAACTTAAAATGAGCGTCTATAATATTGAGATGCTACATGAGAGCGTGATTACGTTCTAAAACCTTGCAAGATTTAAAAGTGTGATTGATTCACCGTTAAGCATTTCATTACGTTCTGAGCGCGTACAAGATTGAAACGTATAATTGTTTAATGGCTAATAATTCAGTAACGTTTATTACTATGCTAGACACTTTAAAATATTATGACTAGTTTCGTAATTCCCATTATTGATTGTGGGATGTTTAGTTTTTATGAAGAGTGTGTCATGGTAAATGACCCCGACTATAATATTAAGACTAGCATACATTTTTGAAAGCAAACGAATGTAGTGGTTGCAGGAGATACATTGACTTACAAGCGAATGAGTTTTCCAACGAAAGACTTGGTATTAAAAGTGTTTTTTTATATAGTTGTAATGCTTAAAAAAACTTCTAAGACTATATATAATCATGCGTCCAATAACAGTATACGAAAAACTAATTATGCTGTATATGTGTTCAAATACCTAATGAGAGAATGTGTCTCTACACATGATACACATATTGGCATGATTAGGACAAGTATCTCTCGCCGCATAACATGCCACCTAACTCTCCTCAGAGCCCCATATGCCAACATCTAAGTTTAGCCGTCGCCACTCCATTATCAAAACACAAACATCCAACATGAACCAAGCTTGATACGAGAGGGGAGATGTATAATAATGTTTTTAAAACGTTCTTAATCCACTTTTCTAATTAATTCACCAGTTTTTATTTGAAACCCCATCAGCTGCTTGACCACGACGCATGCGAAAAGAAACCATTTGTAAATATGGCGAGTTCTTATTCACACTAGAACACAATATTAGATCGTTGGCCCGACAACTCGAAAAATGTGATCAGAAAAAGAACAAACAGAAAGTTCCATTACTGTTTAATTGTACATATATCAAGGAAAAATGCTGCTCAAAAAGATAAAATGCACAATATAGTATACAATGAAATGTCGTGAAGACAGGATATGTTAAAAAGACAAAAGGAAAATCAAATAATGCTAGATCTACAATCTACCTATCCTCGAATGTCCGTCATCAGATCATTGTTTTCCACGGCAGGCACCGCTTATGAGGGTGGGATTTTGTCTGAATATGACTGTAAACAATAAGGGATATTATGCACGTTGCCTTATAATCAGATAACAAAATTAAGAAGGCAATATCGACATATGTTGCCAACATATATGAAAGTTTCACATCTGAAACCAATATTTCTTAACGCTTTCAATTAGTTGCTCAAATTGGGAGTCTGGGGATTGGATGGTTTCTTATTTTAGAAACAAGCTTCCAGACGTCCCAAACATTATTACGATGATAAATGTGTTTCCTCTCTGTCAAAACCCAGTGTACATACCCCTCCAAGTACTCGTCGACATATTAAGCGAAGGCCAAGCGCATTTTCAGAAGGATTGGATGACTGGATGTATGATCCTTCAGTGATATATACTAATGCAGACCATCAACAGGGTACGTCAAGCCGATCTATAAAAAGGGGAATAGGGATTAGCCCTTTGCAGAGGTTGCTGGAAGCCATCCGGAGGGAAGCAAAGCCTGTGTTGCAGATATGTGTCGCTGCCACCGGTCGCATAATTTTGCTAGGTTAGAAAGATTTCATGATGAACGAACTACACTGACTCTCAAAGGAGGAGGTAATGTCTTGTAGGATGTGATCATTACAACAGAACATATATTACAATACCTCCTCGAAAATAGAGGAGGTAAAACCTGGGAGAATCTTCCCTATACAAAGAGAAAGCATACCAGAAAAGATACTACACTATTCCTCCCACCCCACCCAAAAAGGAGGAAGTAGTACGTGGGAAGATAGTCTCATAACAACAGGATAAATACTACATTAACCCTACTTGAAAAGGGGAGTACTACCACTCACTTAAAAAGCAGGTCATCCATGGGAAGACGGTCTTATTACAACATAAACTATATAAACCGCCCCACCATTATTAAAAGATGAGGCAGGGGGGGGGGTTCATTCATTTAAAACTGACTCGTCATAAATTGTTATTTTTTATAGTTCCTTGGCCTTTTGGTTAAGATCTAAGTGTAGTATACGTTCACATAATTCAATCGGCATCTGATGTGAATTTAAAACAATCAAAATAATACAGTGTTGTAAATGGGAGAGAGGAAGGGGAGTGGTAGAGTGGGTCGGGTGGAGAGATAGACAGATAGCGAGCTAGTCACAGAGAGATTGAGTCAGACAGTTAGTTGCTGGTTTACTAGCCAGTCAGCCACTTCCGCTTTTTTTTCTCGCTTATGCCCGTAGGTTAGCATTCTTGTTAGCGATGTTAAGAATAGTTTTTCTTTACTCATCCATTTTTAATTAAATCAGTTTTATTAATTACTGTTAATATTGACGAAACTATTGCATATATATGAATAAAATAGTACAACAAATTAGAATGAATAACATCAGATATTAATTAAGTATGAAGAGTATAAAAAATAAATATGCAAATTAGCCAGTTCAATGGCTGTCTTCAACTCGTTCGTATCTACTATATAGAGAGTATTCCAAAGTTCTATGTCGCATTATTAATGTAAATAGCAGTGTTCCGTTTTGATGGTAATATAGGAATTATAAATAAATTAAAAAACTGTTGCATTGATTCATTTGGATAAAATAATGTAAAACGTCAAATTATTTTACTATTGATATCCAGTGTAAACGAAGACCCCACGATGAATGTATACCCTTTTGATTAAAATGAAATATAATTATACAAATAACTTGAACAATGTAGTTTCAGAGTGTACACATATGTTAATGAAGTATATCTCCAAAACTCTAAAGGGGGTTCGTGCATAAACAAACAAAGCGAAAAGAACTACAACAAAGTGATCTCCCCTCCAAATGACACACATGTAATCGTTCATACAATTCACAATTCGTTTAGGCAATCCGACCATATTTGGAACAAATAAACTTCAGCATGCGTCATACTTGTTCACCAAGTTTTTCTTATAAATGTCCAACAGTCTTAGTTGTATCGCCGTTCAGTGATATCCAGAAGCACTTCGGTGATCATCTCATCAGTAGGAAGTGTAAACCTGAATGGGCTTCACACTCACCGGACCATAACCCATTCAGATTTTATTTTTGTTGGTTTATCCAGACTATTCCTGAATTGAAGAGAGGTATCACAGCTTAAATCAAGTAGTTCTAAGAGAGAAATGGGTGAGATATATTAACAAGTTTGCAGGTCGTATCCGAGTATGCTCATCATTGACCAGTGATAAAATGATGACTGTTAGATATCCATTATTAAAAGTCCGTGAAATATACACTGAAAGTCATTTGTACCAAACATGGTTGGATTGCAAAAATGACTGTGAGTATTATTAACGATCCCATGAGTAGCATCGAGAGAGAGAGAGAGAAAGAGAGAGAGAGAGAGAAAGAGAGAGAGAAAGAGAGAGAAAGAAAGAGAGAGGGTCACCCTGTTCTATTGAGTGGAGGAACGTGAGAATGTTATAAAGAAAATTATGCTATAATCCCGAGTAAATCGATAAACAATACATAATTAGTTGGATTATATTAATTATACAAGGTGCATAAACATCGTGATTTGAACCCGAAACGTGTGTCACAAGCAATCATGAGTGTCCGACACTTCACTTGGAATAATATGTCATGATCACGTTGACACACCTGATTATTGTTGGATCACCGAAGGCTTAACTTCGGTGACTGTGTGTGCTCTCCGCTTATCTGAGTATTGTCTGGATATCTCCATACCACTGGAATCGAGCACTGTCGAATCAGGTGAGGTGTGGTTGGGATATCGCAACCCTTGCTTCACAATTAAACGCGTAGCCACCATTACAGGGGGTATCCATTGCCTCTCAAGACTGAACGGAGTCAATGATGAGTTGGGTGAAAAGAAAAAATACTCCAGGCAACGCCGGATAAGTACGGCTTGTTTAAAATAAATTGGAGTAAATTTACAATGAACAGGTTATGAATTTTATTAACGATTTTGTCTGTGGATGACATTTTTGACTGTAAAAGTGTGTTATGCAACTAATGGAACTAAACATCCTGCAATGTCGACCAGTGCGGATACAGCATGCGGTGTTTGGGTTTATTCGGGATAAGTGACTATTTTATTTTATTCACATAAAACAATGCTGGTTGCCACTGAGACGTAAGGGGAACTGTGATTTGGGGCCATCTTTAAAGAGATCATCCTAAGTGGGAAGTTGTGCAACAAGATGTTTGTTTCCATTACATTTTAATTATTTCTGCATGTTGGTACAGTAAGAGAAACAGGTGAGAGTCCCGAAGAAAGAAGCTATCAGAATGACAAGATTTCCGGCATCTGGAGACCTCAACAGTGAAGGTGTGGGACTTTGCTCCAAGTTGGGTTGGACGTTGAATGGATACAAGTGCAGTGAGTTTATCGGGGTACATTCCGTGGAAGTACTTGTAAAACAAGCGCAGGGATGCAACATTAGAACGGGGGGGGGCAGTGGCTGGCGTTTGCGAGATAGTACCAGACCTATTAGGTTAGAGATTCTTTTGCACCCTATCTAAGAGGGGGATGCTAGTGGTTGGTATACCAGAGATGTTGCATCAATATTCTAGATATGGGTTAATAGATATATAGGATAGTGGCAGGTGTAAGAAGTTTACTAGCCCGGTAAATGCAACCCACCTTCTTTGCAGCAAACTTGGCATATCTTCAATTCCAATTCATGTTGCATATGAATAATAGGTCCTGACGTTTGAACGTTTGACTATCAGGAAAGGTGCTATCAGGCATGGCAATTGGTCGTTGGAAATGTTTCTTATTATTGTTAAAAGTAAAGAAGCGTTCTCTTTGTAGAAGAGAATGTAACGTTCTACATTTTATTGATAACATTATAATATCTGCAGCATAATCGACACACCGGTTCTCGTTAGATCACCGCAGTTAAGCTACGGTGAACCTGGCCAGCACCCGATGGGTGACTATTTGGGAATTCTAGCCGTTTTATTTCATCTTCCCATGACCGGGATATACATGCGGCTGGAGGAAGGGGGGGGGGCGCTTGTGAATTCAATATTCCGTGTAAACTTCCTCCTTCACCAGGTATTACCGGCGGTTCGATTTTATAACATTGTTATGTTTTTTTTAATTGTAACTGTAAATTCGATTTTATAACATTGTTATTTTTTTTTTATTGTAAATTCAGTCCAATTTATTTTAAACTAGTCGTACTTACGCGGTGTTGATCTGGAATCTTTTACATTAATTTTTGTTTCGTTTTGTTTTCTTTTAAATCGCATAAATACTTTCGATTTTAGACCCTTAAATTTATTAATGAAATATCTACAATATGCACGATATATATAAAATGGAACTGGTTATATTCTAGACTTATTTTATTATATTTAAATTAATTAAATTAATCCTGAGTTCTAAGTTTTTTTATTTCTATTTAATTATAATAAATTTTAATTATTCTAACTGTTTAATAATCTAGTTTTAAAAGTCTAAAATAACATTACTCACGAATCTACAAATTAATAAACAATTGACTTTTCTTAAAAAACGACATGCATCATGGTGAATTTAATTCTTAATTTCTTAATTCAATGATGTCCTTAAACAGGATTTTCTTAAATGTTACGCTTTTGGATTTTCGATTTTAGTAAATATTCGATTAATAGGAAATAAAAAATAATGATTTAGAGACGAAAAACACGCATACACATACATAGGCGCACGAGAAGTGGCCACACATAATATTCGTAATATAAAGATGTGTATGTTAAAATTTAAACAGGTCATTATATATGTATGTATAGAAGTGCTGGAGTGCTGATATATGATATTTTAATTTTTTATTGTTTTGTATACTTAGTTTTGTTTCTTGATGCTGGTAAAAACGTGAAGTCATTACAATGGGTGATATTCAGTCTGAATAGTATCACATAGCATAAAACGCACATCTAATAATGCTACCGCTGCTACTGCTACTACTACTACAACTACTACTACTACTGCTACTCATACTACTACTACTACTACTACTACTACTACTACCACTACTGTATAATAGATTTTTCAATATAAAAAAGGGGCGAAGGGTTTTATTAACTTTTTAATTATAATAAACAGAGACAGAGAGGATGAGACAAGGAAAAGTAGGTGGAGTGAGAGACAAAAAAATCCGATCTGGGGGGGGGGGGGTTAAACAACATGCATTGAGAAGGGGTAAGAGTAATAGACATAATTCTAGTGAGTAAGTGTCACTTGGTGAGTTAATTGCAAACTGTGGCATATCTCCATCCCCAAACTGTGGAATCTTATAACATGTATTTTGTATTATTAAAATAATAAGAAAAAGCCTTGAAGAAACAAACGTTGATTTCTTCGGATTTTGTATAGGTATATACATAGGTATATACATATTGATAGCAGTTGTTCAGATTCATATATATATATATATATATATATATATATATATATATATATATATATATATATATATATATATATGAAATATGAAATCAGATTTATATATATATATATATATGAAATATAGATTTCAGTTGTTTCCAACGCGGAATGTGGGCTCAGCATGCCATATTCGATTTCTTTCAGAGATATTGCAACAGTTTTACTAATAACCGTGTAAAACGTATGGATGCGCTAATGTGAAATATTCGGGTAGTCACGATTTGATAGTCGCGATTACCTTACCTGATGAATCTAGTTGTTTAGAAAAAAAATGCTGAAAGAGTTGCAGTCTTTTACAGCGGTACATCTGTTTGTCTTCGATTTCTCTTTGGAACTGGACTCAAGCAATGACTTGTCATCAGATGTGTGGTTGGGGTTGCACAACTCTGGCTTTTCTATTAACTCTTTGTCGGGTAGGCACCCTTTCATAGATAAGTGGGTAACAATAATGAAAAAAGTCCATAGAAGAAGAAATAGTTTGGTTAGCGGATGCAAAGTACACGTGATTGGAAGTGGCCGCCTGGTAAAGTGAAAACAAGATGATAGAAGATTCAAAGAACGCAACATATAGTGTATACAACCCTACTGATCGGTGTATGAAGTTCTTTACGCACACGTTCGTCGCCGTCGCTGCCATCATAGTTGTGAGTCTTAGTTGATCTTTCGTTCGTTGATACAAACCACGCCGACACACATTTTGGTTAGTTTATAACAAGGTGTATTCAAAGGACAGAACATACACTTTGCACTGTGTGTGTGTGTGTGTGTGTGTGTGTGTGAAAAAGAGATAGATAGAGAGAGAGAGAGAGAGAGAGAGAGAGAGAGAAATTTCACTATATCCATCGCCCGACGCGAGCTGTCCCCGTTTTGGTGGCAGTACGTAAAACACGTCTTTTCTCGTTAAAGCCTTGCCGGCTCAGCGCGAAGAAATCACCGGGTTTGCGTAACTTCTGTTCGGTTCCCCCATCTAACTCTCGACGTCCAAATGTTTGCATTGACACGTCTGCTACTATGAAACAATAGAAGCAACTAACAAAGTGTATCTAAACATGTTGCTATGATCTAGCCAATGGGGTAAATAGATAGATGAAGATGGATACAGATGAATTCATCTGTATCCATTGACGGATAATTGCAGATTGCCGCCTTTGAATGTTAAATTAAAATTAAAGATTTCGAAATTTTGTAGATGTGGGTTGATAATTTGTATTTTTTGGATTATTCAAACTACTGTTTTAATCTTGAATGTTATTCGCACAACGTTTTGGCCGATGTAATCTCCGGCATTCTTAAGGTGCGTCTGGTCGAATTACGAATTATTTAAGACGTTAAACCAGTCATGGCTAACGGAACGAAAGCAAGATACCCCCATAGATTTGATATAGGGTTCCGTTTAAAATTTCCGGGCAGATTCCCAAGTTCGACAAGACGCACTTGAAGAAAGTAAGAGATTACATCGGCTGAAACTTTGTGAGATTAACATCCAATATGTGAACAATCGTCCGAATAATTCAAATAACAGAAAAATTGAGGATTTTAAAAGTTTCAATGAATCAAACAGAAGCAACAGCAAAAGTAAAATCAAAGAAAGAATAATGCGAGTTACCGAAAAAGAAAGAGATAGACAGATTGACGGAAAGCAAGAA
The DNA here is from genome assembly GCA_963556195.1 of Sepiola atlantica. Classification (NCBI taxonomy): domain Eukaryota; kingdom Metazoa; phylum Mollusca; class Cephalopoda; order Sepiida; family Sepiolidae; genus Sepiola; species Sepiola atlantica. The sequence continues at coordinate 54,367,946 of OY744544.1, read as the reverse complement.
AGTAGACCCAGGCAGATAGACACACAGTTAGACAGAAAAGAAAGAAAGAAAGAAAGAAAGAAAGAAGGAAACATCTGAAAAGGGGAGAAGTTATGTGTAGATAGGTAGACAGACTCTCAGAAAGAAAATAGGAAAGAAATGCAAAAAACGGAAGAAAGGAGAGGGCATATAGTTACATAAAGAGAGACAGAGAGAAAACTAAAATAATTAATATGGTGTATGCGAACAGAATGATAGTAAGACATGACGAAAAAATAAAAGGAAAGAAGAAGTAAATTCAAAGGAGAATCACTAATGCAGATACGTAGAGAAATAAATAAAATGACTGAAAATTGAAGAAAATTTGAAAGTGAAAGAAAGAAGAAAAGGTAAAGAGATTTTGATTGGACGATAAAAATAAATAAAGAAATACAAATTTAAGAAAATGAAATAAAACAGAAATCAAAGAACAAAAAAGGAAGGAGAGAAAAAGAATAACAGAAGAGAGATGGGAGGAAGGGGAGGGAAATTGAAGAATAAAAAGAGACGGAAAAAAATAAAGAAAATTGATGAGAAAAAATAGAGAAAAAAGAAAGAATAAATAAAATAGCAATATTTGTACAGAAAGTCAGAAGTATAGAACGAGGAAAAAGGGGGAAACGTGTAAGGAGATATACAGGCGCGAAATCGAAAGAAAGAAAAATGAAAAGGGGGAATATGGACACTAAAAAGAAAGACAGACAGACAGATATACAGTAAGAAATAAAGAAATAAAGTACGAACGAATAACAGGAAAGAGGAGATGCATATAGACAGAAAGAAAGACAGACAGAAAGAAAGACGAAAGGATAATGCGAAAATGGAGAAAAGGAAGACAGAAATAGAAAATGAGATACAGACTCGAAAATCCAAAAAGCGATGCGGATATTAGACACAAAGGAACGAAGAGAGAAAGAAAGAATATCAAGAAAATGGAGATACCGGAAAACAGAGACAAACAAACAAAGAGAGAAGGGAAGAAGAAAAGAAAGAGAAAGTGCCGATTTTAACGTTCGGGTCTTCTACAGTTTGGAAGGAGAGAGTGAGAATTGTTTGTTAAGGTGAATGGAATTTTTAGAGGGAATGAATGGGAAATAAATAAACCCGAATTACGGACAGAGTGACAAGAGTAGTAGGAAGAGGAAGATGAGGGATGAAGGAGACGGGGGGATGGGATAACCGATCAGGAATGAAATTCGAGGAAGAAAAATGGAACGAGTAAGATGTCCAGAAATTATGGCTTGAAGAAGCAAGATTAAAGAAGGAATGTGGCGAAGGAAGGATCGAATATACCAGAGGGTTGGGCACCGCAAGAAGAATGTAAGCGACTTCAAATAATTCAAAGATAGTTCCGGAATGAAACGGGAAAACAGAGAAAGAGATTGGAAGAGGCAAAAGAATTGAAAGAAGGAAAAGACAAAAGGGATACACGTGAACTGTTGACTATTACTGATACTTAGTAAGATGCGCCAATTCAAATTGCGCGTTTATTATTGTTGGTGTTTTTATAGCATGTCTTACATAACGAGGGCACTGTTTGAAGGGAAAAGTGTGAGTGACATTTTTAAGGGTCATAGGTGACCCCAGACGGAAATCGCGAAACCACGTGATATACTGGGTCAGATTTTCTGTCTCTCTGTTTTGTCATACTTCAGCAGGAAATACGAGATTAGAGCGCCATCTCAAATGGATAGGGGGTCGAACGCGCCCAATGTGTCTTGATGTGTTGAGACGAGCTATCCGTCTATGTATATGTCTGTTCTCTTTCTACGCGTACAAAAGTGGTCGGTCCCTTTGATGTTTTATGTGACTTTTTTTTTTGTTTTTAAATAAACTTCGGCGTCAGAGTGGTTTTGTATACACAGACAAGTAAGGACATGGGTTTGAGAACGACACGGGTATATAAGGTGTTTGCCCGATTCTGATACAATTATCGATTTCGATGTCAATTTTAAAGTAGCCTAATTGCCTAATAAAGTAGAATTTCATTTGTTTACGGGAGTCAGTTAGTGGAGAATCCTCATCTACTTTTAAATGTAGGCATAATTTTTTTTTAAATTTGACAAACTTTTTTGTATTTATCCTTTATGTATTGAATCTAAAATTTGGAAAAACTTATTCTGAGATGTTCATCTATATTGTTTAGTTGTGCCATTTTTCCTATTTATCAGCTTCGGACATTTTAACTGCATATTTCCCCAGACATTTTTCTGGTCTAAATGTTTACTTACATTCGTTTTCATTATCGATAAACTTTAGTTTTACTGGTAGTTTAAAATCAATAAATATTTAGCATGTTATCATTAGTAGCAGTAATGGAGAATTAAGTTTTAAACTCAAAACAATATAATAATGAGCATCGTTTTTAGAATCGGAAATTAGGCTGAAATATTTCGGATACCGATTCCGAAACCCTAAAAAGTTCCGATTTTTCCGATACCGATAGCGATTCTGATACTCCTCAAACGTGAGATTTTTCTGATTCACAATTCCGATTCCGATTAATCGTCCCAACATAATTCTAGATATAGCGAGACGAGCTATCCATCTCTCTATCTGTCTGTATTTCTCTATCTCTCTCTGTTTTTTTGTTTTTTTTACCTAAGCCTAACCTAAGTTTAACCTAACTCTAAACTAGGTTGTATGTTTAGTTTGACAAAAGTAAGGTTTATTTCAGCTTTTCTTGCATCGGAACTTGAGTCAGCTTTCCCCGTAAGCAGATTACGTCAGGACTGCAAATCTCTGGATATCAATTCCTAAAAAAACTACCAGTTTTTTTATTATTAAATTAAATTAAAATATTTTTTTGAATTGGATATTTTTTTAATTTCGTTTTATATTACGCTATTAAATTTAAAATGTCTATAAATATCCGATTAACAGAAAATTATGAAAAAACACAAAGTTACGTGGACGCTAGAAACAAACATGAAGTTGTATAATGATATCAATAAGATAGATTATGAACGAGACGCGCAGACAGATGGCCGACACTGACCGACGCCTCAGATAGTAACATATATTGGAACCTCGAGAATATTATCTGAAAAATACCGAACATAAACGTGATAGGAAATGTGTGTAGAATTAATACAAGTTATTCCCTTGTCGCCGCTTAAATCGACATACATGTTATTGCCTTTTATTTCGTTTTTATCAAAATCCCCCATCTACTGTCAGTATCACTGAAGTCTTTATTGACCAAGTGGCAGAATGTTCGAGCAAATCCCCGATTGCCTATTGGAGGAACGGCGAATCATTCGACAGTACGACTAAGACATAATTTCGGCCAATCATTTGTTTTATTTTATTTTTATTAGCCTATATCAATGGTGATGTGAGTGGACAGCTTTAATATTAATAATAATCATATTCTCTCTTTTTGTTCTGGTTTCTTATCTTTGAAATTGTTCCACGGGGAAAGAGGGAGAATTTGATCCTATTGCTCTTCCGTATTTTATTGGTGCGGAAGTTTCTTACTTTCTGTTTTTTTTTGTTGCCCCCCCTCTCTGTCTTTCTTTCTCTTTCTTCTCTCTCTTTCTTTCCTTTATATATATATATATATATATATATATATATATATATATATATATATATATATATATATTGTAAGATTAGTGGATGAGAAAACCACGGCAGAGTACTCAATTATTAAGAAAGTTTAAAAATAACAGCGTAATATGTATTTATACATGCATTACAGCAGATAAGAACAAAATCGGTACCGTTATGGATTTGAAAGCGACGGTATCGATGTTGTTCTGATCTTTTGATAATACATAAATGTGTATATATATATATATATATATATATATATATATATATATATATATATATATATATTGACACCTTATTTTATTACTTCATTTTATATTATAATATTAATGCTCTATCCAGTATATTGAGCTTCAGTTTTTTATCCGGATGTTTTATCCGGATGTTTCACTAATTATAAGATATTAGTTGACGCTTATATCTTTTGTTGGATTGCTTCATATATATATATATATATATATATATATATATATATATATATATATATATATATATATATATAGAGAGAGAGAGAGAGAGAGAGAGAGAGAGAGAGAGAGAGAGAGACAAGAAGTAAATGGATAACCTTATTTTCATTAATATTGAAGACGGGGTATTTAAAGAACCGATATAGCAAGCAAGATGATTTTGATTATTTCGCATCGCCGATGAATCAATCAATCAATCAATCATTCGGTTTACAGTTTAATGGAATCCCGATGTTTGCGGTGATTTGACGCTGATAATGTCCACCTACATATTAACCTATAATAGGTCTTCTCTGAAACTGAGAATTCTAATGTTATTTTGTCAGTGTCAAACTTTAATGGTCCGATAGTTATTCTGCTGCTGTCGGGCTGAGATATGGTCCTGTTCAGTCCCAGGGGCCCATCCTCCTAGGCTTTACCTTCTCTTTGAGAAGGGGTTAATTTATTGCTAATCGCCTGAGGCGCCTCTACTGGGTAATTCCAGTGGGGCTGCTCTAGCATTTTTGTAGGCCAAAACGCGCAAATCCTAGTTCGCTGGAAATTCAAAATCACACCTGACTTTGTGGCTTACCTTCTGGAAACGAGGTACATAAAATAATAAATGGTGGTATACAATAGATATTTTGATATTTGAAACAAAAACAAAATTTCAATTAGTTTAAAATATCGATATTTCAAACGTTTTCTACTACTTTTTACAGCTCCAAGTATTAGTGATCGCCGAAGGAAGCAGACACTTTAAACGTGTAAAATATGTTTGGAAGGGAGATGCGCTCAATTTATTTCTATATATATATGTATATCTATTCTTTCTTTCTTATTTTTTCTGTTTCTTAGTCTCTCCTGTTTCTATATTTCTCACACTATCTTTCTGTTTAGCAAAGTGTGTTACCTATATATATAATTGCAGATCAGAGGCATATGAAACAAAGACAACTTACACGTGTTTCTATGGGAAATTCAGAGCATACAAATTCAAGTAGCTAATCGTTGTTTGTAAAGATCTACCGATGGAAGGACAATCAGTTATACATATTAGACAAAATAATTACTTCTAGATATTTTCTTTTGGTTGAGTTTCATTTTATTTTGCGGAGTTTGTTGAGTGGATTTTTTGTGTGCATCAAAGAATTTCATGACATCGACTTTTCGAATTTTCTGAGAATTAAGTTTGGCCTTTATCACACCCATTTAACCACTTACGCTTCCTTATGCTTTCCTGGCCATTATCAAAGGCTTCTTTGCACGAATTAATGTCATGATATTGTATGGTTTCCATTTGGCAACAAACTCTGAGGATGGATTTTCGCGTAGCTACTTGAATTTGTTCAAGGATGCTGTAATGTTTCCCAGAAACGCGTGTAAGTTTTCTTAGCTCCGAAATTGCCATTAAATCGCAGTATCTGAGTTGTCATTATATATATATATATATATATATATATATATATATATATATACATATATATATATATATATATATATATATATATATATCATCCACAGACAGCTATTTCGCTGTATAACAACTCTTCAGTGTGGACAGGCATTGCGATGATTTAGGAGATTCGAAACCCGATCGTTTGGACAGCACTCGAGAGATATTATACTTACATTATTACGCTTGCCACGGAAGTAAGGGAAATTACCTATGCTCTTTTAATTGTTTACACTACACACTTCCTAGAAAGCTCAATTATTTTACGGTGAGTTTTATTTGTTGAACGTTATTCTATCCTTAATCTTGCTTTCTTTAATTCTTTGTCTTTCTCTCTCTTCTTTTATTTTGTTTTTGTGCTTCTTTGACAAATTCCTCCTCTAACCTTCTCTCCCCCCCCCCCACACACACTCTCTTTGTTTATCTTCCTCTCTTTCTTCCTCTTCGTGCGTTTGTACATTTTTATAGCTCTGACCCAATATCTACGTCCGTTACTTTCACTATACCAACATCCTAGTTTTACTGTCGGTTAAAGTTATATTTTTATATTCATTTGCGCACTGGAAACGGATAGGGCATTTGTCTCCTACTCCGACATCCGCCTGGTTTTATTGCTCTTCCCCGTTTTGTAATGTGTGTACTGGGAGATGCGCACTCTATCCGAAACTGGTTCTCAAGGCGACTCTAAAGCATTTTCGTATTCAGCTCCGGATTCGGTCGAAGGGCCGTATCGTCAATAAGATCAGACACCTCTTCGACTTATTAAATAAGCCGCCATATTTAATATGGCCGCTACGTTTCATGGGTCACTATCTGACCAGAATCGTTCGGCCAGATGGCTACAGTCGCTGACCCACCGTTGTAGATTCGGAACAAACCATTTTTGCAGACACATAAAACCTGAGCGCATTCACATAAGTACGTTGTTATAAGGGGCCTTAATTTGCCCCAGTGGGGCATAGATTATGCACAGGCTGGTTGGAAAAGGTTGGATGTACGCCAGACGAATAATCGTCTGCCGACATGTGGTTATATTTGCGAATAAATATTTAATCCATGAGGATTTGCTGGTTTTAGACAGACGTAAATATAGTAAGCTCATTTAGCTGACACGACAACATTTTCCGTTTACATATTCTTCATTTTTATATCCTTATTATTGTCTCTATCTTCTTATGGACTACTCTTTGTCTGTATCTATCTTTTTTCTCTCTCCCTATCTCTCTCTCTCTCTCTCTCTCTCTCTCTGTCTCTCTCTGTATATATTTTATGTAGTTTGCTTTAAGCATTGTTTAGTATTTATATAAAGGTAATTTATAGAAGGCAATACAATGCAGAGGTGTAACGAATGAGCACAAATTGAAACAAATTAAGACATCTAACTGTGGAATTATTTATGTAGTTTCTACTTTTTTTATTAATACTATATATATATATATATATATATATATTAATACTATATATATATATATATATATATACGGGGTTAATTTATGTGTATATACATATATTTAGTCGACGAGATATCTTGAAAGTGAGTCGATTCGAAAGACGTCTCGATTTCACCATTTTTTTTTATTTTTTCTCCTCCATTCACATTGTTTTCTATTTTAACCGTTTTACTAGAGTAAGGAATGAATAATTTATTCTTTTTTCTTTCTCGCTTAAGTAATAAATGCCTCTCCGTCTTTGGTAATTATGGCTACCTCGCCATTATTATTAAAATCAATATATATATATATATATATATATATATATATATATATATATATATATAGATAGATAGATAGATAGATAGATAGAAGTATATATAGATATATTTCAAATGCAATAAAATTTAGCCCTCTCCGCACTCTCCAAGGTCCCAGCATTCCCCGCACTTTTTCAGTGGAGGTTTGGTTTGTGCTGTCCCTCTTCGGTCTCCTCATCCTCCTCGACCCTCTACAAATATTCTGTCTGGTGTCAGCCTAGGCCGGCACCATTTTTTTCTTTATTTATTTTTGAATTTTTTTGTGAGGGGGGGGGGGTTATAGTGTTACTTGTAATTTATGTTCCTTGGTTCATTCTTGTGTGGTGTTAGCTGCGACCGGTGTAATTTATTGGGGGGGGGGGGATGATGATGATGATGATGATGATGATGATGATGATGATGATGATGATGATGATGATGATGATGATGATGATGATGATGTTGTTATATTATTTTTATTATTCTTATATAAAAGTAAATAGACATGATTTTGTCATCTAATTCCCATACATGTTTTTGGTGGGTACAGACACGTATGTAAAGTAGATGTAGATGCTGAGAAAAAAGAGTTACTCTTTCTCTAAATGCTAAACATAAGATATGGGGTGGATCAAAATAGACCTTAAAGAATTTTAAACTGCTTTCCAAAGCTGGGTAAATCCGATCCCTGTTTCAGTTAAAGACGAAAAAAAGAAAAGGGAACACATGAAATAAAATTATCTGTTTGTCGGGGGACGTAAAGTAAGCCATGATCACACTGGATACGCACTATAATATAAAAAATAGTTTGGCTTTAATTTCATAAATAATCTTTTTTAAATCTAGAATAAATGACATGCCTTGTTTTTTTAAAGAACATTTTTTGTGACAACTTATTAATCGTAAATATCTATGTTAGATAATTTATTCCGTACACTATAAGATATTTTTGGGGAATTTATCAATTGAAAAAAAGAGCGAATTACATTTTTCGATTTTAATTGAACTGCCTCTGTGTTTTTAGAAATGATCAAGACGGGTCCTGGAATAAAGAAATGGACGACAAATGGAAAGGAGACAATAAATAGATAAATGTATCAAAGACTTGTTCCCACTTTTTTATTTTCTTCATTAAATCTTTATTTTAATAGAATAATAAAAATTAATATTGAAATACCAAAAGTGTATTGTTTAACATGCAAAGATAATGTATATTTTATCTAAGATATACACATAGTAAACATTGTTTAAAGTTGTAAAGAGCACGTAAAATATCGATGCTCTCAAATCGCCACTATATATGTCAAATATATAAAATTGAATCCGTCAGACCTTCATTGTTAGACTCAAGTAGAAATGCATTTGACAATTCGAAACTTGAATCCGACTAGGGTTTCTTTTCTTTTCTTTCATCCACTGTTTTAGCGCGGATATTATCTGGTTAACCTTACTTCATTCCTAATAATACGATGGCCAGCTACAAACTTTATTAAATATTCTATAATAGTTGTTCCTTTACATCCCAGTGACAAGGGGTCTTATTTGGGTTGAATAAGATTATAAAAAATTGAGGGTATTTTCCGTGTTGACCTAACCAGTACCGACCGCTAAAGAAAGTAATGGAAAAATGTCAACATTTTTGTATCTGCGTCCTTCTTTTAAATAATGATAAGATTTGTTTTAAATACATAATAGTCTATTCATTGTTAAATCTTATTTGTATATCACAACAGGAGGAATAATACTCCGGTTACATAAAACCTACTTAGTGTATTGCTTTCGTTAAATGTTACAACGGACCTACGTTGATACCCAAGAACTTTTCATGGGAAATTAGTACATTATTCTTCAACTATCCTATTTCAATACACGTAACATATGTAATCATCTGTGATTGCAGTTTGTGCGTTAATACGAATAAACGTTACTCTTCACATTAAAACAATAAACAGTTGCTTTTTAAATTAATCCATTGATATAGTTCGTTGCTAAACAATGCATTAAAACTTAACACACAATTTACTGCTAGACCTTAACAATCAATCGCTATTACGCCATTTCGTACATGAGTTTCAGTAAATGTCAATTTTGGGGAAAGAATAATTACACGCGTTTCTAGAAGCATACTGGAGCAGATTCTAGTAGTTATATGAACATCCACCATTAGAGTATGTTGCCAAAGGAAAATATACAGTATCAAGGCGAAATTTCACAAAAAAGTATTCAGAAATGTTTAGTAAAACACTAATAACGCAATGGCGAACTGGAGGTTGCACATGTTTCAAAGGATTTTAAATTTCTTAAATCCCAGAAAACTAAGAGTCGTATGTCTAAAATAGTTCGGATGACTAACAAAAAACCTACTGAATAAACTCTCCACACATCAAAGCCAGAATAACTGCAAAAATATCAAAAAGAAATGTCCACATTTGACACCCACTGCCAATGCTTTCTTTCATTCAGTTTTGAAAAATCTGTCGAAAGATAAATACTAAAATATTTGTTTATATTGTTTCAGAAATACATTCACACCAGAAAATTAAAAAATGCTAAATTATTTTGATTTGTTTTACATAAAAAGTTCAATTGCAGCTTTATCCAAATGATACAGTTCTTCAGTATGGCTAGACATGGTCTGTGTTTCAATCAAAGTTCTAAACTCCACGACTTGATATAGAAATCTAACCCTTCCTTAACCACGCTCGACACGGCAGGAAAAGAAAATTATATATTGAGCTCGCTTTCTAGGCACTGGTTGATGTAATAAAATATTGCCTAGAAATCTCAATGCGCTGTTACAAAAGCAGCGTTACAAGAGCAACGTTTCAAGAGCAACGTTTCAAGAGCAACGTTACAAGAGCAACGTTTCAAGAACAACGTTACAAGAGCAACGTTTCAAGAACAACGTTACAAGAGCAACGTTTCAAGAGCAACGTTTCAAGAGCAACGTTTCAAGAGCAACGTTACAAGAGCAACGTTTCAAGAACTACGTTACAAGAGCAACGTCTCAAGAGCAACGTTTCAAGAGCAACGTTACAAGAGCAACGTTTCAAGAGCAACGTTTCAAGAGCAACGTTTCAAGAGCAACGTTACAAGAGCAACGTTTCAAGAGCAACGTTTCAAGAGCAACGTTTCAAGAGAAACGTTTAAAGAGCAACGTTACAAGAGCAACGTTTCAAGAGCTACGTTTCAAGAGCAACGTTTCAAGAGCTACGTTACAAGAGCAACGTTTCAAGAGCAACGTTTCAAGAGCAACGTTTCAAGAGCAACGTTACAAGAGCAACGTTTCAAGAGCAACGTTTCAAGAGCAACGTTTCAAGAGCAACGTTTTAAGAGCAACGTTTTAAGAGCAACGTTTCAAGAGCAACGTTTCAAGAGCAACGTTTCAAAAGCAATGTTTCAAGAGCAACGTTACAAGAGCAACGTTACAAGAGCAACGTTTCAAGAGCAACGTTTCAAGAACAACGTTACAAGAGCAACGTTTCAAGAGCAACGTTTCAAGAGCAACGTTTCAAGAGCAACGGTACAAGAGCAACGTTTCAAGAGCAACGTTTCAAGAGCAACGTTACAAGAGCAACGTTTCAAGAGCAACGTTTCAAGAGCAACGTTACGAGAGCAACGTTTCAAGAGCAACGTTTCAAGAGCAACGTTTACAGAGCAACGTTACAAGAGCAACGTTTCAAGAGCCACGTTTCAAGAGCCACGTTTCAAGAGCAACGTTTCAAGAGCAACGTTTCAAGAGCAACGTTACAAGAGCAACGTTTCAAGAGCAACGTTTCAAGAGCAACGTTACAAGAGCAACGTTTCAAGAGCAACGTTTCAAGAGCAACGTTACAAGAGCAACTTTTCAAGAACAACGTTACAAGAGCAACGTTTCAAGAGCAACGTTTCAAGAGCAACGTTTCAAGAGCAACGTTACAAGAGCAACGTTTCAAGAGCAACGTTTCAAGAGCAACGTTACAAGAGCAACGTTTCAAGAGCAACGTTTCAAGAGCAACGTTACAAGAGCAACGTTTCAAGAGCAACGTTTCAAGAGCAACGTTTCAAGAGCAACGTTTCAAGAGCAACGTTTCAAGAGCAACGTTTCAAGAGCAACGTTTCAACAGCAACGTTACAAGAGCAACGTTTCAAGAGCAACGTTTCAAGAGCAACGTTTCAAGAGCAACGTTACAAGAGCAACGTTTCAAGAGCAACGTTTCAAGAGCAACGTTTCAAGAGCAATGTTTCAAGAGCAACGTTACAAGAGCAACGTTTCAAAAGCAACGTTTCAAGAGCAACGTTACAAGAGCAACGTTTCAAGAGCAACGTTACAAGAGAAACGTTTCAAGAGCAACGTTTCAAGAGCAACGTTTCAAGAGCAACGTATCAAGAGCAACGTTACAAGAGCAACGTTTCAAGAGCAACGTTTCAAGAGCAACGTTTCAAGAGCAACGTTTCAAGAGCAACGTTACAAGAGCAACGTTTCAAGAGCAACGTTTCAAGAGCAACGTTACAAGAGCAACGTTTCAAGAGTAACGTTTCAAGAGCAACGTTTCAAGAGCAATGTTTCAAGAGCAACGTTACAAGAGCAACGTTTCAAGAGCAACGTTTCAAGAACAACGTTACAAGAGCAACGTTTCAAGAGAAACGTTTCAAGAGCAACGTTACAAGAGCAACGTTACAAGAGCAACGTTTCAAGAGCAACGTTACAAGAGAAACGTTTCAAGAACAAAGTTACAAGAGCAACGTTACAAGAGCAACGTTTCAAGAGCAACGTTTCAAGAGCAACGTTTCAAGAGCAACGTTACAAGAGCAACGTTTCAAGAGCAACGTTTCAAGAGCAACGTTTCAAGAGCAACGTTTCAAGAGCAACGTTACAAGAGCAACGTTTCAAGAGCAACGTTTCAAGAGCAACTTTACAAGAGCAACGTTTCAAGAGCAACGTTTCAAGAGCAACGTTTCAAGAGCAACGTTACAAGAGCAACGTTACAAGAGCAACGTTTCAAGAGCAACGTTACAAGAGCAACGTTTCAAGAACAACGTTACAAGAGCAACGTTTCAAGAGCAACGTTTCAAGAGCAACGTTACAAGAGCAACGTTTCAAGAGCAACGTTACAAGAGCAACGTTTCAAGAGCAACGTTACAAGAGCAACGTTTCAAGAGCAACGTTTCAAGAGCAACGTTTCAAGAGCAACGTTACAAGAGCAACGTTTAAAGAGCAACGTTTCAAGAGCAACGTTTCAAGAGCAACGTTACAAGAGCAACGTTTTAAGAGCAACGTTTCAAGAGCAACGTTTCAAGAGCAATGTTTCAAGAGCAACGTTACAAGAGCAACGTTTCAAGAGCAACGTTTCAAGAGCAACGTTACAAGAGCAACGTTTCAAGAGCAACGTTACAAGAGAAACGTTTCAAGAGCAACGTTTCAAGAGCAACGTTTCAAGAGCAACGTTACAAGAGCAACGTTTCAAGAGCAACGTTTCAAGAGCAACGTTACAAGAGCAACGTTTCAAGAGCAACGTTACAAGAGCAACGTTTCAAGAGCAACGTTTCAAGAGCAACGTTTCAAGAGCAATGTTTCAAGAGCAACGTTTCAAGAGCAACGTTTCAAGAGCAATGTTTCAAGAGCAACGTTACAAGAGCAACGTTTCAAGAGCAATGTTTCAAGAGCAACGTTTCAAGAGCAACGTTACAAGAGCAACGTTTCAAGAGCAACGTTACAAGAGCAACGTTTCAAGAGCAACGTTTCAAGAGCAACGTTACAAGAGCAACGTTTCAAGAGCAACGTTACAAGAGCAACGTTTCAAAAGCAACGTTTCAAGAGCAACGTTTCAAGAGCAATGTTTCAAGAGCAACGTTACAAGAGCAACGTTTCAAGAGCAATGTTTCAAGAGCAACGTTTCAAGAGCAACGTTTCAAGAGCAATGTTTCAAGAGCAATGTTTCAAGAGCAACGTTTCAAGAGCAACGTTTCAAGAGCAACGTTTCAAGAGCAACGTTACAAGAGCAACGTTTTACGCTTACCCAAGTCTTCTTTCGGGACTCTTTCCGCGTCCCTTGGTTTCCCTATTTTTTTTCTACTTTCGTCTCTTTCATTTCACCAACCCTAATGACCGCACTGAAAAAGGTGCAATAAACTAACCCAACTTGACACCGATGAAAATATTAACCCGATACGTCACGACAATAAATATCAGCTTGAAAGGAAAGGAAGAGAGGGAGATGGTCCTCGCCTCATTCTGTTACTGTTACACAAATGCAAGAATGCGAAGAAACACACCCCCACGCATGCGCATTCACGTGCGTATGTTGACAGAGAAATATAGAGTTCCATAATATAGTTTCATATTAATCAGCTCACTTATAAAGTGACTATTGTGATATGTATTGGTTCATATGTATTCGCTATATTTCAGCATTGCGTTTATCCATGGATGCGAGACAGGATCTAATTGGCCCCGCCCGCATACTCGAATCTATGTGTGTATTACCTTAATTGCCCAAACAGAGAATTATTCCATTTTGATAACATTTTAACCATTAATTTGATAAAGAATATATGTTAAAAGGCATACAGTTATATCTAGCCACACTGATGAGTCTTGGTGGAGACGAAACATATAGGTATGTAGATATTGCAAAATGTATCTCTCTCTATATATATATATAAGTATCTATATTAGATTACCCTTTGAAGGCCTATATCCATGTTAAGATAGTACCGTTGTTATCAGGAAAATTGTTCATTTGAATAGCGTTTCTTGTTGATGGTTTATATATTGTTTTCATTATGAATGTTGAATATATATATATATATATATATATATATATATATATAATATTTTCAAATTAACCCATATACACATGTGTGGCATGCAATCATCAGTATAGGAGAAGATAATCCCTGCCGATCACATGGTTCGAACTCGAATACGAAAGTCATATTTGACTTTGTAGTCGGAGCGCATACCTGGAAATGCGACCGAAATTAACGTTTAAATGGCAAATTCAGTGGCCAATATAGAAAGTCGTCAAGAGAACTCAATAGAGAATCGCATTACTCTATAAACAACGGCTTACTGTAAACTTACTTAACACAATATACGCAATATATTATTTATTATCTGTACATACATATATATATATATATATATAATAAATGCGATGTTCACCCCCTTTGTTGTTGTTGTTTAACAATATTAGACTGCTTACTATGTGCGTTCGCTAAGTTTGCGTATACAGAATTTAATGTCTCTTAATTTTCGTGCTAATTGGTGGTTGCTGAGGGGTAGAATACCGGACTACACGTCAGGGGTGATTTTGAAACCGAGAGCTTGCCTTCAGACTGCCTAGAACTAAGATTTTCTACACTGAAGATTTCATAAACATGAAACATCGATGTCTGTAGATAATAATAATAAATATTTATTTTTTAAATGTTATATATATATATATATATATATATATATATATATATATATATATATATATATATATATATATATATGAGAAAGGAGGGATGAGAGTAATCCGACGTAATGGGAAATGAAAAAGGAAAAACCAAGAGATATTTTCTATATATTCATTAACGTTTCGTCTTTCTTGTAAGACTTCCTCAAGATGATAATTTAAAGAAAAATGTCATGCAAGTACATCGAAATATTGAGTTGGCATGATGAGTTGATAAGGAAAAGTAGTAGGCGTGGATACTAAGAGCGCTGGACGAGGGTCCAGGCTGCGAGAAGTCAGTAATCCTGAGGAAGTCTTACAATAAAGACGAAACGTTGATGAATATATAAAAAATATCTCTTGTTTTTTCCTTTTTCATTTCCCATATATATATATATATATATATATATATATATATATATATATATATATATATATATATATATATATATATATATTGCGGATATAATTTTATTTTGGGGTTTACTTTAACAGTGTTGACTTTATAGCTAGAGTATTTCCATCGGGAATTGAATACAAACGTATTTGTATAGTTTACCTGGCATATGTGTGTAAGCGTCAATATATATATATATATATATATATATATATATATATATATATTAATTTACTTTAGTAAACACTCAGAGATAAAGGGGATTCCCCCTTGTGCAAACACCTGATTTCTTCATGAGATGCATAGATATCTAAGTGTTCATTTAAGTCTTCCCTACTTCTCAAACGTTAAGTTAGTAAATCAGTGAAAATGATTCAAGTTTCTCTCCCTGATGTATAACTCAATTATGTTATCATTTCTAATTCATGTGGTCTTTTCTTGATCTTGCTAGATCCCACGACGAGTTCATCTGGTCTGTTGGAGTATCCAGCTTTGTACTGTTACTTGAGGTAGCATCACAAGGAGAAGCCGTACCATGTCTTGTATTAGCGAGTGTGTAGTCTTGCCAAGGGGATCTAATTTGGGCTTCAAATTTAATATTTACGTTATTTTAAATATTTGGTCAGGATTTACTTGCAGAGCGAAGTATCCCCATGTCAAGTTGTTCTGACAAACCCCCATACAGAGTGACCGAAGACACCAAAGGATTGTATCTAGAATGCATTCCCACTCTCCTAACTATATATTATTCTGTCTTTTTTCTTTCAATTATTTTATATTTTTGTTTTTTTTGCTGTGGAATGGGATTCCAGTCATTCACCCGCTATTTCAGATGCATCAACTGAGAGATCTTTTTAGGATTCTAACCGCCCATTCAAGCGCAATTGTTTTGATCTCTTGCACTTGGTTCACAGATTATATTCAGCAGGTCGTTTTTAAAATTCTTTTTCATGGGTCCCGTTGCTCCTATAATTGCTAGAATGATGGAAATCTTCCTAAGATTTCAGGTTTTTTTCTATGACGTACACAATATTACATTGTTAATTAGTCATCTGTCCCTCTCAGCTCTGTTGAAGCGAGCATCATTAGGGACACTGACTTCAACTAGGATTGCTGCTTCCTCTATCTTATCTCGCATAACTATGTACAATTTAACAGCTACGTTTTCTAAGTATCTATCTGTATGAAAAGCGTAGTAATAACTGATGCTGTATGACTTATTTTCAACAGTTCTTTCTGGTATATGTTCCCAGAACTTCCTGCGACACTGGATATTCAATTTTGTACCAATGATCCAGTGGATATATTATGTATTATTTGTTTTTTCATCTTACTTCAGTGTTACTTCTCTAAAATCTTAGGGGCTCCTTCCTGGGACAAACACTTGCATCCAGATAGATAGATATCCGATTGTTCAATCAAGATTCTCCTTTCCCTCTCAAATTCTGAGTTAGTATCGCAGTTAACAGCAGCAATTTTGCTCTCCCCAATCGACCACTTAACTATTTCATAGTTCATCTTTCTTGTGCTCCTCTGTTGATTTAGCCAGATTCCAGGTAAAAAATACATCTGGGTTGGTGGGGTATCAAGATGGTGCTGTTACTTAGGATAATGTCACTAGAAGGAGCACTATTCCTCGCATTGGCCCCTGCGTAACTTTGCCGAGAGATTCTCATTCGAGCTTCAAATATTATCGTATTTTGTAATATTTGGTCAGCATTTACTTGTAGAGTATCTTCATGTCAGGTTTTCTTTAGAACCCCATCTACAGAGGAAACCTAAGATATTCGGGGAAGGTGTCTAGTTAACATTCAAACTGTCTCCCATTTACAAATGTGTGTCTGTTTGTGTACTCAAGAGGTATTTCGTATGTACATATACATTAAGTATATATATATATATATATATATATATATATATATATATATATATATATATATATATATATATATATATATTGACCAACAGACTGTTTTGCTGTCTCGCAGACTTTTAGTGCGTCAGGCTGAAATTGTTTTTGACGCAGTTTGTGAGATAATGCAATATAAGGTTACGGACGCCAGGCGAATAGTAAAGAATGCTTGGGTGATAAACTAGATGATAATTGATATGGAGAGGCAATATATAATGTAATGTGATGATTTACATTTATTTTCTACTTATTTTTCTATCTTTGAATAATACTACGTTATACGGTTTCTAGTTTTTTCTGATATTTCGAGGTTTATCGTCTCCTTTTCAAAATGAATCCATACCGCGTCTGTGACGTGTGCATAAACACGTGTACCCGATATATTAATTGTCATTTTGAATAAGTTTCTAGTTGGATGACTACAGTCCAGGTAGCGGAGAATAGTAACATCTCACGAGCGGCCATTCTCGGTAGTTTGCATAATCTGTGTAAGTTAATAAACATGTGTGGTGTGGTGACTCAGATTGGAATGTATTCAACTGACTGGCGCAAAGAAGTGCGAAACTCCAGTCTAAGTGTTCTGACTTGTGGTGTGTCATGTCTTATCGTTTATATATATATATATATATATATATATATATATATATATATATATATATATATATATATATATATATATATATATATTGTGTGTGTATTTAGGCAGCATATATATATTTAGGCAAACATTATTAAATAACACGGAGTGGTTTTGTCTGATGCGACCTTTTTTTTATTTTTTCAATTTTCCGAATTGTCCATCTAATGTTTCGGTCAAATTGATGTAAATATGATCCATAGGTTTCTTGTTCGATTCTTTTTTCTTTTTTGCAAGTACTTTCGATTTGAATCGTCAAATAATCTTCAGGCGGTATTAGTTTTACAAATTATGACTTTACTGTTGTGCTCATTGTTAAATTATAACGGCGAGTAGTTTATAACTTGAAAAAGCGTCGTAAAGTTGAAATGTACATGAGAGCGTGATGGCGTTCTACACAACTTTACGACGCTTTTTGAAGTTATAAACTACTCGCCGTTATAATTCAAAAATGTTTGCCTAAATATATATATATATATATATATATATATATATATATATATATATATATATATAATTTAACCTAACATTGTAAAAATTAAAGAATTCTACTGCTTGATTATACCTTTTTTTATTTCATCCAATGTTTCAAAAAGATCATTTTGTGTTAAGATTTTTTCTCCAGCTTTTTTTTATCTTTTGTGTTTGTAGCAGGAAAGTGATTCAACGAAGAATCGCAAATGTTCCTGATACATATGGAACATACATATTTCTTTATTTAAACGCAAAAAATCATTAGAAAAATAAAAAAATAAAAATGTATAATCAAGCAGAGAATTATGTTATTGTGAATAATGTTTTCTTACATGGAAAGATCTGCTAAAATACAAACTAAAGGGAGGATATATACATCGGAATGACCCAAGGATCCTTTAAACAAAGACTCTACGCCCACAACAACACTTTCAAATACCCCAAAAAAGACAACATAACCACACTGGCAACCCACGTATGGGATCTCAAGAAGTTCAACACCCCCTACAAAATATAATGGAGAATTACTGACAAACCTAAATCCTACAGCCCCACCTCCAGGACCTGCCCTTTGTGCACTACTGAGAAATGCAGAATTATACAAGCTATCAACAACCCTTACATAAACTGCATGAACATAAAAACCGAGGTCTTCAGAAAATGCCCCACAGAAGAAAATTCATGCTAGCCCAATGGTCTGATAACAATATAACATAACCCACCAATTATCCCTTTAAACCAAATACCCCTCTAAAAAAGTTGTAAAGTATTTCTTAAAAACATATAAAATAACTAATCCCCCCTAGACCTCCCTAAACCCATAACAAAATACCTATTCTTCTATTTACGCACAAAATACCCCCCCAAGATATATGTTAAACACACCACGGGCGCGACTACATAAACCCTGCCTACGCTGACACAACCTTGTCCTTACCCCCATAAAACATTAATCAATAAACACCCGACCCTGTCACCACAGATAATCACATCAGAACTAACCCCACCCACAGCGGATTATACATTTACCAGCAGATACCCCATATCCACGTGACCCTCCTATCACGGGATTACAGATTCACCACAAAGTTTCCTTAACCCCTAAACCCCCAACCCACCCTCGCTTCATACAATCCATATAATAGATTCTCAAATCACCCGCCCACCTCTGTATAAATGAAGATGAATGTACAGGCGTACGTATACGTCCAGATGTGTGTACAAGCATGTATGCGAGTGCGCGTGGTATGTATAGGAGCAGATTATTAATAAATAGAAAATTTAAAATAATATTAATAAAATAAATAAAAGATTAAATTTAAAACACAAAAATAAAAAATATTAAATTAATAACCCCCGTACATATGAGCGAGGATGTGTGTACCTGCACGCATGTGCAGATGTGTATAGTTTGTGGTTCCATGCTCGTGTGTGTATATAGGTTTATTTGCCGGTGCGCATGGACGAGTGAAATAACTAGACAAGGTATTTAATTAATTTACACTAAATATAAATACAAATATAATATTAATATTATAAACACACCATTAATAAAGAGACTAAACTTATACCACTCAAACGGAAATAACAGATAGTACCCATCATTTTGTTTATAACAATTTTTTGTTGTTTTTTCGTATTTTGTTTTTGTTTTTCTACACTACTGGTTATAAACGGGACATATCAACGAAACACCGCTTCCCATTAAGATCTAGAAAATACGTAAACACCAATTCAATAAACAAAAATAAACAAACACGTTAATCCATAAAAAACATTATTGCATCATGCCTTCAAACACTATATAGAACAATTAACCCGATACATAATTTTATTCCCAAAAACAACAACAAAAGGGCACCCTAGTTCCACAAACCAAATGACAAACTATATAGCCGCTCCTTTCGTATTTTTTCAGACCAGATATAACAATAACATTACAAAAAGACAGAAAATACGAAAACCCCGTTTCAATAAACAAAAAATAAACAAACACGTTAAGTCGATAAAAACATATTTGAATCATCTCCTTCAGCTCTATATCGAACAATTAATCCGATACATAACTGTATTCCCAAAATGACAACAAAAATGCACACTAGTGTTCACAGGCTCAAAAGGTAAACTATACTATATTTTTTCAGGTACAATAATAACATTACAAAAGAACAGATAATTAAATAAATAAATAAAACTTGCTAACAGATAAATAAATCTATAATAAAACCTCCTAGGGAATAAAATGAAGGCCCCCCTTGAGCCCTAGTTAATCACTATCCCACACCGGATTTTTTTCGGGGACGCCCTCAGAGATGCACCGTTTTTCTGTCATTGTTGACGCCATTCCCTGTCAGGCGTGTCTACAATCATTTCAGCTTGCCGATGATTTCAATGGGCACGAAGATTTACTAAAGATGTCTAAATCTGCCCTTTTGGATGAAACCGCGGTACATTGGTGAAATAGGTAATATACAGTATCTGAATAAATTATATATATATATATATATATATATATATATATATATATATATATATATATATATATATATATATATGCGAGCAACATATCGGAAGCCCAAGACTAGAGTTTCTTATTCCTTTGAGTTTGTCATATATACTATTATATACATATATACATATATATTTACATATTATATTCATATATTTATATATATTTATATATATTATAGCAGGACACACACACACACACATATATATATATATATATATATATATATATATATATATATATATATATATATACCGTTGTATGTTAATATATGTAAATAAATATATACATAAGTATATTCTCACTTTTTGTTTCATTTACTTCAGTCTGAGTTCTCAGAAATGAATGATAACAATTCCTTGGGCTAAAACTTAATGTCTATATGAGATACATATATATCCGAATATTTAATTAAAGTTCTCCTTTCCCTCTCAATCGTTGAGTTTGTAAGGAAGTTATGAACATTCATTATCTTCTTTTCCCGGAAAAGAATTCATCTACTCTGGTGGAGTATCACACTTAGTGATTGTACTAGAGGCAACATCACTCGAAGAAGGTGCGCCATTCTTAGGATAAGCCTGTATGGGGTAGCCATGCTGAGGCGAGCTTATTTGAGCTTCAAATATTTTTTTTTTCAAGGTTTAATTGTAGGGTTAAGTATCTTCATGTCAGGTTGTCCTGACAAAACCTTGTACAGAGAAACCAAAGATACTCGATGATGATGTCTAGTAGGTAATTCAAACTTTACATGCACGCATGTGTATATACAGACTAGTATGGTACATATGAATATATTTATGCATATAAATACAGATAATACATGTATCTGTATATATATATATATATATATATACATATATACATATATATATATATATATATATATATATATATATATATGTGTATATATATATTTATTTATAAACGACTTTTCTTTCGTAGATATACTTGAAACACATACGTGCACACTTACACGCAATACATTGCACCTAAACACATACACACACACACACACACACATATATATATATATACGCACATATTCACACAAAAATACAGATAATAACGTATTTAAATACATATAAAAACAAGTTATATTTACTGACTTCTATTTTGTATATATTCTTGCTCGTCCGTCGAAGTCGACGATGACCAAGGTATCAATCAGTTTGGCGTCGGGGGTCGGTGGGTCCTGAGATGGCTGATGAGGCCAATCCGTGCTCGGCAGACTCTTCCACACTCCGGACACGTGAAGGCGGCATCGACAGGCTGTGGACCGGCAGCTCTCTCCTTTCGCCTCCTGCGCTTCTGCCGGTCGTGGGTCATGCGTTGATCCTCTGCCCTATCGGCTCCCAGGCTGACGGCACAGCGCCAAGCAGAGCGTTCTGCAGCGCGACTCTCCCAAGACTGGGGGTTGATGTCAAAGTCCTTGAGGGAGGTTCGCAGGCAGTCTTTATATCGTTTCTTTTGGCCTCCTGCAGTCCGCTCTCCCTGGCTGAGTTCCCCATAAAAGAGTTGTTTGGGGATTCGGCCGTCAGGCATGCGGTAGACATGGCCTGCCTACCGAAGCTGGGTTTTGTGGACTATGGTGGTGATGGTATGGAGCCCCGCGCGCCCCAAGACTTCTGTGTCAGGAATTCTGTCTTGCCACCGGATGTTGAGAATATTACGGAGGCATCTGAGGTGGAAGCCATTCAGCTGTTTTTCATGTCTTTTATAAAGCGTCCAAGTTTCACAGCCGTAGAGTAGGGCTGTTAGGACGATTGCTCGGTATACTTTGATTTTGGTTGCGAGTGCAATACCTCTCCTCCTCCACACATTGTCTCTAAGTCTTCCAAATGCACTGCTCGCTGTGGAGGTCCTATGGTTAACTTCAATGTCAATGTTGGCGGTACGGGAGAGGGTGCTGCCAAGGTAGGTGAATTGCTCCACAGCATGAATCTTCTGCCCTTTCACTAACACACACACATACAGACACACCCACACACACACACACATTTTTCTTTTGATTTAATTACTCGAATCTAATACATGGTTTTTTGAAGGCATTTTGCCTATATATATATATATAATGCCTTCAAAAAACCATGTATTAGATTCGAGTAATTAAATCAAAAGAAAAATTAAAATATTTCGAAACATTTAACAAAATATTTCAAAATACCTTCCGTTTTTTTTCTTCATCTCAATATATATATATATATATATATATATATATATATATATATATATATATGTGTGTGTGTGTGTGTGTGTGTGTGTGTGTGTGTGTATGTGTGTGTGTGTGTTAATATATACTTATATATATAAATATATGTACCTTTTTAAATACAAAAATGACTTGTTTTTTAGACACGAATCGACTAAAAACTTGAGATTATTCTGACTCCAGTGTGGCGCCGCCTCAGCGTTAAAAACGTACCACGTGACTATAAAAGTGCCGAAATGACGCGTCATTCAAAGACAGGGACGAGACTGGACGAGAATAAATGCGAGAATTCGACGATTGTTCGCTCCGATTCTGTTCGTCACGTACGAAGATGGCGGCTCCCATTGACGTGATTGGTGTGTTTGCGTCGCGAAAACGGCCCGAGAAGAACAGGCGTGAGTCAGTCCCAATCTCAGCTCCATGATAAGTAGCGCTTTCTCGCTTCGCTGACTTTTTTCCTAGACCGAACAACACAAAAATAACACCCCCATCTATCCATTCTATAGCCAATCCAAAAACATAAAGATAAAAATGTGTGCGTGGAGAAGGGAACATGTCTACCATACGATCAACGTCAGAAAACGCTATTGTTATTTATTGATATTTATTATGCTGCGTTTTCTATTACTAACCCGCTATTGCCTTGAAGATGACTTAAAGTACGATATTTTTTAACATAGAATCTCCCAGGTTGCGAAACCTTTAAATAAAATTGGTGGATAATTAACCATTTTCAAAAAAATATACGGAAAACATTAATTTAAAAAAATCGGTGACATATTCTCAGAACGACAGACGATATCAAGATCTTTTATGAACAAAGTGTAATATCTGTTCTTTTTGGGGAGTTAGATTTTCCCCAAATTTAAAATCGACATTATGTCTAAATCTGTTATCGTGGAGAGGCAATAAATAGGAACTATCTATCTCTCCTTCTCTCTCTCTCTCTCTCTCTCTCTCTCTCTCTCTCTCTATATATATATATATATATATATATATATATATATATATATTGCTTAGAATACATATTCCATAATTAATTATGAGAATGTCAATAGTTTAGGATTGTACACGTATTATTGACGCTCACGCGCGAATCTATCCATTTATTTTTTTACTAATGAATCACGGCTTATCAAAGCACGGGGCCACTCGAGGACAAGGATACAAGTGATCGTCCGTTGGTCGATGAGCGGCACCATGCGAGGATTGTAAATAACCGGTGGATTGGGCCGAAGATTTCTTGCGACGAATTAATCATCACGGGGAATGACTCAACAAGTATTTGTTCACATTAGCCTTGAAGACGACCATGTTGTAGTCGGCTGGGAAGCAAGCTTCGCGGTATTTTGTTCCAGAGATGGGGGCTCTAGGAAACAAACTTTTTTCATTGAAGTTCTGCGTAGTCTTTGGTACAGAGACAGAAAACAAAGTGCACTGCTGTAGTTGTGGCCAGGTGGGTTCTGGCTGTGAATGTTTTACAGGGCGGGGGCGAGGGATTGGAGCTCAGACGAGCACCTACCATGACCATAACGATAGAAGAGAGAGGCTAGCAACATCTCTTCTGTGAGAAATGGGGATTCAGAGATAAGAAAATATCACCCGCACTAGAATGCGAAATATATTACTTAATATGAATCAAAATTTTATGTTGAGCAATATGTCTCTCTATTAACTTTTTTGTATCTAACTTATTTTTTAGGGTGGGCAGTTTATTTGGGCGCACCTCCTAAATGGTAAAGTTGACCAAAAAATAATCTGACCATGCTTGCTATCGAGTTGCCTAGAGCATATATTCCAACATAAATAATGATATGTTAATTAATTTAGATAATCCTGTACATAGAAAAAATATATGAATATATACATATACCTAACTTTATATAGAAAGATATATACTAGGAAAATACACATCCTAGGGCGGGTAAAACTTATTTCTCGAATAGAACAGTTGTTGCACCAATCATTTGTCCCCTTACGAAGTTTAAAATCAAGATATAATAACACCAACATTTTGTCTAGAATCCTTATTCTGATTTTCATCAAAATCAATAATATGCTTTTGATTCTCGAAATATTTCAAATTTAAGGG
Organism: Sepiola atlantica; assembly: GCA_963556195.1. NCBI lineage: Eukaryota > Metazoa > Mollusca > Cephalopoda > Sepiida > Sepiolidae > Sepiola > Sepiola atlantica. The sequence continues at coordinate 54,343,088 of OY744544.1, read as the reverse complement.
GTTTTAAGAAGAAATGGAAATTTAGTGAATCTTGTTCTATTAGTGTCTAAATTCATGGATCAAAGTCATTGTAAATCTGATATATTTGAATATTTAAGTGGGAGGTTGTGCTCATATAATAGCCCCTTAAATCTCTGTAAATATTCCAAAGAAACAAAAATGTGAGGTGTAGTTATTGTTCGCTGTCTAATACATTGTGTACAAATTGCACAAACATTCGATAGTATCTGGATTTTTACAAAGGGGTTCAACACTTTGCATTTAAATATAATAATATAAGAATTAAATATAAATATAGCCCACCGTTCGACCCTTTACACTTAGCAGCTTTGTTTCAAAATCCATAATGATCGGTTAATTAGTTTAGTAGTGAATCCTGTACATACAATTATTTAAACATATAAACATACCTACCTTTATAAATATATATATATATATATATATATATATATACATATAAATATACATATATATATGCATATACATATACATATACATATACATATATATATATATATATATATATATATAAATATCTTTTTAAAGATTTATAATAGCATTTTAATCAAGTTTCGAAGTGAAAATGGTGAAACTAATATGAATTTTACGTACGCAAGAGCAATGTTTTAATAGTTTAGGTAACTGAGTCAACATGATCTCAAGTCGTAACGTAAAGTTATCTCTCATCAGCAAATCACATGCAGTCCATATGCCATGCAAAGGAATATATACATCATCACAATGTAAGATAATTAATTATTTAACGTAGACAATTAATCTAAATCGTGTGGTTAATAATCCGTCTATTAAGAATAATAATAAGAATATCCAGTAAAACTATTCATGCCACGTGTTGTTGTATTTCTACTTTGCTTAAAAGAATGGCGACACATTAATATATAAAAATATAATGATATATCGTTATTGCCGGTGGTTATGAAGGAGTGTGGCTAAGTGAGGAAAGAAGATGCACGCACAAAAATTCGAGAATACGGTTTTTTCTCAGGCCTTAAATCTTCAGTCAAGTGAGTATATCAATTTCGGGTTGATATTATATAACAATCTGCGACATCCCCGCCTCACCTGCAGACTACAACTGTGGGCGTAACTGTCAATATAGCCACGCCCATAGGGCCTTTTATTCGGCGAATAGGTATTTCCTTTTGCAGGTCGTTTCAATCAATCGATTATTTTATTTTCGACAATCAATCATATTATGTTGTTTTGTTTTTTTCGGCGAGGGGCGGGTCTGTGTCAAATACACTGACTCCTGTCAGATGAACTTCTCAGTAAATCCGGCCTGAATATTTAACAATTTTACTTGATAACTTTTGTGTGACGGGGGGGGGGGGTATATATCTATATAAAAATAAATACGCATTAGTCTTTGTTATAGAGTTGAAAATGGAGGATTTTTCGTGATTTTGTGAATAATTATCTGCAAGTTTCAATTTGATCATTAAAATAACTTTGGACATAAAACCACTCAACAGCATTTTACATTGATGTAACTCTATTTTAATCTGATCTTGCCTGGGTCTTTATTACTTAATACTTGTGTAGTTAACACAGCATTAGAATCCAATAATAGACTGACAGTACTTAAGCATAAAAACTAGCTGCTCAACAGATTAAAGAATAATTTGAGTGGCCATGTTTTTTTTAGATATAACTGATTACTGGTAATAATGGGTGAAGGAAATAAGGTCTACCCTACGATGTTTATTACATGAAAATCCCAGCGGGATTTGAAGTACTTAACCAAGTGTTGACGCTAACGTGAATTGCTGTCTGGAGTAGAACTTTGAGAGGTTTTGCCTTGGCCTAGAAATAAATTCTACTTAGTTCTCAGCCACTTTTTATATATTCAACATATATTCATGAAAAATAGTCTGTTATACACATGGGTGGACGGAATAAGCTATACTTTTCTCCATCTCTTCTAGACACTATTCCAGTCTAATAATATCTCTACAGTCATTTATTGGGAGGATTATACATGTGGTCTATTTAATGTATTTTCTCTATCTCTTTCTTAAAATTATACTACTCAAAGTGGTTAATGACGTGGAGTGAGGACCTTGGTATGCCGGGTTCGAATCCAATTCGTTCCACAACCTCTTTCATAAAAACCCGCACCTGCCTTTGTGTCTAACCTCATGGAGAGGAGGTCAATAAAATACTATTCTAATAATACCTCTACGCGCATTTATTTCTTTAAAAATCATAACTCAATAGTTACCAGTGGTTCAAATAACTCTTTTTTCCACATCTCTTCTGAGAACTAACCACTAAATCATTATTTTAAATAACACTTTTATAGTTACGGTTGGTCCAAATCCTCTATTTTCCACATCTTTTCTGAAAACTATACTAGTCTTATAATACCTGTACACTCATATTTGTTTAAATCGTATGGTTGGTCTCAATAACTTATTTTCTCAATCTCTTCTAAAAACTACACTAATCAATTAATACACCGAAATCATTTATTTTTCTTTAAAAATCGAACCGTTATATCTACGGGTAGTCAAAATAATCTATGTTCTCCATCTCTTCTGAAAACTTTACCAGTCTAATAATTCCTGTACAAGAATTATTATTTTGTGACAAAGAGACTGTTATAGTTAGGGGTGGTTCAAATAACCCATTTTCCACATCTATTGTGGAAACCATAGCTGTCAAATAGTATACCTACGAGCATTTTTCTTTTGAAAATAGGACCTATATAATTACGAATGGTTTTAAAAAATTATTTACTCGATCTCTTCTGACAACTATATAATTTTGATAATATCCTTAAACATTCATTTTCTTGAGAAATCGGACCTTTATAGTTACGGGTAGTCCAAATAATCTATTTTCCACATCTCTTCTCAAAAACAACACCAGTCTAATATACCTCTACAAGCATTTGCTTTTTTTTTAATCAGACCTTTACATTTAAGAATGGTCCAAATAACCCATTTTCCCTGTCTTGTTGGAGAAAATTAAATAGTTACGAATATTCTTAATCTATTATTATCCGAAACCAATGATTGTTTCTGAAAAGCTTTTTCCCCATATACGTTAATGACAACAAAAGACATGCTCACAAAATGCATTTCTCACCGTATGTCGCTTCAACCACTCTCCAATATTTTATTAACTCTGTGGACATTTAGAAAAGTTTACACTCTATTTTTTAGCGTTTCATCTTAATTGCTTATATATATATATATATATATATATATATATATATATATATATATATATATATATATATATATATATATATAGGTAAGTATGTGTGTGTTTAGTTAAGAAACTCCTCTTTGTAGCAAACACTTGATTTCTTTATGAGATACATATATATTCGAGCTTTTAAGATTCTCCTTGAATCTCAAAGCTTCTCATAACCATATAAATATGTTGTGGTGTATCTTTCTTGTAATGTGATTTGTGTTTCACCAGATTCCAGGACAAGAATTCATTGGACTTTTTCCGCCTGATGAGATATTGGTTTCTAATAACTATTGATCTGTTACATAGACCTGCCAGTGTAGCGGCCTTTTGTACATGTCTGTATCAATTAAAATGATTATATAAATCGTTCTATGTACTATTGAACACTTTTTTTATAAGGCCGGTAGAAATTCTGTTGAGTTTTAGCCTGTGGGTGTCTACCTTGACCTGGTGTAATATATATATATATATATATATATATATATATATATATATATATATATATATATATATATATATATATATATATATACAGGTGTGTGAAAATATATGTTCTAGCATTTTGGAAAGAATACATAGCGATGCGTCCAAAAAGTAATGGAGGTGAATCCGATGTGAGATGTTTGTTTTTTCGTGGACTTCTGTTTGCCCTATCGTTATGGGTGTTTCTTTTTTGAATGAGAACTCTCTTGCTTTTCTGATAAGACCATTTTAAAAAGATCCGATATTGACATACTAATGTCGGTTGGGTTTCTGTCAAACGAAACGGGTCAGTAATTTCACGAAAGGTTTTTGTTTTAAATAAATGATTAGTAAGATGAATAATATATTGGTCTTTGGAATGTAGCAAAATCTTGTTTATTTACACACACACACATTTGTATATATATATATATATATATATATATATATATATATATATATATATATATATATATATATATATATATATATAGTAGGGGGTCGTGGTTTCGAATCTCCCTAAAGTTCAGCAACGCTGATAAGGAGGTGAGTGTAAGGTCTTTAAAATCTTTAATTCCTTTAAATTTTGTGGGATTTGATAGTTATATTGCGAGGTGTTTAGATTGGGGGTATTCATGTATTAAAAAAAGATGGGTCATCTACTAATTAACGTTTTATCTGTGGTGGATGGGGTTAGGTTGTATTGGGATCGGTAGACGTGATGTTGTTGTAGCTGTAGTATGTGCAATATATCCGGAGAGAGGGGAGTGTTATGTTGTACATAAAAAGCAGTAGAACACTGGAATGGTTTTCAGGAGGGTGGCTCTTTTATATGTTTTTTTAATTGTTTAATTTTTTAATTTTCAATTTTTAATTTTTAATTTATTCATTTTTTAATATATTTATTAAACTTGATGGGGTTCATTGGTTTTTAGGGGGTGATGTGTGAGTTATGTATTATTATTATTATTATTATTATTATTATTGTCAGTCCATAGGCTATCAGGAATTTTCTTTTGTGGGGACATTTCTTGAAGACTTCATACTGCAATGAACAACCCTTCCGTAAATTGCATGAATATAAAAACTGGAGTCTTCAAGAAATGCCCCCATCAAAGGAAAATTCATACTAGCCTAATAGACTGACAACAATAATTATACATAACTCGCGAATAACCCCCTAAAAACCAATGAACCCCATAAAATGAACCCCATAAATTTAATATATAAATAAATAAATAATTTAAAATTAATAAGTAAAAAATTAAAAAATTAAAAAATAAAAAACATATCAAATAGCCACCCTCCCCAGTACCCTTCCAAAGTTATACTTAATTTCTTATGTACAACAAACACTTCCCCTCTTCGGATATATTGCACATATTACAACCACAACTACATCAGCCCTCCCAATCCCAAAACAACCTAACCCTATCCACCAAACTTAAACATTAATCAGTAGATAACTCATGACTGTTTGACCTTTCTAATATGATAAATATATGGATCCCTCTAATTTAAACACCTACAAATTAAACTACACAATCCCACATGATTTAAAGGAATTATAGATGTTTAAGATCTACACCCCGCTTCACACAGACCTATAATAGATTCATAAACTTTATTAGTTAAATCCAACAGAATTAACTAAGTACATATTCACAACACGGATGAATATGAGAATGACAATTAAAACATTACATACCCCTAGATGAACTTTTTTACTGACAAAATATATCCTCTAATCATCGTTTAATCTCCTATAAATTTCGGGAAAATACTAATCTATAAAAAATTAAAAAATATTAACAAAAGAAAAAACAGAATTTAACGAATCTCACCCAGAGTCTAATCAATAAATTATACCACTCAGTTATCGCAAAATATAAACACACTTTTGAAGCAGTAAAACAGACACCACCTATCATAAATAATTAAAGCAATTTTAATATAACTCAACTACGATTAAAACTCAGTAATAGGGGCATGTCAACAACGCACAGTTTTTAACGGTATATTCAGACGCCAGCTCCCTTTATTTTCGTTCAAGATGATATTTTAAAATAATAAACAACCAATTAGAAATATGTAAATAAAACACCAAACAAAATAAAACTTTTAAAACACAAAACTATAAATCAAATAAATGATAACTCCGAGACATAAATTTAAATACGGTATCACAACCAAAATCAGACTTCAATATTACAACGTTTAAACGAGGTATTCAACCGCTTCCCTTTGTATTTTTACTTTCCAAGACACCGTTATCTGCTACGATCTACAAACAACACCTTAAATATAAACAAAAAAATACAAAACTTCAAGAGAATAAATGAATAAAATACATAGTAGAATCAAATAAAAGCTATAAATAAAAAATTAAATAAAAATCTAATTATATCCCAACCAATATATTTTCCCAGAGAGACTTTCCGGGAATGTACCGGTTTTTATCGGTATATCGCTATTTTTCTTTGTGGTGTCATTTCATTCAGAACGACAACGGGTGTTTTTATATGTAAAAAGTCAGTCTTTCTGGATGAAACTACGGTAGTTTCTGAAATATGTAATATCTAGTGTTCAAATAAATTATATATATATATATATATATATATATATATATATATATATATATATACAAATAATGCTCTAAATATTGTAATACAACCTCATTGCGCTTGTAAGAAGTATTAATTTGAAAATATGCATTCCTTCTAAAAACCTACTAATATATATATATATATGTGTGTGTGTGTGTGTGTGTGTGTTTGTATGTGCATGTGTGTTTGTGTGTGTGTGTTTGTGTGTGTGTGGGTGTGTATATATAGGAAAATATTGTAATTATTAATAAAGTAAAGTTGCATACTTTACAAGTTTATTATAATGATCATGTGTTTAAACAAAGAATATATATATCTATATATATATATATATATATATATATATATATATATATATATATATATATTATAAATCTATATTAGGTATAAACTATTTTTATTTATACATTTTTCTGATACACATTTAAAGATATGTTTATTGTGAACCATGTATAGCCAGACGTCTTTTGAGCAACACTTTTACCTGACAGCTGAATTCCGGTCAACTATAGGTGTTCAACCGAAGTGATCTGGCTATCGATCACTTGGACTGAATAACGTCTGCAAATGTATAGGCAAATAATGTTTGTGTTGTTGTTGTTTCTTTTATATATGAATGTAGATATGTTTTTGTTTTTTGTAATTGTTATTTCACAACTGTAAAACCATCATGATGAGGTATATAATAATTACTAAACCTGGAGTTACAACAAGCATCCCAAGGGGTTGAATCATGCTCCCTTGGGGATGGATATGCATGTATGCACACGCGCCTGTGTGTGAATGTGTGCTTTTATATATCTGAGTAACGGTTCTGTTTCTTCTTGTTGTTTTTATCATTTTTATTATTATCATTATTATTATTAGTAGTAGTAGTAGTAGTAGTAGTAGTAGTAGTAGTATTTAGTATTATTATTTAGTATTATTGCTTTTATTTTAAGTTTCATTAACGTCATAGATGTCATCATTACCAAGAGAGTCATTATTTAAATCATTAGGGTTCATCATTGTTCCTGTTCGCGTCCATTTTGTATTTTTGTTTTCGGCATAATCACACGCATGCGCGTCTTTTGTATTGCTTGTGGATTGTGTTCGCTGTTATTACGTAATACGTTAAAAAGGAAAGAAGAAGAAATGTGCCCGCCGTGCGTTTGATGTCTCATTACATCGGCTTCGAGATGTTTGTAAAACCGCGAAGAAAGGCCGTCATTGTTTTATCGTCAACGAATTTTCCATTTGGATTTCTTTTTTTGTGTTTCTTGCATGTTTACCTCGTTATTCGGTTCGCTTTTATGACGGAGATTGTTTGTAAATCCCAGCTCGAACTTATAATTTACGCGCCAGCTTAATCAGGATCCACATCTAAAGAATAAAGGCTCACTCTCTCCGCTACTTCAACTCTCTCCCCCCACCCCTGCTCTTTTGCTCACTCTATTAATCCCTCTCTCTTTCTATATGTCTGTCTTTCTCTCGCACACACCATCTCTCCTTCTCCCGCCCTTACTTTTTTTTCGTATATATACACACATATATATATATATATGTATATACATATGTATATATATATATGTATATATATGTGTATATATATATATGTATATATATATATGTATATATATATATGTATATGTATATATATAATATATATATATACATATATATATGTATATTTATATATGTAAATATATGTGTATATGTGTATATATATATTTATATATGTATATATATATTTATATATATATGTATATATATTTATATATGTATATATATACAGATTTATATATGTATACATATATGTATATATGTATATATATTTATATATATTTTATATGTATATATATATTTATATATATTTATATATGTATATATATATTTATATATGTATATATATATTTATATATGTATATATATATTTATATATATATGTATTTACAAATATATGTATACATACTTATATATGTATATATATATATATTTATATATATATATATATATTTATATATGTATATATATATATTTATATATATATATTTATATACATATATATTTATATATATATGTATATGTATATATATATATTTATATATGTATATATATATATATTTATATATGTATATATATATACAGATTTATATATGTATACATATATGTATATATGTATATATATTTATATATATTTATATGTATATATATATTTATATATATTTATATATGTATATATATATATATTTATATATGTATGTATATATATTTTTATATATTTATATATGTATATATATATATTTATATATATATTTATATATATTTATATATATATATATATATATATATATATATATATATATTTATATATATATTTATATATAGGATTTTCCAAAAAGAGGTATGTGCCGTTTGCATCGTTATAACTCGTTTAATTTATTCATTTTGACTTGCAAACCAAAGAAGAAGAACGAGAATTCAAATTTAAAAACACTGACAGTGAGATTAGCAACAAAATACAAGATGAACTTTTAATAAAGGTTCATACTACTTGGGGTAATTTCAAACTGTTCATGAATTAACCTTAACCCGAACACACGTTAATATGCCAATCTGAATCAGTTCACATTTGACACCTGGGCAACGTTGGGTAATAAGCTATTATTTGATTATATTATAGATAGGAATTCAAGTTATGTCTGTTTTCTTGAAGGTCAAATAAAACAATAAGTTTACACAATATGCATTTTATTTTATCATTCATGTAGTTAGCATTCTTTTTCTACAACTTCTTTGTATGTTTCACTAAGGTCTTTAATACCACGTTCCATGGGATTAGCCGTATTTTAAATATCTGATACAGAAGTTGAATGACTTAGTGTGATTTTATATTAAAGTATTCGCATGTTTCGTCAGTAAGGATTTTGATGCGACGTTCTTGTTTTACTTTTATTTATCGCATTTCCACTTAAACGTAAGGGGCTTCTGTGAATGAAGGGCCACATTCATAAAGGCAACATAAGTGGAGAGTTATGCGTTTTAACATTGCATTTAAATTTCTGCATGTTCGTACAGTTGGAGAAACAGGGAGCAGGTGGGAATTCCAAAGGCAGGCAATTCGAGGAAATAAGCTATTAGAGTAGAAAGCGTTCCGGCCTTTTGATACTTCTACAATGAAGGGTGGGATTTTGTTGAATGTCAGTTGGTCGAGAGTGTTTACGTTGGGGGGGGGGAGGCACAAGTGCAGCAAGTTCGTCGGGGCACGATTCATTGAAGTAAGTGTAAAACAAGCACGGTATGCAACATTACGGTCATTGGACAGGGGCTGGATCTTGGTAATGGGCGTAAGACCTATTAGATTAGATGTTTTTTTTTACCATCTTTAAAATGGAGAGACTAGTGATTCGTGCACCATACTCCATACATGTGCGAATGGTGGCTTCATAGAGATATAGGGTACTAGCAGGTGTGGCAAGTTTATGGCGCGGTGGATGAAGCCCAATCTTCTTTGCAGCAGACTTGGCAGTATCTTCTGTGTGTATGTTCCAGATTAACTGCATTTCTTCATATCTGGTTACATCATTAAAATATAGTATGTGTTTAGATTATAGTATGGGTACGATTGGTTAATGCCCCTGTCTTCTGACTTCCCCAGGAAGACAAAGCATCGGTTTTTAATATGAGGACAACCCAGCTTCCCAGGAAGGAGCAGACTGGAGTAAGACAAAAATAAAATGGCCTCAACCTAGAATGGTTTCCCCTTCACTGACCGAAGACAGAACAGTATCGAATTTCTGAACTAGTCACATGCTACATTATTGGTTCTCAGAGACCCAGTCGAAAAATCAGGTCAATATTTTCCGAACAGTCTTCTAGATATACGACTTTGCATCAAGAAAGAATAAAAAAAACTGTTTGTAGCGGGAACAAACTTATTCAAGTAAAAATTCATTTCGTAGAAGTATGAAAGGAATAGGATTAAGAAAAACACACAAAAAAAGCACTGAGAACATCGTCAAATAAAAAGAATGGAAGAAAAATATTCCTATTAGTTTTTTTTTCCACAAGGAATTGGGCTGAATAGAAATTCTATTCCAGCATTAGTGGGACACCTACAAGATAAATATTAGTGAATCGGCCATGTTTGTTTGGTTACAGGGATGAACGAACTGAATAGATCACGTGATTGCAGCCTCTGAATTGCACACGCGGGAAAAATGTAAAGAATATAAATATCAATTGAGGACAAAAATAGAGATGTTTTATAGCAAACAATGAAAATAAAAAATGGAGGATTTGAAGCGCGCGCGATAGAGAGAGGTGGCTATATATATATATATATATATATATATATATATATATATATATGATATATTTTAATATATGTATATATAGAGAGAGAAAGAGAGAGTTATATATATATATATATATACATATATATATATGTATATATATATGAGAGATAGAGATAGTTATATATAAAAAGAGACACGGAGATATATAGATATATAAATATTTTGATATATGTATATACAGAGAGAGAAAGAGAGAGTTATATATATATATATATATATATATATATATATACACATATATATATATAGAGAGAGATTTATATATATATATATATATATATATATGTATATATACATAGAGGGAGAGAGAGAGATAGAGATAGTGATATCTATATAGATAGATGAATAGATATAGAGCCATAAATATATATATAGAGCCATAGATAGATATAGAGAGATAGAGGGATAGAGTGATTATATAGAAAGAAAGAAATATATATAGAGAGAGAACACGGGATAGAGAGAGGGGACGATAAATAAATAAATCGATAGATATAAATATATAGAAAGAAATAGATATTTGTTACTTCAATTCACCCCAGATTTGACAGTATCTTCTATGTATTTATTCTAATTCATGTCACCTGTGAATGGTAGGCCGATGAGTTTGAATGTTAGACTCTCGGGAAAGGTGCTATCAGCTATATCAATAAGTTGGTGGTAAGGTTTTTTTTATAATTGTTAAAAGAAAAGGAGCTTTGTTCTTGTAGCATTATATGTAACCGTCCATGTTTGGTCTCATTCCACTACATACTAGAGGCCATTTACTAAGTATTCAGCCAGTGCCTTGGATGCGTGTGCGCCCGATTGGCCCTAATGTTGAGAATAAAGCGTGGTGGCATCATCAAATATACCCATCTCTGACGCGATTTTATTATGGAGGTAGTTTGTGAAAATCACGAATAATAAAGGCCAACTCCTGAGAGACACCTGTGTTCATGTGATATTATTTAGATGCCCGGCAATCTAACCCGAATTGATCATTTTTATAGCTAAGAAAGATCTTATTATATTAAAGATTCGTCCAGTAATACCGTAGAAATTTATTTTCATGAGAAGACCTTCAGACCATACCTTTCAAAGGCTTTGGATACATCAAGCGCTACTGCCCTGGCTTGACCTACCTTATCTAGTGTATGATATATGCGCGCATAATGACCGTTAGGATATCTACTGTAGAGTTTGATTTCTTAAATCCATACTGTTGGTCAGAGAGAAGTTTACCATTTTCCAGCTAGTAGATTGATTACTGATTCGAAGATTTTAGCAAAGAGCTAGACGAGTCTTATGGAGTGATAATTTTGCGGGTCAGTTCTTTCACCAGTATTATTGAAAATCGGTACCACAGAGGCAAGTTTCCATTTATCAGGGACGCAAGATTCGGCAAGACATTTGTTGTAGATTTTGGATCAGACGGGAGGGGAGGAGTGCAACAGCTTGGCGCTAAGCAGAGCCTATCTACTCCTCAAGCAATTGCAGGTTTGCAAACCTGATATTTTTGTTCGAGTCGACAGCACACGGAAGTTTGTTGTCCAGAACTAGAGAGGCCTTTCCGAGTGGTTTGGCGTAAAGACTTCGTTACATTAAAGTTGTCCTTCTTTGAGATGGATGATCTGACAAATCTACGGATCTATCGCCTGCGCCTGGTTTGTATGCCAGGTATTTCTACGACCCCACTTGAGAAGACTTAAGTATCTACTTAAATAAAGTTTTTATGAATCATCATGAAAATTAAAAATAATTTCCCCTGCCAATATGTAGTTTTAGAATTATCTAAGTAAAACTTTATATACAATACTCCTAAGAAAAACGAAAAAGAGAGTTGGCAACGACGCTGTAATAGAAAGGTAAAAGAAGTAATTCAGAGTATAAAAGAGGAATCTTTGAAGATAGATAGATAGATAGATATATATATAAATAGAGAGAAGTATATATATGGCCGTGTAGAAGGCGTAAGTAATTCGTATTTGTATTCATTATCGCATGAGGATTGAACGCGCAAGGACCCGTGACGTAACGGATAAATTGCTAAGTGTAATCAATTCTAAGTGACAGTCTTCTGAATGTTGGAGGTTCAATCCTTTGTGCGGCCGATACTCAGAGTACAATTACGAATAACTTGAGAGTTTTACCAGGGCATGGCTGACAGACTATAGCAAGCTACCCCCGTGCATTAAATAAAGTGTTCCGTTCGAAATTCCGTGCATATTTTTTAGTTCGGCAGAATAATTCCAAAGTTCGACAAGATACAGCTGAAGAAGGTCGGACGTTACGTTGGCCGAAACGTTGTGAGGAAAATATCTAGGATGAGAACAGCGGTTCAAATTATCCAAATAAGCAAAATTATCAATCCGCATCTCAAAAATTCCGAAACATATAATAATCCTACCATTTTTTTCTGCGGTTTAATCCCATGTTCATTCGTGTTTTTAAGATAGCAGGTTGTATATTCAACACAGTTTAATTGGATGAGATAGCTATTATGTGTCTATCTCGTACCTGTTAATAATGAGTACTTTAAGAATTACCTAATAGTTGTGTTTACTTTTATTCATACCAAGCAATGCATGTTGCCATTGAAGCGTAGAGGCTACTATAAAAGAAGTCATTTTTTTTGTGGGGGAGGGGGGTGCAGTCGTCGTGGGAAGCAAGATGTTTGTTAACATCACACTTTAATTTCTCCATGTTTTTATGATCGGGAAAATAGGATGCAGAAGGGCGATTCCAAAGGTAAGAAGTCCAAGGTAACAAGCTATCAGAGTAGAAAATCTTCCCACATTTAGGGACCTCTACAGTGAAGGGGTGGTACAAGTGCAATGAGTTCATCGGAGCACATCCCGTTGAAGTACTTGTAAAACATGTATAGGGATGCAACTCTGCGGCGATGCGACAGGGGCTGGAGATGAGCAGACAGTGCGGGACCTATGAAGGTAGAAATTATTGTTGTAGCCTGTAAAAAAAGGGAGAGGCTAGTAGATAAGTTTAGATTTATTAGTAAAATATATCTGGAATTTGCGCTCTCTGAGAGCTGTTTTAAATGTGTAACTTGTCGCCCATTAACTTAAACCATGTTTGTTATTGCTGTTGTTGCTGTTGTTGTTGCTGTTGTTATAATCATGAATGAAATGAAAGAAAGAAAAGGAAAATGAGAGAGAGGGGGCAATTTTTGTCGTTGTACGTGAAGTGTTTACAAAGTTAATGGCGAGTGAAGTGTCGAGTTGATATGACAAAATATTTATTTTTCTAGGCGCTAATAAACATTTCCGTTTCGACAAAATGGGTGTGCCGAGTTTTGCAAAATTACACACACACACACACACACGCGCGCGCGCGTGCGCGCACACCCACATACGCACGCGCACACTCACGAGTATCAGCTTTTTTATTATTCTTTCTTTCTTTCTTCTTAATATACGTCACCCGCCATACCACCCACGTGCGTATTAAAACATATGACTGCGTGTGCGAGCATCAGGATAGAAGAAGGGAACTAACGATCCGTGACAAGATGGAAACATCCTCTCGTAGGAATAAATATAAATACAAATATCCTCAAATCTCCGGTTTCGCCCTATTCTATGGATTGACTTGGCGCAATATCTTTCGATTATACAGAACCGTGAACAATCCGTACTCGCTCACGCGCATTTTGGAATATGCCTCCTATTACCTACTGCTGTATATATAAATAATTTGTTTCTTCATGTTTCATCATAATAAAGCCTGAATAATTTTAGGCGAAATATCGATCCTATTGTGTTCCTTTCTGATTGTGTTTATTTACATTTTATTTTACCTGTACATTCTGTCAGATTTCATCCACTAAATATATCTCTTACAAAATATATGTACAGAATGTTACATTACTTGAATAAATGTAGTATTTAACATAATATTACATAGGAATGTTAGTGTGTATGGAAAAATAAATGAAAATAGATAATTGCAAAATAGAAAAGACAAAAATTAAAATCAAAGACACATAAGTATACTGATCTGTTGTTTCTTTAATAACGGAAACTTTCTCAAGGTGAATACGGATGATAATTTGATACCTTTTGTACACGAAACGAAAATGAGGAGTAGGGATGAGAATAAAGGGTTGATAGATAAGAAAGGACGGAGAAGCGGAAGAGGATTGGCTAGAATGTGGAGAGACAGTAGTTTGGCAACAGACATTTTGACGATTGAACTTCAGAATTGGATGGCAGAAAGGAAAGAAGGAAAAAGGGAGGAGTGTGAGATCAGGAGGACATGAAGTGAATTACAATACAGGTTTGGAGCAATACGATTCATATCTGGATATTTAGCACGTGGAGAATAAACTTTGAAAATTATTATTCTTTTTGGTTTACAGTCTGGAAAAGCAACTAAAAGAAGAAGGTGATTTATTGGGAAAATACACCTACATTAACCAGTGTACAAACAATGTTATTTTCTCTGTTCACAATTACTAATATTCGCGCAATTTAAAACAAATCTCGGTCGCTATCTGACGGTGGCCTTGAAATTGTCGATTATTGCTGCTTCGATAAGTCGTCTTCGATGTAAGTTATGATATTTAATTTGAATTCGTCTTTTATTTTTGCTGTTTGTCGACTTTTCCATTGATTCTTCTATACATTCTGTGGAATTCTATCATTACATTAATTATATACATGATGTTAGTCGATAAATGTTTATTTCGAAATGTTTCATTAACATTCTATTATGCTACGTAATCTTTTAGATGAAGATGGATAATTTATATATTTTCGATTATTCACGCTATTCTCACGTTTGTTGTTATTTTCACAACGTTTCGGCCGCTGTAACTTCCGAGATTCTGCAGGTGTATTTTTCAAACTTGTCAATTTTTATGTCGAAGTCGAGAAGCTATACAGAAAATTTAAACTGAACTCTTTATTTAATCCGTGGGGGTAGATTGTTCTCGTTTCCTCATCCATGATTACTCATCTCGACAAGATTAAGTTTAAACCTCACCAGATTCATGCTAGAGCTGTCCAGGTGGATTAACATTGATTTACAATCAGTTGTAAGTGACGTGCTTGACGAAACGAGAACAATCTACCCCTGTGAATTAAATAAATGGTTTAGTTGGGAATTATGCATAGGTTCTGAGTTCAACCATAAATATTTCCAAGTTTGAAAAGATGCAACTGAAGAATGTCGGGTGTTACATCTGTTGAAACGTTGTAGAATGACACCCAAGATGAGAATAGTATTCCGAATAATTCAAATCATCAACATTAAATGTTTAACTTAATTCCTCCCAATAAACATAGCTGATATAGCAACTTGTGTTCAAATAACTAGCATACATTTTGCGAAGATACACCCAGAAGAAAATGTATAACAAACAAATAATAATCGTTTTCATAGAATACATTCATATATTTTAATGAAACTTGATACACAGTAGGCACATATGTACATAAATCACAGTACACAAATCACACGATTTGACCACCCGTTGATGACCAAGAGATTTTCCCGGCGGGACTAGAAACTGGAGCCAGCTTTGGACACGCCGTCTTTCTTCATAGATGTCACAACGTCCTTGATAGATGCCTTGAGGAACTCATTTCTACCGTATGGCCTGCGGTTTATCTCTCTGTCTTATTGGCCCCTACGAAATAGTCCTGGGGGTTACAGTCTAACGAGGAGGGAGGCAATCAGTTTGGCGACCTGTGGAATAAAGAGCACGACAGGCTCGCTCGTCCTGGTTTTGTGTTGACGAAGTCATTTTGAAGCATGAGAAGCCTTCCGTTTGCCATACAGGTGTAATACTTTACGAGAAAGAGATTGGCTCGTTGGGTCATCCATTGAGTTACGGTTATATTGTTTGAATCAGGGAAAAGTTCATTTGCAAAGTCAGTTAAATTTTTAAAAATAAAAAAATAAGATATAGTCTATTTCTGCTCGCTATCTACCACCCCCTCTCTCTATCTCTCTCTCTCTCTCTCTCACTCTCTCTATCTCTAGCTTTGTTTCAACTTCTCTCTACAGCTATTTTTCTACGCGTTTAATAATAGTACTGCTTGTGGTGATATTCTCTTCAGTTTATAATTAACTATTCCAATCTTTGCTTTTTTTTCTTTATTACCTTCGACTGTTAATAAACACAGAGAGACGGTAAAGGGAGGGATAGTTATAGATACCGTATAAAATAAGTAAAAACAAACATACAACGAGAGAGGGTAAGAGTGATTAGATAGAAAAGTTGTAAAAGATGAGTCATTTTGTGAGTTAATTGCAAATTACGGCTACTTAAAATTTTTAAATGGAAATCTTTTCTAACAGCACTCAATCCCAAAGTTTATTTGGACATGTATTTAGTGCGATTAAAATATAGGAAAAAGACTGCGTTGTTTAACTTAGTCATCTCAGAATATATATATATATATATATATATATATATATATATATATATATATATATAGAGAGAGAGAGAGAGAGAGAGAGAGAGAGAGAGAGAACGATATACATCCATTCATCTCTCCACCATGTCAACCCCAAACTTCGGTTTACTTGCATGACATTTTTTCTCAAACTATCATCCTGGGGAAGTCTTATAATAAAGACGAAACGCCGATGAATATATAAATAACTATCTCTTGGTTTTTCCTTTTTCATTTCCCATGTATATCTATCTATATATATATATATATATATATATATATATATATATATATATATCTATATATATATATGTTATTACTTAATAATAAATATTTATTTATTATTATCCACATACGTATACGTTTCATCTTAATGGAATCATCGGTGTGGAAGATAACTGTTAAGCTGATCGCACGATTCGAACCCCTGGAGCACGAGTCACTTTTAACTCAAATCTGAGCACTCTAACCATAAGGCGAACCTCATCAGATATGCGATAAGCCGCGAAATAAACATTGTTTTATGTCATATGAAGCGGACAATATAGTCAGCAGTCTTAACAGTGTTCAGCAGATCACGTTAACAGAAACTACGCATTTAGCTTAGATTAGACGACTTGTATCATTTCTCTTAAAAGGTACCGATATACATGTATTTTTATAGAGAAGCTTTGTCAAAACCGAACTTGAAAGAGACAAAATAAAACAGGATATATGAAAAGAGGAATAAAAATATAATAAAAAAACGCCATGTAAGCCTTTAAACAGACGAATAAAAATCAATTACTTTTTGAATTAAAGTTTAAAAGAAAAAGTCAAGTATTATTGTTGATGTGCGTTCATAAATCAAAGTAAATTATTAATTTCCCACGCACTATTATCGTATTAAAGAACTTATGTTTCTGGTTTGCTTCTTTTATATTCATTTTGTTATTTCAATACGAACACATCATATAGCGAAATTGACCAAATATAACGCAACGAAGAAAACCAATTAGTCGCTTGCGGCTGTAGTGAAGCAACTCGAATTTGTTTCCGCAAGAAATCTGCTCTGACACTCACGTAGATAATTGTTCAGACTGTTGACATTTCAAACCACGTGGCGAAAACATTCTTTAAAACGTTCAGCATCACAGGAAAGAAATGAAGTAGGTTTATAACAACAACAAGTATTTAGCTGAAAAGAAAATGTCGCATATACCGCATGGCCCCCCCTCCCCCCAAAATGCCAACCAGGAAATTGCTAACAAAAATTAACAATCATTCTGCAATATAGCCATATTTAGTACCAATAAACTTCACTCTATGACTGATTTATCCACCAAGTTTCAGTCATGAATGTTCAACAGTCTCTGGTTTATCGCACTTCAATGATATGTTTCAAATTTGGACAGTAATTCTGGAATACACGGAGTTTGCTTTCTTATATACAAGTTAACGTTTCAAGGCTGTACAGTTAAGTCTACCCTACTAGTTGACGAATAAATAGTTTAGCCTATCCTACTATGTGACGAATAAATAGGGGTGTTGCATATACCCCTCCATTCAAGACAGAAGGATAAATAAAATATTGTTAATGTAGCCTTCTGTTTTGCTAGCAGTGGGAGGGAGGGCATTCCGGGACCACGGACATTTCTTTACATGTTCTGTTCGCTCAAAGCTTCACAACGAACACCTACTTCTCACACTCACTCACTTAATACATGTGACGTCACGTACATTTATAGCAACATCAGGTTGAAGTGATATCATAGTAAATACACTAACCCCGTTTGCCTGATTTTCTGTGTACGTGCAAACGTTGGTCTGTGAACTGTAAGGATCAGATATGTACTAGCGAGTGTACCTTTTAGAATTAAACATTCCTCCCTTTCTCATCCGAAATTATCCCTAGATATTTTCTAGCCGTACAGTCGATCGACAAAGTATGTCGCCTCCAAACGTCTTTTTTTTTCTTTCTCAAACTATCGTTTGATCCCAAGTCCAGGGAAGCTCTACGACCTCTAACCTGACGCAACATCGCTTACGATCAACGTCGGCATTAGAAATATTCTGGCGCGATCTCTGGCCATTCGAGAGTATTTCGCATTTGTCGCACTAACACCTGATATATTATGCCCACATTGCTGGTTTAACCCCTATGGTAACTAAGGGATCTAACTACCACCATCCTACACTTTCAATCTCTTTGCCTTCATATATCAGCGTATACCTGTATTTCCTCTTTGTCACACAGGCAAACATTTTTAAATATCTTTTCTTGTCTGTGAGACAAAAATTAATTACAGGTATTCACTGACATATAAAAGTAAAGAAATTGATAGAACAGAAAAAATGTTTTGTTGTGGTCGTTCGACGATATATAAAGATTAAATAATTGAAGGCCCAGATGAAAGGTATGGTTATTGATTGATTGTTCTCTTGGTCAGTTGTATGCACCTATAATATATATATATATATATATATATATATATATATATATATATATATGCTTTGAAATTTGTTATACAACTACTTCATTGAGCTTGCACCTTTGAAGATTTTCGGATATTATAAAGAGTATATACTTAAATAGATATTTTTGTAAAACCCCATGAATATATTTATATATGTATATATTAATATATATGGATATATGCATATATATGAATAAATATTAATATATATATATATACATATATGTATGTATATATATACATATATATATATATATATATATATATATATATACATATATATATACATATATATATATACATATATATATACATATATATATACATATATATATATATATATATATATATATATATGTATATATATTTATTCTAACATTGTTAAAAATAACATAATTCGTCTGTTTAAGTATACCTTTTCTTATTTTCTCAATGTTTCTGATGGGCTTTTTTGTATTAAAATCAAAAATATTAATAAATGTTCCATATGTTTCACGAACATTTTCGATTCTTCGTCGAATCATCTTTATGTGTAAAAAGCAAATTAACAAAAAAGCTGGAGAATGAAGTGACGTTTTTAAAACGGCGGAGAAACACGCAAAGAACGTTTTTCGCATTGTATACATATATATATATATATATATATATATATATATATATATATATATATATACATACATATATATAAATATATATATATATAATTAATTATTAAAGACAATATATGTATTATCATATATCATCAGATCCTTTTAGTTTGTAGTCTCCTTTGAAGATTCAGCTCAATGTTTGTCAATTATAGATAACAGAGCAAAATATAGAACGGTTTTTTATTATATTCCAATAAATAAATATATCTCACAGAAATTTGGAATTTTTGGAAATGTGAAAAAAATAAAAATAAAAACAAAAATAAAAGTAATAAAACAAACCATGGTTATTGGAATATAATTAAAAAAACTGTTCTATATATATATATATATATATATATATATATATATATATATATATATATATATATATATATATATATATATATATTCTTTGGATGTCTGCCAGATTTTTTTCTTTCATACCTGCTTTATTAAACAACATTGACGATTCTTATTTGTTTATATGTTGTATCCATTCTTTCCAGTTGACGGGCCAACGATCTTGTGCTCTACTGTGAACATGAACTCGCCATATTTGAGAGTCTTCGACAGGCACGTGATAAAATCAACGGTCGATTAAAACTGTTTGAAAAGCATTTTAGTATACCCTCTTATCCCTTGTACTAAGTTGGTTGATGGTGGGTTTAATTCTTTGAATGAGTAAGGATTCAATAATGGGGAAGCGCAGGTTGCGATTTGAGACAGCTAGGATAGTAGTGTGTTTTATTAATATGTTTCTGAAACATGTCGTTTGCTACCAGATGTTGATAAATTGAGCGATGAGAGGAGGAGGGGATACAAGTCATGCGGCGAGAGATACTTGTTCTTGTCATGCCAATATATGTGTTATTTGTAGAGACACATTCTCCCATTTGGCATTTTAAATATCAATTCATTCTATTTTAACCAGATGCACCCTACTTATAAGAGAGACGATAACATTGTTAAAAATCTCAGCTAAAAACATATTTCCCCTTTTGAGAAAAACTTTAAATTCCGATTTATAATCTGAAACAACAAACTTATTGATACGAAATAACCCGACGTCCGATAAAAATTTATTAAAATCTAGTAATGCCGTATATGTGTTCTAATGCCCGATTTTTCAAAGGATGTATATTATAGGTTCCTCCGAAAGTGGGCTTAATCAGTGTAGCAACAATCGTCGAGTTTCTAATTTCCACCGTTAACCCAGCGATTGTCCAAGTGTTCAGAGAGTTAAAATAATCAATATCATATCGCCTAGGTCTATGTGAACTCTCTGACAGATGTCCTCGTTATTAATTATGAGGAGAATGTCTTTTTTTCTTAGATGCCGTCAACTTAGTCGAATGCATGTGTCTCACCTTTAACCTCTGTGCAACAGTCGCTCACAGGTAAAAAAGGAGCCGGTATGAAATATAAACGTTCAAATTAAATCGGTCGGAGAAAGAATAATTTTCAATATGTCATGAGCGAATCGCACACCTATTTTAATCATTTTTTCAATAATTAATTAAACTTAATTATCATTTTTAAAAATTGCACCAGACAGTCCTTCAGTGTGACATACTAGCAAGTCTGCGTATCTATCGACTAGGAACCTCACTAGTTTGTAAAACAAATAATAAAACGATCGCAGTTGTTCAGGAGATCAAGATCACATAATAGAAGAAAACACATTGTGTTTGAATAATTCAGTAAAATTTCTATTTCAAACCAGAGATCTACTCGAACCTTTTTCTCCAACACATCAGATGTAAAAAAAAAATTGCCATCAACATTTATTTGGATGGGGTATCTGAAATTTTGTAGATTTCAAAAGCCAATGCGTCGTAAATCAAAATGAAAGAGTTTAGGAAAAAATAACACTCTGTACAAACATAAAATAGCGGTGGATAAAACATTTAAGATTCTGATAGGAAAACAAAATGATTTAATAATAACAAAAATATGTCGACGAATACATAGACAGCAAGCGAAAAAAACTAGAGATAATTAATTCATATGTTGCCAATAAATGTGAGTGTTTATGTCTGACGCCAAACCGTCTGCGCGCATGTTCAACTGTCAGGTTGTATCACTTCCGGTCCGCCATTCATGGTTTTGGCATTTTTCCTCGCTTACAGCAAAACATCTTCCGTTTTTTTTCATTTAAATAACCGTACGAACTGAACGTACATCAGATTATAAAGTGAAACAACCTTAACCAAAACCAAACATATACGTTTTTCTAGTTATAAACGTATATGCATGTTTTTATACGAATAAACGTAATTTGTAAATTAAAACATAATAAGTCGATTAAGTAATTAATAGTTTATTCATTTAAAATAATTAAAACTAAAAACGTAATAAATATATTAAAGGTTCGAAATCATATTTACAGTAATAATTTGTCACAAATAGACCAGCGTGATTTCATTGATAAATTTAAGTATTAAAAACAAACGCGAAAGTATTTGCGATTTAAATTTCAACATTTTGAAAGAGATCTGATCGATTTTATTACAAAAATATTTTAAAACACATATATTTTTTCATTGAATTATCTTTCTAATCATTAATTTCAAATAATCTCTTGAATAAAAGTAAATGTTAACATAGTAACCGTTATTGGAATGGTTACTTAAGTTGGAAATAATACATAGAAGACATTGCCAAAGCTGCTGGAAGGAAAGTGGGCTCCCTCTATCGTGGTAAAAAAACTGCTCACACCGACTGGTATCCTATATATCTACAAGGCCCCACCCGACTATGCATGGAGTATTGTTTTCACATCTGGCTGGTGCACCATTTATTAGCCTCTATTTCTTAGACAGGGTCCGAAAAAATCGCTAATCTAATAGGTCCCTCACTATCCACCAAAGCTCCAGCTACTGTCCCATCGCCGCAATTTTGCATCCCTGTGCTTTTTTTACAAGTACTTCAATGGAATGGAATGTGCTACGATGAACTTGCTGCTTTGCTCCTTCTCGACGTAAATACACCCGACCCACTCGATCATCAGTTAAATCCCATCTATTTACTGTTGAGCTCCCGAGATGGCGGAGAGCTTCCTACTCAAATAGCTTTTTTTCATCGAGCTTTCAGCCTTTGAAACTCTCTTGCTGCTCCATGTTTCCCGAAATGCACCGACACGCAGACATTTAAGTGTGATGCGAACAAACATCTCGCCGCAGAACTCCTCTCTGAGGGTTTCAACTTTAATTTCTGGCACCTAATCCACAGTAGTCCCTTACGTTTCAGTGGCAGTATGCCTTGTCTGTGGACAATTCAAGTTATGAAAAAAGTTTTATTGTAAAGTTAATGTATTTTCTGAACACAAAGGAACCATGTATTATTTGCAGTATTCGGACTACTGTTCCCATCTTGAATGTTATTCTCACAACATTCCGGCCGATGTAACCTCCGAGCTTCAGCTGCATCTTGTCGAACTCAAGAATCTTTCTGTCGAAATTAAGAATCTGTACGGAATTTCGATATTTCATTTTGTGCATTTAAATGTTTACTTAATCTTGAATTACTTTATTTCTGTTCATTTAAAATCTTTCAAAAAGACTATCGCTTCCGAAGTGTTAAGATATCCTTAAATATCAGCCATTTTTATATTTTGATAATAGTTTTTCAAAAAAGTGAATTGTATCGTGACCCTTCAAAATTCGAAAGGAATTTTTAAGCGCTTAAAGTTTCCAATAAAAATTCATTTCTGGATTTAAAATTTTTAGCAAATAGTCATGTATTAAAATATTTAAAGTTGAGAAAGTTATCAACATAAAATATTTTTTAATACAGAATAAAACATTGACTCAAAAAAGTTAATTATAGTTTTATAAGAAT
Organism: Sepiola atlantica; assembly: GCA_963556195.1. Classification (NCBI taxonomy): domain Eukaryota; kingdom Metazoa; phylum Mollusca; class Cephalopoda; order Sepiida; family Sepiolidae; genus Sepiola; species Sepiola atlantica. The sequence goes on along the minus strand of OY744544.1, from coordinate 54,319,129 downwards.
GTGGTTCAATGAATTATTTAATATTGAACTTTCAAATTCCTATTTACAAAATAAACAATTAAAAAAAAATTAAATTTAAAAAAATTAAACAATAATGAAAGTAAGAAGACCCCCGGACGGCAACGCCTTGTCTGTAAAACAAATCTATAAAGCTATATAGAGACGACAATCTTCTAAACAAATAAACGGCTCAATGTGAATGTTTACATATATATTTTAAGCAACACGGTGAGTACCATGGGCACATTATTATTTTGAAAATGTTAACGTTTAGGGGGTTCATGTATATATATAAATGTTGGTATATGTATATGTTTTTTTCTTTGCACAGAATAAATTTCTAAACTAATGAACCGATCATTATGAATTTTAGAATATAAATTCTCAGCAAGACGGCAAGAAGAATGAGTACATTATTTGTTTTGTAAACTTTATCGTTTAGGAGGTGCACCCACCAAAAGTTGCCACCGCCTTCGTCAAATCTTTTAAAATAAGTTAGATACACAAGCTTTAATAGAGAAAGGAATTGCTCATTCCAATGAATTTGTTATATAAAATAATACATTTATAACCTCTTCACGAGAGAGAGAGAGAGAAAGAAAGAGAGAGAGAGAGAAAGAGAGAGAAGTTTTAAAAAAAATTTGTAGTTCCTGCGCCGAAGCAAAACTGGGTAGGCATGCTAGTTTCACATAAAAGAGAAAGACTATGAAGATATGCACATCTGTACCGGGTTTACACTGCGGTAATAATATTTCGGTACAATGAAGTATAAGATGGACACACATTGTCGGAATTCACTGTGCCATGAAAGGCGTGCTTTATTATATTGACCGTGGAGAGGGGGACTTTCTTAATACCTTCTTATTTGGAAAAGCTATCCTAAGGGAAGTGACTATGTTTTAAAGATCCCACCTGCTGACTTACCGTGATTTAATTCCAGTATCTTGTTTGAACACACTTGGGCGCTTCTCTTCGGGGGTCTTCTCTCTCGTGGTCGATAGATAACATAAAAGCATACCCTCTAAAGAATTCCAACAAACACAAACTCCCAACCGTGGTACACACCAAACAGATGCTCTGAAACCAAAGCTACCTTTCGAGCTGCCAGTAACCACTGCAAAAGAGTTCTAAAAAACGCAAGAGAAAAATACGCCCAATCTTTTTAATCCAGAGTGACCGAGCAGAAACTTGGTCTCTACAAGTGATGGCATATTACAAACAGAGTCCTAACCAAATACGTATCCTCCATTCCAACCATCATCAATGGATCGGAGGTAGTTTCCTCAGCGTCTGACAAAGCCAAACCTTTTGCAAAGAACTTTGCATCAGATTGCACCCTTTTGCGATCAGGGCAGCCTACCTCCTGAACAGCTTGAGCGACATCCAGCGATGTCTGGGAGGTTGCCAAACTTATCCAAAACCTTGATGCCAGCAAAGCAACTGGTCCAGGCAACATCCGAATCATCGTGATTAAAATATTGCGACCTTAGCTAGATCTTTTTTTTACAAGGCTGTTCAATCGTTGCTTAAGAGATAAGTGCTTTGCAACAGCTTGGCAAAACCTCGTCAATCAATATGGCTTTCGCCTCGCAAGGTCAACAGCCGATGGTCTGACTGTAATATCACACAGGATCAGTGAATCTTCGTTTCTAAGACAATAGCTCTTGAGATATCAAAGTCTTTTTATAGTGTTGGCATTAAGGTTTACTTCACAAGCTTGCTGGCTATAGAATATCTGGAAATGTACTCTCAACCATCAACTTCTTTCTCTCTGATAGATGTATAAAAGTAGTCGTTGATGGACAGTGTGCGTAAGGTCCTGGGCTAAACTGTCTTCCTGAGTTTTCATAAAAGCATCTGACAAACCACATTCTAAGATCATTCGTCGACATTTATGCTGCTGACACAATAATATATGGAAATATCTCGAAGCGCATTAATGATCAGGTTCTGTCTGTCTGTAAGTCTGTATGTCTGTCTGTTTGTCTCTGTCTCTGTCTCTCTCTCTTTCTCTCTCACTCTCTCTCTCTCTCTCTTTCCCTCTCTCTCTCTCTTTCGACCTGGAGCAAGTGGTGTAATGGGGAGAAAGAACAAGCTCCTTTCATTACCAACGCTCCGATCCCCACTTTGTCACAGTTAAAATGAACGGATCTCCCATTCATGAAGCCCACTGCTTTGATAAGCTCCTGTGACTGACCTTCTTTTCAGACTTTAAATGGAAGACTTACATCAAATCCTTTGCTAAGACCGCTGGAAAAAATGGTTGGATCATTCTACTGCTTCAGATAGTATATCCCGCTCGGCGCCATCCTCTACCGGCACAAGAGTCAAATACGTCCTAAGATGGAGTACTGCTGCCACATATGGAAAGGTACCGCTCAGAGCACCCTTTCCTGCATTAAAAGTCTAAAACCGACTTCGAAATCTAGTGGGGGTGTCTTCTTTTCTTCCCTACATTCACTCTCTCACAGAAGAGATGTTGCTCGTATTTCTTTGCTCTACCGTTATTTTCATGTTAAGTGCTCGACTGAGTTCAAATCTACGACCCCTTTGTAAAACATTCACAATAAGAACCCCCCTAGCTACTACCACTGTCAATGATTTTTTTCTTCCTCTGCGTGCCCAAGACGAAACGAAACTTCCATGGACAGAGATTCTTTCCTAAAACTGCCCGTCTATGGAACACAGTGCCGCGAGCCTGCTTCTCTGCCGTCTACAAAATGGTAATCTTCAAGTTTAATGTAAACAAGTTGTTGTTGAACCGTCCCCATAAATAATCAATTTATGTTCTGCTACAACCATCGTACCGGTTAACGGGATGTTGTCCTACCATCGACCACCAGTCAAACTATTTAACCCCTATGTTCGAATCAAACTTTTTAACCCTTATCCCCGAGGGGCCTTTGGGCCTTGATAATAGGTGATCTTTAATGTAAAAAAAATGATTGCCTTTTTATCCATGGTATTTTTCCAGGGGAACTTAGATGGTTACTGGGAACACTTTGCAAGAGGTTAATATAGTTTAGTAACAATTTTCTCCCAGTATACATTAGTAAGGTTTAAATATCAAAAGAGGAAATGATATCCTCTCACCTGAAACGTAACAGTCACACATGTTATTGTGAAGCTCGCGTGGCCTTACGTTATGCCCCATGAATATGTAAACGCTCAAAGTAAATAGGGATCATGCAACTGCTTCCTCCGCCGATGTTCGTTTAGACATCATTCTAGCTACCTAGGGGCTAACTTTAAGCATCGGGTCTTTCTTTGTCCAAATAAGGTATAATCCGGCTCGGTCCTAATAGGTGCACAATCCCATGGAGTACCTTCTTCTGCGAGATGAGGATCCGGTTTATCGCCAGAAGCGCCCATTATCGTGGAATCTCGACGGTCCGTTTTTGGCTATTTGTGTACCCTACCAGAGTTACCCCTCGGTAGAGCAGGTTTTGTTAAATACTAGGCGAATAGACCCGATAGTATATAGTTTTATTAGTTGAAATAAAGTTCAGTCGGAGTCAACATGGTGACATATATATCAACTCGACTCGACTGTAGGAATTAATAGAAACGGATGTGATGTCACATGGCTCAAAAATAGGGTGAGTGAGTTTAAAATTTCCTGATAAGATATGATTAAACAGTAATTATAGAACTCCCTCAGTCAACGCCCATTCCATCGGTCAGAGATTTGGAACGAGAATGAGGCGAATAAACCTCTTCTCTCTTTTCTCGAGGTATAAAATAACTCCATTGCGGCGTTTCCTCAGTCTGGCAAGATAACTTAAAAAAGCAACATATAAAGGGGCAAGCAGCACAAGGTAAGATTATGAACTTCCATGTAAGACACAAGGCCGAAACGCAACAGTTTTCCTACCTTCTTCACTTGTGCCACATTTTGCTGCAGTGGTAGGCGAGTAAATACCAACTACATGGCTTTGAAGTCAGGATCAATATGTGGTATCTGTTCTGATCGGTCTCAACAGGCCATTCTCCAAGGCATTGTCTTCTCCTTTGGAAGATATATATGGCAGATCGCTCGAGGCACCATCATCGGGAAATGGCGCCGGGATGATTTCATCCATCCAAGATGCCCCCTTTTGACAGAAACTGGGATTTCTACAATAGTGTCTTAATTTTCCATTGTGAGAGGCGGGTAAGAAATTATCCTGTAAAGAGAGAGAGGTGCAGCAGTCATTACCATTTATATATATTTTTAAGGCGGACAACAGTCTCTATTAGTTGATTTGGTCACACTGACCAATCAGCTTCCAGGGTTTATTAATGTCATCAGTATTTTTGAATGACTACTTCAGTTCCTTCGGCGATCGCTGACAGCAGTTACAGAGTTTCCTAGGAACAACAAAGAAGGACGCCTTTCTCCCCCTGCCTGTGTCCACTGGATCTCCGAGCACCGGCTATATTCTAAACTGCTCGTAGACTTTCAGCAGTCTAAGAACTTTCTTACTTTCGTACTTAATTACTTTCTCAACTTTTACGCTGTCTACACATTCGCTAACCTACACCCAACGGTGTAGTTAACTAAAATAAATACTTATCGTTGTGGATCATAGAAGAGTTTTTGTTTTTCTTTCGTGCGACGACCGTTTTAGTTGTTACAAAAATATTATAGGAGTTTGTCTATGCTAAGATAAGCTATTATAAATTGTGATCCCAACACGCAACCTTCTTAACAGTTAATTTGTATATAAATATGTTCATGAATAATGACATTTTAAAATTCAAAGTAAATTTGTTGGAGATTTAAAGTAAGATAACACCTAGAGTAAATGTGGTATTGTGGTAACTGAGATGAGTTTAGCGGAGATTAAGATAGACAGATGTATTACTTTAGACAAAAGATGACAAATAGCTCCCAGTCACCCCATACTTTTGGAGGCCTTGTTGCTAATTCGTACAAAATGCGAATTTTATATTTTTGGCACATAAATAATGTAAGCTGTGATATCTGTTCTGATACTATACTTCATATTTTTTTTATCCTCGATCAGTGAAGGAGACATTCTTCTAAAGTGAGACAATGTTCATGTTCGATCCAATCCAGAGTGCCCCTTTTGGAGAGATGTGGATGTTTTCCGTATTAAGAACCGACCTTGTGTCAAACTCTGTCCTCGTGGAGAGACAAGTACATAGGAAAATTGTCCGATTCCTATGTCACGTCAATGAAAGTGGTTGTATTATTTGCATTATTCACCGTTATATTCTTATCTTACTTGTTATATCCACAACGTTTTAGCTGATGTAACCCTCGACCGTTTTTAGATGCACTTTTTGTAACTTGGGGAACTTCTTGTTTGACTTAAGAATCTATAGTTCCAACTCGCTAACTTGCACGAAATTTTGAATCGAAATCACTATTTAATCGACGGGAAGGGTGTTCCCATTGTTTACTTATCGAAGTCTACTGGAGGTTCCCATTTATTTGCCTCTCCACAAGGGCAGAGTTAGACACTTTTAAGGCTTTTAATGTTGGAAAAATAAAGCTCCCTAAAAAGAGAGCACTCTGGATTGAAATAAATATAAAAATTGGCTCAGTTTAGGACTTCTCCTTCACTGACCAAGGATAGAATCGATTAAGTGAAGCATCAGAATAGATGATATACTTTGCATCAGAATAGATGATATACTTTGCATCAGAATAGATGATATACTTTGCATCAGAATAGATGATATACTTTGCATCAGAATAGATGATATACTTTGCATCAGAATAGATGATATACTTTGCATCAGAATAGATGATATACTTTGCATCAGAATAGATGATATACTTTGCATCAGAATAGATGATATACTTTGCATCAGAATAGATGATATACTTTGCATCAGAATAGATGATATACTTTGCATCAGAATAGATGATATACTTTGCATCAGAATAGATGATATACTTTGCATCAGAATAGATGATATACTTTGCATCAGAATAGATGATATACTTTGCATCAGAATAGATGATATACTTTGCATCAGAATAGATGATATACTTTGCATCAGAATAGATGATGTACTTTGCATCAGAATAGATGATATACTTTGCATCAGAATAGATGATATACTTTGCATCAGAATAGATGATATACTTTGCATCAGAATAGATGATGTACTTTGCATCAGAATAGATGATATACTTTGCATCAGAATAGATGATGTACTTTGCATCAGAATAGATGATATACTTTGCATCAGAATAGATGATATACTTTGCATCAGAATAGATGATATACTTTGCATCAGAATAGATGATATACTTTGCATCAGAATAGATGATATACTTTGCATCAGAATAGATGATATACTTTGCATCAGAATAGATGATATACTTTGCATCAGAATAGATGATATACTTTGCATCAGAATAGATGATGTACTTTGCATCAGAATAGATGATATACTTTGCATCAGAATAGATGATGTACTTTGCATCAGAATAGATGATATACTTTGCATCAGAATAGATGATGTACTTTGCATCAGAATAGATGATATACTTTGCATCAGAATAGATGATATACTTTGCATCAGAATAGATGATATACTTTGCATCAGAATAGATGATATACTTTGCATCAGAATAGATGATATACTTTGCATCAGAATAGATGATGTACTTTGCATCAGAATAGATGATATACTTTGCATCAGAATAGATGATGTACTTTGCATCAGAATAGATGATATACTTTGCATCAGAATAGATGATATACTTTGCATCAGAATAGATGATATACTTTGCATCAGAATAGATGATATACTTTGCATCAGAATAGATGATGTACTTTGCATCAGAATAGATGATATACTTTGCATCAGAATAGATGATATACTTTGCATCAGAATAGATGATATACTTTGCATCAGAATAGATGATATACTTTGCATCAGAATAGATGATATACTTTGCATCAGAATAGATGATATACTTTGCATCAGAATAGATGATATACTTTGCATCAGAATAGATGATATACTTTGCATCAGAATAGATGATATACTTTGCATCAGAATAGATGATATACTTTGCATCAGAATAGATGATGTACTTTGCATCAGAATAGATGATATACTTTGCATCAGAATAGATGATATACTTTGCATCAGAATAGATGATATACTTTGCATCAGAATAGATGATATACTTTGCATCAGAATAGATGATGTACTTTGCATCAGAATAGATGATATACTTTGCATCAGAATAGATGATATACTTTGCATCAGAATAGATGATATACTTTGCATCAGAATAGATGATATACTTTGCATCAGAATAGATGATGTACTTTGCATCAGAATAGATGATATACTTTGCATCAGAATAGATGATATACTTTGCATCAGAATAGATGATATACTTTGCATCAGAATAGATGATATACTTTGCTCCAAGTCGAAAGGCTGAGAAGTCTTCTGTGGGTTAAAGGTGTAAATCATTACTACAGACGATAATAACTGCAGATAACATAAATAAATCCGTAATGGCTAACAGAATGAGAACAATCTACCTCGTGTCTTAATTAAAGCATTAGTTTCTAAATTTCGCCCAAGTTTTAAAATTTAAAACAGGTAGATTTCAGATTTCAGATATTTTTAAAATACGATTTATTATTCAATCAACAAACTGAACAAACCTTGATTAGTGCTGCGGTTTTGTTTACCTTAATAACAGGGTGTGGTCATCTGAAGCTTGCAAGAGTTATATTAAACCAAGTCTAGGCTACATTTCAAATTACCTGAGGACAGACTCGAATGGGATGGGTTAGTCGATGTCTTTTTACAGCAGAGAAACCGACTTTACGAATGGTCGACGTCCGGCAAAAGCATCCGGGAGGCTGAATTGGAAATAGGAATCAGATAAAGGAGATGGAGTTGGTTGGGTATTGGTAGCAACAAAATCGTTATACGGATGAAGATGTGGTGGGTGGATAATGTGGCAGGGAAGATAGATGGATGTAATTCGTGACCAAAAAAAGAGGGAGGTTTCTATGGAAATGTTAAAGCGAGGAAAACAAAGATGAATGAGAATAAGACACACCTATAATTCTCGTCGTGGTGGATTGGGGAAACCAAAGTTAAAAATATATTTAAAATAAGTCGCAGTTGTAAGCTAGACCTCCCCAAAAGTATACATTTTCGCAATTCCTAATATTATTAAACCTGGTGGATTAGTCGGTGGAATAATCTATGTATACATAAATACTTTAACGAAAAATAGAACCCAACCCAAAAAATTAACATTTTATTCACCCAAAACAAGAATTATTATCACTTTGACGTTAGGAGCTACTGTGATTAAGGGGCAGATTTTAGGGGACAACTTGGCTTAGAAGCGTGTCTGCAAGATGTTTGTTCGCATTACCATTAAATTTCTGCAGGTTGTACGTTCGGGAAAGGTAATTCCAAAACTAAGCTGTCCACGGAAAAAACTATTGGAGTAGAAAGAGTTCCGGAATCTGGGGACCTCCACAGTGAAGTACTGGGATTTTACTGCTAGTCGGTAGTATTTAATTAAGGGGGTACAAGTGCAGTAAGTTAATTGGATCATATCACGTGAAAGTACTTGTAAAACAAACGTAGGGTTATAACATTATAGTGATGAGGCAGGGGCTGAAATCTGTAGACAGTGTGAGACTCTTTTTTCTGCCCTGTCCAAGAAAAAGAGACTAGTGGTCGGTACACTATCCCAGATGTGACTACAATACGCCATGCATGGGCGAATAGTTCCTTTATAGAAATTATTAAACCCCAAATGAGTTTCTGCTCTCATTTTTTATAATCACCACTATTAATCAACACGCAACACGACAGAACAACAAGGAAAAAGAGGAGGGTCGAGAACGAACCGCTGCTACGTGTCAACAAGACTCAAGATGTCTACATGATCAGCCGTCGTCCAGATAATTTGCTGAGATAAAAAAATTGGTCCCTGCAGTGCTACAAGACACGGGATTCTATGAAAGAGTTCTGCCATATCCATAGAATAACTTTCATTCAGAATATTTGTTGAAACTTTCAGGTGGTCCATGCTGTGAAAATCTGACTAAAACAACAATCGTTGAGACGCTTTAGTTTCAACTAGAATTTACTTTGGTTGGTCGGTAGCGCAGTATAATCACGTTGACACACTGCTTCTAGTTAGATCACCGAAGTTAGGCTACCATTAGATAGTGACCATCTGTGACACTGTATATATGAGGACATCGATTCCTCCCTGCAAAACCTGCAAAAGCTGCAAAACTTAACGTCGTAATTTCCTCTCACAGGGATATACATTCGACTGGAGACCGTTTGTGAAGTTTGTATTTAGTATACTCTAGAAACTTCCTCTTTCGGTGGAAACCGGCCTGACCCGCAAAGGTTTCGTTTCGTTTTGGGTTTTTTTCAATCGTTCGGTAGGTAGGTCTGTCACGCTAAATTTTAAAATTGAATGTTCGTTATTTTGTCCCGTTTAAGATTGAAAAATCATTTTTAGACGTGTCCGTCTGCAGATAAGTTGGTAGGTCCGTCTGTCACGATAAAGATTTAAATAGAAGTTTATTTGGTCTGTCAGCTTTAAGTTTTAAATATTATTTTGTTGGTCTGTCATGCATAAGTTTGAAATATCATTGTATTGGTCTGTCACGCATAAGTTTGAAATATCATTGTATTGGTGTGTCACGCATAACTTTGAAATATCAATTTCTTTGGTTAGGAATGCTTTAATTTCAACTGGCATTTTCTTTAGCTTGTTACGCTTACATTTGAAATACTGTTTCCTTTACTCTATCTCAATTACGTTTCAATAGCATTCTCATTTCCCCATCACATTTAAGTTTGAAATCGAATGTTCCTGTTTCTGTCCTGTTGATGTTTGAAATAGCATTATATTTTGTACGTCACAATTTAATTTTGCATCCATCTACACCATCCATGTGCATACTCTGAAAAACTTCGCAACATGCTTGAGAACAAACTCCACCCAGAAGTCAATTGCTTTGTTGTGTTATTGCATGTGTTATTTAGCAGGTTATATTGGAGTACTCGCATAGCTGGACTTGGTGTGTTCGTAGCAGTCGAGGATACGTCCCCGACGTTCAGTTCCACAGAGAGTTGGCCGTTGTGATTTCTTCTAGTGTTGCGTTAAGTTATGGTTTTGTTAAGTTTGAGGAGGTCTACTATGTGAAGCTTTATATTCTCTTTCAGAAGGTGATAGATTATTGCTAATCGCCTGAGGCGCCTTTAGTGGAAAATACCGACGGGGCTGCTCAGCCATGTTTGTAGGCTAGAGCGCGCTAATCCTAGTGCGCTAGCTTTTGAAAGCCACACCTGACCTTTTGTCTAACCTCCCCAGGAGAAGGGGTAAATAAATATATTAGAGTACAAACTAGAGGCAGCAACGAGGCCTGGATGAATATATGTTACTCTTTTGCGGTTCACCGATCACCGAGACAGTCTATCTTCCTGCTTTCAAAAACTATCTCCGCGAATCTCTTACGTAAAATCTGCCGAATAATCCGTTTGTTGATTGTCGATACAGAAACTACATTCACCAGTAAAGAACAGTGATGTTTTTGTTCAAGGTTTACTCCCTTAGATCCGCCGTGTTCTGTATATACCTATTTCCATGCCCATGCATATTAACAGGCTAACCTTGTGAAGGGTATGAGTCTAAAACACACGCAGATGACTAACCAGTATGGAGATGTTGTAGCTTTCGTATCAAATTGTGCTGGAATGCATAAAAACCAAGCGAAGATGCGACCAATACGCGAATTCCGAAAGGTGCTACTCCTCTACATACCCTTGGGCCATAGTTTTAAGTAGAATGTACTTATTTCTGTCAGATTTAAGTTTGAAAAATATGAAAATATTCACTTTTAAATCTTTGCTAGATATTTGAATAGCATTTTATAATTTTTTGAAAACCAAATAAACAATGTGAATTTTTAAAAATGGCTATACTTTTGAGAAGAACGTTTTACGTCGAAGCCTCAAGTCTTTAAAATATATCTTTTTTAAAATCCAAACTCGCTTAGATGTTCGGCACAAGACTGCAACTGATCTGTTTAATAGAAGAGATAGACAAATTGACTCGCAAGCCGATCAGATATACGTGTATATATATATATATATATATATATATATATATATATATATATATATATATATATATATATATATATATATATATATATACATATATATACAAATATATATACATATATATATATATATATATATATATATATATATATATATATATATATATATATATAAACAAGTGTCTACATAAATAGCAAAGCAAAACAGCAGTGTCGAAAACGTTGTTGTGGACAACGGCTGGAATGATCACGGCAATTCGTCTCTCGAATTCTGACCACGGCCCAAGGATTGGACTAAGGGTTTTGGGATGATAGAATGATATAGCGTTCTACTGGGGATGGGGAAGGAGTTGAAGACGAACAAAAGATAAAAACCAGGCTGGGCGTGGTGCTGTGCATAAAGGTCTGTTGAGGGTTGGGTTTATACGTGGGATCAGCTGGGTTATGGGAGCAAGTATCTCCGCTGTTCGGTGACAGTACGATCCATATATCAACGCTCCCATTAATATGTACTGGACAGGGCAAAAGGAGAGATGCAGAGGAGGGGAGAGAACACTGTGTCCGGAGATTGAGCAACAGAAGCCCTCACTCACTCACTCGGCCCTCCCACCCAAGACGACATCAGCCAGTTAATCTAAATTGCGCGCTGATTGAGGGCGGTGGCGATGTTGGGGTTAAATAGATGGGTAGATTGGTTTGGCGAGATGTATTGGCAACGGTGGGTCGGTCGGGCCCCATTAGGCGCATGTAGATGAGGCAAGAATAGTTACATATAAACGCCCCACCAACCCTGACCCCTCCCATCAGCTTCAGATTCTCTTCTACGCCCTCCCACCTTGGTCATAGAGTAATCCATCTCCAGCGACTATTCCATACCGCCTTCTGTTCCACAGTCTCTATTTCCATGAACCTACTTTGCGTTATTTCATCTCTCTCACTCTCACTTTTCCGTATATATATATATATATTCACTCTCACTTTTCCGTATATATATATATATATATATATATATATATATATATATATATACATATATATATATATATATATATATATATATATATATATTGTGTGTGTATTTAGGCAGCATTGTCTCATTTATGCAAACATTGTTAACTTAACGCGATTTTGTTCTGTGATGCCATCCAGCGTTGCTGAATTAAAAATCGCCAACGACTACCTGGAACAATCCGGAAAACGTTCAATGCGCGTATCTCCACCGTCTTTTTAAAATTCTCTTCTTTCTCCAGCTATTTTGTTCATTTGCTTTTGACACCTGAGAATGATTCCACAAGAATCGAAAATATTCGATTCTTGTCGAATCATTTTTTTAATACAAAACAGACCATTAGAAAAATTGAGAAAATAAAAAAGGTATAATTAAACAGACGAATTCTGTTATTTTTAACAATGTTGGCATTGTCGGAGTTCGCCCCTGTCGAACGTCGGGAATTAGCTTCCTGCACTGAAGATTGCGTAAGCATGAAACATCGATGGCTGTAGGTAATAAATAATTAATATTTATCTATCTATCTGTCTATCTATGTATCTCTCTCTCTCTCTCTCTCTCTCTCTCTCTCTCTCTATATATATATATATATATATATATATATATATATATATATGTATGTATATATATATATTAATTACATTTTAGGAAAACATTTTGGGTGATAATGATTTGTTTTCAACAACTTGTTTAATTATTTAGAAATATTTTACAACAAATAATCAAATCTAACATTTTATAGAATTGGAATTATTTATTTTTTACATTTAAAAAATATTTTATAACGAATAATAAAAATAAAACTGTGTTTTATAATTGGATTTTTTTATTTTTTACATTTTGAAAATATTTTTTGAATAGTTTAATTATTAATTATTAACCAAATATAATTATATTACAAAGAAGCAAAAAGTTATTAACAAATAATAAATTCAAATTGTTTTTTATGAATTATGTAATGTCTAAAATAATTGTGCATTTTTTTTTGAATTAACACAGGTTTGCAATTTCTGATTTCAGATACGGCGACCATGATGAAGTTCATAGTTTCTGTTGCGACAATTGTTCTTCTTTAAAAATGAACACATACAAGATTATTTATTTTTCTTCCATCTAAATCCTACCCTTACACAACCACACACACACACACACACACACACACACACACACACACACACACACACACACACAGACACCATTATACACAGGTGAGTTGTTTTAAAAATATTCTTTTTCTATCTTTTTTATGTTTGGGGTTATTTTGCAAACTTTTTTCTGGAAGACGTGAACCAGAAGGAAGAAACCACGTGACCAAAAGGCAAGAGAGAGAATTCGTTTTAAGGCGAGGCGAACACACGTGTTAGCCTGTAGATCTAGCAAAATAACATTGACTTCTCTCTCTTCCTCTCTCTCTCTCTCTTTCTCTGTCTCCTCTATTTTCATTCTCGTAATTGTTATCTACATATTTCTGTTATTTACTTGTGGATGTTTTAGAATTATTCTTCCACATATTTCTGTCTCTTTTGCTTACTCTCTCCTTTCTTCTCTCAAAGTCATTTTAAACGTTGTCTCGCTTTCTTTCTTCACATTATCCCAATACATATCTATGTCACTCGCTCTCGTTGCTTGTCCCCTGTGACTCAATGTGTAAATTCCAAAGCATTTTTCTTACGTCTCTTTTCTTTCGTTCCATAACTCCAATCTCTCTCCCCCTCTATCTATCTATCTATCTATCTATCTATATATATATATATATATATATATATATATATATATATATATATATATATATATATATCTACTATACACACACACATATATATATATATATATTTATATATCTAAGTATGTAAGGGTATCGTCAACGGCCATTAGCTTTAAGGCAATGCTCATTAGGTAAAACTAATTTCGAGCTCCGGTCATTTGCAATGTTTACATTTCGTTTCATTGAGATATCACTTACATTCAGTCAGTGTCGCATGATGGCGTAGGGGTTAGCATCGCCGACTGTCAGCTCGACGGTTGCGTTTCGATCCCGGCTTGAGACACTAACTGGTCTAGCCGCACTGATGAGCTGTGAAACAGCGAAACAGGCTGTATGTGGATGACTATATATATATATATATATATATATATATATATATATATATACAGTGAGAGATAATAAAGATACAAATGAAATTTTATCTTTAAAATATATCTTATCTTGAAAATACAATGCTCAGTATACAAGATAGAGCAATACTATTCGGAAATGAGCGATGTTAATAAGAATTAGAAAAAAGTACGATATTTATTATATCATCAAATTGTTTAAACAAGGAACATATAAATACACTGTTTTCTTTCCTTAATCCATGTATTTTCAAAATGCATGCTTTTATCATCAGAAGAGAACATAACGATAAAACAGACAAAGTATATTACTGTTTAGCACAGATTTCAAAATATAAAAATATTAAACAAATATAAAAATATTTAAAAAATATTTTTGAGCAAAGAGAATCACCTTCGATTAAAAAATGTAAACATGTTTAAAAGAGCAAATTCTGGAAATCATGAATGTGTAGCTAATGTAAGGTGAATAGCAGAAGGTCTTCAAAAGTATGAATAGTGAAAAAAATCCGTTTAGGAATATAAATATAATTCAAGTACGAGGTTAAAGATCATTGGACAAAAAGAAGGAATAAAGGTGAATTAATCTGGAGAGAATTAGCAAAAGTAAAAATCCAACGAGGCACCACGCAAACAGATTTTCTTCTTTGGCGGAGCAAAAATGTCATGGTCTTAAACTCAACAGAAAAAATCTAAAGTGGGAGGATTTAAGTTAATAATAATATGTATATGTATATATATATATATATATATATATATATATATATATATATTACTCAATGGGTGACCGAAAGTTTCACATTTTTCCTAGTATCATTTATTCAGACATATTTTACATTACAAAATTGTATTTCACAAACAAAGTAAATAAATGTCACTGTGTACCGCCTTTAAAAAATGATGATATCACAGTAGCATAACTCTAAGATAGATGATTCTGCAGCCGAAGCGACTCGAAGTATTTACTGAATTCATAGAGAAGAATGTCTGAGTATAAAAGGGACTAAATATGGTTTACAATATCTAGCAATTGAAGATTTCGCCCTTGGGGTAAACGATTACGACGTCCAGTTGAGTTTGGTAAAAACCTGTAGTATTAATTCAAGAATTAGAAATAAAGCTTTGTCCAAAACATATGACTGTTTTTCGTTATCTTCAATTACATCAACGCCGACGAAGGTGATATATATATATACATATATATATATATATATATACCTTTCCTCTCCTGTATCGCCACGTCAAATATTCCATCATTTTCACCTTTCCTCTTTTTGCATCCTCTAAATAGATCTCACTATCACACTTATACACGCATACATAGATACACTTATTCAATAACCATTTACGCAATTTCTCTCTATCTCTATCTCTCTCTCACTCTCTCTCTCTCTCTTACTATCTCACTCTCTCTCTCTCTCTCTCTCTCTCTCTCTCTCTCTCTCTCTTAGCTCGTGTGCTTCTACTTCTTTTTTTCAATTTTATTCGCTCTTTACTCCGTTCATCCCACTCTCCAATACCACGCATACTCATGCCCACGCACGCACGTCCAAGCTCGCGCGCACACACACACACGCATACACACCTCTTCTACGTCGGTTGAACACTTTGGGAAGTACGATCGCCCGTGGCCATTTAGCGATAATGCACAGCTATTCGTCAACGATTACTCACAGCGATATTCACTAAGAACCGCATAAATTAACACTTCTACTTGGTTATGACTGACAGAATGAGAACAATCTACACCCGTAGATTAAACAATGGATTTAGTACGAAAATCCTTACAACTTTCTGAGTTCGACATGAAGATTCACAAGTTCGAAATGAAGATTCACAAGTTCGAAATGAAGATTCACAAGTTCGAAATGATGCGCCTGAAGAAAGTTGTAGGTTACACCGGCCGAAACTTTTTAAATAACAATCAAGATGAGAATACTCGTCCAAATAAAACAAATAAAACAAAATATATACTCGTTTATAATGATTATATTTTCTTCCTTAAATGCCCCGAAAAGGGTTGATATGCCGTAACACAGACATACTTAATTTATTTTATTTATTTTTATTTCATCCATTTATTTCTCAATGTATCATCCCCCGGTCATCAAATAATTAATTATCTTCATTATCTGATAGGACAGTAGCGAAACTTAAGAGGGTATATAAGCGCAGTCAATTTCCACATGCAAAATCAGTAACACTGGACCGAAAGATAAATTAGCGGTCAGTGCGGCCATCGGCTGAGCATTGTCCAGTGTCCAGTATCGAGTGTCGGTTAGCTGTAAAATATATCATCACTTATTATCATTACCCAAAGTGTCCCGGAAAGATTTCAGAGCCAGAAATGTCACCATTAGGTATAATAAGCCTTCGACACTGACCAGATTTCCATTATAAAAACACATATTTCATAGATGTTTGACAGCGGTTCTGGGCGGACGCCATGTTTTAAGTTTACTACTCTTCGCTGTAATAAACGAATTCCAAAGGCTAAACTAAGAATAGCATTAGAGACATTAGAATTTCGTGAGTCTGCCGAGCGACATATCAACCCTATTTGGGTGATTTCATTCGAAAGCACAACACCTATTGTCTGCTGTAAAGGAGGTAGTCTCCCTCTAGCAGACTAGAAAATTTCAAGCACCTGCCAATATGCTATATTACTATAAAGCAACCGTTCGCCTGTGCATGAAATAGTGTTGTCACATATAGGTAGGTGCACCAACCACTAGCCTCTCCATTTTGGACAGTGTTCAAAAATAATTTATAACCTAATAAGCCCCGCACTGTCTACCGATCTCCAGCCCCTGTGGCATCGCCACATTATATATGGCATAATCACATTGACACACCGGTTTCTGTTAGATCACCAAAGTTGGTCAACGTTGAGGCTGGTCAGTACCAGATAAGTGAACATTTGGTAATACCAGGCGCTGTATGTAATAGGACGTCGACACCTTCCTGCAAGAACTACAAACACCTAACGTTGTCATCTGACTTAACTGGTATATACATGCAACTGGGGACCGCTTGTGAATTTGATGCTCCCATGAAACTTCTATCCGAAGCAAAAAGACGGTTCAACTCTCCCAGGGTGAATACCGTACCAAGTACATGGCATCGCCGCAGAGTTGCATCACTGAACTTGTTTTATAAATACTTCAATGGAATGTACTCATATTCACTTACTGTTGTCAAGTCTGTTGCGAAGAAGGGATGCTCCATCTACCGTGCTAGATACAAAAAAATAATTTCTCTGATAAGTGCTGCATTATCCTCCAAGCTCCAGTCCTTGTCGCACGGCTGCAATGTTGCATCCCTTTGCTTGTTTTACATCTACTTTGACGAAATGTGCTCCGATAAACTTACTGCATTTGTAACTTCTTCGACAAAAAGAATCTCTCGACCCACCTGATTAGCCGCAAAATCAAAATTCTTCACTGTAGAAGTCCCTAGATGCTGGAAGATGTTCTACTCTAATAGCTTCTTTCCTCGGACCGATTGCTTTTGGGATTCCTTTTTTCCGACTGTACCAACATGCAGAAATTTAATTAGCTGCCAAACTCCCCACCCTGATTTCCCCATAAAATCTGACCTTTGTCACAGTAACCCCTAACGTTTGAGTGGCAAAAAGCCTTGTTTGGTTCGAACAAACGTAACAATTGTTTTGTATACCAGAAAGTATTGTACAGAAACCAAATGACACAAGACAGAAAATATCAGCCATTCTTCAGTCAGATAGACCAGTATTGTCTTGCCTTTCGGGGCTTGATTGACGCCGGTCTATTGGTTGTCTGTCCTGTGCAGTTCTAGGAGGTGCACCCTCCGAGGCTTTGCCTCCCCTCTTTGGGGAGGAGTAAGTTTATTGCTTACTGCCTGAGGCGCCCCTACCGGGGAATGCCGACGGGGCTGCCCAGGCAATTTTTAATGGCCGAAGTGCTCACCTTCTCGAGCGCTGGCTTTTCAAATCTCACTTTCCCGACCTTGTGTCACATCTTACCTTGTGGGAGGAAGATAAATAACATCAGCCATTTCTGGTCGAATTTTAATTCTCTGTAATTTAATAGAAACTAAAAATGTGTCATTAAACTATATAATATGTGTATATACAAAGTACTCATACAGTCAGGGTGCACTTTAAAAAAATAATAATTTTATTTGTATTTGCGATAGAAATAATTTGTTAAAATTGTCATGAAGTTTCATGTACATAGTTTTAAGTGGAGTTATTGAATAATTCTTCACTACAAAATGTCTCTGTGTTAGACAGTTTCTAAATGAGGAATATCCTAACAGATGAGTCGGATGGCGTTAGATTTATTCATGGGGACATGCAAAAACAACTGTGCATGCAACTTAACCTCGTTCATTAGAAGTGTGAAAGTTAAACTAACTAATGTGAGTTCAGCCATTACTGTACTGAAAAACCGTATCACCCTTTGTATTGCTGATGAGGGAAACTTATATCAAATTTATAATAAAACCTTTAAAAAGATAGATTTATTTATTTCTAATCCTTTTTATAGATTATTTCTATCGTAAATACAAATAAATTATAAATATTTTTAAAGTACACGCGGACTTTATAAACACCTTGTATATATTAGTATACTGAAGCAAATGTACGTTTGTTACTATGGGATTTTTATTGTATACTAGCAGGGCGATCTGGCGTTGCCCGGGACGATAAAATAAAACAAAGTAGTAGAAATTAAAGTGGGTGTGTCATATCTTTATATACAAACTTCAATCTCCCTTCCTCTCTCTAGCCGTCTCTCTTTCCCTCGTTCACATTATTTCCTTGCCTCCGCCCAACCCATTATTTTTCCCTTTTCCCATCTGATTCCTCTCTTGTTTTAATGCGTTAACAACTAATAATAATGTAATTCATTTCCCTGAACCCATCTGTTTTAAATGTAATAGTGTAATCTTACATTTATTGCTCCGGAACATAAAAAAATTGAAGCTAAATAGCATGTGTATCATTTTTATGTTAAAACGTCTATCTCTCTCCCCTTCTCTTTCTCACTCTCACCCTTCCTCTCTCTAACCGTCTCGTTATCTTTCTCACTTTCTCTTTTGATAATGTAGTGTTAGTAAGGAGGCCTTCACAGAACTGCAAAAAAATAACTTTTAATAATTTTAGTTGTTCTCAATAGGTATGATTTACAATGAACTCACCAAGTAACCAATTTATTACTAAGATTGTGTCAGTCACTCTCACTCTCGCTTACTGCATGTTATTTGACCACCCCTGACCGCACTTTATGCTGTATTTCTCTCTCACTCTCTCTCTCTTTCTCTCTCCCTCTCACGTTAACTCTCTCTCTCTCTCTCTCTCTATATATATATATATATATATATATATATATATATTATAAAAGAATAAAAAAAGAGGGAACAGTCCACCAGTAATAATACTATTTTATTATTAGCTGTACAGAAAAATATAAGGAAAAAGTGATAGGGCGTATACTGATCAGAAATAGACTACTTTTGGATTTTCTTTTTATTTGTATATTTGACTGACATAGCAAACTTATTTTTGTTAATTCAATCAATCTTAACAGAGCTCAATGGGCGACCGAAAGATTTACATTTTTTCTAGTATCATTTATTTAGACATATTTTACATTATAAAATTTTATTTCCCAGACAAAGTAAATAAATTTCACTGTGTACCGTCTTTAAAACATGATGATATCACAGTAGCATTACTCTGAGATAGATGATTCTGCAGCCGAAGCGACTCGAAGTACTTACTGAATTTATAGAGAAGAATATCTGAATATAAATATGGTTTACAATATCTAGCAATTGAAGATTTGGCCCTTGAAGTTGACGATTACGACGTCCATCTGAGTTTGGTGAAAAGCTTTTTTGTGGCAACACATAAAGAAACACTGTAGTATCAATTCAAGAATTAGAAATAAAGCTTTCTCCAAACCATACGACTGTTTTGCCTCATCTCTAATATTTTGCACTCATCGTGTGTCTGTGTGAATTTCTCGCCTACATGTTACTTACAAATTCTTAATTTTATTTAATATCAATCGATTATTTTATTGAAAACGAAAACACAATAGCGTAAAATGAAACAATTAAATCCTACTTAAAAACGTGATGTAATTACAAAATTACATCCACCAGAGTGCATTTCCTTTTCCTCAACAAGTAAGCCGTTTCAATCTTTTATTAATAGTCGGAAAACAAAACAATTAATTACTTTATAATCAATCGAAATTTGAAACTAATTTGGAAGTATTTAAACTGTCGAATAGAAAGCCTTTCCTGGCTTTGAAATTCTTAGAAAATCCTCATCTATTAAAAGATTGAAATTACTGGAAGTAAATTGCATCCAGTAATTATTAAATAGAGATTAACACAATATAACATATATAACAGTTATATTTTTTAACAATTTGATTCAATCAATAATTTAGTAAGTAAACGATAAAGTAATATTAACATTTAAGTCACAATCTTTGTTATTATATCCACAACGTTTCGGCCGATGTAACCTCCGACTTTCTTCAGTTGCTTGTTCGAAAGGGAGAACCTAAAATAAAACTCGGAAACCTTTACGTTATTTTGAATTGAATTCTTGTCAATCAACGGGCGAGATTATTCTCATCCCGTCAGCATGACCAGGTAAAAATCGAACATTTAATTCCCAAAATACTGATAAGTGGTTGTTAATTGACGCCTTTATTTGTCTTTATAGAATAATTTGTTAAAAGAAAGACAAAATATTAGAAAGTGTTTATGGGATATAAGTTTCAAACATTTCATAAGACGTCTCATCGATTTTAATGGTAAACTGATTTTGTTTAAAATCATCTTCCTTCTATGAATTAATTTTCTAAATTATAAATCTTTTCTTGCGATAAATTAAGAGAAAAGTTAAGTGGGGTTGTGCCGTTAGGAAAGCAAAAGTGAGAGTAAAAGGACTCCCGAGCAACGCCAGGTAGATACAGCTTGTATAACCATGAACATTTTTATAAGCGATTTTATTACAAAAGAATGAGATGCAGTTTCAGACACGAACACGTGATGCTGCCTGAGGCTTCCAACGCGAATGTTGCATCTCGGTCGCCAATTGGACGCGGTCCTTCCTGGCGACACGTGCAATAAATATGTCTAGATGAGATGCACAGAGACACCGGGAAGAGTTTTATTGTTGTAAAGTGGCAAGCAACCAAGGACTATTTAGGGCAAGAGGATTTGATGGATTTTACTGCCGTCATAATTCGCCTCAATATGAGGAGACACTTGGCATATGTAATGATCGGAAGTTGTATAAGAGATAGATAGATAGATAGATAGATAGATAGATAGATAGAGTGAAAAAAATTAAGTGACAGACTATGTTACTATTATTATTATTATTATTATTATTATTATTATTATTATGTTCATCATTTTATGTATCCACATAAAATGTTACAAGGAAATATAATATTATGCATCGATTTTCGTTTTTAGTCTGACGATTCTTTACTACTAAGAAACGCGGAAGCCTATGTGTAGCTTAATTTCAATAAATATATTTTCATAACTTACTATAATATATATATATATATATATATATATATATATATATATATATATATTAAGACAAATATTATTGAATAACACAGGATTATTCTGCTTAATAAATCTTGTTTTCATCTTTTAGATTTTTGGATGGTACATCGAGTATTTTTGTCAAATTGTCATATGTAGAATCCGAAGTTTTATGTTCTATTCTTTGCGAGTACTTTCGATTGATTCATTCAATCGTCTTCGGGCAGAGAATCAGTCTAGTGCGTTTATTTCTGCTTAGTTTGTCAAAATATGCGGTAATGTATGACTTTTTTAATGAACGAATAGGTGATATGACGCCGTATGCGGGACGTTATAACGTGCGAAGCACGTGATAAATTAAAGATTAAAATATTAAAAGTAAACATTTTTTTGAAAGCTAAGGATTTGATGAAGTCAATTACTAAGCTATGCACTTTAAAATATTGTGACTAGTCTTGTAAGTAACATTGTAGTTTTTATGTACAGTGAAATTTAAGAAATGTCAATCTTTTTCCATTGGAGTCGTGATGTATAATGTTTGTTTTGTTGACTAAGAAGTGTCAAAAGTGTGAATGGGGGTTATGTTCTTTCACAGTGTTGGCAGATTGAACTTTCCTAAACTGAAGAAAGTAATAAGCTCGGAACGACGTCGTCTGTAGGTAAAAACATGATTTAATATTTATTTATAAAAATATTATTACAATAAGCCTTTTATGAGTAATTAAAGTTGAGCACTGGTAGGAAATATATAAATCTAGACATTCACTTAGATATAAAGAAAAACTCTGAGTAAGTAAATTGTGTCTTAATGTATAAGGCATTAATATAACTTACATTCTACGTATCACGTGCTAATTTGATATGGCCGTGAGGATTGAGTCAATGCGTGAAGATCCAAGTGGCTTTGTGGACGAGGTTCGTGCCTCCTGACCGTCTATAATTATCACTTCTCTACACTGAAGAGAGCAATAAGCTCGAAACGACGTCGTCTGTAATTAAAAATATAATTTCATATTTATATATATATATATATATATATATATATATATATATATATATATATATATAGAGAGAGAGAGAGAGAGAGAGAGAGAGAGAAGAAAATGTACATACACATCGTAGTTGTCGGCACTATAATTTATTTAAACCTTCTGGCCTCTTCAAAATGCTAACGAGACAACCACATATTGGAAATGACGGAAAAAGAAATATTCAGCAGTCAAAAAAGAAATAGCATATGTAGAGGGGGAAGGGGAAGAACAACATACATCAGTTAAAATTTTAAAAAAGAAGGGGAGGGAAAAATAAGGTGGTCTAATGATATGGACGATAAATTTAAATTAAAAGAGTTACTTAAAATACGCCGATGATTACGTAGGAAAGTAAAATCTGTCATGATTTGATGAAACAAAGCTAAATTTACCGTCCCCCTCGCCCATCTACGAGACCCGCCATATCAGACCGCACGAATCAATGGTACCAGATGAAGAGGGGAGGTGAAAAAGAGTCGAAACCAATCAAGCGAAGGTGGATGAATCCAAATAACAATACAAACAAGAATACAAATAAAGAGTAAAAATATAAATAAAATAAAGGAAAAAGAAAATAAAGAAATTAACAAGTTGAAAAGGAAAAAGAAAAGATATATGAAAAAGAAGAAATATAAACGAAAATGAAATTAAATGAAACCTAAAAGAAGGAAGGACCGTCACTGACTAAAGCGTTTAATGTATGTGTATCAATTTGAGACAACAGAAATTTATCTTGTGAATGAGGCAATAAAACAATAATAATAACGGTAATGGTAAATAGTAAAAATGATAATAATAATAATAATAATAATAATAATAATAATAATAATAATAATAATAATAATAATAATAATAATAATTAAAATTATAATAATAATAATTATAATAACTATAATAATAATAATAATAATAATAATAATAATAATAATAATAATAATGATGACACTAATAGTAAGTCAAATAATGATAATAATAATTATAATAAAACTAATAATAATAATGATAATAGTAGTAAATAATAATAATAGCAATCATATAAATAGAATAATGATAATAATTATAATAATAATAATAATAATAATAATAATAATAATAATAATAATAATAATAAAAATACTGATGGTAATAATGATAATAATAGCTAATAATAATGATGATAATAATGGTAATATTAATAATAGTAAGAATGTGTATAATGATTATGGTAACAAATATTAATAGTAATAATAGAAAAGTTAAGTAAAATCAAATAGGTAGGGAAAATCCAACGAAATAATAGAAAAAGAGTAAATAAAAATTAAAATGAAATAAAAATAAAAATAAAATGAAAATTAAAAAATGAGAAAAAATAAAAAATAAATATAAAAATAAAAAGAGAAGATAGAGAAAGGGGGATGAGGAGGATTTTTAGGGAGATGATATCATAATCTTAAGAATAGTAAAAAAAATAACCACTGTACCCCAAAAGAGTATTAATATTAATAAATGAATCCAAACTTGAGAGACGTACGAGAAAACCCAATTTTAGGAGATAAACAATTCAGGATTATTGTAGATCTATAATTACAAGTTGCTGGTTATTTTTAATTTTAATTTATGTCTGCAACTATTCATCAGTTCATCTCATTTGTTTAAATATATATATATATATATATATATATATATATATATATATATATATATATATATATATATATAAGTAAAGAAGGATGAGAGTAATCCGACGTAATGGGTAATGAAAAAGCTTATAATAAAGACGAAACGAGGATTCCTAATATGTACGTACTTTATAACTATACTCATGATATCATATTACTTTCCTTGTTTTTTATGGTTCTCCTCCTCTCGTATCGCCCCTTAATATAGTCGGAATAAGCTGAAATGTTGAAAAACTCACTGAATTAGTGCCTTATACATCTAGTTTAAATCTTATTAAAAGCAGATAACCATATTTGAAGTTTTAAAGGGGTTTGTCCCCATGGGTCGCTTAGAGTTAGGGATACGTGGATATTCAGCACATAGAATGTAATGTAGAGATCAAGGACCACTTCCATTGTCTTCCCTTAGAGAATTTTGTACATATGATATAAATTTAATCAAAAATGATGTATTGGAAATTGGGAAAAGGGGATTCGGTCTCGATAGCTCCCTTAGGTAGGAGGGCACTTCGAGATTCGTGACCCACTTCTATTGTCTTCCCCAGAATATTTATATGTATGATTTAAATTTCATAAAAATGGAGTATATTAAAAATCACAGCCCCCTCAGGGTTCACTTGGGGATTCGGTAACACTTCTATTGTCTCCTTGTTAAAGTTTACATGAGAATACACTTTTTATTTAATTTTTATGTAAATGTTCTAACTTTTCTTTCTATAAGGAACATAAAAACACCATACACAGTGACAATAGTTGTATATATATACAGCAGATATATGCATACATATATGAGTATATTAATAAGTAATACAATACACTTAGATAGATAGATATATAGATAGATAGATAGATAGATAGATAGATAGATAGATAGATAGATAGATAGATAGATAGATAGATAGATAGAGCGGGCGTGAGGGGCGATATCAGCGATTATCAAACCTGTTTGCTGTATCATGAAACCGCTGACGTCAATATTGTCATGGTTGCATAGAAACGACCCTCGAGGCTTCAGGGCATGAATGTGTATCGTTCACGTTTCGTCAAATTTCAGTTTTTATAGCCCTTGACAATGTTAGCACACATTGAATGATGCTGCGTATTGGGGCAGTGGGGGCGATTTGGTCAGCAATTGGTGTTTGGACCGGTTGCGAATGAAAAAACCAAAGAGAACTGCCACTATGATGGATGCATAGATGGATATTGCTACTGATTGAATTGTCCCTATTGTTACAAATATGCTCACACCAATGATCTAAAATACATAGACCCCCAAGGGGCAAGTTAAGGGAGTGAACAAAAGAAAATAAGACCATGCATGGGAGCTAAAAACAGTCCATCAGCTTTTCCTAATTCCACACAGTTTCATATGATTTTATATTTCTACGTGTATCAATTCAGCTAAATCATGAACATCGGTTCACATTGGATCACAGTGGTTAAGCAACATTCATACTGGTTAAGCTTCTTACTGTTTGGGAACACTAGCTGTCAGACATTTTGAAGTAGATATCATATAAATCGCGTTCTTTAATACATATTATGCCTAGTGGGGTTGTTTTTGTTTTACTGTATCTACCAGTTAGTCGCAGGAAAACCCGCGTCACAATATATCTCAATTCCCAACCTGTATAAGAGTAAAATACGTCCTAACATAGAGTGGTGTTTCCACATCTGGTGAGGTGCCTCTCAGAGATTCATTTCCTGCTTTGGCAGAGTACAACACCGACTTTGAAATCAAATGGGCGATATTCTCTTCTTCGCCCTTAGATTCTTTCGAACAGAAAATACGTTGCTGGTTTCTTTCAGCACAATCGTTATTTATATAACTTCAATCTATGCTTCCCCCTATAAAACATCCGCAATAAAAATGTGTCCCGCTACAGCCACTGCCAATAAATTCTCTTTCTCCCTCTGTGTGCCGAGAACTAAACGGAAATTCCATGGACAAAGTTTATTTCTTAGAACCGCTCGGCTGTCGAACTCAGTACTACGCGGCTGCTTCCCGGCTGACTATAACATTGCCGCTTTCTTGTCCAACGTAAACCAATTCTTGTTAAGTTATCCTTTCTGACCAGTTTCAACAATCGTTACTAACCCCCGAGTTGTTTCATCCTCTACCTGTCAAACTCAATAACTTTTATCATGGAGTTGCCTGTAGGCCTGAATAAGAAGTGAAGATTGTAAAATAAAGTTCTTGACCAATTAGTGTTTGTTAAAGATTCGTAGTGTCTCACTACTTTTCATCCGCATGCATAAACACCTGCTACAAATACGACACAAAGTCATCGCATTTGGAAGTTCTAAAGTACTGTGTTTGACATCCGTATGAAAGCGGCCCTCTGACCAAGTATGGTACAAGAAAATCTCGCGAAGATATTCTGAACGTGATATGGTTAAATTAGGTAGGCATACCCAGTGTTGTAGGTAGCAATCATCTTAAGCAGTGTATCGTAATAATGTTGGAAAGATAGAAGGTGGGATGATCACTTTTAAGTTTTCCTTGTTATAGCTTGGATATTTTCTGAAACCTTTAAGTGTATTCAATTTGTTCAAATATATTGCTACCTTTGCCTTGGAAATGGAACATACAGAATGCCAAAAATATCAATTATGTAAGGCGCGGTTGGTAATCCGAATCACATCCTCAAAGGTTGTGCAATGGGATTATTTCCTTCTACAGAGTAATCCGACAATTGCACCCATGGAATCATTAAGAAAATTAACAATCCTTTCTGTAATAAAGCCATATTTCGTACAAATGACCTTCGGTTTATTCCTTACTTATCCAGCAAATTTCACACAGAATGGGCTTAAAACTAATCGAACTTAACTTCCTATATATTTTTTTCGTTTACGTTATCTCAAAGAGAATGTCTATCAAACCAAACCCTAATCTATTCCTAGACTGAAGAGATCAATCGCAGCCCAGATAAAAGCAGTTGCAAAAGAGGAGTGTCAGAGTTATTGACCAACTTGCATAGCGTATCCAGGTGGGCTTATCATTGAATGGCAATAAAACAAACACTGTTGGGCATTCATAACCGAATCTTAGTGGGCAAGTCAAGTATAGATTGAAGTTTATGGTTGTGTTACATAAATAACTGTGCATTTTATTAACGATTCTACGTGTTGTATTTTGAGGAGTCACTCAGTACTTTGTTTTTTGACAGCCAACGAAATCTACATAACGCAATAGGTGGTTGTATTGTGAGCTGACTTGAATACTCTAAATATCGCGCCATTTTATAATAGACAAAGCCTATCTCCATGAAGTAGAAAACGGGATCGCCTGTGTCGTTCATAAGAGCCTCGAACAGCAAGTGCTGTAATGTACTGTAGTTATAAATATTAAAACGTGAAATGCGTTAAAGCTGATTCGAACTCGCGACCTCCGGGTTTTAAATGATTCGTAATTTCAAGATTCATATCAGGTAGATGTTTCGACTATTGGTTAGTGTAAACTCGGAACGTCTCTAGCGTCTCTGTCATTTGTTGCGAGAGAGTTATTAGCGATCATACGTGTTTGATCGAGGCTAAGATCAAAGTGTAATATCTGTTCCGATGGATACTACACCCCATGGACTGTATTGTCTTGGCCTTCGGGGCTTGATTTACGCCGGTCTATGGGTCTGTCCTGTGCAGTTCTAGGAGGTCTACCCTCCCAGGCTTCGCCTCCCCTCTTTGGGGAGGAGTAAGTTTATTGCTTACTGCCTTAGGCGCCCCTACCGGGGAATGCCGACGGGGCTGCCCAGGCAATTTTTGATGGTCAGAGTGCTCACCTCTCGGGCGCTGGCTTTTCAAATCCCACTTTCCGACCCGACCTTGGGTCACATCTTACTTGTGGGAGTAGGATAAAACTGGCCTTGTGCCTAACTCTTGGAGAGGAGTAAATAATACGTGTTTGATCGAGGCGGTGTCGATTTGAAACGTGCAGCTTGTGGTCAAGACTTTTCGATTTCGTAAAAATCAAAATATGAGCAGTATCCTGTTCACTGTTTCGCACCCCAATCAGCTCTCTTTTAATGACTGTACAAGGTTACCTGTACTTTTCACTACTTATTTACGTTTCTCCGAATATCCATTTAGTAACAAAGCTTGTTGAGGTATAAAAGCTGATTCGAAATTTCATTCTTATCAGCTGAATCTTCAAATCTTGCAGTAACGCCGCCATTTTACTCGGTCATAAAGGGAGCGGCAGAAATATCTCCCACATTTGAAACAATCACCTTTGTGTTGCAAATTTCGGAGCCACGGTTATGGCACTTTCAAGAAAGCCACCCGGAAAACCAGTTAATGTGAGACTCTCTGTTACTCAGCTTCCTACACATTCAGCTCGATATTATGCGTCTGCGTTTGGATTTCTGATCGAAGAACACTCAGAAGAATTCAGCATATTGATCTAAATGTCGATCCATACAAATTAATGATTGCTAATTAATGTAACGAACGCGGCTGTAAAGATGGCATGTCATATTGTGACGCTGTCCTTCAAAATATTTTTGTAATGACTCTTTGAGCGATGAAAAACTTCAGAAACCGTTTCCATCAATGTATAACCATATTACCATTTAGGGCACGTAGATATTCGGCTAACATAGAGATTCGGGATACTTCCATCGTCTTTGAGGTTACTATTTAGAGGATGTCATTTATAAAACAATATAAGCAAAAAGCTGTAATCTTTTGTTTAGAGAACAGTAATTTTTACGATATTGAATTTTCTTTCTCACACGCCCTTATTCCGAATTCGTGGCTGTGGGCCGCCATCAGTGGACTATTTCTCTTTTACTAAACGGTCATAACCCACGTGTTACGTTTAATTTAGACGGCTTCAAACCGATATAAATGATTGAACAGTAAAAATAATTTAAATAAAGAAAAATCAGTTTTGTTTCAGTTCGAATTATTTGATTGTTTTAACTAATAGAGTAAAAATTCCATTTTTACTTGATATTTAATTTTCATTTAAAAAAATCATTTCAGCAGATTTTAATTAATTTTAATAAAAGCATTTTAACTGAAAAAGATTTTATGTGACATTTTTAAAATGATGACCGTCTGGAGCAGAAAAGGCAGTGTATTGATGACGGCCCACGATTATAAATTTGGAATAGGGACATGTGAGCAAGAAAATTCAATATCGCCTTCATTTTTTTATAAATAATGTTTCTTTTTTCTATTGTCAACCTTTTTAATATGGGAGCTCTTCCTACAGCCTCCTGTATTTGATACTTCATTCTTTTAATGGATTTGTAGTTTTTTTCGCTTGATACTGCAGAATTACCATTTTTTATAACTCATAAAGAATGATCTACGACAAATGTTCTTTATACTATTACGTGTTAAAGTGTTTCCATCGTAAAATTTGAATTTTCTTTTTCCTTGTAACATTTTTTGTATAAAGGTAAAGTATACTTACGATATATATTTTTGGTCAAATATATAAAATAGTTATTAAATCCCTTATTCGTCACTTGCACATTGTTTGGTTCAGTAGCAAGAAATCCCGATTTCTTATATATAATCGTATCACAGTCAATAGATTTCTCGAATGTCCGGGTTGCTTGGCAGGCTGAGAGCAGACTCAAGGCGTTTCCACGAATAGTGGAGATTGAGAGGCGCTTGTAAAGTCAAGACATTCGCGATTGTCTCCGGTGTTGCGCGTCATTAATAGACCAAGGCTGCCGAGGAAGTCGCGCGTGGCAAAACCTATCACTCCACTCGAAGTGTCGACACAAGTCGCATTCCATATCAGAGACTTACCGTTTGCAAAGGGAAACACCGTCAGGTCATCAGGTCGTTTGCCATCACCTCTGTCAAGGCCAACTGGTTCGATAATCGACGGGAGGCCAGTAATGTCTAGTGCTCGTCAGACGACATCATTGAAGGTCCTGTGCCTCGGAAATTTGCCGCGCCCCTTCTACACGAAAGTGTGTGAGTCCATATATGTCGACCGGCTTACCACAACGGCACCTGTGATTGCTGCAACCTCTCGAACCTGTGCGCAGATCTACAGCGAATCTCGGGCAATCGTCATCAACCAGGTTACCGACAGCCAATGGTGGCAAGGCTCTTAGCCATGCACCGCTGTATGGCGAACTTGCAGCTTGAAGGCAAACCAGACGGTTTTGTCGCAATATTTTCTTACGAATTCGACTCTGGTTTTCATCCTGATTGTGTCCCAGCTCTTCTTTCTCCCTGTTACTCCGAAACGATTAGACCAGCTCCCCTCCAGTCAGTGGAAAAGTCATGAATTAGTTGGTCGAGAGGAAATTCGGATGCTTAATGTAGAATACTCTCAACCAGATCCTGACTTGCGCAGATGGAGGAGGTGTAAGTTGACAATGCAACGTCGGTTGTTTGTCTAAGACCAAGTCCCCCAAAGGAGATAAGAAGAGTTGCCTGGCTCCAGCCTACATCATCCAAATTGATGTTGCAGATGGTCGTTGCTGAGTCTCGAATTACGTAATCCAACCTGCTCAGGTCGACTCGAAACTAATAACATGGCGCACTACGTAGTGAAAATAAAAATATTTGGAATACAGAAACAGTTGCGCAAAAGGAAAGGTGCCGGCTGCTTATCAATAAGTAGTAGCCGGGATGACATGTTAGACAAATTGGCAATTTTTTGTCAATGTCAGCTTGGATCGCTGGTTTTAAGATTGGGGAGCAGAGGATTATGAGTTCGTCTCGATTGGTTTACCCTATCTAAGACTTTGCTGATTTGCGAGACGCCCACCGAGAAGAATTCTGTCGAACAGTCGATATTGACGATCTCAGACTAGGCAGGGTTTACCTCACGCCCGATTGAAGCAAGGGCTGGAATTATTCTAAAGAGCTTCTCAACAACATTTGCCCAACTGCCTCCAAATGTTGCATCATTGAGATACAAGATGTTCAAAGATGTAGTAACTAAACGGGTGATATCGTCGACTCCCAGAGCAAAACGAAGGGGTCCCTAAGACAACGTAGTGATTCATTATTACTTCTATCGTCTTCCCCAGATAAGTGTATAGATATGATTTTAATTTCATCAAAATAAGATATATTTGAAGTTTTAAAGGAGGTTCGACCGCCATAGCTGTCTTATGTTAGGGGACACTAAGAAATTCGTGGTCACTTCCATTGTCTCCTCAGAAAACCCTATACATATGATTTAAATTTAATATACTTGAAGTTTTAAAGAAGGTATGCCCTCATAGCCCGCTTAGCAATTAGAGATGTAGGAACACTTCCATTGTCTTCCACGGTAAATTTAATATAAGAATACACTCTTAGATGTTATTAGATTAGCTAACCTTCTTTTCTATAGAGAACACGCCAACACACAGAGATTGAGTTTTATACAAAGAGAAGATATCAGAAAATTAAAATATGGACAGAACTTATGGGATGACCTAATAAATTGGACTATGAAGTAGATTAGCATTCTGTACTGTCTCCCTCTCCCCTCTATCTCTTTATCTTCCTCTTTCTCTCAATCAACCTTTCTCTCTCTCTCTCTCTCTCTCTCTCTCTCTCTTTCAATCTCACTATCCCATCCCCTTTCTCTCTCTTTCTCTCTCTCTCTCTCTCTCTTTCTCTCTCTCTCTCTATTTATGTATCAATCTATCTGTCTATTTCTCGGACATTTGATAACATTTGATCTGGTTCTGTAAGAAACAGCTTCAAATGTGACATTAAATATCATAATCCATGATGAAATTTGATGCTTAAACTTAATATTGATAAAACATCAAAAAATACAAATATAAAATAATATCCATGAAGTATTCAGTGTATTTTTAATTATGTCTCTAATAAAAGTAGGAAAATGCGCATTTAAGTAAGTGTTTATTAGTACAACATCTTAGATGGCATTTTGGAATATTTATAAACATCTGGAAATCTATGTCATATATTTATGGCATATGTATGTGTAATAATACGCCTATACATTCATTTTACGTTCATTGTCAGGCTTCACTTACTTTAAAACATGAGATCGTTCATAAGTTGTTATTATTTGATGTCGCTAAGTGTAACAAATTTAGGCTTTACCAATTAAGAATAAGTTATACTAAAATTGAAGGCAAAATG
Organism: Sepiola atlantica; assembly: GCA_963556195.1. Taxonomy (NCBI): domain Eukaryota; kingdom Metazoa; phylum Mollusca; class Cephalopoda; order Sepiida; family Sepiolidae; genus Sepiola; species Sepiola atlantica. The sequence continues at coordinate 54,286,566 of OY744544.1, read as the reverse complement.
ATCAAGAATAAAACTGACTTAAAAGCAGAAGTTTCTATTTTTTCTGAAGTAAAACTCAATATTTGTTTAATGACATTACTTACACATCGCTTAAAAAGTTCCAGGCCTTACTACAAACACATTTTATGCAAACTTTACCATTATTAATCAACATTGTTTTCTTCTAGGGTGTTACACCGGTCTTAAATGTTTCTCTAAAAATTCTATGCATTTTTTGTAGAACGATTTCTCCTTGGCTTCAAAATACGCCCCTGTTTCCGAAATCAACTCTTCATTGGAGACACATTTTTTCTATGGGGCATTTGTTTAGGTCAGTAGTCGCTAGGGTCAAATATAGAGAATAGAGAAACAATTCGAAGTGCAATTCATTAGTGTTACCATCGTTGCTATCGCCTTGGTACATGGTGAATTGTCTTGGTGAAAGAGCACGTTTTTTTCTGCATTTGTAGCCGTTTTGGGAGCGTACACTTTTAAACGCATCAATAATGGTGTATAATATTCTCTATTGATGATCATTTCTTTCTCAGAAAGCAAAACACATTGCGGACCCTAAAACACGGTGGCCAAAACCTTGCCTGCTTATGTTTGCGTCTTTGGTCACTTGCAACAGCTTTCACCTGTAGCTGTCAATTCAGCTGATTGTCGATTTGCCTCCAGAGTTAAGCGGTGGATCGATGTTTCATGCATTATTATATTTTGACGCAGAAACTTCCTTTTGGTGTGTGTTGCAACAGTTGCAAACAATGCTCTGAATCGTCGGCGTGTTTGTTGTGTTTAATCGACTTAAACGCAGCACTCACTTAACATACAACTTTCTCAATGACAAATATTCATGCAAAATGATGAATAGACTGCTTTCTGATTATTTCAACTCGTCTCTTATTCCACGCAAATTAAATTTACCATCGGCCAAAACGGGTTTGTGGAGTTTTTTTTTTGTGTTTACCGGGACAACTACCCAATTGGGGTGACTTAACCGTACAGCATCATTCGTGCCTGTACGACTGTGTTTGAAGTGAATATACCACCTATTAACCGTTTGTTTTTTTGACGAAGCAGAATTTAAGTAACATTTATCAAGCCAGTGCTTTGCTTGAACGGTATGTTACCCATCAGAAAGCAATGCTTGTTCAATACACAGAATTCAGATTTTCCATTGTTTTGAAAATGTTCAACATTAGCTTCATTAGCTTCATTTCAATAACTGATTTCTAAATGAATATTCCGATTGAGGTCACATTTTAACACTTGCCATTTGAAGGTTAGTACTTTATAAAATCATATGCATTTTTATAAGTGTCGCCATCTATATGTAAGGCCGTGGAGTAATGTGTTAAGTTATTAGATCGTTGATGGACAATACTAGGATGTAATGTAGCCTATTCTGTTGGAATAAAAAATATGTGACTTCTTTTTTGTATTATAAAAATCGGAGAAAACTTTTCTGCACGTCAGACATAATATAATTATACATGTCAAATCCACTTAAATACTTCAACGGATGAGCAAAAAATACTCTTGCTAATTCAGTTTTTATTATTAGTTGTATATAAAACTCAATCTCGGTGTATATTTGTGGCATTTTTGTGTGTTCCCTATAAAAAGAAAGTATAAGGAATCTACATAAAATCCAATAGTCAATTCTCATGTAAAATATTCTGAGTAAGACGATGGAAATGTGCACCTCTCAGGGGTATATGAGAGCATAACTCCCTAAAAACTTCAAAATATCCTATTTTTATGGAATGTATATCATGTATACAATTATCCGGATAAGACAATGGAAGTTGTCCCGAATCTCAACGTTTCCCTCTATGTGCCGAATATGTACGTGCCCTCATCTCTAAGTGGCCCATGGGAAAATAACCTCCTGGACACTTAAAATACGTACATCCGATTTAAATGAAATCTAAACCATATGTATAAGACACTAACTCAGAGAGGGTTGCAACATTCCAGCTTCGTCCGACTATATAAGGGGCAAAACGGAACGTAATACAGTACATACAAAGAAAGTAATATAGTGTCAGGAGCATAGTTAAAATGTACATAGTAGTGATGATCATTCAATCCCGAGTAACGCCGGGTCTTCCTGCTAGTTAGTTAATAGTTGGAGTATAACAATGATGGCTATTTAGCATTAAGGTTCACGACATATTTTCTCTGACAGTGGATACAAATAAAAGAATGGAAAGGAAAATGTTTGCCAGTTAAGACAGCATGGTGACAAAAAGAAATAAAATGAAATTCTTAAAAAATAAAATATTCAATTAAATTTTAAAAATAGGGACACGTATTGTCTGCGCCCTCACCCACCCTCTTTCACTCTCACCCTCCTCTGGTTCTTTTGCCACTCTTTTTGATATAATAAAAGGGAAAAAGAACCAAAGTTATCTTGTCTCTCTCCATCTCACTTGTTTCTTGCTCACACCTTCTTTCTCACTGTCACTCTCTTTTTTATCACCAGCGGATGGTGAGTTTGACCTAAATAAAATGCTTAACAATTGAAAATAAGGATGTTTTTCTTGCATTTGACAGTTCTGTCTCCCACTCAATAATCTGGCTCTTGTTGATGCTCAGAGTATGGATATTATATCATTTTCAACATAACCCGCCCGAGTCTACACTTTATCCGATGATATAAGGTTTTCAAGTGTATGTTGCGTCCTTTCTGATTTCAAGCCGAACACAAACACACACAAGCACATTCATACACACACAGGAAATGCGAGCTTCTTATATATAAAATATAAAAAATAAAATAAAAATAGTAATATGGGTTCCAGGAGTAGGGGCAAGAGTACACAAAATTATCATTGCTTATCGGACAACGCAAGATAACCTTGCTAATATGTCAATTACCCAAACTAAGCTTAGCTTTAAAAGCATATTACTGATAACGACTAAAACAACGCTGACACAACGGTTATTTTCAGACCACCGAGATTAAGCAACATTCAGCATGGTCATACTTAGATGGGTAACCATTTAGGAATAACAATTTCTGTAAGCGAACACTCCACCTGGTCTATAAATAGATACCAGAATTACTGGGCAGTATAATACGCGACAGACCTTCGTTCCGCTTAACATTAGAAGACCAGCTATAAGCACCTGCTCCATGAGCTTTTACTACTACTACTACTACTACTACTACTACTAATACAATACTACTACTACTACTACTACTACTGGGGACTGTAGGTTAATCCTCGGTCAAGTCATACCACAGGCTAAAAAGGTACTTGAGGTCCCTTGCTAAAGCCTCATCATTAAAAAGTGAGAATCAAGGTTAAGGAGTGCCGCACTCGCCTACACTGCAGTGTAGTAGCTAATGAAAAGGAAGCCCTCGAGTCGCCCTCGACTACGGTCTATCACTTTACTTTTTTATTACTACTACTATAATAACTACCTTCATAACTACTACTACTATCACGGCTATAACTACTACTACTAATATTATTATTACTATTACTACAATTATTACTATTGATATTACTAGTAGTACAACGACTATTATTACTATAACTACAATTACTATTACAAATAAAACTATTACTACTACTACTTTTAGTAATACTACCACTATTATTACTATTACTAGTACTATTATTATTACTACTACTTTTACTACTACGAGTAATACAAATCATTGTATAAGAGCAGAACGACAGTGCTCAGCAGTGTGATACCATGTCGATCTACTAAATTTCAAGAGGCGACAAAAGAACGTTCTTTTTTGCTCGGTGTATAATATGGAAATGGCTGTGCTTGACGGCACATAACTGATTTATTCATATCCTCACGAGGACAAGATTGACACCAGGTCGATTAAGTGTGACGCCCAGGGCAGTTTCGAAAGATGACCTCATCTCCCTTTGCGCGCTTCGAGCTGGATGGGCGCTACAAGCATCAGACTGTTTCTTCATACGAACCTGTCGAAATAGGAAGGGATTTGTTGATTCGGACCACTAGAGTGTAAATTCCATCTAGATATCATTATATCAGAATATGATCATTATTTATTTGATAGGAACTGATAATGATAGAAAGTTAGCCAAATATATACAAACACGTGCATATATATTTGTATATTTCGGTAGCATTCCTTCATTAATGCAGGCTTGATTGAAAAGAAGCAAAACCCTATGTTTATTCATTTTCTTGTTTCTTTTTCGCCCACTGGTGGGCCAGCAATCTACTGCTCTATTTCAGTGTATAAGAAACTCGCCACATTTACAAGTACTTTCGACACACGTTAGTCGTCTTCAGGCGCGCGATGATGTTCGTAAAATGAATTAAAAACTGGTTAATGTATTATAAAAGATCAAGTAAATACGACTTAAAACATTTTAAGATATTTCCTACCATCTAACCGGGCCTGGTTGCTAGTGGCTTTATGGGCATGGATGAATAGTACTTCGCGTATGCTGAGCCGGAAACTACAGTTGGAAATGGGGAGAATAAAAGTTTTCTAAGTTAGTATATTGTGAAACTTTGTTTTGGCTATTTTCAGTGGTGTTAAATGTTGGTGAATGGAGCTGTGTGTGGATGGTGAGGCAGCATGTAATGAACACAATACCACAGAGATGCTTCCTAACTGACTACAACATGGTCGTTTTCAAGTACAATGTTAACAAATACTTGTCTGGCCGTTCTTTTTAGGTAATCAAATTCTTCCTATTATTTCCAATCGTCTCATAGTGTTGTTTAGACCCTTATCTTCGAGTTGCTTTTGCTGATTCACTAGTATGAAATATCTGAGGCACATGATATGTAACTGCACCGGGTTGTATACAATACATTTGCATCGTTCATAACTTGTTAAAGTAAACACTATGAATAAATATGTGAAGATCATTAAGAAGTTCAATGATATAACATTTTACAAACATGATTTTTTTTACTAATGAATCACGTCTTATCAAGGCCAAAAGCCACTTGAGGATAAAGATAATTAAGATAGATGGATTGTCTGGTGAATAATATGAGAGGATTGAAACTGATTAATGGAAATAACAAAGTTTATTACTTATAGGGGACGGTTTATGAAACATATTTTTTTATATTGGATTTCAAGAGGACCGTGTTGTAGTCTGCAGAGAAGCAGTTCCGCGATGATGTTTTCCGCAGACGAGTAGTTCTTGACAAAAACTATTCATGGAAATTCTACTAGTCGCAAGACATGTGGGGGGGAGATAGGGAAGTGCTTTTTAGTCGAAATTCGAAATTACATATTCAGAAATGGGTTGATATATCGTAACATCAAACAAACACTCAAACACAGTTGTAGAACGTAGGGTATGTGAAACTTCAGAGAAATTACTATTTTAACAACGGAATTTGGTAAAAGTGCAGAATAGTTAACAGACGAGAAATCGTAAACAAAAAAAACACAACAACAAATAACTTATATCAAATACAGTATCATTTAATTATCTACTAACCTGTATACTTCTAACGTGCTGAAACTGCTTTTAATTTTGTTATTTTAAAATTTGATTTCGTTCAAAGATGTTTGTGTGACCCACGAAAAAAATCGCCGCCTATATTTTCGTTCACCGTCGATTTTCTAGAGGTGTCCTAAAAATGACTTACCCTACCACTAGCACTAAGTCGGGGAAGGAGTGCCACCAGATTAAGGTTAATGATAGTGTAAGTCATTTTTTACTATCTTTTTAGTATGTACTCCCATTAACAATTAAACGACATCTCGGTGGCTATTTTGTCGATAAGCCATCTTTTGTAGAAAGAACATTTTGAAATAAAAAATCGCACAAAACAGTATCAGCACGTCAAAAGTATACAGGTCAGTAGATAATGAAATAGATGCTTTTCGTATAGATGCTTTGCTTCTTTTTTGTCTGTTTTATAATTTCTAGACTGTTAACTATTCTGCACATTTATCCCAAATTTACTTAGACGAATATAGAATACAACTAAGCGTATGGATTCGCTTGGAAGTGCCAATTCACAGGGATATTGAAGCATGCAGACGGAATCTTGGAATAATAGAAGATGCGTTGATGGACGCTGGTAGCCATCGGGTTATTGAAGGTGGTAAAATAAGATAACCGTATTGTCAATCGCCCTATAAGACCTATTATCTTTGCAGAAGGATATTTGCGGAGCATTGGAGTGAGTAGTAAGAGGAGGGTGTCTACGAGGGGACATCTTGTGAGTCTTTTCTTGGAAAGGTGAAATTAGAAGCTGTAGGGCCGATAAGGGACTAGGAACAAACGAAAGAGACGAAAAAGGCGGAATAAAAAGCAGGATCAACTTTTATATTGGGAAACGAAATCGAGGATTACTTATAAAAAGAAAAATCCTATTATAATTGATATTCTGTGTCTGTCTGAAACCTAAAATACGTCACATTTCCTTGACTAAATAAAATCAATGTCAACGTGATTATGTCGCAAATAGGTACTCTCCATACAAGTACGAAAGTAACTTTGCATAGACATATGTGATTTTGACAATCAGTTGCGTACGTGCGTACATATGCGGAAAAGAGTTCTTCTATGACAAACCTTAAAACGTGGATAGGTGAACAGAGGAAACCGTTGATTATAAATCCCTACCTACACCAATTCGCTATAGTATACTACTATTTTATGTGTCCCTAATGACCTCTAATTCTCACAGTCATCACCTCCTTTTATTCGCGACTCGTCCCCGCACACCTTTCCTAGCACATCGCACTTTCGTTTGCTATACATTTTCGCAATATCTTTTGTCCCTTTGCTTTGTGATCTCGTGACTTGTTCCCGCGCACCGAGCATTGGTTACAATCACGTGACCTCCGAGGAGGTTTGCGCCTTTTGCAAAACTCTCTGCAACGTTTTTCCGTTTTCCACATAGGAAAGCTCAGAAATATTACCTCGCTCGTTCGCAACACTTTCTCTCCCACCCCTCCACAATCACGATTCTGCTTTTCGAAATCTTGGACCCCACATCGATTCGAAGGGGGTTCTTAGAGAAAGAAAGTAGAAAAGGGAAAGGTGAGAAACACAAAGGAAAACAAATTGAAAAGGGTTCTCTCAAATTCATTCAAGAAACAATTCATGTTTTCTGAGTGCATTACGTACTCACAATGTTTCTCTGTTCATTCAATACGTCGAGAGTTATCTTATATATAGATAGATATAGATACATATCATATGTATATATATTTATATATATATTTATATATATATATATATATATATATGTAACATATATACATATATATATATATAAATTTAGGTATGCGTATATATATATATATATATATATATATTTAAGTTAAGTATATATATATATATATATATATATATATATATATATATATATATATATGTATTTCATGTATTCACATAACATTTTATGAGGAGATATACTTTTTTATGTATCAATTTTCAGTATTTACTTCAACAGTGCTCAATACGTAAGTAGAGCTAGGTAGTAAGCTAGGTAGCTAGGTAGTAAGCTATGAAAATATATTTATGGCAATTAAGCTACATAGAGGCTCCCGCATTTCATCCCTGGGGGGGGGGGGGAATCTTCAGGCTAAAATGCATTTTAGCCTGAAGATTCCACCCGGGGATGAAACGGGGGAGCCTCTGTGTAGCTTAATTGTCATAAATATATTTTAATAGCTTACTATATATATATATATATATATATATATATATATATATATATATATATATATATATATATATAGTTGGATTTTTCGAACTATTGTTCTCATCTTAGGTGTTATTCTCACAACGTTTTGGCCGATATAACCTTTTACCTTCTTTAGGTGTATCTTGACAATGGATCTTATTGGTGAATGGTTGAAAGAATATATACACATTAGCGTAATGCAATGTTCCTATTTTAGGGGCTTTCTATAATCATCCTCTGCTTTGACGATATAGATCTTAATTATTTTTCATTTCCCTTGATGATTGTTGGTGGCCATGGGTAAAAGTGCAAGCCTGCAGCGTCAGTAGTGATTTTGTGACCAGCAATATTTATTATCTTCTACACTGATAACTGCCAAAGCACGAAACACTAGTGTATGTATGGAAGAAATAATTAATATGTATTTATTAAAATATTGATATATATATATATATATATATATATATATATATATATATATATATATATATATATATATATATATATATATACATGTGTGTGTGTTTGTGTAAGATTAGTAGGGTAGAACCGCGGCAAAGTGCCAAATTATAAAGAAAAATCAAAACTCAAAGCGTAATATGTCTTTATATATGTATAAAAGAAGATCAGAACAACATCAGTACCGTTGGTGTCTAATCTAATCAAGGGGAACCTATAATTGTGTGATATTTTGACGATATTTCGATTCCCTGCTTAATTTTCATTTGTTATTAGTTTTACTAATTCGGCAATTCCACCCTTAAATCTTTCTGATATTTATGTAATGAGCAAATAAAATAGTTATTTCTTTTATATGACTTCAACTTGAATTAATAGATAAACAAACATCATTAGATCATTAACAATTATTTCTACCTGTAGTAATATTGCCTTTTGTTTATAATAGGCTATACCAATCGTTTTATCGTTTACTTTATTGATTACAGTTTACTGTAAATAAACAAAGAGAGAAGTAAGAGAGTTAATGAAGTGAGAGGGATAGAATACGTCTAGAATACTAGAATATACGTGTGGCTATGTCACTAAACATTGAGAGAGTGTGTAAGTAAGAGATCTAAAGTTAGAAATGGATGCATCACATACAGTTATTTGCAAATTACGGATAATTGTGTATTTCAATCGTAGGCGTGTCCTTTTTCTTCCTGAAATTCTCATGTATGGCTCTGCCTTTGAAGAGAAATTGACTCTAAAACTTATTAGTCTTTCGCTTTCATCAAATCTTTATTAGAGTTCATACATTAGATCCATTGCTCTTTCTGCTTCTTGTAAAGTCGGTTCTCCTACTCTCTCTAAACATTTTCTCACACCTGCGGCTATACTCTATATCTATAAATCAATAATGTTGCCATGTATGAAATACTGTTGTTATATTTGGGCTCGTGAATCTCTGTCACATTGGAAGGTCCTTGATAAAGAGCAGAAACGTATCTGTAATTTGATTGGCTCTACCTTTTCTTCTTCTATGCATCCTCTCTCTCTCACACAGACGTGATGTTTCTTTTCTATAAATACTATTATAATATGTGTTCTTAAGAATTGGGTGATTACTTTCCTACTTCTTTTGTTCCAGCTCGCTTGACTTGTTGATCAAGTGGTCTCAATAAATGTTATGTTTGATACCTCATTCTAATACAGCTTCCTATTCCAGTAGCTTCTTTCCAAGAACTACAGGCTTGTGGAACTCTTTTCCTGTTGAGTGTTTCCCTCCTATAGCCTTGGTCTTTTCAAGGCTAATGCTAATAGATATCTCCTGTCCTTGCGATAATCATCTTTCATTCTTGTTAGCTCCTTACATCAAGTGACGCCATGCCTTGTCTGGAACGATTTCCATAAAAAAAGATTAAATGCATACGACAAAAGCCTTAGACAAGCAAACGTTAATTTACTCAGCTTTTATCATATATATGTATATATATATATATATATATATATATATATATATATATATATATATATGACAATTATTTAGAAACCAGATCACAATGCAAAGAGTTTTTGTTCAAATAAACGAAAACATTTTTTAAAATTATTTTCATAAATCAAAATACTTCGGTTTAACAAACCTTTTTCAGTAGTGTACAGACATTTGTGTTTCCTTCTTATTTCTCATTGTCGAGATATAAGGACGGCAACGCCGCCGCCAAAGATAACCGATTTCTCGTGATGTGATTGAAGATTGTCTTTAGTGTCTGAATCATTTTACTTCCTAACGATGACCTGTATCCAACAAACCCCTCATCCCATTTCAACTTACGCGTCAGTCAGAGAACCCTTCCTTCAACCCTTCCCTTCCACATCACACCCACCTCTTTTCTAATTCGTCACCAGCTTCGAATTTCACCTAACTATCTCATTCAATTTTTGGATGCCGTCAGATAAACAGTTAAACACTCGCGGACTTGCTGTTTTATATTCTACTTGAATTCCTATTGTGGACTCAAATAGCTAAAAAAAATGTCTGGAAGATTTAAGATGGCCTTCAATCCCCAGGTTACAACCTAACACACCTGTTCTACGGATGAACACCCTATTATTCTGATTGATTAATTTTCCTGGAGTTACACTTCTCGACCCTATTGATTCTTGCTCCATGAATACTCCAACAGTGAATTTTGGTCTTTCTGTTCTCAACCTTTTTTCACTGGACATTTTACTGGAAATTTTTCAGTGGACATATTTTGCATTTTCAACACTCTTCTCCCACATATACATTTACATTCTATAACTTTTTCAAATTTTTCAAATTACGACTTTTGGTTTATTCTCTGCCAACTTATCTATCTATTTAATTCCTCTGATGATAAGAAACCATTCTTTGAATAGCCTGGCTTAAGGAAGGGGATAAATAAACATTTCTTTTATTGAATACATCTTGTCATAAATAACTGAAGATCAAATAAATTTGTTATTCTTGCATTTATTTTCTCTTTTTTTCACATATATTCATTTAGATTATTATCATTTCTGATGACCTAAAGAAAAAACACACATACCGTTGACTTTTTATTTGGAATGTTTATTTACCGCCTCTCTATGACGTTAGACAGAAGGTATGGTGTGTTTTCTAAAAGCCCGCGCACTAGGAGAAGCGCACTATGGCCTACAAAAATGCCTGAGCAGTCCCGTCAGAATTTTCAGGAAATAAACAATAAACTAACCCGTTTCCAAAAGAGAAGGTAATGCCTGGGAAGGTGGGCCTCCTAAGAGTGAACAGAACAATTCCCCAGCACTTCAAAAACAAACATTGTACGACTGATTGTCGAGGACGTATGCTAGTATGAACAACACATTTTTTTAAAGTTGAGGATTTTTTCCAAATTAATTTCAGACAGCGGTTGTTGTTATTGACTTACTATTTTCTTTTTCGCTTCCTCTCGCCACTTGGAACGGTTTCGCCCAGAGGCTAGAAAAAGGCACTTTCTTACTCACTAACTCTTATATGACTTGGCGGATATAATGTATTTATTTATATGAAAATATGCAAACAAACACACATTGGTCTTTATTATAGAGTGGGAGATTTCTGAGTCGCACATTGACCCATATTAGCATTTGGTTATGGTAAAGTTTGAACAAGAACGTTAACTATACATATATTTTGTTTTGAAACCGTTATTTTTTTAGGCGGTGGAAGCTCAATTTCGCCGATCAGCAGATCGCACGTGATGCAAATTCAAAATGGCGGCGACGTACGCCAGTGAAATAACTTAAGTACGTTATCTAACTAATCTATTGACCCACGTGTGTTTCAGTGAGCCCCTGGCATTTAAATTCAGTTGGTCCCAGTATTCAAACAAGATTGATTTGAAAACGAAATATAAGACTACATAACTAATAAGTTTATTACCTGTCTCGTGGCAACGTGTTTCACAGACACGGAACCTTTGCAAAGAGGCTGGTTTGTGTGAGTTTCACCTAACGTTAGGCACGCGGAGGACGAAAGAGCAGTTTTCTCGTTATAATAGCAAATGCAGTTCTTGCTGTGAAGTTCTTACAAGGAGGAACCAGATATTAAAGAACAGTTGAGCATCTGCCATGAAAATAACGACAGAGTAGATAGAGACTAGCAACGTCTCTTCTATTAGAAATAGGCTGTAAGAAAGAGAAGAGATCATTCCCCAGTAGATTATGGAGTTGATTTTGAACTCTGTCTCGTCAACGAAGAGAGTTCTGCTCGTGGAAAGTAAGCTTGTAAAGGAAGCAAGTAAAGTGGTTTATATGTACTCTAAAATTATAATAATAATTTAGATATAAAATATTAAATTACTGACGTAATTCTATTATTATATATGAATATTAGTGTGAACGCTAGCGAAGCATAATTTATTTTCGTCACTATTTATGGAGAGTGTACAGCAGTATTAAAGATATTACGGTAGACCTGTAAAAACATTTCACTGACGTACGTCCTCAAAAATGGTAGAAATAAAAATGGCGCTGGGTCCGTTGTAAATAAATATTCCTTGAAATCAGTGTTCCTTCGAATAGATGTCTTTTATATTTCAACTATATATATATATATATATATTATATATATATATATATATATATATATATATATATATATATATATATATATATATATACACCCGGTGTTATCCGGGAGGCAATGAAATTATTGTAGTTTTTAATTTGTATTTATTCACACATTCTGTAAACTTATGCTAAAATATTTAGCTTACAAGGACCCAACTCTTTTTTATTTTATTCAATTAACCGTGATCCCCCTTGGTAATATTGAATTTATTTTCTATAGTAACAGTTGTCTGTGCAGGACTACATAATGATTCAAATAAACTGTAGCGAAGTATGTTATTATAGTGTCTATAACATAATACAACAATAACAAATGAAAACTGACTGGTGAGAATCAAAGATTGATCGTCAGCTTAACTGCTATTTGGATTCAACTTTAAAAATCTCTTAAGATAAATTTATGTTAGATTCCTCTTCTCGAAATTTGGATTGTTTTCTTCTTCTTTTTCATCTTTATCTTCTTCTTCTCTATATTTATTGATCATCTGATTCCATTTTACTTTCTTTCTTCTACTTCTTCTTTTTCTTTTATTTTTCTTCTTCTTTTTCTTCTTCTTCTTTTTCTTCTTCTTCTTTTTTCTTTATCTCTTCGCATCCTGTGTTTCCTTTTCTCCTTTCTTACTTCTTCACTCGTTTTCTTCTTTTTCCTTAGTATTTGTCTTCCTTTTTCTATTACTTCTTTTTTTTTCGCCTTCTTTCTTTTCTTCTTGTTTATTTTTTCCACCTTTTTCTTCGTCTTCTTATTCTCTCTTATGCTTTTTCTTTTTCTTCTTTCCATTTTCGTCTTATTATTATTATTATTATTATTATTATTATTATTATTATTATTATTATTATTATTATTTTTATTATTATTATTATTATTATTATTATTATTATTATTATTTTTATTTTTATTAGTATTATTATTATTATTATTATTATGATTATTATTATTATTATTATTATTATTATTATTATTATTATTTTCTAGATTGCTTGATCATCTTTTCCCTTTTTCTGTTGCTTTGGTTTTTATCTTTTGTACTCCATTCTTTTTTAATTTTCTTTATTCCCATCTTCCTTAATTCTCCTCTCCCCACTTCTCCCTTTTCTTTCGCTGCTCTTCTTTTTTTCTTCATATCCCTTAGTTCTTATTTGTCTTCTTCTTCTACCGTCTTCCCTTCAGTGTCTCACTTTCTTTCGTCTTCCGATCTCTTTCTTTTTCTACCTCGTTTTGCTTTTAATTCATCATCACTTTTTCCCCTCTCTCTTTCATTCTATTTCCTCCTTTTTTCTTCTTTGCTCCTACGTCCTCTTTATTTTCCTCATGTCTGTTCTTCTATTTTTTTCTTTTGTCTGATCTTTCTTATTTCCTTTCTTCTTACTACTCCTTTACTTCATACGTTTCATTCTCTCCCTTGTATTTCCCTTTCGTCCCCCTTCTTTCTATTTTTTCCATTCTCTTCCTTCCTTCTTCTACATTTTATTCTTCTCTTTATCTCTTTATTCGCTTTTGCTTTCTATTTTATTCTAATCAACATTCTTCTTCTACTTCTTGTTCTTCTTTCTCCTCCATTTGATTTATTTTCTATAATTTTTATTTATTTTTGACTCCCTAATTTCTTCTAATTAGTTTATATTTTTTCTATCTTTCTCTCTTCTTTCTTATTCTTCTTTCCCTTATTTCTATTTCCTTTCGTCATTTTCTTTCTTCTTATTCTATTTTTCCTTTCCTTTTTTTCTACCATTTGTATTGTTTACTATATTTATTGATTAGTTATCCTTCCTAATCTCTTTCTCTCCTACCTTCTTTTTGTTCTCAGTTTCCTCATTTTTCTTCTCCTTCCCCTTCTCTTTATTCTTCTTCTCCAGCCTCTTATTTATTCTCCTACTTTCTTTTTCAACCTCTTTTTTATCTGTCTCTATATTTTTGATTACTTTCTCCTTTCAAAGTTTTTCTAAACATTTTATATTTCTTTTTCTCCTTATATCTTTTTATTCTTCTCCGTTTTCTCCCTTTTCTTCTACTTCCCCTTCTCTTTCTTCTTCTTCTCATTCTTCTTCTTATTATTATTATTTTTCTACCTCATTTGCATTCGTCTTTATATTTATTGATTCCTTCCTCTGTTCTATTTTTTTCTAATTATTTTATCTTTCTTTCTCTCTATAAACTTTCTTCCTCCGTAATTATTTCCATTATATTTTTACATTTTTAACTCTTCCTCTCCCTCAATAACATTTCTCCCATTTTGTTTGCTCGGCTCACCCAGTCTCTTCCGCTCCTTAAGGCGACCAGCAATATTAGAAACAAAACTAACATTTCTCTCCATTGCACGCAGTGAAATGTAAGATCCTAACCGAGAACAAAATCATCTTCTCACGCAGAATCTCGTCAACAAAAGAAAGCGACGAGATCTCGCCTCGCTGTTTTTGTTCCGTCGTCAATGAAACAAAAGACAACCAAAATCCCTTCCTAGAGGCCAACAAGACAAGATGGCGACCTAATAACATTAGCCTCGTTTTGAGATTAGCATCGATTCGCCGCCTGTTGTCGAGCAGAAATGCCAAATGGCTTACAATTCATTTTCCAAAAATCGACTTTTGGGAAGAAATACCGACTGATTTGAATCCAATAAAAAACTAATAATAGGTTTTGTTCTGTAATGGGGATTCTTTTTCATGAGAGGTAAAATATCAGTGGTTAAATAAACTATTAAGTATACAAGTCAATTTTTAAATCGCCATATATACTAATGATACTTACCAATATATATATATATATATATATATATATATATATATATATATATATATATATATATATATACAAGTATCATTAAAAAATAACGGACATCTTGTGTCTGGTTATTTTTTCTAAGATCCTTTCCGTTTTTCTGATAAGGTGCTTAGTTTCAGACGGAAACTGGCTGATAAAATTGCCATAGCTTCCCAAAGCGCTTTCGGACCCTTCCAGGTCCATTGTCAGTGGAGCAATGTTAACCAGGCATAGACCTAGGAGTGAATATATATTCTAGGTCTATGCCTGGTTAACATTGCTCCACTGACGATGGACCTGGAAGGGTCCGAAAGCGCTTTGGGAAGCTATGGCAGTTTTATCAGCCAGTTTCCGTCTGAAACTAAGAACCTTTAAGCGTAACTCCTTAAATTTTAGACTAGAATAACATTATGTAATGGATTTTTATCAAAATGAAAATAAGGATACTAGACATAAGATTTAGTATCATTTTATCTTGATTTTAATCTGCGTAATGGAACATAAAAGTGGTGCAAACTGTATATATATACACACACACATATATATATATGTGTGTGTGTGTGTGTATCGTGGCAGCATCTTTTCTTTTATACAAGTATCATTAAAAATAACGGACATCTTGTGTCTGCCAGATTAAAGGGTCTTTAACAAATTGAAATTAAGGGAACATTGTTTAATTGATTTCTCATAGCTCTGGATTAAATTCAATGCAAATCTTGTTTATAATCTATAATATATAATTAAAACGGTATGATGAGAGCAGAATGTGAATAACACTAATCAAGCAATTGCATTACGTGAATTGTTATGTTTCCAATCAAATAGCAATGCTTTATCAACACACGAAATTCAGATGTTTTCCCATTGTTTTAAAAATGTGCAACAGTAGCTTCACATGAATAACTGTAATTTGTAAACTAATAATCCGATTGAACTAAAATTGTTAAATTTTTAACGTCAATACTTTATAAAAATCCTAAATATTTTCATGAGGTCAGGCCCGTGACCAATTTAGTGACGGGGATGAAACGCGGGAGCCTCTGTGTAGCTTAATTGCCATAAATATATGTTCATAACTTACTACCTAGCTCTACTTGCGTATCGAGCACTGTTGAAGTTAATACTGAAGATTGATACATAAAAAATATACCTCCTTATAAAATTGTATGTGGATACATGAAATAGTAATATATATATGTATATATATATATATATATATATATATATATATATATATATATATATATATATATATATATATATATATCGTGGTACAACATTTTCTTACGGGAAAGAATAAGGACATGAGTGAGTATTTTTTTCGCGTTTTACTATTTTTAAATTTTACAAAATAGAGAAATGTTACCCATGTCTTTATTCCTTTTCGTTATATATATATATATATATATATATATATATATATATATATATATATATATATATATATATATATATATATATATATATCGTTTATTGTTTATCGTTATATTTTTTCGATTCATATCTATCTTTATAACCTATTTCTAGACTCAGTTTGAGCATAGTCTAATCCACAGCCGAAGACAGGGGGTTGGGCTTATACCTCTCCGAATTGTATTAATAAAAGAAATCCAATAACACCCATGAAAATTGAAAACAGAATCTAGAAAATGGCCCGCTTAAAAAGAACAGACTTTTACTGGATGCTGGCAGAATCTGAATCTACTTAAAGAGAAATGAGCCTAGCTTGATAGCAATCATTGCTATACGGGAGTCTTTAATTCACCATTGCAAGAAATAATAAAGCCGTCTGTAATTCTTTTTTTTTCCGAAAAAAGAAAAAAGAAAGAATAAAGCTCGTTTAAGAAAAGATTTGAACGGACGATGGTAGAATGAAAATCTACTTAACCGACTTTGTGAAAACGAAATCCGTTTCCCCCAATTGGATTCAGCTGCATCTCAAATTCCCAACTTCTGACCCTGAGTCTAGACATGACGTCGATGTTGCCAGTCAACTGCAGATTTGAGCGCAGATCGTCTTACATTTCACGTTCTCCACGGCGTGCGACACAAGTTGTAATGATTCGATTGTTGATAACGCTATTCCCACTTCGCTATCGATCTATATTTCTCTTCTAATTGCTCGAACTGGAAATAATTCCTTTTCGATTCATCAAGCAGTGACTATTGGTGGTAACTCTCTAGTAAAAAAACGTGTAATAACATATTAACGCAGTTTTCACACTATTGAAAATACGATCTCTCCTACACGTGGGTATATATATATATATATATATATATATATATATATATATATACTTTATTGTTGCATTCCAATGACCGTATGAAAAGCAATCCAAAACCATTATTTTCATTTGTTCTTTTAATTTCTTTATTTCTGTATTTGGATGAGTATGTATTATGCCTCTTTCATCTGACACACGAATGATATTTTTCCAAATTTAATATTTATTCTTCTTACAGGTTAGGAAATTAAATAGTCTTTTAGTCTAACCGTGCAAATCATCAGATAACAGCATCACATATAATGAAATTGTGAAAAAACATAATACATGAAAACACAAGACAAAAATACCATGAGGTTCTATAATGAGTTCTGATAGAAGTTTAGTAAGCTTAAGTATATAAAAGCAAAAACTCACATAAAGAATAGTGAAAAATTCAAGGAAGTCTCCCCAAAATACACACTTCCAGAACTGCATATTTTGTCCTGTGTCCTGATGCAATAGGTTTTTCACTATTCCATCATATGTGCTACTATTCTCTGATGATTGACACGGTTTGATCAAAAACTATATAATTTCCTAACTTGCCATGAAACATGTATAAGAAGAATGAATATTAAATTTGGAAAAATATTTTTTGCGTGTAAGATAAAACAAGAATAAAAAATACTCGTCGAAATACGGAAATAAAAAAAATTGAAAGAACAAATGAAAATTATAGTTTTGAATTGATTTTCATATGGTCATTGGAATACAACAATAAAGTATATATACTCTCAATATTGTAACACAACTACATTGAGCTTGCAATTGGAAATATTTCGGATACTATAGTGAGTATACGCTTAAATAAAATAAAATTAAAAAAAATAAAAATATATATATATATATATATATATATATATATATATATATATACTTAACTAATACCTTTGCAATTATATAAACGGTGAAAAAAGTAGTTGTCGTCTGTTACTTGTTTATGTATGAAACGGTGCTCGTACTTTCTCAGTTCTAAGGGACCGTAGAATCTGGCGGACATGTGCAAGAGCTGTAAGGCGCATGGTCCAGGTCAGGATTATATGGGTGGCAGACTATTGCAGTTAAACGCAAGAGTATACGCCAAGATATAGTTAGAGCGAAAACGTTGCTAACTAACAATTATTAGGCGAATGGAGAAAATCTAGATCAAAGAGAAAAAATGTCTAACAAACAAGAATCTATTAAGGCGTCATAGGCCACTTCCACCGCCAGTGAGCTCTATCCAGCTGGTGTGTGCCTACTAAAAGCGAGTAATAACGTATTCACTTTTTTTTCACACGAGTAGAATTGTACATTTCTAGTACTGAAAAATAACTACTATAATATAATACGGTTGCAAATACGGTCTCTCCTTGACATATCTTCTCTTTGTATATATAAAACTCAATGTTTGTGTCCGATGTTTGCGTGTCCGTATAGAAAGAAAAGTTAGAAAATCTACATAAAATCTAAAAGTGTATTCTTATGTAAGATTTACCGGAGACGACAGTGGAAGTTTTCCCGAATCTCTAAGTGTACATCTAATGTAGATATGAGGGCATAACCCCCTTAAAACTTCAAATACATCTCATTTTTATGAAATTTAAATCATATGTATAAAATTTTCTTAGTAAGACAATGAAAGTGTTCTAGAATCTCTAAGTGCTCTCCTAAATTTATGGGGGCTGCCCATCCTTGAACAATTGAAGTGGTCCTGGATCTCTACTTAACCCTCTATGTATCGAATATGTTCGTACCCCACTTCGAACTTACTCATAGGGACAGAACCCTTTGAAAACTTCAAATATATAGTTCGGAGTTTAATGAATTTCAAACCATATGTATAATATAGAAATTCAGAGAGTTTTCGAACATTTCAGCTTCTTCCGACTATATTAGAGTGACAAACAGAAAGGGGCAATAAAGAAAGTAATATGATTGTATAAGCAGAGTTAAAAAGTACATGGTAGTGATCTTCATTAAATGCCGAGAAACATCGGGTCTTTCTGCTTTGTATATATATATATATATATATATATATATATATATATATATAAATATATAATTATTATTATTTCAGAGATATAATATATCATGTCAAATTTCAGTATTTCCTTTGACAGTGCTCAATGCGTGAGAAGAGCTAGGTAGTAAGGTATGAACATATATTTAAGGCAATTAAGATAATAGCAATAGAATATAAAACTTAAAAGAATCGTTTTTGGAATCGGAAATTAGGCTAAAATTTATCCGATTCCGATTCCGATACCGATACCGATTCCGATTCCGATTCCCTAAAAGTTCCGATTTTTCCGATTCTTGATTCCGAATAATCGTCCCAACACTAATTGTATTCGTTTTAGGACAAGAACAATTAATAATACAGACATTATTTTTTTTCTTTCCCTTTTCTCTCCTACTGTTGCTGTTGTCGTCCAGAGTTGGTTATACTGCTACTACTACTTTCTCTATCTCTGTCTCCCTCCTCCCTCTCTCGTCAAATTTAATAGGTTTAACTTACCGTTGTCTCTATCTCTCTCTTTCTGTTTTGTTCATTTATTTACATCGATTCTTTCCGTTATTTTCACTTTTCTCTCTGACTTGCCATATCGTCGATGCGTCGACTTCTCTTTCTTTCTTTCTTTCTTTCTGTCTTTTTCTGTTATGTATTTACATCGATTATTTCCCTTTATACTGTTCAAGTAAGAGTATGTGTGCGGCTATCTTATTAGATTTTTCGGTTTAGAATTGTTTTATATATCTATCAATATTTCTTTATTTCTAAATGTAATATACTAATTTCATTTATATAGAGGTCATAATATGTGGGCCATTCTGCTCAATCAGTCGCGTGTTTTGCGCGTTGGCTGAGAGAGATAGAGAAGAGAGACAGAGTTTAATTTTTAAAAAGACTTACTTTAAATAAAGAAAATGTTGCGGAACTAATCATCCTGAACACGGATCGAGCAGTGGAAGTGGCACCGACTGTCCTTAATGTAGCCATGAAAAGGGTTCGCCTTTGTCTGGCGTGTAGTTTGAAAATTAAGAAAATATTGAAATCATAGGTTTTTAGTGAAGGTCGAATTAACGACATTTGAGAAATCGAACGCCTTGTTATTATTGCACAGTTGAAAAATATATTTTGCTAAAAATAAAAACTGTTCTTTTGCTGAAAAGTTCAGAATGTTCTTTTATTGAAATGTGGAAAATGTTCTTTTATTGAAAAGTTGAGAATGTTCTTTTATTGAAATGTGGAAAATGTTCTTTTATTGAAAAGTTGAGAATGTTCTTTTATTGAAATGTGGAAAATGTTCTTTTATTGAAAAGTTGAGAATGTTCTTTTATTGAAATGTGGAAAATGTTCTGTTATTGAAAAGTTGAGAATGTTCTTTTATTGAAATGTGGAAAATGTTCTTTTATTGAAAAGTTGAGAATGTTCTTTTATTGAAATGTGGAAAATGTTCTTTTATTGAAAAGTTGAGAATGTTCTTTTATTGAAATGTGGAAAATGTTCTTTTATTGAAAAGTTGAGAATGTTCTTTTATTGAAATGTGGAAAATGTTCTGTTATTGAAAAGTTGAGAATGTTCTTTTATTGAAATGTGGAAAATGTTCTTTTATTGAAAAGTTGAGAATGTTCTTTTATTGAAATGTGGAAAATGTTCTTTTATTGAAAAGTTGAGAATGTTCTTTTATTGAAATGTGGAAAATGTTCTGTTATTGAAAAGTTGAGAATGTTCTTTTATTGAAATGTGGAAAATGTTCTTTTATTGAAAAGTTGAGAATGTTCTTTTATTGAAATGTGGAAAATGTTCTTTTATTGAAAAGTTGAGAATGTTCTTTTATTGAAATGTGGAAAATGTTCTTTTATTCAAAAGTTGAGAATGTTCTTTTATTGAAATGTGGAAAATGTTCTTTTATTCAAAAGTTGAGAATGTTCTTTTATTGAAATGTGGAAAATGTTCTTTTGCTGAAAAGTTGAGAATGTTCTTTTATTGAAAATTTGAGAATGTTCTTTTATTGAAATGTGGAAAATGTTCTTTTATTGAAAAGTTGAGAATGTTCTTTTATTGAAATGTGGAAAATGTTCTTTTATTGAAAAGTTGAGAATGTTCTTTTATTGAAATGTGGAAAATGTTCTTTTATTGAAAAGTTGAGAATGTTCTTTTATTGAAATGTGGAAAATGTTCTTTTGCTGAAAAGTTGAGAATGTTCTTTTATTGAAATGTGGAAAATGTTCTTTTATTTAAAAGTTGAGAATGTTCTTTTATTGAAATGTGGAAAATGTCCTTTAATTGAAAAGTTGAGTATGTTCTTTTATTGAAAAGTTGAGAATGTTCTTTTATTGAAATGTGGAAAATGTTCTTTTATTGAAAAGTTGATAATGTTCTTTTATTGAAATGTGGAAAATGTTCTTTTATTGAAAAGTTGAGAATGTTCTTTCATTGAAATGTGGAAAATGTTCTTTTATTGAAAAGTTGAGAATGTTCTTTTATTGAAATGTGGAAAATGTTCTTTTATTGAAAAGTTGAGAATGTTCTTTCATTGAAATGTGGAAAATGTTCTTTTGCTGAAAAGTTGAGAATGTTCTTTTATTGAAATGTGGAAAATGTTCTTTTGCTGAAAAATTGAGAATGTTCTTTTATTGAAATGTGGAAAATGTTTTTTTATTGAAAATGGAAAATGTTCTTTTATTGAAATGTGGAAAATGTTCTTTAATTGAAACGAGAAAAATGTTTTAGTTGGTTTTTCTGGCCAAAGGTCTATGTGGATGTGATTTTAAATCATCAGGAATACTGAAGATTCTGAGTGGGGCTTGTATGTGTATGTTTCTAATTTCTATTAGTCTACTCATATATTCACTGGCGCAGTGGATATAGTACTAAGTAAAATTCAGTCCTTAGTGACAGTTTTGAAGGTTGAAGGTTCAATCCTCATGCGAGCGATACAAAGAATTTCTTCCCAGTCATGGTAGATGGAACCCGTTCGGAATTCTGAGTTCGACAAGGTACACCTGAAGATAAACACACGCGATATGAGAACAGTAGTCCGAGTATACCAAATTCTACATATATATATATATATATATATATATATATATATATATATATATTTATATATATATATATATATATATTTATATATATATATATATATATATATATATATATATATATATATAAATATATATTGTTGGATCGTATTCTAACAGTTAGACAGTAAGAAATGCAGAAGAAAAAGAGAAAGGCAAGCAAGAAGGGAAGATTCGACTGTGAATACTGCCTTTGGTTCCATTAAAAGAATATATCTGATCAATGGAATTTCGGCTGAGATCAGTTCATCATTATAAACCTGTACCTACCTAGTTTTATTTACTGAATATGGGTTGAAATTCGATCGTGGCACCACTTACAACCTGACTTCAACGTGGCTGTTAAAGCTCTCCCTCCACGTAAGTGTAATCTGCTTCTTACGAAATTGGTGCTTTTCGCTTACACTGTGAATTTCTTCATTCAACATTCTCTTTATCTCGTTTTCGTAGATTTCTGATTTGAATTACATTTATACCGAGAAAATATGGACAGTAGGTCGATCCGCGTTACTCTCGGCGTTCAAACCAATATGGTGACTGATTTTTATTTTTCGCACCCAAAAGATAAAACGCGCCAAAATGATTTCTTATAACATGAGGCTACCATGTCGGTATATAAAACCCCTTTGGATGTATTTCTGTGCTATTTCTTTATCTGCGAGCAAATATCAAATAGCTCTGGACCAGCCATCAGTGAATGTTGTTAATCTGTCAGTTCCAGAAGTTGCTACCTTCAAATAACAGTACATTACTGTTAACTAACTGTTCCAGAATATTTTTTTTTAAGTTTTGACTGTAATTCAATTTCCAACCGAGTTTCGTGCAACCCACTTTCTCTCTGCCTTTCTCTCTCCAATCCAAGTCGCTTCTCGTTGCTTCCCAGCTGTCCTTTTCATTTATATCAGCTGATCTCTACATATGCAAATAAGAGACCAACATAAAAACCTGCACCTATTAAGAGAAGCCCTTTTTTAATCTGCAGACACAACATGCGAAGCACCTCATTCTTTTTCCTGACGGTGAGTGTACCTCTTTATTGTCATAATTACTAACCCTACGGCGGATGAAAAGATCTTCCGCGAGACTACTTTGTTCCGGAAGTTCATCGTAAAACTGGCTGTTCCCCCATGCACGACACGAACTGGCTTATTCCTGAATATTAAGCACAGTGAAACATATTTCAGTAAGAATCTTATGGCCGAATATGAGATTTGAATTCACTGCCTAGACCCTTACCCTGTATTGAGTAATCATCCTCTAATTTGATGCTCTGAAAATGTAGACGCTCCAGTTACGTACTAACTTCCACCCTCACATTAATAATGGCTGAATGCGGATTACGAACTACAGCCACAACCCTATTTACAGTACAGTAAATTGGCTTCGATCTTCTTTTAGATATTAAATGTTTTTTAACGCGTACAAGTACAAATGAGCAGGTAAAGCAAAATGGATAGATTTGTTTACTTATTTCCTAACGGTATTTTATTTTAAATAATTTACGTATGTATTAGTAATGATAACTGTCTTCTTACATGCAATCTTAAAAAATAGATGCATCTTAACTGAAGGACTATTTTATGCAGCAAGTAATAATTCTCGAAGACTTTTCCGTATCAGAATGTACCGAGAATTGATGAATGATATTTGCGTATTAAACTAAACTATGCGCTGATAGATTCGCTCCCGTATATTCGCTGGGATTCGTCTTGCTTAACGACGTTGATTAAGAGCAACGGGGGAAAGTGATTAAGAAATTAAAGGAAAATGAATTAGCTTTTCACGGCGGTTTGATCTTCAAAGATGGCCGCATTCGTTAAGATTCCGTAAACCCGGAAAAGCGCAGCGTTAATCTCCAGCTGTTAATATCGATGAAGCTTTGAAAAGAGCCGATCGCCAATAACGCCGGCTACACTAATGTGGCTTCGGGCGGATAAATCCCGAGATGAATAACGGTAATAAATTGCGGATAATCCTCTTCGCCACTTCTCCGGAGCAGACGGATTAATGGGATAATTGATTAAGATTTTATTCGCAATCACCTAATTTGTTATATTCACAGTGGCAGGTTTTTTTTTCTATTACAGATGCTAGCAACTAGAAGCCGGTCTCTGAGCGGTATAAAATGAGTGGGAGTAACGCCTGAGACGATGTTATCATGGTAAAAGAATATATACTACATTATCACCTCCAAAAAAACGACGGAATGCCTCGCAGGATGGTATCATGGGGAACGAATATATAGTACATTACACACCCTAAAGAGGGTGCAATGCCTTTGAGGATGATCTTCTGATAACAAAACAGATACTACACTACTCCTAAAAAGAAAAAAGTCAATGACTGCGAGGATGCTATCATGACAAACAAACATATACTACACAACCCCTAAAGGAGTGGGTAATGCCCAAGAGGGTGGTCTCATTATAGTAGAACAGATACTATACTACTTCCAAATATTATGACGAACGAACATATACTACACTGTACTCCTTAAAAAGGAGGAAACGTTAATACGTTGGAGGATGATATCCTGACGAACGAACATATACTACACTACCCTAAAAAGGACAGAGGTAATGCCTAGAAGAATGGTGCCATGGAATCATGAAAGGTAACACACTATCCCCTGAATTGAACATTAAAAGATAGTACATTAGTCTGAAATAGTATAGTAAACTGAACTGAGCATTAAAAGATCGTACAATAGTACAATTAATTGAAGTAATAGTATAGTTTCGGCTTCAGACGGACAGAAAGTAAATCTCCATTAATAATAGAAGACGTAAGCAGATAAAGCAACATGCGACAAGAGCACCGTCCAAGACTAGAAAGTAGTTATAATACGGCGACACTCTTGAAATCTTTAATAAATAAAATAATATAGATAAAAACAAATAAATAAAAAGCCTCTATTGTGTTTACAACAAGCATTTTGAATTCCTTATATAAGAGGGTGTTGTGGGCTTGTAAAGGGGACGGAAGGAAAACACGAATACGGAGTTTAGAAATAAACAAGTATATTGAAAAAGTATAATACAACAGAGAACAAGAGTGCTTGTACGTCAGTCTTGGCTGCCAGTATAGACTGGTGTAGTTCCAGGTATTTACTTTTTTCTCCACCGCATAATGACGTGGCACAAGGCCAGAAGGTCGAGACAGTAAAGCTAGTGCCTATAAAGAAGGGCCGTTCTGGCCTCTAAAAAACCTTGGCAGCCCCGTCGGCATTCCCTGGTCAGGGTGCGTCAGGCAGTAAGCAATAAACTTACTCAACCCCAAAGAGGGGGGGCAGGGCCTACGAAGGTGCACCGCCTACAACAACCCAGGACAGCATACCTCAGTCCGGCAGATAAAAGGCCACCGAAATGTTCCAGTTCCTACCGGACCAATTGTCGAGAACGAATCCTCGACTAGTATTACCCTATCCCACCGCTTCTCAGCAACCAAAGTCACTGAAAGACTGAACGGGGTTGAGGGGGCCCAACACTGAGAAGCATGCGTTCCCAGTATTTATGGCGAGTGGAAGAGTCCAAGTAGGTAATGTACTATAAACCTCCCTCCAAAGCCTTACTTCCTCAAAGTAACAGTATTGTGTCCTTTTCGAATTGTCGCTATTCTGAGGCTGATAGAGTAGCTGTATGTCAAAAGTGTCGTATCTGGTACCCATAACTTCTTCCTTGGTAGCGCTGTCGATGCCTTCCGATAGTTGTTCCCTGGTTTGATTTAGGTGTCTCTTATGAGGGAAATGAGGGCAGCTATCAAATTCAGATTTGATATCCTCCAGTTTTTTTTAATTCAAGACTTCTGATTTTGTGAGCACATTTTCAAACTTTGAAAAAAGATATTCTTTTCTTCGGCATTCTTCTTCAAAAAAGTAATCTTATTTTCATATTGTTTAGCTTTTCTTAGACATATTTGAGTTGCAATTCTAGAGAGTTATGCTCTGGAACCATGAGTAGACTCTCTTTAGCCTTCAACTGGTAATCCAAAGAATTTGACTTCATTTCTTTCAGTTTAATGTTAGCTATTTTGGCGTAAATGTTGTGCACTTATGTGCTTTCATTTCTGCAGATAATTTAGTTTGAGTCTATTTCATACAATTTTGAATTGTTTAGACAACTTCCTACTTTCGTTTTTTCTGACTCGGTCGTCAGATTTTTTATTTTCTGTCCGAAAATATTAGTTGGTAGCTCCCATAAGTTGAACCGCTTCATTAAGTCTGTGCCAAATGAATTGTTTGTGTTTTTAAACGAACACTTTTACTTTTTTTGTAGTTTTGTTTAAATTAATGTCGGTAATAATTTCACCCTCGAAGTTTTTCACTAGTCACCGTTTTGGCTATCTTATTCGTTCTTAACATGGTCGTTTTTCAGAACTTTCTCCATGTATGCATGTTGATAATCGACATGTCTGAACCAGAATCAGAATCGTTGCAAGGACCCGTAGCGCAGTAGAGATAGTATTACGTAAAATTTAGTTCTAAGTGATAGTCAGCTGAAGGTTGAAGGTGCAATCCTCAGTGCGGGCGATACGAAGAATTGCGAATTACTGAAGACTTTTTCTCCCAGTCATGGCTGAGGGAACGAGCTCATGCTACCCCCGTGGATTAAATAAAGGGCTTCGATCGAATTCCGTCACAATTCCTGAGTTCGACAGAAATATTCGCTAGTCCGAAAAGATACACCTGAAGAAGGCCGGAGAAGACAGCGGCCAAAACGTTGTGAGAATAACACTCAAGATGAGAACAGTAGTCTGAATAATTCAAATTATAGAAATGGTCAATCCTCATCTCAAAAATTCAGAAACATGTTCAATTTGGTTCACTTTCTAACTTGTTTAGAACCAAATTTAACATGTTCAATTTGGTTCACTTTCTAACTTGTTTAGAACCAAATTTAACATGTTCAATTTGGTTCACTTTCTAACTTGTTTCTGAATTTTTGAGATGAAGATTGATCATTTCTATAATTTGATCTGATTTCTACGTCTTTCTTCGGATACAAGTCATTGCACGAAAATTACACATTTAAAATTATCCGTGCTAGGTTCAGCTAATTTGAAATCGTCACAATGTTTATTAACGATTGGCGTGAACGTTGTTTAGTCTTCGCCATCTTTTTTGAATAAATTCTAAACACTTCCAAACACTTTGGGGTTAGATAATTCTGTTAAAAGTTTAATCGCTTCAGGATAAGTCACTAGATTTGGGGGGGGGGGGCAAATATGTAGTTCACGAATTTGGTATGTTCGGTGGTGCCTAATTTTCGGAGCAGTAGGCGGACTTTTGTAGAGACTACCCAATTTCTACAATCTATTTTGTATAGATCGTTATACCTTCTGAAATATGAAGCAACGGTTTAATCCTCGTATAAAATATATAACAGGGGTTTATACACTTCTAGGGAATATCACAGAATCATGAAACAATACAATTAGAAAAAGAAATATAAATATAAAGGAAAAATAAATAAATAAAAAATAGAACAATAACAAAATATAATGATAATAGATTAAATCTAAAAATTAAAATTAAAATTAAATGAGATAACAATAATTATAAAAATGTTGTAGAAAAAGGAATTAAAGATAGATAAATTAATTAATTAATGAATTTAAAAAAATATTTAATTCAAAATTCATGAATTTAAACATTTAAAAATTATTATTTCATTTAAAATGACAGAAACGAAGAAATTTTTAAAGATTCCTTTAAATAAAGATTTCCAGCCAAATTAAAATAAGAGAATGAAGTTAACCAATAATGATAAAATTATAATATTACTAATAAAAAAGTAACTTACTGTAATATTAAAATTATATAAATTGGTAAAAATACATACATTATGATATATTAAAGATAGTCAAATAATCCGCATGTTAACCAAATAAAATAAAATAAGATAAAATTGAAATTAAATTAAAATAATCATAAATGAAAGAATTAGTTCATACAATTGTATAAAATATAACATATAACTATATTTATATAAATATAGGTTGACTAACTGAGAACAAACAGAAAAGGCGAATGCACAAAATCCCAAGAAAAATATACATTGCAATCAGATAAAGGGTACATTGTACAAAGAATCACATCATAATTAAAGAAAAACAATTAAAATATGAAAACATGAAGACACATAGATCTTAGATTCAAAGTTTGTATAATTAATTTATGGCAAATCTTAACCCACTACACGAGTAGAGGGGGAATATATTGCAGGTTTTAACAATAAGAGTGGGGGTTAAAATTAAGATCTGTTATTTAAATAAGCTTTCGTAATATGAAAGTTAATAGTTCAAAGTCAAACCAAAATGGATTGTTCTTAGATTATATAACCAGGAATGATAGTCTTATCACCGGTCAAACACTATTTATTACACCTAAAATATCGTTGAAAATATTTGCTAAGATCCCTTTTTGACGAAAATAAAACTCAGGACCATAAAGTCATAAACTTTATGACTTTCTTATCATTTGATCGCTATTTAATTCTTGGAAATATAACAATGAAATGTATATTTTTTTCTTAAGATAGTAAAACTTTTTGTTTTTACGTGATTTCTATTTGTGATGTTTTGACCGGCGCTGAAAATAGACTTTTGGGAATTCTCAAAAATATAAAATAAATAATTCTATATAGTCTACAAAAACGATCGTACGCCAAATTTTTGTTGATTTTTTATTCTTAGAACTGATATAAATAATGTGTTGATTTAATTTGTTTCAACATAATCTACAATCGCTCTGTTTGATCTAAAAGATTCAACCATTGAGCTTATATGAATATCTGCAGCATTTGAAGTATAGAATTGCCGGTATTTTGACTTGCTTGTCATAGTTCGATAATTCAATTGTAAATTTATATTCTACTTGAAGAATCAATAAAGTTTTACTTTAAATCTATATGACACACACACGCATTATATATATATATATATATATATATATATATATATATATATATATATATATATATATATATATATATATATTAAAATATGCTACCCAATCGGTGGTTCATTGTTGTAGGAGAAATGGTTGTTTCGATTTAATCGTAAAGTTATTTTCTACTCTAAAAAAATTGAATCCTCTAAGTTATCAATATCGTACCAACGTACACAAATGAATAAAAATTAATTTTAAGCGATAAACATCGTGCAGTAAGTGGTTGGAATTACGAGGATCTATATCTCTAGATAAGATATGTTTACATGCTGTGTGTATATGATCCACTCATAAACCAATTAACCCAGCATTATGCATTTTGAAATACGGCGGATACACTCCAGGGTGAGTAATATGGACTAAATTAAGTTTAATTTATTTTTATGCAAAAGTTTTAAAATGGCGGTAGAAGCATTTCAAGAAAATCCAGATGTATTCGATCTTTGTGAAATGTTCACAATACGTATTAGACATCAATTAATAAACATTCTTGAAATTTAAGTTTCTCAGGAGTATTTTAAAGACTTTTATGAAGCATAAGATGGGCACAACTTCCCAATTGAAAATTAAAATATTTCAGATTTGCATTAAATGTGATTCATACATATCACAAACTAAGCAACATTATCTGAATTTAAATTTCTTCTTAGTAACCCTTAAACTTAAGTGTTAAACTTTAGAACTTTTCCTAGAATGGAATTACTATTGTGGAGTTTCATGAAAATTAGAATAAGGATTCTGGAAATACGGTTTAGAATCATTATATGTTGATTTAAAGAATACATAAGAGTGGTGTAAAACTGTTATGATCTAAAAATTAAGTGTACCCCTCTAGGAACGGGTATTCTTTTAATAATAATAATAATAATAATAATAATAATAATAATAATAATAATAATAATAATAATAATAATAATAATAATAATAATAATAATAATAATAATAATAATAATAATAATAATAATAATAATAATAATAATAATAATAATAATAATAATAATAATAATAATAATAATAATAATAATAATAATAATAATAATAATAATAATAATAATAATAATAATAATAATAATAATAATAATAATAATAATAATAATAATAATAATAATAATAATAATAATAATAATAATAATAATAATAATAATAATAATAATAATAATAATAATAATAATAATAATAATAATAATAATAATAATAATAATAATAATAATAATAATAATAATAATAATAATAATAATAATAATAATAATAATAATAATAATAATAATAATAATAATAATAATAATAATAATAATAATAATAATAATAATAATAATAATAATAATAATAATAATAATAATAATAATAATAATAATAATAATAATAATAATAATAATAATAATAATAATAATAATAATAATAATAATAATAATAATAATAATAATAATAATAATAATAATAATAATAATAATAATAATAATAATAATAATAATAATAATAATAATAATA
>OY744544.1:54240824-54253324 GCA_963556195.1 Sepiola atlantica | reverse complement strand
TATATATATATATATATATATATATATATATATACAAATATATATGTATATATATATATATATATATATATATATATATATATATATATATATATATATATATATATATATATATATATATATATATATATAAATATATGGGAGGAGAAGGATGAAAGTAATCCGACGTGATGGGAAAATGAAAAAGGAAAACCAAAAAATGGATGTTTTTTATGTGTACATCAACGTTTCGTCTTTATTTATAAGACTTCATCAGGATGATAAATATATATATATACAAATATATATATATATATACAAATATATATAGATATATACATATATATATATATATAAATATATACAAATATATATATATACAAATATATATATATATACAAATATATATATATATACATATATATATATAAAAAAAATATATATATACAAATATGTATATATATATATATATACAAATATATATATATATATATATACAAATATATACATATACAAATATATATATACGAATATATACAAATATACGAATATATATATATATATATATATATATATATATATATATATAATTTATATACGGTAAGTATTTAAGTTGAGCGTTCAGACTTCCTCGTGTACTAAGTTAGCAGTTATCAAGTCTGATGTATAAACGAGCAATTATCATTATAAGTCAGAGTTAATTTGGTGGTAATCATAAAAAAATGTGCTTTAAATAATCTCAAAGCAATTAAACAAATAAATAAAATGCCTTTAATTAGCGATTATCAACTAAGATCAAACCATAAAACATCATCGTAATTGGATTAAATTAGGCATAACGTTTATACTAATCGTAATCGGCTTACTGACGGAAATTAAGGAAAAAGTTATCTATTAGCAAAAGCAAATGCTTCTAAAATTTCCGGCATGGCTGGTTACTCTTGTAGTCGAACGATAACCACTTAATAGGAGATTTAAGAGGGATTATCGGTTTAAATATAAATAATCTGTACGGTAATTGATAGATCGACTACCTATATGGAAAAGGTGTATTTGAAAATGTATACATATTTTCACAATCTATTATCCAACACATGTATGAATTAATTAAACTATTTCCTCCCCCCCCCAAAAAAAAACAATCATACAAAATATAAATTAAATATCTAAACAAAAAGAAAAAAGAGACATCATAAAAGTACTGCATTAAACTAAAAAAAAATATATAAACAACCAAGAAAAAGTATTGCCCCGTTGGGTCACCAACTTCGCTCGGGGGATTAAATAGTTTGAATGAGAATGAAGTGAGTTATAAAAAACAGTTAAATAACTGAGAGTTAAAAAATAACATCTGAAATTAATTTATTTATGCTCACTATCTGTCCCGCTACTTTCTTGTTCTCTCTCATTCTCTTTCTCTCCCCCCTCTCTCTCTCTCTCTTCCTCCCTCTCTCCCCCTCTTTTTTTCCGAAGGAAATATTATAAGTCATGATTTGTTTTCCTTTTGACGATGTAAATAATGGACGATCATTTTCTTTAGTTTAATAGTTAGTTTATTACATTTAACTGTTAATAAGCATTAAGGCGGTCGTGTGAAGCGGAATGTTTCGCATAAAGCAAGAGTAGTAGAATATAGTTGAAAGGAAGATATAAATACATACATAGCTATGAGAGAGGGGGAGAGAGAGCAATTTAGGTAAAAAAGCAAGCATTGATTAATTCATATTTAGTATTTTATATATATATATATATATATATATATATATATATTAGTAAGTTTTTGAAAGGGTGTGGGCAATGCAAATTCCGGGTAAGATGCAAGTTTTAAGGAACAAAAACGATAACAATAAATCGAATACGAAATTTTGTTTTGTAGGATTCTCTACACAGTTGGAGAATTTTTTTTTTCTTCTGGTTTAATTATTTTTGACAAAGGGAAGTCTCTTTTCCAGAAATATTAAATAGTGATTTTTAATCACCCGGACATCACACGAACAGCTAAAAACACTCTTGCTGTTATGTAAGATTTTAGGAAAAAAAGGAAAAATAAATAGTAAGTCATATTTCGTATTCGATTTATTGTTATTGTTGTTGTTCCTTACAACTTGCAACTTACCCGGAATTTGCATTGCCCACAGCCTTTCAAATACTTACTACTACTATACCCAGCAATGCTTCAAGCAAACAACCATTCTCTACTATATATATATATATATATATATATATATATATATATATATATAGATGATTATTTTTATTTACACAGACATGTACAAAATCTGCGACACTGGCATGTCGATGTTATCGATCAACAGCTATTATAAACTGAGATCTCATCAGGCAGAGTAAGAATCCGATCTTAACCTTAGATCATATTTGGTTCTTTCCAAATATGATCTAAGGTTAAGATCGGATTCTAACTCTGCCTGATGAGATCTTAGTTTATAATAACTGTTGATCGATAACATCGACATGCCAGTGTCGCAGATTTTGTACATGTCTGTGTAAATAAAAATAATCATATATACAAGCTCTATTTGATATTGAGCACTTTTTAATAAACCTGGTTGAAATTCTTTGGATTACTACCCTGTGGATGTTTTACCTGGATTATTATTATTATTATTATTATTATTATTATTATTATTATTATTATTATTATTATTATATATATACACACATTGGTGGGCAGCCGACACTAATTAATTCGTGTTTCAACGCATATGTGTCTGAACAAGACTGTGTCAAAAAGTAAAGATCGCTTTTAAAATCCGAACAGAAAACCAAAGCTAAAAATAAGGGGAAAATTAAGAGAGCACGTTGCAAGAAAAGTCGATCGATCAGTGTGGAATACATCCGGCTGTCTCCCTCTCCTCGCTATAACTTACTTAATTTAATTATAAAAAAATTAAACTTTATTTTTAGTTAAATTATGTATGTATATATATATATATATATATATATATATATATATATATATATATATATATATAACTTCTTTGTTATATAGCAGGAAAACCCCCAGCAGAGTGTTCGATTAATTGAGAAGTAAAGTTAAAAATTAAAAATTAAGAGCGTAATATTTATTTATTTTTGTACAGAAAAGTCCAAGTCCTTAGTTCTGGCTAAGTACTTCTGTGCTTGAAACCGACGATACGAATGGTGTACTGATTTTTCTGTACCAAAATAAATAAATATATATAAATATATATATATATATATATATATATATATATATATATATATATATATATAAAGATAGATGAAATAAGAGGGATATACATGTACGAATGACAAATGTATTTCAACTTCGATTGTTCAATGGAAGGTGTACTCGGTAAAAACATGTTGATTATTCTTTCCTTAAGCCGAGGCTTTTCAAAGATTAAAATCTTATCATCAGAAGAATTACATAGATAGAGATTGAGAACGTGTGCGTAAAAAGATAGTGGTATGTCCAGTTGGTAAATGTCCGTTGATAAGGTATCTAGTTAAAGGAGATTTTCATCTATATTTATAATTGCTCCATCTCGTATACTGAGCTTACACCATTTGACTATAGGTTCTATCTACTAAAAGTATACTTTTAGTTTCATATTTAATTGTATATATATATATATATATATATATATATATATATGTATATATCTTTGTAAGATAATTGGGAGAAAAACCTTACAGATGAAAATAAAAAAATAAGAGCATAATATTTATGCTTATGTTTTGAGGCATGTCCGTCCGTCCGTCCGTCCGTCCGGATTTTTCTCCGCAACCATCCATTGAATTTCTCTGAAATTGTGCATGAAGTTGTAACTTTTGTCAGGTTAGAAAGGGACATTCTCCGATTTTTTTTAAAATCTGGTTAGTCCCCCAGGGGTTCAAAAGGCCCCAAAATGGCACAAAATGACATTTTTTGCATCATATCTTTTCATCCATCTATTCAATTTCTCTGAACCTTGGACAAAATATGGAGGCAATTGTTCCTAATAGAAAATTACTATCGCTGACCTTGGAAAAAACCTGGTTCGCGCCCCCAGGGGGTCAAAAGCCCCCCATAACGTTTGATCCATCCATTCAATTTTTCTGAAACTTGGCCAAAATGTAGACGCAATTTTTCTGGATATAAAATGAGCATCCTTGACCTCAGAAACAGTGTGGTTCGCGCCCCCACGGGGTACAATGGGGGTCAAAAATGGCCCAAATTGCCTAAATCTATTGCATTTTACACTCGCCACATCGAGTCACACACAGAGGGGGACCACGCATGCGCGGCTTGTTTAGATATGTATTACAGAAGATTATAACAACATCGGAACAGTCGGTTTTAACTCAACAAGCGACTAACAAAGTATAACGGCGTGTGGACTCACCATAGCAACAGCTGATGAGATTTAACAAGGTGCGATCCTTTGTTGGTCGCGCGGTGATTTGAAACCGACGGTACTAATGTTGTTATAATCTTCTGTAATATATATTACAGAAGATTATAAGAACATTGGTACCGTCGGTTTCAAATCACCGAGCGACCACCACACACACACACACACACACACACATATATATATATATATATATATATATATATATATATATATATATATATATATATATATATATATATATATGCGTTGTGCTAAGTTTTCTAAATATTTTATTAAAAAATATTTTTATTATTGCCACCCACCAAACGCTTCAAATTGTGTGACTTTTCAAAGTATACTCATGGCACAAATAGTATTCAATATTCACTCTTAATATATACACGAATGTAGAACATTCTATCATTAATCAAAGGGGTGAGACGGGCATCAATTACGTTTGATGCTACATATACTATGTAAGTGTCTTTGGAGCAAAAATAGATTAATTTCGATTCGCAAAAGCGTTGTTAAATAAACGTTTTATTTCATTTGTACAGCCGTTTTATTTCAAATTAGGTAAGAATTTCACAGTCAAAAAGTATTTAAATATACACCATTGAAAGGATACAAATCAATATTGAAGGTGGGTACGTGCACTCGTCTATTGTCAAGAAAGCCACGTTAGTTTTGAAAAAACTAAGCATCCTTCTCGAAAAACTATTAAAATATGTCCCGTTATGTTGTCATTTAATATTTGAATAATATATATATATATATATATATATATATATATATATATATATATATATATATATATATATATATATATAGTCTAAAGAAGCTTTGAGTTATTTTAAACAAAAAGACAAAAAAAAGGAAAATGAAGTTTAAATTCCCACAGAAACTAACTAAATCCAAAATAGTGTAGACTTAACATTCGTTGGAAAATTCATAAATAAATTAAATATATAATAGTAAGTAAATAAAATAAAAAGGGGGATTAAGTATCTAACAGTGAAACAAAAACAGGAGACCTTAACATAAGCATCTAATATTAACACGGGGATCATCAGCTGTTTACCATGTAACTGTTTCGGATATTTAAAAACAGGACAGTTATATGCATGGCTCTCCAATGGTACAGATCAAACTACCATTTCCCCAATCAAGTGTCGAAATAATTCAGCTTAAAATGTTACTTATATATAAATAAATAATAATAATAATAATCAAAATAATAATAATATACTACCCTTAAGACTACCGTGCGATATGGTAATTTGCATATCAAATAAAATTCTTTATAACAATAGTAATACTAATAATAATAAAAATAATAATAATAATAATAATAATAATAATAATAATAATAATAATAAAATTATATCTAAACACTACACGCAAGAACCATTCTGCGATATGGTAGCTAGAAATAAAATTATAGAGGAATTAAAATATATAGAATAGAATACATGATATTTCATAAAATTAAATGTCGCGAAGACAGAATGGGAACACAATTAAACACAGGAAAAATAAAAATAACACACGAACAAGAGATTGACCGGTTTCGTTCGGATCAACAAATGTCTTCTGAAATGGTGAATATTTAGAATTTGTTGAGAAAAACAACAAAATATAAGCAAAGAGACGCGAAATGTGATGTTTCGGCGCGTACTGACTATGTGAACATATGCAATGCATGTAAAAAAAGACGTTAATTGGAAAAAGGAAAAATGAAAATAAAAAAGGGAAACTATAGATAACAACCATGTCTTACCCAATGATTCCTCCCTTTAATGGGGGTCTTGCCTGTCTCTTTTCTTGAATTTTTAGAAAACGGCCCGTTCAAATCTTTCCTATCCCAAAACTCCCATTACTTTAGATATATCGATGACACACTCCTTATCAACCTTAATTACATTAGTCTATCGACATTTTCCACAAACTCAATAGAATTGTCACATCATATCCGTCACCTCCGAACTAGAAAGTAATCACGTCCTCAATTATCTTAGCATAACTTTACCAAACCTCCAAACGACCTTACCTACTCAGTCAATTGTTCTTGGCCTTTTGGCTAAGATCAAAGTGTAGTATCTGTTCCGATGGATACTGCACCCCATACTGGTGTTGTCTTGTCCTTCGGGTCTTTATTTACGCCGGTCAATGGGTCTGTCCAGTGCAGTTCTGGGAGGTCCATCTCCCAGGCTTTGCCTCTCCTCTTTGGGGAGGAGTAAGTTTATTGCTTACTGCTTGAGGAACCTCTACCGGGGAATGCCGACGGGGCTGCCCAGGCAATTTTTAAACCCCACTTTCCCGACCCGACCTTGGGTCACATCTTACTTGTGGGAGTAAGATAAAAACTGGCCTTGTGCCTAACTCCTGGAGAGGAGTAAATCAATACTCAGTAAATAAAAAGCAACCAATAAAAATGACCTTATACAATATACTGCGACTAGAATAACAGAATAAAATCTGGATAATTATGGGCTCGCTCCTCAGGGGTTTAAAAAGTTGCAGCACCGTCCTCTTCACAATGACAACATCTACACAGAGAGCTCATACAGATTCTTCAAATATCGTCTCTTTTTCATCCATAGCGCATAACACAAAGCTTTTAATATTCACAATGAAAACAGACTTACACTACAAACATTTCGTCTCGTAACAACGTTACCAGCACAAATAACACCGACAAAGTTAATCAAAATAATTATAATACAGTTTTCCTCATTCCATCTTCACCTCCTTACAGCAAAAAATATTCAAACCTGTCTTAAAAATAGCGATATGAACTTTCAAAAATGTTAAAGACTTACT
Organism: Sepiola atlantica; assembly: GCA_963556195.1. Classification (NCBI taxonomy): domain Eukaryota; kingdom Metazoa; phylum Mollusca; class Cephalopoda; order Sepiida; family Sepiolidae; genus Sepiola; species Sepiola atlantica. The sequence continues at coordinate 54,246,161 of OY744544.1, read as the reverse complement.
TAACACTTAAGCCCGTCCCCACAACACCTCCAACTACACATCTTCCCAAGCCGGCATCTTTAAAATAAAATGTGCCGTATGTCCAATATTCTACATCGACAAGAAGGACAGAAATATCAACTCCCACATTTACAAGTATTAAACAGGACATCAAATACATTAACAGCACTAACACATAAGTCTTAAGCAGGATTACTTTTTAAAAGTTCAACCTTACAAACTGCACCCTACTTATACATAAATTCTCACTCACATCGCAAATGCATTGAGAGCGTTGTCACCCTTCTCTCATCCCAATTACATTTGTCCCAAACAGTTTGCATATATATATATATATATATATATATATATATATAGTAGTAGTAAGCTATGGAAATATATTCATGACAATTAAGCTACACAGAGGCGTTTCATCCCCGGAGGGAACCTTCTGGCTAAAATGCATAGAGTTAGTCTTTTAATATATGCATATAAAAAAGACCCGGCAAAACTAACTCCATGCATTTTAGCCTAAAGGTCCCCCCGGGGATGAAACGCGGGAGCCTCTGTGTAGCTTAATTGCCATAAATATATATTCATAGCTTACTACCTAGCTCTACTTACGTATCGAGCACTGTTAAAGTAAATACTAAAAATTGATACATCAAAAATTATATCACCTTGTAAAATTTTATGTGGATACATGAAATAGTAATATATATATATATATATATATATATATATATATATATATATATATATATATATATATAAGAGAGAAATATATAAGAGAGAAAGATAGGGGAGAGAAATAGAACTGGCACACTTTAAAATTTCATAATTACTTTGTTTTAAATTTAAATCTATTTAATAATACGTTAAAGTAATTTCATGTTATCAGCCTCCGCCCCTTGTTTTAAAAAATGGGATCGCCCAAGATGCGATACAAGAAGTAATTTTTTTAATTCCCTTCAACTAGAATACACTTTATTTGCCTCGGGCTAGTATCAAAGTGTAATTTCTGTTCTGTCCACAGATAGTACAATAATAGCGTGAGGTCTATGTTCTCGCCTGGCGTCAATTTCATGGGAATATGTCGTAGACCCCTACATAGGTTTGGGATACAGACCTGCATTACCAGATATAGTCTAGAAGTATATTGACCAGCGTACTTAGATAAGTATGTTCTAGTTTGAATAAAGCTGGTACAATAATATCGTGGGGTCTGCATTCAGAGCGGACGTCTATAAAATAGAAATATTATTAAGGACGGCTGTAATATTCAACATATGAAGGGTATAACTGTCGAATCTCCACGGGCCTCGTTAGTAGTGATATTAGTATCCATTAATTGGGAGATAATGTTTGCAGATTCAGAAGAGTTAACCACGTATGTTTTTTTTACTTCGTTGCCACCTTAAACTGCGTGTATTAGCGTCTTTATTCACAGATTCGAACCTTTCAATGCAGACATACACCAATCAAAACGCGGTGTCGTTATCAGCGAGTCTAGCATAAAGAACTCGACAAAATGGCTGTTTTAGGGAGAGGAGGGCTTTTAAGGTGTTTGGCTCATAGGCACGACATGAATCGACATTCCGCGATAAGGAAGCCATTTTGAGCGAGCCAATCAAAATAACTAGAATTGCTTTTCGTTTTTGGATTCCGTGAAGAATCGGTTCATGCCAACCCCATTCTTAAAAACCGCTTATTCTTCCTGATCCTCGTTAGATGACCCCGATATCTGCAATAAGAAAGAGAATAAAGAGAAATAAATCGTGAAGGAATACATGGAAATGATATGATGCAATTTCTTTTTATGCACTCTTTTTTATGAAGGGGACGGAAAGGTAAGTGAAAGTAATTTAATAAGATGTAGTTTGCTTAAAGCATTGCGTGTAATGTATATATAGAAGAGTATTAGAAGGCTATCACAATCAAAGAAATTGGAAGATATCGGTGTTGAGAAAGAAAAAAGTATTGTTTTACATTATAGTGTATCTTACTTGTTTAGTGAAAACTATTACACAGTGATCTAATGTGTGTGACCGTGTTCCATGATATATTTCGGGGAAAGACCTCTTTATCAAATAGTAGGTGGTTCCAATCTCCTTACATACGTGTGAAACGGTACTGTTGTTTTTGGATAGACTGAAGTAAATATCATTGTGGCCTTCACCAAAAGGAATACAATTAAATTAAAATGTCTTCTTTTTTAAATGGTCTATATGCTAAGTCTTTTATTCTATTAATATTTTATCTATTCATTATTCATTTATTTATTACTTTTTTTCTTTTTTAGGGGAGGGCGGGGTTTAATCGTAAATCATATACTAAGTTTGTTATTCTATTAATATTATGATTATTATTTCATTTGTTTTTCATTATTATTGTTTTTCTAATTGACCCGGTATTTTCTTTTATTTCGTACCGGGGCAAATATCAACGTGACTCGCAGAAAAGTAATGTATTTATTAAACCAAACAATAAAATCTTCAGATTAACAAAAAATCTACCAAACTTTAAACAATTCTTCGATCGTAATGAAATTCTCAGCATTGATAATTAATGAATGATTAGTTTGAATGCTAAATACGATAAATCTATTTTTTATAATTTAAACAGATATTAAACATTTTAAATTCGATCATGAAAGCATATTCTTATTAAAAGCAAGAATATTAGCCAAATATCACATTAGTTTAAGAAAAATGATTTTGAGTGTGTTAGCGTGAGGAAATGCAACAGTTTTCATAGCGGAAATTAACAAGTCTCAAAATGCCGTTTCCCCCTTTTTGTATTTGAACTTTTCAAATGCTATATTCATATTAAATAATTTATTTTATAAAACTTATATATTTTTATGTCAATTATATAACTTTAAACCAACCCCTACATTTTAAGGGCGAAATAAGTATTATTATATCCATAGTGACCAAACTTACATGGATAATACCCTGAAGGTACGATTTCTTTTTTATTTAGGCAGCGAGTATTTAAAACTTTCAAAAGATTTTATATTTTTTAAAGTTTGAATTTCCGAATTTTTAGTATCATTTTCTACCAAAATCTGCCTTTAAACATATTTTTTCATTTGCACCCGTGTAAAAGGTGGTCATTGAGTTTCGACTGTACTCAAAGTGCTCGTAGATGGTTGATTCTTTTACAGTCGTGTAAATTTATACATTAGGTAAGCTTCTCATAGCCCGCTCCCCTCTGGGAAAGCAAAGATACACCTTCGAAAAAAGTGATCGAACCGAATCAGCTCACTTGACAAGGAGGAAGTGCTGTCTATTTTCATCACTACCTGTCCCCTAGGACTTCCTCTCCACAACGTCATATCCTGATACGTAACCCTAGTCCTCGTGTTTAACTTCAAATAGCATTTTCCACTTCCCTCATTAAGTGTAAAATACCGTAAAATACCGTTTGTAATATTATTCTTACACGCCCACATCAAATGGAGGTTGAAGGTTCAATCCTCAGCGCGGGCGATGCTAAGAATACAATTACGAATAACTTAAGACGTCTACCTAGTTATAGCTGAGGGAAAGAGAACAAACTACCTCCGTGGATTAAATAAAGGCTTCCGTTTGAAATTCCGTACAGATTCCCGAGTGTGTGAAGATGCATCTGAAGATGTTCGTGTGTTACATGCGCTGAAACGTTGTGAATAATCATAATAATCCAAATAATACGAATTACCAATGCTCATATAAAAAAAAAATTGTCGAAAACGAATGCGTAGTTGTTCGGTCAACTAAAAGTGAACGCTAAAAACGTCGGAACATTTGTTTCTAATGTTATTTTTACATACAGTTAACATTGAATGAGTTTTAAAAAAAGAATCAAGAACTTTAGACATCGATAAGGACATCAACTCGAAGGTGGTGTTTCGAAATCCGTGGCTTGTTTGGCTCTTAGATTAATCGTTTTACTGTGATACCGCGATGCACATACAGACTACTTTGCTTCATATATATATATAGATATAAATATTATTTAGTTCCATTAGACATTTTCTGTTTACTATGAGATTTTTGACAATTAAAATCAGAGCAGACATTATGGGCTTACGTCATATTAGTGTTGCGGTTCAAACCTGTGCCATACATGCAGAAAACCAAGTTACCGTCCTTATTATTAAAACACGTGAAAGTTCACAAGTATTACACGCACTTGTTAGCTGCTTGAACGCGCCCCTGCATGACCCATCACTACTGAAGGCTGACCGCCTGAAATCAAGCACTTGAAAAAACGACGTTCCAAATCACTGACTAGTTGGGGTGGGGAGACCGACAAAAATCGATAATCGATGTTTAATCATATTCTGTCAGACCATCTCTATTTTACTGTCTATGCGTTGCGTACTTCTAAGAAACTCGCTCGTATCTTTCGCACTCTCTCTTTGAGCCATGTGACGTCATATCTGTTTCTATTATTTTCCACAGTCTAGTTGACTCCGACTGAACTTTCATTTTCTTGTTTTTCTCAACTAACCATTTTTATATACTAGTGAGTTTACAAGCCTAATATTTAACTTTAATATAGATTCATTTTACTTTTATCACTGTTAATATTTAACTTTAATAAAGATTCATTTTACTTTTATCACTGTTAATATTTAACTTTAATATAGATTCATTTTACTTTTATCACTGTTATCACGAGTGCCTTTATAATATTTAACTTTAATATAGATTCATTTTACTTTAATCACTGTTTACACGAGTACCTTTATAATATTTAACTTTAATATATATTCATTTTACTTTTATCACTGTTATCACGAGTACCTTTATAATATTTAACTTTAATATATATTCATTTTACTTTTATCACTGTTATCACGAGTACCTTTATAATATTTAACTTTAATAAAGATCCATTTTACTTTTATCACTGTTAATATTTAACTTTAATATAGATTCATTTTACTTTTATCACTGTTAATATTTAACTTTAATATAGATTCATTTTACTTTTATCACTGTTAATATTTAACTTTAATATAGATTCATTTTACTTTTATCACTGTTAATATTTAACTTTAATATAGATTCATTTTACTTTAATCACTGTTATCACGAGTACCTTTATAATATTTAACTTTAATATAGATTCATTTTACTTTCATCACTGTTAATATTTAACTTTAATATAGACTCATTTTACTTTTATCACTGTTAATATTTAACTTTAATATAGATTCATTTTACTTTTATCACTGTTAATATTTAACTTTAATATAGATCATTTTACTTTAATCACTGTTAATATTTAACTTTAATAAAGATTCATTTTACTTTTATCACTGTTAATATTTAACTCTAATATAGATTCATTTTACTTTTATCG
>OY744544.1:54218324-54233324 GCA_963556195.1 Sepiola atlantica | reverse complement strand
AATAGCAGTAATACTCGTTGTGATAATATTTGTTAACCGTAATTATAGTATACTAATAATAAAATTACCATTAACAAAATTTCTATATAAAATAAGTTTAGTGGTGATACTACTCTTAGTATTAATGAAAGTAATAATAATAATAATAATAATGCCAATAATATTTACGATAGTTATAATGACAATAGTACCAATAATAATAATAATAATAATAATAATAATAATAATAATAATAACCCCGCTACTTGCAAGGTCAATGGACATAATAAGTATACAGATGAGGGTAAGCTATTATAGTTCCACCACTAATAATAATGACTGAATACCAGTCAATAACTAAATGATCAAGGTGGTAATCAGATTTTGCTATTTCATAGGATTAAGTAATTGAAATTAGATTAATCTAAGTGATATCAGAGTTTAAAGCTATCACGGTTATGAGTTTAAGTGGGAGATAATTTTGGTAGGATTCTTTCATGGAGGTAGTATGACAGAGAGGTTTTTGGGGATGAAAATTATAGGTAATACTAAGATATTTGATGTTATTGGTGGTTCAGTGGGGTGGTTATATATCTATAGATTCGCCAAGACTTGCTGGTGTTATAAAGTTGGGTGGGTGGGTAAGTGGTCGTAATGTGTTTTGAGGTAGTGTATAATGGGGAGGGGTGAGGTAAATGTGTAGGGAGGTATCTATGAGAAAGAAATGTAATGATTCAGTTTTATATTTATATGTGAGGGGTTGGTGTGGGGGTAAGGTGGAGTATATGGGTTGCTAAGGAGGTAGAGTCTACTATGCTTACAGTTAATAGACGTCTCTTGTTTTCTATTTAGGAGTTTATTTCTGTCTTTAAAACGGATAATTTCCAGTTTTTAATTTGGACATAATCTACATGGTGAGTTCATTGATTTGCAGGTGCTAGATTTTTTTAGGATTTTCCACTTTATTATAGGAGTTTCTTTTTTGTTTTTATTTTGTTGTAGTGTAGTGATAGTCCAGTTTGGGCAGGGTGGTTATGGTTGTTGAAGGAGAGGTTATGGTTGTAGAATCTTTCCTTGAAGTTGTTACCCAACTAACCAATATAATAATTAGTCTTGGATGGGTTTTCAGTTGAGGAGATAGATGCCTCATAGACCACTTGGGTTGATAGGCACTTTTGGTTTACGGGGCAGTTTGATTTGTTAGTACAGTTACATGTTCTCCTAGGATTTGATGTTACTGAGATGTTTAGTATTTTACTGTTGTGCCTTTTTATGATTCTTTCCAGGTTTTCACCACAACAATAGCTGAGGTTCAGTGTGTTCTTGTTAAACATTTTATGGGGTATGTTGTTAGTGGGGAAATGAGTATTTTTTAAGTTCAAGATTTTTTCCCTAATTTGGTTGTAGTTTAGTTATTAAATTGAGGTGTATACCAGATAATTTTCCTATTTCTATTTTTGTTCCTACTAGGGTTATTTTGTGTAGTTGGAATATACTCTATTTTGATATTTTTATATCCACTCTCCTTTAGTGCTTGATCATAAAAATTCTAATGTTTATTAAATATATCTATATTAAAGTAGTTGTTGCTAATCCTACGACTAATGGATTCGGGGATGTGTTTACTTACAGATCAAGGGTGGTTAGATAGTGGCTTGACATAAAGGGGGTAAGAGTTATCTTTAGCATAGGGCTCATAAGTATCACTAGTGAGGTTGAAGGTAACGTCGAGGAAGTTACCTGTTTAACATTAGATGTTATTTCTACCTTTAGGCCTATTCGTTTCATTTCTTTGAGTATTATTTTTTTTATTTGTTCACATTTCTGTCCATTTGTGTTTTTAACATACATTAGGCCATCATCTATATAAAGCCCGATAGAGTCGACTTCAAGATCTCTTGTTAGGTTATATAGTCAGTACAGGCCAACCAAGTCCGTCACCTCGGCAGAGTCCAGAGAGCCCATAGAAACATCAAAGGAAGAGAAATGGTCCTTCTTTGTCCATTGTTCTTTATTATTGATTAGTACCGTGGTTCGGCATTTTTTAATTATGTTTATTTCATCTTCAGTTATATTGGAGAGGAGAGTTGCAAATTCCATTACATATTCAAAGAGTGCTCTGGTTATTGAGGGCTAATAATTAACTATGTCGAATTGTATAAAAAAGCATTTATCTTTGTTACTAATTCTATTAAAGCAACTTATCGTTTCAGCAGTATTTATCCATTGGTTTAAATTGTAGGTATTTTTAATTTGTTTATTTATTTTTTCTAAGATGTTTTTACTGATTTTGCCTATCTCTTGTCTATTAGGCTTAATAAGTCTGGTTTGAGGTTTAGTGTGAAAATTAATTTTGTGATCTTTTAAAAGTATATATGCTTCTTTTGTGTTTGTTTGCCTACTCTATCGCTAATCTTAAGTTTATCCGTAATAGTTTTATTATCCGAGTTGATTTTATCGATTAGATTAATTTCAGATTTTTTATAGTTTTTTGTGATATTTTGTGTAATTAAATTATGGTATTTCGTTTTAGTAAGTTTGTAAAAGTTTTGAGTTTTGTCCACTTTAACTAGCACAAGTTTAGAGTTATTTATTTATTTAACCGTGTTATCCAGTTTATTCTGAAAATAGTTTTTTTCTTATAGAAAAATATATGTTTTATCATATTATACAGATCATTTTCGAAGTTATCAAGTTGTTATTATGAAAGCCATAACTAGTAATATTATTGGATAATGACGACTAATTAATATATTAATATAGAAATGGAATGCTAGTATGGCATTTAATACCCTAAATAGAATTATCAAACATTGTTATACGATAACCACCAAAGATATGCGACAATATTTCTATTTTTTATTTTTATTATATAGAATAAATCCAAACCCATCCCACTCTCTGCTCCAGTTAAGATTAAGGTCACAATAACCCAGACACTAAATACCACCCCACCCAATTTCTTAAAATATCACCCGTTAGAATCTCCCTCCTCTTTCTTTTGCTTTCTTCGCTATATGCGAACTTCGTCTTGATCTCTTTCCATCCCCAATTTCCTGTTGTTATTGAATTATAGAAGTTTGAACAGTGGATTCCAAAATGCCTGATGTGTTGATGTTTATTTTAAACGTTAATTAAACACAATATGTTATGTAGCAAAATGGAATAAAACCATCAACAAAATATATTTGGCCCTGAATTTTCATTGAGCACTCTTATGAACTCGGTTTCAACTTCCTTCGGATTTATACAACTTGGATATTTGTAACAAGTTAATTATATATATATATATATATATATATATATATATATATATATATATATATATATATATATATATATACGAGAGGTTACAAACGTAGGTATACAGTAGTGTCACTCTACTGAAATTATTGGCACACTATATTGAAGTGAAAGCGACATATCTTAGAATAAGAATTCATGTACTTTCAGGGATTTCGTTTCAATAAAAATGCATGCATGTTTAATCATTTCCTTTTATTCTTTCTGTTAAATTGCCAATTCAATTCCAATACCTGAAGGATTAAGGTCGCTTATTACATGTGTCTTATAACACATGTTTATGCAGCGTTTGTTTGTTTCTGCCCCTTTTTTATCACTGTATACCTACTTTTGAACATCCCTGTATAAATTGGTACTTCGAAGCTTCTCAGAAACCTGTGTACCCATTCTTCCAATGTTGGAGCCAATAATATGATTTTTATCTAAATTTTTTATTTCTAAAATAAAGTCATTTCAAAGATAAATTAAGACGCCATCGTTTATGTTTATGAACGTTCGACACAAATACAGAAGCCACGTTATTATAATAAAAACGTAAAACCCTAATGCAAAATGAATCTTTATCCCCACAGCAACAAAGTCACTGTTGGGCGTATGAATCATGACAGATATAAATAAAAATATTGAGCTGCTTTAAATAAGAGAAGACTACGAGGAGCATGTCCAGGGGCTTCAATCCAATTTCATAGACACGCGTGTATTCTTGCAGTACATTAAAGGGTATAATCTAAGATACATGGATAATTATATTTGATGTTGATCCAAGGGAGAACAATAATGGCTTCGGCGTCGTGCCAGACTACAAAAAAGTCATTCAACGTCTTGCCGTATTTTACTACAGTTTAACTTGAGAATTATAGAAATTTAAAAAACTTCATTTACTCCCGACAAACGTTGGGTGTGCCTCAAGAAGTTGAAAACTATCAATTTACCGATAATTATTTTAATCAATGTAATTTTACTTACACGATTTCCGACTGAATAACGCGGCTATCTATTGCTGTATATCGTAGTGACTTTAAAGGGGTCGGAATTAGGAAGCAACTAGTCAACGGTTCAGGTGTTCAAATACTACAGATATTTGAACGAAAGAGACAATCCGTGAGTAGTGAAACAGAAAAATACCTTGTAGCAAGTTAAGTGTTGAGCGTGTTAAATGAATAATAAAAAATGCCCAGAAATTTCATAAAGTAAGAAAATGAACATTTATAATAGAGATCAAGTTAGATGTGAGAATTACGTGTACATGAAGTTCAGTCAAAACAGATAATAACTGTACTTACCCTATATACGACTGAATAAAATGAACATTTATAATAGAGATCAAGTTAGATGTGAGAATTACGTGTACATGAAGTTCAGTCAAAACAGATAATAACTGTACTTACCCTATATACGACTGAATAAAATGAACATTTATAATAGAGATCAAGTTAGATGTGAGAATTACGTGTACATGAAGTTCAGTCAAAACAGATAATAACTGTACTTACCCTATATACGACTGAATAAAATGAACATTTATAATAGAGATCAAGTTAGATGTGAGAATTACGTGTACATGAAGTTCAGTCAAAACAGATAATAACTGTACTTACCCTATATACGACTGAATAAAATGAACATTTATAATAGAGATCAAGTTAGATGTGAGAATTACGTGTACATGAAGTTCAGTCAAAACAGATAATAACTGTACTTACCCTATATACGACTGAATAAAATGAACATTTATAATAGAGATCAAGTTAGATGTGAGAATTACGTGTACATGAAGTTCAGTCAAAACAGATAATAACTGTACTTACCCTATATACGACTGAATAAAATGAACATTTACAATAGAGATCAAGTTAAATATTAGAATTACGTGTACATGAAGTTCAGTCATAACAGATAATAACTGTACTTAACCTATATACGACTGAATAAAATGAACATTTATAATAGAGATCAAGTTAGATGTTAGAATTACGTGTACAGGAAGTTCAGTCATAACAGATAATAACTGTACTTAACCTATATACGACTGAATAAATAGCGAGTACAACCTTGGATCTCATCCCAAAAAATTGAATATTATAAAATGTTATAAAAACAAGAATAAATAATGTAATATAGCATTATGAAATTGGGCTGAGGGACCAAACGTTACAGGTCTATTATAGAATAGCCGACACTTATAGAAAACTGAGGTGCTTTTAAACGAACAGGCTAACCACTCATATGCAGTGCGCGCACACGCCCTTGACCTAAACATGTGACCCCTGTTTAGACATGTGTCGAGTAAGTGTTATAATGAGGGTAATACTGTACAACATTTAGAATAATGCCACTGTGGAACGCATCGCGAAATGGTTGACAACATTTTTTTTATTCAAATACTCAGTAACATAAATAGATATCATCCTCTTAGATAAGTACTAACACCGTTTTTACAACAACCCTTATTTTGTCTGATATTTTGTGAGGCTGACAGTTGTATTCTAGCGGTGGGTGGGGGGTCTACAAATGATTTAGTGTTCTGCTTTTTTATAGCGAACAACGCTGGGTCTTTTTTGGTAGTACATCATAGTTTGTTGTGGGGTCTCGTAGTTCCAAAAGCTAGTGAGTTAGGTTGCAATCTTTCCTTTAAGTCACGTGCATAAAAAGCACAAATGACGGACGATGTTGGTTCATTTTTGTTTTATTATACATTTCAAGTAGACGCGTTAGTTGTTCTTGTTAAAAAGAACATCATTTATAGGATTAACAAGAACAACTGTCTCTTCTCGCAGACTTTTCATGTGATTCGCTGAGCAAAATTTCATTCAGACGCACAAAAAAGCAAACATAAAACACCGCGCGGTCGATAACACCGAAAAGCAATTTGCAACAAACGACTACCAATTTTGAAAACTAGACAAATAGCCACGAAAAGGGACGACTTCTAGTCTAGCTCATGTGAGGAATGCTCGACTTTATTCAATCTTAATTGGTATTTTTAATAAATAGTGTAACCTTGATCTGTAGAAATCATAAATAATGACATATATTTTCTCTCTCGGAGAACAGGCTCTGTGAGTTTATTGTGTAACACTTATTAATCAGATTCCAGGGCGCATTAACTTCATCTGTCCTCTGAAGGACTTCTTCAGACCCTTTTGGGAGTCACTATCAGTCACCGGAAGCAAAGAGTAAAGACTAATCTTTTTCTCTCTCCTGCCTCCCTCCACTGGACCCCCGAGCACCGACTATCTTCGCCTGAATATAAACTACTCGTAGACTTTCCGCAGCCGAAAGAACTTTCTAACCTTATTGGTGACTTCATTCGGAAACTGTCCAAGTGTCTTTAACCCTAACCCTAACCCTAACACCCGACGCTTTAGGTAACTAAAATGAATACATTTCGTTGTTTAAAAAAGGTTTTGTTTTCCGTTCGCGTCAAGTTTCCGTTGTTATAAATAATATTATAAGAGTTGGTCTTAATAGTCTATTCTAAGATTAGTTTTTTAGATCCCACAGTGTCTGTATAAGTGATTGAGGGCAATATTACACAAAAGTTGCATTATTAGTATGACGAGGCACATATGCCGTACAAAACTCTTTTCTTCTCTTCCCTACAGCTTCTTTCCTACAAAAGCGAAGTTGCTAGTCTTTCTCTACTCTGTCGTTATTGTCATGGTAGGTGCTCCACTGATCTATGGTCTCCCTACATGTAAAACATTCTCAACAAAAAGTTGTCTAGCTACAACAACTGTAAATAATTTCTCTTTTTTCCTCTGTGTACCTAAATTTAAACAGAACTTCCACGAGCAAAGTTACTTGCCAAGATCTACCTATCTGTGGAATACCATACTACGAGGCTGCTTCCCAGCTGACTATAACAAGATCGTTTTCAAGTCCAATGTTCACAAATTCTTGTTGAGCCGTTCTCTTTAATAATCAAATTCTGCCCAGGTACAACTAGCGTTACTAATCCGCACTGTTGATTCACCGTTCACCTGAAAAACTTATTGACTCTTATACTCGAGTGGTCTATGGGTCTTAATAAGCGGTAACTTGTTAGTACATAAAAACACCTTTTAATAATTAACTAACTCTCCCTAGCAATGCCTCTATTTTTTCTTTGATTCCAAATTTTACCACCTTGATTGCAAACGTTTTGGAACTGTTTCTAGTGCTATTATACTAATATCATAGCGATGTTCTTCATGGACCACAATCCTTTCAGTTCTCTGACAGACGCCATGTATTTGCTTAATTTATCTGCATTCTATGTATTCACCTTGGAGACGGGGAAATCTACGATTTGGCAAGTGTATTCCTTCTCGTAGACTTTTATCACGTCTGGTCTTCTTGTTGGGGGTTATACTTTCATTTTCCAATACTAACTCCGCTTATTGCATTTTCTGGATGTTTAAATTAGATTTATTTGCATAGTTCTCCGTGTCTTACTTTCCGCCACAAGTCATGTTTGTTTTTATATTACTTTTACGCTGATTTGTTGCATTCATTTATGGCGTATTTCAACATTTCGTCGCTTTGTTCACAGTGTCTAGATTTACTGTTTTTCTTGGATTTTATCGATCTTGACTTTTATATAGTTTATTTTGATTGCGTTGTTCTGTGCTGTTGTCAGTAACGATTCTGTTTCTCGGTTTGAGAGTTTTCACACTAAGTCATAACAAATGATTGCTAACTGACAATTACATGTGGTGTTCCCTTGAGTCTGAAGAACAACAAGTCTCCCCAGATTGTCAACACTCTCTGTTTCTTTTGATAATCGCCGTACATTATTTTAAGTTATGGCAACAGCCGTTTACCATTGATTACCATTGTTAGTCTTCTCTTGAGTTTGATTAGCAATAAGCATCCCAGACGTTCCAGTAGTGTCTTCATATTTCAAGTGGAGGTTTGGTTGGTGCTCTTTCTTTTTGGTCTATCAATGCTCTTTGACTCTTCACAACAATGTTGCATTGTACCAAACGATGCTAGTGCTACCAATGTTTTCTCTTGCGGGGTGGATGTAAGACTATGTGTTTTCTAGCAGTTTCAGTTCCCTTGAATCCGTACAATGTTCATTCTATAGTGTTGTTCTATTTCTAGTTAAACAGACATGTAGTTGGTTGGCGTTATCTCGGTATGAAGGCTCGTTTTCGCACTTGAGCGTTTTCTTTTATATTTCAGTTTTTTCTTTCTTATTTCTTTTTCCTTGGAATAGGGGCAACGCATTCTTCCAAATGTCAGAACGTCTATTGCTATTTAGAGTCTTCAACCGAGTGCACTTTTAAGGATTTGGGGCGTTCCCTCTAAGTGACGTTGTTAAATATTGAATATAACATGAAATAGGGTTCAGTCGAGGTCAACCAGTGTAGTCGGATGTGATTTCGACCTCCCGTGTACCAGAGGTGGATGAGTAGAGATGACTTAAGATCGAAGATAAAGGAAGAGATAAATATCCGTAGCTAAGGATGTCCCCTCCGCCGGTGGCAGAAGAAAATGCAACCTCAACATCTTAATAAAAGTTCCTTCGTTCAAATTGATGATTATTTCGTTTATCCGTGTTTTCTGAAAAATTAATTGCAGGTGTCCCGGTCATATGAGGAATGGACGAATGGTTGGAAATAATTGTGCTGTTATGATTTGTCTTAACATTAATAACAACCCATGTATTTTATTTGGTTGTCATTAGTGAGACGGTAAGCCCTCCCCACGAAAGGAAGTTAATGTAAAACAATTATTTGGATTTTTTTTTGCACGGGGCGTTCCGGGGATACTTTCCAGATACATTTTGAAATTCTTCTTAATGAGGCTTTTAGCTGCTATTATTCCTGAGATTATGTTGATGTTTTTCACATTCCATTTTCTGTTCATATCATAGATGAGGCCTTCGCACTTCATCACCTTCTCTCTTTCTACTCTGTCCTGGTCACTGTCATTGGGATCGCTCATCTAAACAAAAGTCGCCACTCTTTTGGCTGTATTAATTTCAGGTGTTTACATCGGGGCCGTTTGCTGTATAATGCCAATCCAGTCGAACAGGATCTGTCATTCTATGACCGACGACAGAAAATATACTGAAACAACACTATGCTCCAAGTCAAATTGTCAAGAAATTTCTCTTCATCTTCTTCCTGTTTTTCCGGATCTTTTCCTCGTGCTTATAATATTATTTATATATCAGCAATGTTTGCTAAATTCTATTATTATAATTATTATTATTATTATTATTATTATTATTATTATTATTATTATTATTATTATTATTATTATTATTATTATCATTGTTTCATAGTAGTCTCAACTTTTAAATGTTTTAGTTGGATTTGTTCTTTTTGAACATCAAGTCAATTCCGTTGACTTTTGACATTTAAGCTGTACCTTAACACATTCGCTGTTTTTAACAGGCTAGCCTTTTGCAGAATTTGAAAATAAATTGTTTTGCAATCTGTTTAAGCCATTCATGGTGGCTTTTCGTGATGGTTCCAAGCGTCCAATTACAACGGGGCTCACCTTGACTTCTTTACATTTCCATAGTCTAGCTAATTCCCATTTTAGATCTTGATATTTATTTATTTTTCAATGTTCTTTCTCCTGCACTCTGGTATAAAGGTGCAGGCTATATCAATGATTAAGCAAGTTCCCTTGTTTTTGTTTAGAAAGATTAAGTCGGGTTTGGAACGTGCAAGAACATAATCAGTTTGTATGCGCATGTCCCAAAGAAGTTTGACATTGTCGCTCTCCTGCACTACTTCTCGATTATGCTCATAACACTTCTTTATTGTGGTCCAATTCATAAAGTTTGCATATATTCCAGTGTAGTACCTGAGCGGCTTTGTTGTGTCTCCATTTTGGTTTAATCCATTTTTTCCATTAACATCAATATAAAAAATGGAGACACGAGTATTATTATTATCATTATCATTATCATTATCATTATTATCATCATCATTATTATTAGTAGTAGTAGTAGTAGTAGTAGTAGTAGTAGTAGTAGTAGTAGTAGTAGTATCGGGACCCTGTTGAAATTTCATGGTGATTTCTACAGAAATCTGTATAATAATAATATTCTTTTTGAAATATTAAATGTCTTTCAATTTTTTTTCTTCCGTAAAAATAATTATCATTGTTAGCTGAATATTCTTGACATAAATAAAACGAATATTTCTTTTTTATATTCATTTATTAAGAATTGTAACAATTTTTTTTTTTAAATAATAAATATTCTCTGTCTTCTTAAATAATTGTCAACTAAATACGTTCCCTTTTAATCAATAAAATTATTTCGCATTTTTAAATGTATTTATTTAGATTTGTACTGTTTTAGTTAACGGGATGACATCATTTGATTTCTAAACAATTCATTTTTAAATAGATATAGTTGGACTTGTTTACATTAGATTACCCTATAATCACCATCTTTATGGTGATCTTATTTTTTGTACGTGTGATAGGTGATAACGTAGTACTAACATTAAATTCCTTAGCGTATTATTAGTGTTGGTAGTAGTAGTAGTAGTAGTAGTAGTAGTAGTAGTAGTATAAACTTTCACCAATGCCTTCACCAGAGAGAATATTAGAGATACTAACATGGCAAATACTAATAATTATAATTAAATAACGCACTCGCAGCCTCGGAATGGTCTGGCCTGAAAGCCGCGAAAAAGAGTGGCGTTTAGGTGAGTACTTAATAAAAAGATGACTCGGTTATTCTTGCTGTAAAATGAACCTTAGCAAAGCAAATAATTATGCCTGAACGCAAATTAATCAGCGAATGTACATCTGTTATTAGGAAAGGTACGCATATTTGAATATATTTACCTTCAGTTACTGTTGTCGCTGTATCGAAGGTGTGCTATGTACGGGCGTGCGTGCGCGTGTGTGTGTGTGTATGTGCGTACATTTATGTATGACTATGTGTCCTGATGTAATTGTGTGTGCGCTCGCGCGTGCTTTTAATCGATGTAACTGCGTGTCTGCCTCCGCCAGTGCACGGGCATGCGCATTCGTCCCTCTCGTGTCGCAGGTGTCTGCCGAACAGCGGGCAATTAAAACATCGCAGAATCTCATTTCCAAGGCAAGGGATGTTGTCATGACAACGTCGGATTCCCGTCCTTTTTGCATCCTCGACCCGCACCTCCCAAACCTCAACACTTACCGTACGACGCCCCCAACTCCCTCTCCCCCCTCTCTCTCTCTCTCTCTCTCTCTCTCTCTCTCTCTCTGTTGCCCTACTTTCGTGCCTTTAATTACATTGCTTTGTCGCCTTTTTTCTCTGTATATTTCCCCCGAGTAGCAGCCTCCTTAGTTCTTATGACCCTTGTTTACATTGTTTGTCTTCGGACTAGTGTCTTCATCAATTTCTTTTTTCATTTTCTACTCCGTTTCGGCAGATAAGCCCTCCGGCCTTCTTCAAGTGTATTATTCATGTGCAGCAAGATGTTTTCACCAGATTTAAATACTGGCAGCGCCTAACTGTCTTGCCCCGTATATTATCTCTGTATTGAGAAAACTATGAGCAAAGATCAGGTGTGTGTGTGTGTATTTCTCGCCTCAGCGTAACTTCGATAAATGCACATATAATTATTATTAGTTGTATTCAATACTAGCATGGTTACCGGCGTTGCCCGGGGGAGTAGTACGTAATTTATTTTTAGCAGTAACAATTTATTTCCTGCTGTTGTCACATGCGTGGTAAATCTTACTGTGAAAACCGAAACAAATAATTGAGGTAAAACTTAGAAAAATAAATAAAAACAGAACAAATACGCGAGTAAAAGTTAACACTTACTTAAAAAACAAATACGCGAGACAAGTTTTACAAATAAAAATACACGAGATAAGTTTTAATTTTAAAATAAGCTAATCTGCTATTTCTCTCCCTCTCTCCCTCTATCTTCCTTCTCTCTCCCCTCTCTCTCTCTCTCCCTGTGTCCCTCTCTCCACCCTCTCTCTCTCCATCCTATCTCTCCTCCTCTCTCTCCCTTCCCTCTCTCCCCCTCTCTCTCTCTATCTCTCCCTCTCTCTCCCCCTCTCCCTCTCTCTCCTCTCTCTCTCCTGAATCTGTAAATAAAGCATCTGTAGATTAATTCCTATTTTAGACGCAAAACTATTAAAAACAAGGGAATCATTTTCGTGTCTATTGAAAGTAAAAGAAATTATTTTCTTTACCTTTTTTATTCATAGCCTACGTTGAGTCTTGCGAGACAATGGATACCCCTTGTAAGTGTGGCTTCGTGTGTAATTGTGAAGCAAGGGTTGCGCAATCACAACCACTATTCTTCTGAGTCGGCACTGCTTGATTCCAGTGGTAAGGAGAAGTCCAAGATACGACTGGAAACAATGCTGGGTTAAGCAGAGAGCAAATACAGCACCTGGTATTCCCAAATGGCCAGCCATTTTAGTACTGACCAGAGTTAACGTCGCTTAACTACGGTGATCTGACGGAAACCGGTGTGTCAACGTGATTATGCCGTATTCTTATCTTTTATTATCAGCTATTATTAAGATGAATCCTCTTTGCTCATAAAAATTCAATTTTAAATACGTCATTATTCTTTCCTTATTATTATCAGTTATCATTAAGATTAAGATAAAGACTTAATTTATCTGTTTATTAAAATAAAATTGCATACGTGCTAGCCGGACATACGTATGTTAACTCTTAGATAAATCAAATATTTATTGAATTCAAAAATAAAATAAAAAGAAACTAAAACGTGTGTTTTAACTTATTTAACAAAAATGTAAACCTGCTTTATTATTATTATTATGCAAAATAGACCGCCCGTTTTTCATTCGTTAAGACTGTAATGTTGAACGCGACTTACAATAAACGGTTCGATTCTTTATACTTTTACGATTACTTTTTCGTGTACTGTTTGTTCCATGTTTCAATTCACATTTTCATTTGCTTTTTTCTCATTTTTGTTCTGTTTCAGATGTTTTTAATAATTAAATTTAATTAATTTTTTAATATTCGTTTTCAATTTCTCTCACATCACCCTAACCAATATTTTTTTAGTATTCTTTTTCAATTTCCTTAACCAATATTTTTTTTAGACACGTCCATTTTATACACAGCATGATTTCAATTTACATATATTTTTTTATTTATCAAAAAATCCTCTACATTCTTCCACAATCTTGAACATTGTCCATCCATGGACTTTGTTGTAATCCCATATATCTACTTTTATGGTGAATTCAGGGTGGAAAGTTGTAATCAATGGTTTCTACTGTTTCTCCAGGAAATACATGTTTGGTCTGCGTAACACCCTAAACCGAAGCGAGGTTTATTCTTTTCAACTACCAACCTCTGGCTGACGTCATTCGAAGTGGTAAAAGGGTGACGCAGTGGAAGTTGTGTGTATCCTTAAATACGATGCGAATTTGGATGCAGTTTATTTTTGCTGGAGATTTCTATTCGACAATGTATCCACCCAGGCAAAGCCGATTAAACAAAAGTAGTATAGAAATAATGTTAGTTATGAATAGAATAATCTACATATATCTATCTCTGTATATATATATATATATATATATATATATATATATATATATATATATATATATATATATATATATATATATATATATATATACAGAGAGAGAGGGGGGGAGAGAGAGAGGAGGGAGAGAGAGAGGAGGAGGAGAGAGAGGGGGAGAGAGAGGAGGGAGAAAAGAGAGAGAGGGAGAGAGAAAGAAAAAGAGAGAGAAAGAAATAAGAAAGAAAAAGAGAGAGAAAGAAAAAAAGAGAGAGAAGAAAAAAGAGAAAGAGTGAAAGAGAGAGAGAGAAAAAATGAGAGAGAAAAGAGAGCGAAAGAGAGAGAGAGACGTCCGTGCTCCATCCCCGTAATTAATCGTGCATGAAATTCGTGTTACTATTTTTTTTTTACATATCAACGTGGTGTTTAGTCTGTAGCTAACCAATCAGATTCGTTGTTATTCCTTCCAACGTATTAATGTTTTCATTAGCCAATTGCTGAGCTTCTCTCAAATAAAAGTTCGGCTGACTTTTACTTGACATCTTTTTTATGGCTGTGGCGCACCCCTTTTGTGAATGTGTCGAATAAACAGGTACCTTATTTTAATATGTGCCTGATTGGAATAGTTTCATTTCTGTTTATTTTGTTAATCATTTTATATGTTGGTTTAGTATTACCATCGCTTGTTCATTTCATTCACACGTGGGCATATCGAATATGGCTTTTCATGTCCGCCAGACTCTTACACTCGATGGCAAAGTACTTTCAGACATTCTGTCGATCTCAAATTGTTGATTGGGTTCTATCTTTGTAGATTCTCTCGTGTTGTTTCAAACCTGGAACAGATCGGCACGCTTTACCGCATAGCTTACAGGTTGCTAACCCTTTGAAGGAGATAGGTCACAGGCTCTTTTTTTAGATGTGACTTGTAAAACATGCTTTGCTCAGGCATACTTTACCACAAGCCCAATGATTATATTTATTGATATATATAATTATTTTTTTTTGTTATTATTATTATTATTATTATTATTATTATTATTATTATTATTATTATTATTATTATTATTATTATCATTAC
The DNA here is from genome assembly GCA_963556195.1 of Sepiola atlantica. NCBI lineage: Eukaryota > Metazoa > Mollusca > Cephalopoda > Sepiida > Sepiolidae > Sepiola > Sepiola atlantica. Next base: position 54,218,492 of record OY744544.1, on the reverse strand, counting down.
TATTATTATTATTATTTACTAATTCGGACTTTAAACACAATAACTGGTTACAAACAATAACTAGTGGTTTTCCCTTGAATTTGAGTGATAAGAAGTCTCCCCAGATTTCCGGTACACGTATATCGATAACAATTTCAAAGAAGTTTTCATTATCGCAATAGCCGCTTA
>OY744544.1:54200824-54213324 GCA_963556195.1 Sepiola atlantica | reverse complement strand
GGAGTCATGTACACTCCGGAGCGGTCGAATGATCCAACCATTTATCCAGCGACTTTGAACAGCATACACATCGGCAGTAATATTAGTATCTCCGTCTTTTCAGACCGGCTCGTATTAATATAACACATACCAATGTTGCTCCTGTGGAAAACATGTAGTTTTCCATATTATTTAGAGTATTCGGAATACTGTTCTCATCTTGGATGTTCTTCTCACAAGGTGTCGGTCGATGTAATCCTCAGTGCGAGCAATACTAAGAATACAATTACGAATTACTGAAGACTTCTATCGGTTCATTGCTGACTGAACGAAAGAAAGTTACACCTGTAGATTAAATAAATTGTTCCGTTCGAAATTTAGTACAGACTCACAAGTTCGACATAAAGATTCCTGAATTCGGCAAGACGCGTCTGAAAAATGTTGGGGTTACATCTGCTGAAACGTTGTGAGAATAACACCCAAGATGAGAGCAGTGATTCGTCGAATCAAACTAATACAAAATCCTCATTTAAAAATTCGGCCATATTTGAATCAATTTCTTTGTAATTTTAAACCAATCAAATGCATTCTGTAAAGTATTAGTTTTCCCGCTTTTATTCACTGAGAACGGACAAAACAAAAGTAAGAAAAGTATGATATGCGTGATTGGGTGACTTCATCGACGAAAGTAGAAAAGCTAGTGAGTGAAAATCGACTAGAAGCGAATCGAGTAGAACGTATAAAATGAAGTACTAAGATGAGTACTAAATGCAAACGACGAAGACAAAATAAAAGAACAAGTTGTTGTAATCAGTTGTAATAAAAAATAAATAAAAATAATAAAATAAAATTAGATCGGAACAAGTAATATTTCATACAAAGAATCTTATTGCTTGCAAATTACAAACGTTAATTCTAAGGACCTTTAATGAAATTGTACAATTCATTTTAACTTTAACAGTCTTTGCGATGGTCTGTTGAGGCACGTTGTTGTGTCAAACCAGATCTTGATTCTGTTTCCGAAATAACCTTTTCTTTACTTACACTGAGCATACCATTGTACAATGCATATATTCAAACTGTAACTTCCAGCGCATACTCGAATTATAAAGAACTCCTCTCTCTCCCTCTCTTCCTCTTCCTCTCCCTCTCTCTCTCTCTTCCCCTCTCTCTCTCTCTCTCTCTCTCTATGTACCAAACACCCAAACGGAACTTTCATGAACAAATTTATTTCCTAAAAGATCCTACATGTGGAACAAGATACGACAAGTCTGTTTCCCAGCCGACTACAGCATGGTCCTCTTCAAATCTAATGTGAACAAATACTTGTCGAGTTGCCCCCTTGAAAAATAAAGTACTCTTAAGTAATCTTCTGCCTAGTCCACTTAATGCTTCCAATCCTTTTGTGAGGGTGATCATCGTCCAACCAAAACCCTTATCCTCGAGTAGTCCCCTGGCCTTGACAGGCGGTGACCCATCAGAAAAAGTAATATCTGATGAACTGATCTTTTAAAATTCTACTTGTCTAAACTCCACACCAAAAGAGAGAAACATACATTTATTTATGCATGAAGTATCCGCCATATTTTAGTCATTAAAGTCCAACAGTCTTTCTGTTAGCATCATTCACTGATTCGCACACACGATTTATAAAATTGTTATTAATTTTGATGCACACTCCTCTTGGAACTACCTTATTTTTTTAGGAATGACTCTCTTCGGTTAAGGAATAATTTGGGGTATTATTTTGATCGACATTACCTTTGAGATAAACTCATCCCTAAAATCTGGCTAATATCCAGTGTATGTGTCAAGACCACTCGGTATCATACCTACTGATGATACGATCTTTGAATAATGAAAAAACAATAATTGAATCATGAGTGAAAAATGAGCGATAGACTTAAGTTTATTCGTACCAAATATGGTGTGATTGCAGAAAGGATTGTGAATTTTGTTCACGATTCTAGGGGTGGCGTTTTTCCTTCATCTATATATATAAAACTCAATGTCTGTGTGGATGTCTGTGTGGTGTAAATGTGTTCACTATAGAAAAAAGCTAGGAGAATCTACATAAACTCTAACAGTGTATTGTTGCAGCACTGTCTGAGAATACACTGCGATAGGGGTTAGGGTAAAGGTTATGGTAAGGTGTTGGTGCAACAATCGAGCCCAGACGGACACAGACGCAGGTTAACCCCTCTTCATCTAAAAACAATTCAGCACGTTTCTTTAAATTCCGAACGGTTCAAAGTCCGTCTGATGTCTAGTGTTTACATATTAATAATCTTGGGAGAAGTATAAACTAAAAATGTTCACTTAGTTACGGGACTATGAGAGCAACTTGTGTTTAGCTAATTGTTTCACATTTATATAATCTGCTAAGAGGTGGATATACATTAAAACAGACATCCCAAATGTAAGAATGCAAACGGTTTACTATATACTTAATAATAGTGTGCTTAATTAGTTACTGTTTTCATATGTAGTTAAGTAATTATTTTCGGCGAGACTTATGGCTACACCTATATATATATATATATATATATATATATATATATATATATATATATATATATATATATATATATATATATATATATATATATAATTTTGGTAAGGAATCCGAGTAAGAGAGATCAATGTAGAAAACAGAGCAAGAATAGAGTATGGAAAGAAAAAATTCACATACACATTGTAACTGTCGGCATATATATATATATATATATATATATATATATATATATATATATATATATATATATATATATATATATATATATATATTGTAATCAGTCTTTTTATGGCTCACGAATGTTACCATTTGACCATTGGATTTACACAGTTCAATGCTCAACTTCTTTCTTATATTTTCTGATTGCTTCTGCTAATGTTTGCATAGACAGATTTGCTTTTTTAATCAATTTGAAACTTTCCTGGAAATCTTGTTCTTTAATAGTAAAAAATTATTTTGTTTGCCATATTTGCTTTTTTCAAATTTAGGCTACACAATAATTTGTTATTTTGCATTTTGTCTCTTCTGATGAGAAGGGCTTATCTTTCAAAAGCCATGGATTATGGGTAAAATTTTGTATTTGTTTCCTTGCTTTAACACTTGATGAATAAATAAATATTGTAAATTGCCCAATTTTATTTTCATCATTTAATTTTACTTTTATTTAAATGAATAAATTCGAAAGTTGGGCTCATTTATCACAAGAACGGTTAAGTCAAAACGGTATATTTTCAACCAATTTAATTTTTATAAACACTCGCACCCTCTTCTCTATATACGGTTTATATAGATGTGATATCAGATTAGGGTTAGGTTTAACTAATTTGCATATTGGTTTTGTAAAAGTAAATTTTATTTATTATCTATTGTTTAGTATTGTTTTAAGTCTATGAGTTTTAAAATGTTAATATAACAAATGTCCTGTTTCGCAATATTCTTTTATTTTCTGTGTAAATATTTCGCATTTGTGTTCAAACGTTTTCGAACGTCGTCTAAATGTTGGAAACAAATTTCTTTTTTCTCTCTTTTCTTTTCTTTAAGTCACATTTAAAAGGTAAATAAATGTTTCAAAATTACCAAAATGTTAACGTTTCGTGTTTGAAAAGTTTATTATTTAAAATTAGCAAGGCTACCCGGTATTGCCCGGGGAAATATTAATTTACTTTTTTATCAATAATAATTCAGTTCCTACTGGTGTCACTCGCGAGGTAAATCTTTACGTACAAGTCGAACACAACTAATCGAAGTGAAACTTAAACCCCTTAACACCAACAACAAAAACAAAATACAACAATAAACAAATACGCGAGTTACATCTGACTAAAACAAAATACTCGAGTAAAGTTTGAAAAAGCGCGAAATATGTTTTACTTAACAAAATAAACTAATCTCATCTCTCTCTCTCTCTCTCTCTCTCTCTCTCTCTCTCTCTCTCTCTCTCTTTGGCACTCTCTTTCTCTCTCTCTCTCTCTCTCTCTCTCTCTCTCCTCTTAACGACGCCATATATTTATGTCATTGTTTCGTCGATAGTAAATGAGATACTGAGAACAGATAGTACACTTTGAATTATTTATTTGCACAACATTTAAATTACGAACAAATTAGGCACAAGGCGATCAAAAGTGTGGGAATAGGAGTCGTTGGTCATCCTTGGTCAACAGTTATAAAAAATCTTTACTTCGTCACTATAATACCACATTTACTACTTAAACTATTTTTAAATTGTTGAAAAAACTTCTTATTTTTATAAATACATTTATTTGCAGAAATTCATTGAATTAAAATGGGGAGTGGAATCTTAGGTAAAAGACCAATAAACTAAATCTTAGGTAAAAGACCAATAAACTAAATCTTAGGTAAAAGACCAATAAACTAAATCTTAGGTAAAAGACCAATAAACTAAATCTTAGGTAAAAGACCAATAAACTAAATCTTAGGTAAAAGACCAAGAAACTAAATCTTAGGTAAAAGACCAAGAAACTAAATCTTAGGTAAAAGACCAATAAACTAAATCTTAGGTAAAAGACCAATAAACTAAATCTTAGGTAAAAGACCAATAAACTAAATCTTAGGTAAAAGACCAAGAAACTAAATCTTAGGTAAAAGACCAAGAAACTAAATTTAAAAAAATATGTGTTTATAATTCGGCATTTATAAGTTACTAACCCTTTCTAAAAACCTGAGTTAATTTATGATTGTATTATTTTTTAATAAGGATGGGTTAGTTTAGTATCAGTTCTATTGTCATAGGACCGTCCTTCTGGGAATGACCTCCTCCTTTTTTAATCCTCCCAGGTCTTACATCCTCCTGTAGTATCTGTTATTTTGTCATAATACTATCTTCCACGGGGCTACCTTCTTTTTGGAGGGATAGGGCAGGTGGTAGTGTAGTATCTTTTCCGTTGCCATGATACTATATTCACAGGCATTACCCTCTGTTTTTATTATGCGGAGACCGTCCCAGGTATTAACTTTTCTATTTTGGAAAGAGTATTGTAGTATCTGTACTGTTGTCATGATACCATCCTACTCGAAATTACCTCCTCCTTTGAGGATTAGTGTGGTATATGTTCGTTAATACCTCCTCCTTTGGGGTCAGTTTATGTAGTTCATTTATCATGTTTTCATCCTCCCAGTTTAGCAAGAGACAGACAGACAGACAGACAGACAGACAGGGAATGTTTACCGATGTATTTAACAATGAATTTATTCCGGTGATTTATTTTTTTTTTTTTGGGGGGGGGGGGCTATTGTTGTTTATTTTTAATTTTTGCTGAGCACCTACGAACATTTGGTTCTGAAAATAATCCAGTGTAAAAGAATGTATGGTTCATGATATAACATAAATTAAACACTTACTTGAAACAGATGTAAACAACTATAATACATTTGAGTCTGCTGTTTATTTGAACCTTATATAAAACTGATTTAATTCCTCAAATATATATATATATACATATATATGTAAATAAATATACTAGTGTACACTTCCGAAAATGCATGCTTCACCAGTATTCGAATTCGCTATTTATCTAGAGATATTACTAAAATATTAATATAAAATCATAAAATTACGACCGTAATTTAGTATTTTATATATAAATTATTATTATCATTTCTGATAAGCTAAAGAAAAAAAAACACTAATCGCTTACTTTTTATTGTAGAGTGGAGCATTTATTTCCCAGTTAATTTCCAGCGGCGAGGTAAGTCTGAATTGCTATTTGTTTTCTGGCTTCCCTCGTCACTTGAATTTTTTTCGTGAACTATAAAATAACACGTGTTTTATTCGCCAACTTCTGTGTGACGGGATGGAAATATATATATATATATATATATATATATATATATATATATATATATATATATATATATAGAGACTTGTTTTTATTCTAGGGTGGAGGATATTAAACAAACACAGATAAATCATTCCTTCTGAAGAAAAAAACTTTCAAATTTAAAAAAACGAAAGCCGAGTTTAAAACAATGTCATAATTTACTGTGAAAGCAATCGTTTAATAGTATGATGTTCAGCTCTATTTAAGTAGCAACTTATGGCTTTCAAATAGAACATTTCAGAACGCTTGCAGGGTGAATCGATGCATTTCTTTTAACATTCAATGTGTTGTTTCGCGTGATAAGTGAGAATTCCACATGTTTGCATGCAGGTTTGTGTTTTGCACACCGAAATCAGAATATTCCAAAACGCGAAGGAACGCCACAAAAGCCTAGAACTCGTTGGTATTAAGATCTCAATCAGATTAAACTATGTACGTAAAGTCGAATAAAACCACTTTGTGTTTTCGTTCATGTTCATTATACTGAGCGAAAAGTCTAAAAAAGACCGTTGGCGAACCCTGTTTGTTCCTGGTCACTTCGCTAGTCAATGTTAGTATTGTCAGTTACATTGGAAGGACGTAACTCTTCGGTAATTTCTAAATTAATGTCCAACTGGTTTCCTTGCCAGGCATCGGCAGGTAGACAAGTAACACAGCTATTGGTGGATCCGAGTCCAAGATACAAGTCCATGTAATAAGCATCACTATTCTCTATACTGTTGAGTTCATCGCTGATCCCAGAGTTTTCCTTCAATAACTCTTCGGATATGTTGTCTCGGTCCATTAATTGGAACTCATATTTTTCTGAATCATCATCTTTTGCGGAACTTAGCCGACTGTCACTCTCTGCGCTTATTTCTCCACCAGCTGCAAACTCACCACCAAATAATTTCGACCCATCAGACAATAAGGGATGAGAAATATCACGAATACTTTTTTCGAATATATTTGACTGTTCTTCGTCGAGCATGTCCGCCTGAACACCTATAGTTATAGGGATCGTGTTCAGATTAGGTTCGTTGCAAATCGATGGGACTTCGATCATCTTAAGTGATCTCGAAGCTGAGTATGTACTTGCATTCTTATCCTCGACTCTATCTTCCAGCTCTGGGAGTGTACACACAAGCTCGGTAAGATGTTTAGAAACACATTCTTGGTTTTTATCGATTGGATGGTCAAACATTTTTAAAGGCAACAGGGTTTCGTTCAGTAAACCGGGCGCGGATCTTGATGTTTCCACGATTCGTTGTTCCGGACGAGGAAATCCCAGAAATCGAGCTGATGTAATAGATTCACGATTGACATCAGCTTCACATTTCGACAAAATGTCTGCCTTACAAGTAGAATTTGTTGCTTCTTTGAAAAATCTACTTACATTTTCAGATGACAGTTGTTCCTCTGTGGATTTGTTCGTGTCTTTACGTTCTTTAGTTAGTGTTTCCACTTGAATATCACAATCATCAAGAGAAAATGAACAGTCTTGACTGTGAATTGTCCTTTCAGTCGGGGAAAGCGACGGATCAAACAGTTTATAGAAGTCATCCCGCGTAATTCTCTGATAAACTACTTTGGCCAAATCTAATGGCGGGAGTATCCGATGCTTTATGGAATAGTTCAACTCGAAAAAACACCGGAACCAGCATGTAAATATCTGAAGGGCCCGATTATTGTGAGCCATCAACTCTTCGACTGGAATAATTTTATTCACGCCGAGGACACAAAATGCGTTCTGAAGCAGTTTATAGTTTGGCAAATAACCCAGCTGATACGGATTTTCTCGAATTTTCTTGCGTGGAATAGTTTGGTTTCGGAGTTTGTTAACTAGAAAACAATAGACAGATCCGTTTGCCAAACAAGTCAAATCTGACAAGGTGAGAGAGAGTCTCCAATTCACCCAACTAATTAGGCTTTTACGGCCGCACCCAACAATGTGCTTAGGACAAATTAGGCGACCCATGTTTGATAGGTTTGCGCAGTCGATAAATAAATAACCTTAATGTTTTACGTTTTAAGCTTCAACAATTCTCATTTTAAGAAATGACGTCAGAAATAATGATGTAATAACGGCACAGAAATGAAACAAATTGAAATTACCAGCTTAAGACATTTATACAATATTAACAAATGAAACAGAATAAGAATCATTAAAACAAGTTCAAGCCCCGATTTGACAACATTTATTCGCAAGACTTTAGAATGATAAGTGATAATCTAATTAATGTAATACATTAGGTTTTCAATGCAGTTCTACAAACTGAACGGGTCTCTTTAAAGGGCCAATACGTTATATTTATAAATCCTATTATTTTGAAGGTCTATGTGCATTTGGTTTAGTTGCCTAGAAGAAATGGTTGCAGGGTGCAAATAAGGGGTAAAGCAACGAGAAAGGGGTATAATAACGTCTTTTAGAGACAAATCACGATAGATCCTAGTCGGCAGCATGGGAGGAAAACGTAGGGCGGATATACCTGTAACCCCCCACACACACCCATAAAAGATTGTATGTGACACAAGGTATGTCTTTTTATGTTGAAAGTTCTGTTTCTCCAAAAGAGAGTATTCTTGACTTGATCGGACGACTGCCAATTAACTCATCTCCACTCGTTAATGAAAAGGTAATTCCTGTGAGTATAGTCTCCTGATATCGGACAGAGCCATTTTGATCTTAACCCCATTATTATTATTATTATTGTTATTATTATTATTTTTATTATTATTATTATTATTATTATTATTATTTTTTTTATTATTATTATTTTTATTTTATTTTTATTTTTATTATCATTATTATTTTTATTATTATCATTATTATTATTATTTTTATTATTATTTGTATTATTTTAATCATTATTATTATTATTTTTATTATTATTATTATTATTATTATTATTATCATTAGTATTATTATTATTATTATTTTTTTATTATTATTATTATTATTATTATTATTAATATTATTATTATTATTATTATTATTGTTATTATTATTATTGGTATTTTTATAATTATTTATATTTTTATTATTTATATTATTGTTATTTTTATTGTTATTGGTGTTATTATTATTATTGTTATTATTATTATTGTTATTGTTATTATTTTATTATGATTTATATTATTTTTATTATTATTTATATTGTTATTATTATTGTTATTGTTATTATTATTTTTTATTATTATTTGTGTTATTATTATTATTATTATTATGGTTTTTAGTATTATTTATATTGTTATTGTTGTTGTTATTATTGTTGTCGTTGTCGTTGTCGTTGTCGTTGTCGTTGTCGTTGTCGTTGTCGTTGTTGTTGTAGTATAAGAAGGGTGAGAAAGAATCGGATTCCTCACAGATGCCACGAAGATCGAATTTCATAATTGTCTCTACATAAAGTTCCCCTTGTTAGTCGTAGCTATTCGTTAGACCTACAAGATTGCATGTGTTTAAACGAAATCCAAAACAGGAAGGTACAGCAGTTGCAGACGAAGTCGGGAACGGTTTGACTCAGAAGGCACAAAGAAATGTCGGTTGCACATGCAGATGTGTGGTTCTGCAACTTAAACGTCCTTGTTTGCTACACACAGGTAGAGATTACCAAAAGAGGACGGATCCCAATGTTAACTCAATCTAAATTTTAAACAGAGCTCTTTTAGCCAAGTAACTTTGACGTTGTCACGTCCTTACATAGGTAGGATTGGATTACAAGGGTTAGGGTTAGGGTTAGGGTTGGATTCAGTTGAGAGTTTTTCCAATCTCCATTTGTTTTAGCAGCAACGAGTCGCAGTTAAAACTGCATCTTCCCACGCTTCGCATTTTCTTAGCTTGCAGATTTATATTCGTTGATGACTTGTCATAACCCTTTATGACCATGTATTCTTTGCCTTGTTCTTGAATACAATCACTGACACACACACACACACACACACACACACATATATATATATATATATATATATATATATATATATATATATATATTTATATATATATAATCATTTAATAATGAATATTTAATTATCTACAGACGTATACGTTTCATTCTTTTCAAATCATCAGTGTAGAGATAATGATTCAAACCTGTCGAATGATCCGAACTTCGGAACAAAAGTCACTTTTAACTGTAAATAACGATGTCTGAACCGATGAGGCCATTCTGAATAACAATACGACGTTGTGAAGAAATAAATCCTATTATGCCTATATATATATATATATATATATATATATATATATATATATATATATATATATATATATATATATATATATATATATATATATATATATATATATATATATACTGGCAGAGCCCGTGTCCCGGCGTTGCCCGGGGATCATATATCACACTTATTTTAATTTTCAATAATGTTGTTGATGTGTATTATTTGAGCAAATTTAGGTGGTGAGTAATTACCATTTTAGTTACGTAAATTCTATTTTATTATGAAGCTTGAAAATCATGACTAATCTGATGTGTTGGTTAGTAAATAGTATTTATTCAAGTATGAATGTTAAAAAATGATCAACCGTCGAGCTGACAGTCGGCGATCCTACCCCTTTACGACACCGACTGAATGTAAGTCATACCTCAAGGTAAACATTGCAATACGGGGAGCTCGAATTAGTTTTTACCTAATGAGCTATGCCTTAAAGCTAAAGGCAGTTTGCGATATCCTTACAAAAAGAATCTCCACCCAGGGAGGGAGCTTCATATAGCCATCCACATACAGACTGCGTACCTGTATCACAGCTCATCAGTGCGGCTAGACCAGTTAGTGCCTCAAGCCGGGATTGAAACTCAAACGTCGAGCTGACAGTCGGCGATCCTACCCCTGAGCTATTATACGACACTGACTGAATGTAAGTAATATCTCAATGTAAACATTGCAACGCCGGGAGCTCGAATTAGTTTTTACCTAATGAGTTATGCCTTAAAGCTAATGGCAGTTGGCGATATCCTTACAAAAATAAGCTCTACCCAGGGAGGGATATATATATATATATATATATATATATATATATATATATATATATATATATATAGATATACATTGTGTTAAACTAGAAAAATAATTTATTAGATGACTGAAAGTGGGGCACGTGTAACGAAAGCACATTCAATTTAGGCACGTAATATAAATATATAATGTGTAAAAAGTTTAAAATCGAAGCGATTATGATATCGTATGTATGCAGAAAGGAAGAAATTAATAAATGAATGTAAATGTGCCACGTGTTACAAAACTAAATTATATTTTAGTCAGGTAGGATTGATTAGAAAAGAAAGCCATTTTGATCTTGTCTATATATTGTGTAAAAGTACAAAGAAAAAGTGAATTAAGAAAAAATGTATTTAATGTAGCAAATGAAGGTCGTCAATAATTACCATTTCAGTCACGTAAATTATATTTAGGAAAAAATGACATCAATTGTGATCTGATACATATATTGTGTTAAAAATTCAATGGAAATGTTAATTTAGAAGAAAATGTATTTAATATAATGTTTGTGGTGTGCAAATGAAGGTGGTCAGTGCTGTTTTGGTCAAGTATTAGTGTAAAAAGATGAGATTATGATTATTTGGTATGAGCCACGTGTATAATATCTATTAAGAAAAGTGTTCAATGATAAATCGTTCTAATACGTACGGTTATGGGTATTAATTAATTCATTAAGTCACAACTACGAATTAACTTTTAGCAGTTACCTCCTCCTTTCATCCATAACTGCACCGGCTGGCCGTTAGGTGTCGCTCATTCACCGACAGGTGGCGTTGAGAAGCGACGCCGGAGTTATCTGCCCTTCTGAATATAAAAGCCGGTGCAGAAGAAAAATCACCCTCTTTTTCATTCAACAGCCTCGCAGAGACAACCCCTCGGCGTGGCTGGGACGCATCGCTGAGAGCACCAACGAGGAACCCGGAAAAGCCTTTGTTCTCCCGCTACCGTAGTCTAACTCAAAGACTACTACTATCTTCACTTGAAGAAAACCCACGGGCAGCCAGAGAACCTTTACATTTTTCCTCTTCCTCAACCGGACACCGTCAACTTCTCTCTTCTACCTGTACCAAACGGTATAGGTATCCTCTGTCAATAAACCCTCTATTTTGTTGCATGTTACTCCGTTGTTCATTCAATTAATTTCGTGTGATAAAAGTAAGGAAGGGACAAACTATCCCTTCCATTAAAAACTGTCTATTAATAGAAAAATGTGTAAGGAATATGTAATTAACAATATATTTGAAACACCGAAATTAGTTACGGTTAAAAGAATGATGATCTGTATAAAGTTGTAACGTGTTCGTTTATAATTCTAACGGTCTTGAAACAGTAATGAAAACGAAGACGTAACGCGTAAAATATTTAATTTGAAAGAAATCAATGTTTAATGTTGACAAATAAAGAATGTATTACTAGGTTTAAATTAAAATATTCTCGTTATGTTTATTTTTAATGTTATAAAATTAAGAAGTGAACTTACTACCTGTGGTTGTGGTTTTGTTATGCTGCCCGTGAAGGGTTTGTTTTAATGTAATCCGTTTTCCCGTAACGTGTAGATGTTATGTGTTAGGAATAGCGGAATGATATTCCCGTAATCTGCACTTGCCGGTGTTTCTGTTTTACAGTTCTGAATGAAATAAAAATCGGCGGTGTTATGAGTGGCGTGTCAAGTA
>OY744544.1:54190824-54195824 GCA_963556195.1 Sepiola atlantica | reverse complement strand
CGTAAAATATGTCTTCTTTACGAAAAGTTTATTAACGTCAAGTACTAAAGAGAACTTTGAAAAACAATCATGTTTAACAAAATAATTTGCTTACAAAATTAGAATCAACAAAGTTTTTTTTTTTCAATTCTTTTTTTTTATTTCCGTGCAACGCCGTGTTGATACATTGAGAAATTTACGACCAAATGGAATAATAGAAAGGGAGATAACAAAGATTTTCCTGATGAGTAGCTTCCCTTGGAAGCATTTAAATATTTTCACAATTTCTCCTTTATTGACAGATTTCATTAAAGAAGTTTATAAATAGAGATTGACACAACATCACCTTAACAAAATGAGTTATAATTTTATAGCAATTTTTTGTTAATTAACAATTTAATCATAAATAAAAAGTAAATTTTACTTCGAAAATCCTACTAAAAATGTATATATATTTTGGTAGAAAACACAAAAAACAACATAGTTAAAAAATGCAAAACAAAAATAAACGCACATCATCACGCTCTCTATTTATCCTTTCCCTACTATCTCTCTCTATCTCTTTTCCTCTATATATCTCCCTCTCCACTACTGTCTCTCGCTCTTTTCTCTCTTCTTGATCGACCTTCGCAACCTCTCACTAATTGTCTTATCACCCCGCTTTTCTTTATATTATTCGACTTGTATGATATTATCTAACAGCGAATGACGTCAACCAGTGTACACTGTGAGAAGCAAGATAACAAACAAGATCTATAGAGGCATAGCAGTATACTAGACCACTCACACGCCACAGAGGAAAAACGCCGTAATGGGGTGACATCATTCACTTAAGACATCGAGAAGAGATCCTTTATGACGTCAAAAATGCTAATTCAGATCATTCTTGAGAACAGAAAACATTCGAATAGATTATTCTATATTCGACAGGAAATTTCTTTCGGTAACATACTTTTCGCACTATGTGTCGTTTACTTTTGCAGCAGTTACATGGTTGAGATCTATTTTCTTTTGTATTTACGCGCAATCTGTTGCGTAGTGAATGGTGCGTATGTAGGATAATGGCCCTATGGGAATGGACGTGTCTGTTGGAAATCGTTGGTTTGACTTGCGCGAATGAATAGGGTCTGTTCTTACAGTCAGAGCTAACAGACGTGACAAGGTCACCGTGTGATGAGATCCCAGATCAAGGGTCAGTGTACCCTTGCGTGGGAAACAGAGGGATCCGTGACGTCACTCGCTTTCGTGAGAAGCGAGTTTCATCAGTCTGGGTTTGGGAGGTAAACCGATGAGATGTGATTGTTACCATGTAATTTACAACAGATAAAGGAAATATTCCCCTAAGAAAATACAAGCGAGAGATATTCTTTCCCCCTCTATGAATGGTTAAGAAAATAATTGTTAGGTAACTACGATAAAGTAGTCATTTGCTTTCTCTCTCTCTCTCTCTCTCTCTCTCTCTCTCTCTCTCTCTCTCTCTCTCTCTCTCTCTTTCTCTCAACGTAGTGAATGGGAAAGGCCGATAAATAATAACGCTTGTAATAAAAAGAATTGAAAGTTAAGAGGATTGTTTGTCTTCGGAGTGCATCATGGGGCTTTTGTTGCAGACAAAGGACAGCGTGGTTCACGGCAAGAAGGAAAGAAGAAACAATTCATCCACTAGACGACACGGCCCTCTACACGGCGAGGGAGAAATCTAAAGGTATGCAAACAATATATGAACTATGTGATTTATGATGTTTTAAAAATAACGACTATTAAATGTGAACTGGCACGGCCCTTTCAGGGACGAGTATACGAAACGAATAAAGCCACGGCCCGTAGTGGAACTAGATACGAAACGCCTACTGCCGCAGTCCAAACAGGAGTAGGACCATGCAATACGTGGTTCGGTTGGCTAACACAGGCATGGCCAAACTTGTGTAGAAATACATCGACCAATTCAAACACTTGTCCAAATACTCAGCTTTCCTTATTTCCGCCCTGACTTAATTTGGCGCTAAAATACAAACAGTTCATGGAGAGACTTTGTGGCGGCATGACGCTAAAAACCTTTTCTCGTTTCTTGCATTAGCGTGGCAGGACGAGATAGAACTCTGAAACTCAATTTTTCGAATAGGTTATGTCTGAGAGGATTGCTATATAATAACAGAACAGATACTACATCAGGTCCTTCAAAACAGAGGAGGTAATACATTGGAGGATGGCATCATGACAACAGAACAAGTACTGTACTACCTCCTTGAACTTAGCCTTGAAAGATAGTGCATTAGTCTGGAAGTATATAGCAAACTAAATTGAGCATTAAACGACAGTATATTAGTAAAATATTAATAGAAGTAAGAGTATAGTTTCGACTTCAGAGAGCCATGTACAAACTCTCCATTAGCAATAAATATAAAAGAAAGAAGATATACGTATTTTCTTACATTTCATGTCTTTGTTTTATCAGAAAATCGTTGAAATGAAGATGCTTATTAAAAATGTGGGTGAGACTTTGACGGAGGCTAGACAAAATCTTGAAAATAACTAACGTTTAATGATTAAAAAAAACGTGAAAGAAATTCAGAATTTATGATTTATTGATACTATACTTTTGACTTCAAAAGATTTTTTAAAGCTTACCCTAATCCGACTGGAAAGCATTCCCTGACTTAGGGCTAGTGGTACCGTAAACTTATTTTCTTATATATGTTTTAAGCCTGAAATTAGCGATCACCTCCAATAAAAAATCGACTGCCATGTTTGATTGACGAAATCGTTTTAGTGAAAGTAACGAAAGAAATGTAGAAATAACAAAACTTACCAATAGTTTCAAAAGTTTTAATCTATGCAAGTGGATAAAAAATAAATTTATATCATTTGGTAACAGTTATTTGTTGTATATGTGTTCCCTTGTCTGTTTTTCGTTGTTAACTATGCTACACTGTTGCCAATAGTGAAATAAAACAAAGACAAAAAAAGAAAACGAGGAAGCAGGACACCCAAACGTGCTGCTAGCGACAAGGGCGATGGGTGTTGGTTAAAGAGTTGCGTTGAGTAGAGAGGACTAATTCCACAGGGAGCAAAAAATAGGTCGGCCATTTTATATTGGCACCGCAAACATAATTCTTTTAGTTGACCTCGTTGACACGCTGGGAATTTAAATGCTACTTAGACCCCATTCCCCTAATCTGTTCCCACATAATACTAATGGCGGCGTAAGTATAGACTAACCGAAAGGAGGATTGCACAATATTACCAGACTCCACTGGTAGACAAATAGACTCATAACACAAGTATGGTTGAGTTACATGACACGTGTTTTCAACTAATTTGTGTTTCCTGAAACTAAAATTAAATATATATATATTACATCAAAAGCAAAAGCATGAAAATACCATTTTTAACAAATTTGAGTTATTTTGTAAAAGAGACCTGCTATTAATGGGAACATGTGTTTGCAAAAAAAATATCCCGCCAGTCATGCGCAGTACGTATATATATACACTTCACCTACTTTTATAAGTCATGTTAAGATATGCGGCAGGCTAGGGTAAGGCTTTACAGAATGCAGAATAAACGCCATTGTGGAACGCATCGCGGAATGGTGGACAGATTGTGAGTTTATCACGAGGTATTTATATAAGAGACACGATCTTTTCTAGGCCAATATTCAACGATATGAATGGAGTACATCCTCTTGAGTAAGTAATAAAGCATTTTTTTTTATTTTACTATAAACCGTATTTTGTCTGTTTTTTTGTTTGTTTGTCTTTTTGGTGGGGGAGGGTATTTTATCTAGCAGAGTTCTTCTACAAAATATCCCTTAGCACACACGCAGTTCGTCAGTCCGTGTCGCTTTCCACCTCACCAAATCGACTTCTACTCGCTATTTACATACTTTCCACATTAGTACTATGTGAAACAAGGCCGGAACGCGACGACAGTCAGTCAGCGACCCTAAAATAGGGTCACCTTGGCCTCTTAAACATTTTCATGGCAGTCCCATCAACATTTCCCTGTCGGGGCGCCTCAGGCAGTAAAATAACTGCTCTTTACAGATATAAGGCAAGGTCTGAGAGGGTGGACCTCCCAGGACTACACACGACTAATACCACAGCCAGACAGATAAAAAAAAGCCACCGGAATGGCGCAGTCTCTGTCAAACTGGGTATTTTCTTCTTTCCCACCGAAGGAAGAGGTGGCACAAGATGGAAGGTAGCCAGAGCTACTAAAGAAGGGACACCCTGGTCTCCTAAAAATAGCTTAAGCAGCCCTGTCGGCATTCCCCGATCGAAACGCATCAGTCAGTTACAATAAACTGACTCCACCACAAAGAGGAGGGAAAGCCTGGGAGGGTGGACCTCCTAGGACTACCAAGTACTAATACCTCAGCCCGACAGATATGAAGCAACCGAAATGACATAGTTTCTGTCGGACTGGGTATTCTCTTCCTTCCCACAGTAGGAAGATGTGGCACATAGCCAGAAGGAGGGGAGAATCAAGCCAGCGTCCTTAAGCCAGGAGCACTCTGGCGTATTAAAAATTGTCTAGGCAGCCCTGTCGGCATTTTCCGATCTGGGTTCCTCGGACAGTTAGCGATAAGCTAACTCCTTACTAAAGAGGGAAGACAAGACCTGGGAGGGTGAACCTCCTAAGACTTTGAAAGAAGCAAGACAATCGACTCCATCTCTCTACTGACACACACCCACTACGTGGTGTTGGAGTAGTTCATTATATTCCCCAAGAGGTACTTTGGGTTATTCTACAAAAGATTTACTGTACATTAATTAAACAGCAGTTTATATTCCACCCATATGCGTGAAAGACAATGGTGACTTAATATTCGGGGTCTTTTGCAGAATAGCCTTACCGCAAATGGAAATATGAATTTTGTAAAAAAACAAACAAACATATAGTCCCGTCAGCCACGCCCTGTGCGCGCATACGCTCTTAGTGTACTTTTGTGAATCATGTCTAGACATATGCGTCGGGTGAGGGTAAGAGTTCATTATGGGTCAGGGTTAGGGTTAGGGTTA
>OY744544.1:54120824-54185824 GCA_963556195.1 Sepiola atlantica | reverse complement strand
ACAAAAATAACATAAATTTCCAATTACAAAATTCATATTTTTGGAAGAAAAACTTTTTTCCTTATTAAATATGTATGTAAATAAAAACATCTTTGATTATTTGTAAACACAAAACACATACATTTCCAATTACAAAATTCATATTTTTGAGCAAAAAATATTTTCGTTAGTAAATAAGTCTGAAAAAAAACCCAATATATATGATCATTTATAAACAAAAAAATACTAAATTTCTAATTATAAAATTCATATTTTAGGACAAAAACATTTTCTTTATTAAATATTTTTGTATAAAAACATTCATTTGAGTATTTGTAAAAAAGAAAGCCTTCTAATCGTCATTCGATACGTTTTAGTTATGACGTTTATTTTATTTTATTGACTTTCTATTTTTTTAAATTATATTTTCACTGTTAAGTATTTTTGTACAAATGTTCAATATGTATGTAAATGACATATTTCCTTTGAGTATTTGAAAAAAGGAAAACATTCAAATTATAAGAAAAATATTTTAATAAGAATAAAATTCTACATTTCCAATGTAAAAATTACTTTACACGATTTATTATGTGTTGCCCTAGATTTTCTTATGTGAACTGATTTTCGCCCATCAACGATTTCTTGTTAACAAATTCTTAGACGAAAGTGGCTATTCTCGGGTGGTATGCTCTAATACCTTTTTTTGTTTTGCAAAGAATAATTTATCTCATCAATGTGTCTAATTATTAACAAATAATAAACAGTTATTTGTAATTAGATATATTTTCATTTTGAAAATATTTTATAAATAGTTTAAATATTAAGTATCAACCACATATAAAGTAACAAACAATTATAAGCAAATACTGAATTCAAACAAATGGAAATTTTTCTTACCAAAATTTAAATATATTACAAATTCACATTTTTATATGCCCTAGAAAACTAAAAATCATAGTAATCACGTATCCAATAGAGAATATTGTCGGGGAAATTGTCGAAGCAGCCAAAGGTATATTCGGGATTTTTTTTGTAGGGGGTGGGGCGGTTGAATTTCTGATTTCTGATTTGGTGACCATAACTGAGTGGGGATTTTCTATTAAAATCAACAATCAGAAGAAATATTATTCTTTAAAAGTACATTTTAGAGATGAATGAAGAAAGGAATCGAGAAACTTGTACGTTGTTTCGCTAGTTTTCATTTTTAATTAAAATGTAAAAATGAAAGAAAAAGATAGTCGCCCCCGGGTGGATTCGAACCACCAACCTTTCGGTTAACAGCCGAACGCGCTAACCGGTTGCGCCACGAAGGCGAGTGCTTCTCTAGAACGTATGTTACTAATATAAAATTTAAAAAAAGAAAGGATAAAATTGTTGTGAATGTTTTTGTTTTTTTATTCTCCATTATTAGGTCAACATTTTCTTTCTTGCTCGCAGGCGATTCTCCGCTTCTTTTCTACAATAGTGACTCCTCGATATATTACTGCTTTTTCCTCGTTTAGAGGGGCAAATGGACTATAATCATTCATTTTCTTTTTGCCTATAAACTTTATTTCTAGTAACACATTACTGTCAATCGCACATTTAAAAGCTTTCAAATGATTTTTTTAAATTCCCAACGGCCACAAAGAATCAGCGTAATAATCTATTTAGATTTAAAAAAAAAAGATAGAAAGAAAAGACGAGAAAGAGTTAGATAGACAGAAAGAAAGGGAGAAATAAGAAAAGAAGAAATTAGATTGATAGAAAAAAGAAAGAAAGGACGGCACAAACAAAAGAAAGTTGGAAAGAGAATAAGGAAGAAATGGAAACAGATAATAGAGGAAAGGATAGAAAAAGAAAGAAAAGCAAATAAAGAGAAAAAGAAATTAAAATAGATTATTCGATAAGAATTCTGCTATTTACGGACCGTGCTGAAATAATAATGTTATTATTTAGAAACACATTCTTAAGATGAGGGGGGCTTTGTTAACTATTCTGTACTTTCACCTAACAATTTAATAAACAAAAGATACCGTAAAAATTTAATTTAACTTGAAAATCCTAACTTAAAAAATAGCACGGTCCGTAAACTGCAGAAATGCCGGAATAAGGATGAAAAGAAAGAATAATATATCGTAGGAATTAGCTGTGAAAAGAAAGTAAAAGAAAATAATAGATAGATTGATAGAAATACAATTTTCAAAAAATACAAAGAAAATATAATACAAATACACTACAAAGGCAGAAAGAGATAGAGTAAGAAAATAGATAGAAAAAAGGAAGAACGGAAGAAAAAAATAGATAGAAAAATTTTTTTTTAAATAAATGGAAAGAAATTAAGGAAATAGATAGAAAAGGGGACAAAAAAGAAAAATGAGAAAGAAAGGAAGAAGGAGAAGAAAAAAAGAAGACTATATATAGAAAAAGAAAGAAATATAGATAGATTCATAGAAGTAAAAACTGAAGAAGAAATAAACGATTAAACAGAAAAAAGAAAAGAAAATAGATTGATAGAAATATAGATAGTAACAGAAAGAAAGGAAAAAGGAAAATAGATAGATAGAAAGAACTATAAAAAGAACAAAGAATAGGACAACGAAAAGATAGATGGATAGATAGATAGATAGATAGACAGATAGATAGATAGATAGATAGATAGATAGATAGATAGAAGTTAAAAATAGAAAGAAAAAACAAAGGAAAGAAGGGAAGAGAAGTGGTTTACGAATGATTTAAATCAACCAACACTTCAACTCGTCTTGTTATGACGTCACCTTTCCTTTCTTTCCAGCCACTATTTACGTTCGTTTTTTATATCAGCGCGCTAAAGCCAGCAGTTCGACTCGCTAACAAGCGTCCGATTCAGACGGTTTTGTGGATTGTTGCATACCGGCCGTTGACGTCCTTGTGAGGCTCATGACCGGTCCTACATTGAGGCTCCACCTAGTAGGGAGCTTGATGAATAGGAACAAGCGCGCAAGAGGGAATGTACACCTAAACGTATTTTAAAAGGAAGAATATTTTAATTACCTCCTCACAGGAGGTGAAACAGGTTTTGTTTTGAAAAGCCAGTGCACTTTGGCCTAGGAAAATGCCTGAGAAGCCCCGTAGACAGTCCTCGGAAGGGGCGCATCAGGAGATTAGCAATAAACTAACCCCTTCTTAAAGAGAAAGGAAAGTATGGAAGGGTGGACCTCCTGGAACTGAACATAACCATACCGGAGCCTGACAGCATCAAAGCCACACTCGGACTGATTGTCAAGGGCGTCACTTAGAGGAGACAAGTTAGTTATGGCCAGAAATGACTAACCCTAACCCTAACCCAACCCTAACTCTAACCATTACACAGTTTCTCCAATTTAATAGCCCTGCCACTTATTCTATGTATTTACAATAAATATCATTCTATTCTGTTATAAATTTGAAATATGTTTATTTCCAAGCCATTCGTAGAGTCCCTATTTAATTGCTCCCCACGAGGGCAAAGTTAGACAAAAATTCGAACTCCCAAGAAGGGGCATTTTTGATTGGGACAAACATTTAAATCGTGTCAGTCTAGTAGGATTTCCCCTTCACTGACCGAGAAAAGAAAAGATGAAGTTTAGTATCAGAACAGATACTACACTTTGCTCCAAGCCAAAAGACTTTCATCAGGTTCGCGAAATAGGATATGTCCTGTTCGATTCTCCAGGGGCTATCCTCCCAAGTATGACCTCTTCTGAAATGAAGGATTATGAGTTTATTCACTGTCACCTCTCGCCAAGGAATGTCGACGAGTCCGATAAGGCAATTTTCATAGCATTGCCCGGTGGTGTATTTACTTGTGTTTCTTTTTCTTTTTTTGGAGAGGAGGATATGTGGAGTTTCCTACCCCCCCCCCCCCCCCGATTTTATTTTTGTTCAACTCAAAAGAAAGTGAGTTTCCATGGGCGAATACAGAGTTACGTCTTTTTTTAAAAATAGCGACCATTTGAAAATAATTCCGACCCGGACAAAGTATTTTCTAAAAGAACCTAAACGAACTACATTTTTTTTTTTTTAACAACATGCTGCAACGACCTACAAAAATAAACTTAGGCAAATGTGATTAAATAACACGGAGTGTCTTTGATGAGACTTTTTTTTTAATTTTTCAAATAGTCTATTTAGTATTTGAGTCAAATTGGTGTATCTAAGTTCTGTGGGTTTCCTGTCCCATTTTCTTTCTTTTCTCCGCGAGTACTTTCGATTTCATTGATCACATCATCATCTGGCGAGGTTAGTATTGATGCGTTTACAACTATGTCTTTATTGGTGAGATTTGTAATGGTTACAATAAGCATATGTAGTGATGAGATGTTGCATGCGAACGTGATGAAGTACAAAACGTTATAGAGTTCATGCGGGACACATTCATCGAGCTTTTTTCACCTTTAAGACCTGATTAGTGTGTGATTTCCTTTTTTAAATCAATTTTGTTGTTTTGGGTTTTTGTTTTGTTTTCGTGAATATGTGGACGGAAATTTGGTAGCCACACTGATGCGTCTTAGAGAGAGAAAACAAATGTTTGTCTATAAATATAAATATGTAACTAGTATATTATAACTATTAGTCCCCTTACAGGGAGAGTATTAATTGTTTCATATAAGCTGTAATGCATAGGGTTTCTCTCTCTTGTCAAAGCTGAGACTGAAACCCTCTTATAAGACAATGTATCGTACTGATAAAATGCGGTATATATATATATATATATATATATATATATATATATACATATATATATATATATATATATATATATATATATATATATATTAATGACAATATATGTATAAGCATATACTATCAGTGTCCTTTTACTTTGCAGTCTCCTTAAAAGATTCAGCTCGATGATTGTCAATTAGATACAACAGAGCAAATATAAGTCAGTTCATATTATATTCCAATAACCATGGTATTATTTTATTATTTCTATTTTTTCACATTTCAAAAAAACATAACATTTCTGTGAGATATATTTTTTACGGTCCGTTTCATTTGTCTTGCGTCAAACAACGTTTTTATATCAATATCGTCTCCCAACATTACAAAATCATCAGAAAAAATTCACAAAGAGTAAAAATGATTGGATTAAAGTGTCTTGAAAAAACCTACACAGTGGTTCATTTTGGGGTGAAACGAAACAATGGAAATGTGAAAAAATAAAAATAATAAAATAAAACCATGGTTATTTGAATATAATATGAACTGACTTATATATATATATATATATATATATATATATATATATATATATATATATATATATAGTAAGATGTCTAAATCTGCCCTTTTGGATGAAATCGCGGTACATTGCTGAAATATGTAATATACAGTATCTAAATAAATTATATTAGCTCTCTTATATGATCGAGCACTTTATTTGATTTCTTTTCATATACAACCTGACACACTATATATATATACATATATATATATATATATATATATATATATATATATATATATATATATATATATATATATATATATATATATATATTATTCGTACAACTGAATAGTTGGGCGCAGGGTTCAAGGAACCTGAAGTCTAAGGTTTGATTATACATCGTTAAACTGTTTAGTCTTAAACAGGCGCTTGTTTATATAAATATATTCTGCTCTCTGGCTGGACTATTAACGAAATGTTGATTACTTTCCTTCTAATTTGTGCCGATGAAGTGACTTCATGAAATGTTGTCTCCGAAACGTACGTACATTAAACTTTGTTGATGCTGAATTCTTGGAACTTGTATACGGTATGATGAATATGTCATAATTTTGTATCTTTCTAAGTTGTCATATATAAGTTCTGGTTGATCTAAAGTCGTTACCATAGAGCTGATTGGTTACCTGCAGTATTCAATGGTATCTGATGGACATGATGTACTTCATCCTCATCTATGTGACTTTGAGGTGTTGTTTTCTTTGTCTAGTAAGGGTATTATCAAGTCAAAGCATTTGACTTTACTTGTATATATATATATATATATATATATATATATATATATATATATATATATATATATATATATGTAGGGTGGGCCAAAATAAGGGTCTTATTTTTAAAAATTCATAACTTTTTTATTTATTGATTTTTTTTTTTTTTTTAGAATAAGTAAAGGACCCCTTCCGAAGCAAGCATGAGCCGTATTAGCCCTAAGGAACGTACCCTCATAATAGAGTGGTACTTTAAATCCAATGAGTCGATTTCGGAGACTCACCTCATCTATCGGCGTCATTACAACACCAGAAACTCTCCTTCGGCAAAAGCAATCCGAGGAATTATTGCTCGTTTTAGGGACCAACAAGGAATATCCGACATGGCGAGAAGTGGTAGGCCTCGTACTGTACGAACAGCTCAACATTTCGAGGAATTGGAAATTTAAAGATAGGACCCTTATTTTGGCCCACCCTATATATAGAGAGAGAGAGATAGAGGGGGGAGTGAAATAAACAAGTGTATAAGATAATATTTATGTCAGTTCCATGAATTGAATATCAACAAAATCTTACGATCTTTTTTAAGACGACAGGATTTATTTATTTACTCTAAAAAAGCTTTTCTGAATGTTCTTACAATTAGCTGCTTTGATACTTGCAGAATTTGTAATTTTATGAATATTATTTTACCACCCTTATCTTTAAGGTTGGGTTAATACTTATCGATTCATATTATACTTAATTCTATCATTTTGACGTTATACATATATATATTGACTTTATATATATATATATATATATATATATATACATATATATATATATATATATATATATATATATATATATGTATATATATATTGACTTTATATATATATATATACAGAGAGAGAGAGAGAGAGAGACTTTATATATATATATATATATATATATATATATATTGACTTTACTTTATATATACATATATATATATATATATTGACTTTACTTTATATATACATATATATATATATATATATTGACTTTACTTTATATATACATATATATATATTGACTTTACTTTATATATACATATATATATATATATATATATTGACTTTACTTTATATATACATATATATATATATATTGACTTTACTTTATAAATACATATATATATATATATTGACTTTACTTTATATATACATATATATATATATATATTGACTTTACTTTATATATACATATCTATATATATATATATTGACTTTACTTTATATATACATATATATATATATATTGACTTTACTTTATATATACATATATATATTGACTTTACTTTATATATATATATATATATATATATATATATATATATATATATATATATATATATATATATATATATATATATGAAGGAAGAGAGATAAAGATATACGAATGACAAATCTATTTCAACTTCGATTGTTGAATGCAAGGTGTACTCAATAAAAACATTTTTATTTTTCTTTCCCTGGTGCAAGGCTTATCAAAGATTAAAATCTTATCATCAGAGGAATTACATAGATGGATAAGTTGGCAGTGCAAAAGCCAAAATTCAAAATTTGAAAAAATATAAAGAAATTGAGAGTATGAGTATGTGTGTAAAAAATATGGAGTCTGTCTAGTTGGTGAATGTCCCTTGATAAGGTGTCCAGTGAATGGAGATTTAAGGATGGAAAAAGGGGTTTCGTGAAGGCAGCGTTGAAAATGTTGAAAATGAAGTAAATCCTATAGAAAGATGTTTAGTTCAATCGGTGATGGAACGAACTTATTCGCATGTAATTTTGAGAATTAGGCAATTTTAAAATACTTTCGTGGACCGAGAATGAAAGTAGTTTCTCAGGAGTTGAGTTTAAAATGTGTATATTAAACGCAGGCAGTGGGCAATTTAAGTAGTGACTTCGATCGAGTCTAAGAAAAGCGAGAAAGCTCTGGTCAGAGACGAGGTCAAGTAATAAAGTGGGTGATGGGTTAGAGACAATGAAGGTGGGTGATAGGGTAAGTTAAATGAACTATAGCTGATGCTGGGAGAAGAGAAGGGAAGGGTTTGTTTAGTTACTGCTAATTGCTAGTAAGCAATAAACCGATGCGAGGTTTAGGTTGGTTTACCTTAGGAGTGTGGTTGGGGGTATCATAAGTCAAAAACAGAAGTGTTTCAGGTCAGTAAGTAAGTAGTTCTGAAAAGGGGGGTTCTTGTAATCAAAACGGATTTTTATTCAAACTTATATATAATTCAGAAAGTTTAAAAGGGTTCAAATTTGGGAAATTAGGGTTCAGAGGATTGGAAATCTGAGAGTTACATGTTTAATATGTAATGATTCGCATAAAACTAGTATTTCAGAGTTTTATGTTTGAAGACTTTAAAGAATTCCCGGTTAGTTACATATTAAATGCATGACTAAATGAGATACTTTAATGAATAACTGAAGTTAGGATTATGAACAGCGTTAGTCTGCTTGCAACAATTGAGTTCTAGTATAAGAATTATAGGGTATTATTGGGTTGAATTATGTAACCTAAATGATGAACTAGTGTGTTTAAATTATAGATAGATTTTAAGGGGTGGGCAAATGGACCATTATAGGAGTTACATAGGAGTGTAGTTTAAAGGTGAGAGTAATGGAATCTATGAGAAAAATATTGTCGGTAGAGCGAAGTGTATACAGAGTCGATGGATCGAATACAATAGAGATAAAAAAGCAATGGATGAGTTTGTACGAGGGTTGGTCAATAATTGAAACAAGGGGAATAGGAATTAAAGTGTTGAAGTAGAAGCTGTTAAGGATTAGTGGAGTGGAGGAGAGTAATATTAGTTCTCAATTTACATGAAGTGTTATGGGTTAATAGAGTTATTAGGTGCACAGGGGAGGATACGCTATGTTATTGGAATGGTTATTTGAAAGGTTGAAAAAGGTAAGAGTTAAAAAAATTAACAAATTATAGAATTTAAGAATTAGTATAATGTGAGAGAGGGGTTGTTGGCTGGGAAGAGGAATGTCAGAAGGAGTAATCAAGTTTCTGTGTTTAAATTTTCACTTGTGCCTGCAATTTGAGATAAGTTCATTTTTAGAGTTAATAATAATTTTGCTTTTAGCGGCTGTAGCTATCATAAATGTTTCTAATGTACATAGTTGGCAGAAAGCGGATCCTGGAGTGTAGGTTTTAGACCTTTTTAATATTGACAATGTAGGGAGTAGGGATTGTTTTTACTGTTAAAGATTTTTATTGGATTGGATAGAGAGGTGCCAGTGGCATTGTTATTATTGTGTTTGAAAGAGTAGATAAGGTTTGAGATTCGGGTCTTGGTGGGAAGGCACTTGCCCCAATGTAAGTGTGTATTTTGTATGGTATTGTTATTATACTAGTTGTGTTATTTATAGTATCGTAAGTGGTTTGGGTTTGTATGTTCAAATTCTGGGCCAAAGGTAATTTTGAATTGTTAGGTGGAGAAGATGAGAGAATTTGAGGGGTGAGATGAAGGGTATTGTTAGTTAGCGGGGATGCTGGTTAGTGCAAGAGGTGTTATTTAGAGTGTCGTTTGGTACAGGGAGTTGGGGATGTGGAGAGGTATAGGGTGAGGAGAGAATTTATATGTTGGTGTCTGATCGCATAATGGTGTTTTGGAGGGATTGTTTAACAGTACAAGCGTATATGACGTTACTTTGTAGCAATTACTATTTAACGGGCATTCTCTCTCTCTCTCTCTCTCTCTCTCTCTCTCTCTCTCTCTCTCTTTATATATACATATATATATATATAAATGAAGTCAAAAATATAGATTTAATTCATATATAGTAATCCACAGACAGACAGTTTCGATGTATCACAGCTTTTAAGTGCAGTTACACAACAAACTAACTCAAGCAAGAATCGAAAGTCAACCGTCTAGACGACAGTCGACGCTTTTAACCACTTGGTCATCTTATGGCTGAGGGTAAGCGAAATAACAATGATCAACATTGTCAAATGTCAAAGCTCCATACATAGCTTTACATTTTACTCCAGTTTCGCGATCATCAGAGGCTTACGCGACTGGCATCAATCTAAAAGTTACGCCGAAGAATTAACAATATTTATACACGTGTCCTCGCCTTTCCCGCGGTCTTCATGGAAATGTGCTAATGCAAATATTTGTTTCTTAACAGTAACTACGCAGCAAGCTCAACTGAGCGCATCACTTATTTTTATTTAATCGGTGCATAAATAGCAAAGCCAACGTGTATTTGTATGTCTGCATTTAGCTATAAATTCTTTTTTTGGTGTCGTTTTTGAAGTTGATAAATGGCAGGTGCATAAACAGCCCCAAAACTAAGTGTCTAGGGAAGTTGTACCCGGCAATCCGAAGAAGAGCCAGCGAGATAGAAGTGAGTACACTGACAGTAAATGCATTCAATAGGATTTGCTGTTTCTTAAAATACACGTAATACTCGACCGGCGGTGCGGAGGGGCGTTGCGGTTTTGGTAAGTGCGCCATATATGCATTGCCCCGGGCGTTGGCAATCCATACTACACGACTGAGTTCAAGCAGTAAATGTGATGATTCATAAACATAAGAGTTTATATATATATATATATATATATATATATATATATATATATATATATATATATATATATATATATATGTATATATATATATATACTCTGTGTGTATTTAAACAGCGTTCTTTCATTTAAGCAAACATTGTTAAACACACAGGATTCTACTGCTTGATTATATTTTTTTTTATTTCTCAATCTGTCTAATTGTTTTTTTTTTGTGCCAAAATCAAAAAAAAATAACGTATATTCCCTAAGTACCACGAACATTTTCGATTCTTCGTTGAATCATCATCAAGTGACAAAAACAAATCGATAAGATAGCTAAAGAAAAGAAGAGAATTAAAAAAAAAATCCAAGAACGCGCATGTAAGTTGGCATAGAACACTGTGAAAGTGGCAGTCAACGGTTATATAAATATGTTTTAGATATCATTTACCACAGGCTCAGTGGTTAGAGATGCCAACTATCAACTAGATGGTTTAAGGTTCGGTATCTGGGATGGATGCTAGTTTAGTCGCACTGAAGATCTCTCTCCGTCTCCCTCTCTAAATATATATATATATAAAATTGTCCTTACGTGCTTGTTTTGTTTTCTATATCTCCGCGTAACACTATCCCGTAATTTCATCCTTTCTAGTCTAGGCACGTGTCAGGTCAGCGTGGGGTAAGAGTTAGGTAAGGGCTAGAGTAAGTTATGCACTAGAGTTACAAAACGCAGAATAAACGCCACTGTGAAATGCATAACGGAATGATGAACAGCTATCCGCATGAGTTTAGTTGGAGGCAGAAATGCGTCTGGTAAAGGTGAAAGTAAGGTAAAGGTTAGAGTTAGGGTTAGAATTAGTTGGTACAAAATGCAGAGAAAACAGTTTACTTGGCGACGGTAAAGTTAGGGTTAGTTTATAGTTAGGTTATGGTGATTGTTTAAAAAAATAACTGTTCGGTTTCAAACTTAAAAAATAAACACTCCAGTTATAAAAAATGTTTGATTTAATTATTTGTAATGAAAAGAATACAGATGTCAAATTATAAAAACCAGTTTGATTTTCTTATAAATTAATAAAAAATTGTTGAAAATAAATAATTAATTTTAAAAAATTGACCTATATCATGATGGGAAACTGATTTTTATAAACAGTAGTTGTCAATTTCCTATTTAAAAACCGGAAATCTTCACCCAGTAGACACTTTCTATCTTAGCAAGTGATATTATTTTGTTATTAGAACTCGAATTTTTCTGTGTTTTCTTTGGGAGGGCCTGTTTTGAACAGGTCTTTCCACAAAATATCCAGAATGTATTTTTTGTTCATTTTAAATAACTTGAAATCTCTTGACTCAAGCGTGACAGACCAACGAACCGACCGACAAATTGAAAAATCTTCTCATCAAGACCCGGTTCGACGCATCTCTAGAAACGCAACAACACAAATAATGATCGAATCGAGGTTAAATCAATAAATCAATCGATATCATTAGCGCATGAGTCAGAAAACCCGAATCGAACGTTACCCGCTCGAATTGTGTAAACTCTTCCGACAGTTCATTGCAATTGAGAAAGAAAGAATCTGAAAAAACGCGACGTAATTCGTATAGTTTGATGGCGAAAAAAATAGACTAAAGATTCACATATGTTTTATTTATATGCAATGTATTTGCTGCAGCCTAATTTGTGGAACATCACAGAAAATAACAGTTTGGCTCAGGATTAAATTCTTTACTACATTTCTATTCTTTTTCGAAAAATATACATCAATATAACAGCATGTATCATTCATATATATATATATATATATATATATATATATATATATATATATATATATATATATATATATATATATATATATATGTATATATATATATATGTATATATATATATACATATATAAGTTAAAAAATATATAAAGAATATATATGAAAAACAAATAACATTTTATTCAAAATTAAGTATAGGATTTTCTATTTTATATGTTCAATTGGAAGTGTTAAGCCTTTATACCCGTACATTTCGAAATAATAGATTTCTCATCAGAGGGAAAACAATTTGTGGATTATTAAGGACTGTATAGTTAAAAGAGATTAGAAAATATAAATAAATATAATTATCATAATGTTTTTGTATAACATATATATATATATATATATATATATATATATATATGAGAGAGAGAGGTAGATTTTAGCGATTGAAAACATTTTCAAATCACGTTTCAAATATAGAGCATCTACCAAGAGTTTATGGTTATTTACAGCAGCATTTATTTTAAGTCACACAATTAATTATAGAAATTATAAATGCTAACTCTCATCAGAAAATGAACAATTTAAATCAGAATTTTCGTAATTTATCTCTCCAAAAAGTTCAAAATTCCACCCCAAAACAGAGCCAAATCAGAAGTTTTCTCAACAAATACCTCAGTAAATACCATCAATTATTAAAGTTAATTCCATATCAAAATTGATATTAAAATTCAAAATGCGAAGATAAAGAACATGCACATCCTATTTCATGTCTACTATGCTGAGGAGTAGCGTCTCGTATTTGCTCCGATCCATTTGATTTCGGAAACGGGATCAAACTATGAAACCTTGGGTTTGAAGTTAATTGAAAATTGCGACTAACTTGATGAAGTAAAATAGATTTTATTCATACAGGACTTAATTCCTTAAATTAAGGAATATTTTAGCATGTATTTTGTGTGATATAGCAAAAATAAATTGGAGAAACCAGTGTTATTTAATTCAGTTTCAGTATAATAAAGATATGTGTGTATGTATATACTGCAACTTTCTTTTGTTCTACTTTAAGATCTTTATCACGCTCTTTATTTAATTGTATTATTTTCGTCTGCCATTCGTTCATTAAACTATCTTTTTCTACTTTTATCCTTCGTTTATTTCTTTCATTCAAATTTCCATTCTTTCTGATTATTCTTTATTCCTTTTTTTCTAGCAAGATTCAATGTTTGGTGTGTAAAAATTATGTTACAACTGGAAAATACCACGTAAGATCAGTTTAAGCAAACAGATGCAAATGTCCATTTGAAGTCACTTTACGTGTACAGGAACTTGCGTCATTAGCGGAAGTACGTAATAGAGAAGCTATAGAGTGCATGCATCTTGGGAGTTCAGTGAATCAATCAAATCAACTCAAATTTATTGGAAAAAATAGCAACGTGCAACAAGCCATGTAAATGAAGTTAAAATATATACATCTAAACAGCGTCTGAATGTCCAAGGCGACCTCATTCCTTAATAAAATATACATCATTACTACAGGTTGGCTGCACCACGAAACATAAACCCAGATAGATACATCTTCCTCTCCTCCAATGAAACAAAAATGACCATGGTACACTCTCTGCTGTTCCGTAGATACCATGACCTGGCTTCGGGTTGATCCTCCCACTCGAAAGGTGCATGCAAATTCTGATTGATGTTTACGTCGTTGCTAAATTAAGGGGTAATCTCCCAAAAATAAAACGCCACGATGCATCCAGCGCTCTGTTGGACTGTCTGGTCGTCTGTAGGCTAACCACGGATTCTGGCATCCTGCTCCACGGTGCAGTGATCCGAACCGAAAAAGATGCCTTCCGACTATTTAGCCGATTCTGTCCGGTTTTCGAGGCTTCAACCCCCTAAAAGATGTTGGTTGGAGAGATGCGCTTCATCTGGGGGCAATTGCTGTAAATTGCAGTAAGAAAGAAATCAAATAAATATTTGTTGGTGTTTTAATTATTCCAATCACAAAGAAAAGAAAAAGAAGGGAATAACATCTCTACGACTGTTATATCACTATTGCTGGGAGGTGTCACTACCCAATTAACAACTACATACGTACCAACGAGAGAGGCAAACAGCTGTTTTCTGTCAATGAGAAGATGAAGAACTATCTGTTGGCGATAAAAGAACTCTCTACACAAT
This sequence comes from Sepiola atlantica, assembly GCA_963556195.1. Classification (NCBI taxonomy): domain Eukaryota; kingdom Metazoa; phylum Mollusca; class Cephalopoda; order Sepiida; family Sepiolidae; genus Sepiola; species Sepiola atlantica. Next base: position 54,171,415 of record OY744544.1, on the reverse strand, counting down.
GTTACATATTAACTACTCAAGTGCCCTCTCCTCCACACATACAATCGTCCGGTATATGAGAGAAAACTGTGCCCAATGGTGCGACGCCAATTTGTTAGCTTGGTAATAGCTGGAATGACCCCTTGGTTTTCATTACTCCAAGGCCAACACTGACCCGGAGTAGTGGTAGTACCTGTCAGGACCGCATCTATGGGTTAAATAGAAACTATCGTTTACAGACCTTTTGTTTACAAAATAGACCCTACAATTTAAATTAATCGACAAGTCAATCGTATAAAAAACATACGCTTTCGGCATAAAATGGCCCAACGATGGTTGATATGCCGTAAAACCCAACACCCAACCAACCAACATCTTTGTAAGTAATATTGGAATTCTGAAACGAACATACTCCCTAAAAATACATACATTGTACAGCCTAAGTAAGTTTTATTCATACCAGTTGAGGATACGTCATCGCCAATCAGTTCAGCAGTCTGTGCTATTTTTGAGTAGTAGATGACCTTGTATTTGTCGGGTTGAGATATGGGTGTGTGCATTTCTAAGAAGTCCACCCTCAAAGGCTTTAACATCTCTCTATGAGAAGGAGTTAGTGTATTGCTAATCGCCTGAGGCGCCCCTACCAGAAAATGCCGACAGGGCTATGAGATACTGTTTTTGTAGGTCAGAGTGCACCTCATCTTGAGTGCTCAGTTTTCAACCCCCACTTTTTGACCTTGTGTCACATCTTCCCGCGGTGTGGGGGGGGGGGTTAAATACCTACTCACTAAAAATGTAACTTAAATTGTGACACCATCTGTGTAGCAGGATTATATGAATATAAAGTAAAGAATTGAAACTTGCATTAAAAGTCAAGTTAGAGGTTAGCAGTGCGTGTCAGGATATGACGCCATGAAGATGATATGTGGCGAAGAAGCTAGAAATATATGCCTATGTTTACTTGTTAACTGATGCGTTTTTTTAAGCTCTGTATTCGCTCGCCTCTCAAGTGAGCGGGCAAAGGTAAACTCGCAATATACTGTAAAAGAATAACACAATCAAGAATATGAATCATTGAGCAACAAGGTGGTCAGGAGCGAAAGTTATGGAAAGGGAAATTGGTCTCAGGGTCTCAGGCAAGATGGAGCAAAGAGTAAAGATTCATATCCGTATGTACGTGGACTTATAAGTGAGTTCATTAGACTTACCAGCTCTTGCTATATTTAGAAGTAAGTTCATTGATGTGACTTGTGTTGTTTTGGCTAGATGCCAGTAGCAAAGGGCTATGGCCGAAATTTCGTTTACCCGTCAATAATATGTGCAGCAGTTAGTAACACCGTGTTGTGAATGACATATGTTCCTGTGGCAAGTTGGATCTCTCACTGTATCTCACTTACAAGTCTACGTACATCCGGACATAACTGTACACTTTGCTCTGTGTCACCTGAGACCCTAAGACCAATATTTTATTTACATAAATCTCTCTCATAACTTCTTTACTTTCGGTTGTTCTACTCAACAACATATTTGATCACCGTGATGTACCAACATACTTTTAACTTTAATATATACTTACCTGGCACAACTAAACAGGTGTTTGTACCAGTTGGGGGTACGTCCTGGAAAATCAGTCCGACAGTGAGGGATGGTTCTGTTTAGTCCGAGGATGTCCACTTTCCCAGGCTTTTTCTTTTTTCTGAGAAAGGGTGAGTTTATTGCCAATCGCATGAGATGTCCTTACTGGGCAATGCAAACAGGAATGCTCAGGCCTTTTTTAAGCCTAAGTGCACTTCACCTATTGTGTTGGCTTTTCAAAATCCTACCGACCCTCTGTCTAACCTCCTGGATAGGAGGTAAATAAACATACTTTTGACTTTGTCCTTTTCCACTACGTTTTGTTTCATTTATTCTGTTACCTTATTTCAGCTACAAGGAGAGTAAGGAACACAAAAAGCTGTTACATTGCCATTATGACTACTTTTACAACGAGACGTCACTATCCAATGAGCCGTCTTGTGCATGTTAACGAGAGAGACGAACGGCTGTTTCCGTCGACAAAGACAACGACAGATAATCCCTAGAGATTTCAGAAATCCCCCATTTTAAGCTACGCTTGTATCACGAGTCAAAGTGTCCCTATTTGTATGATCCCCCACGAGTACAAAGTTAGACACAAGGTCGGTATTAATCCAGTTCACCAGAATGGAACAGTCTAGATTGTGACAAAAAATATTTCCTACTACACTGACCGAGGACAGAAAAGATAAAGTATAGTATCAGAACAGATGTAACATTTTGCTCCTAGCTAAACGTGAGGCGTATTTCAACGTTATTTTAAGGAATAAAAAGTAAAAAGGGCCTCCAAGAACTAACTGAAAAGAATGAAATTGAAAGTAATAATAAAATACAAGTTATGAAAGAAAGATGGACGAAAAATTAATATGAACAAAGATGTACGTCGTTGTTAATTAGACGTTCGAATTAAAAGCGGGAAACTGAACAAGGGCGAATTAAAAACGAAACCGGAAAAGTGGAAGAAAAAAGGGGAAGAAAAGTCTTATGAAATGAAAATAAGAAGTCTGTGAAATGAATTTAAAAACAAAGAAATAAGTTGGGAAGAACAAGAACAGATATTTTTAGATACGTCCATTCAATCTACGCGATTAACGACGAAAAAGTAGTCTAAACTGAAGTGTGACAGACATGAGTAAATTCTATTTTACACTTAAGCGTGACAGACGAAATGACATACAATTTAAGACGTAAGGGTGACGGACCTACGGAACTTGTATTTCAACCTTCAGGCTCACAGACTGACCGATCGGCCGAATCTTTTATATAAATTAAATGCGTCTATTTAAACTGCGCGTTTATAGATAAAATGTTATTTCAAACTTATTCGGACAAATTACTTCTATGAATTTGAACCAAAATAATCGACTTTGGCGGAAGCAGCGTTTTTCGAATCAAAAGGCGCAAATAAACTTTCTGGCAGACGACAATTAAAGACAACGTCAAACGTAAAATGATTAAACTAAAAAGAATTTCAGCGCGTTTTACAAGGTGTAACAAGTATCGGAGCTGCGTCGAGAACCTGTCATGAACGTAAGGCTACATTAGAGAAAGGCTAACAAAATCTCCGCTGTGTGAAAAAGGCTTGAGGAGTGAAAAGAGATGAGCACCCACTAGATTGCGCAATAGCGTATCTAAAAAACAGTCGGAGAAAGAGAGAGAAAAGGGGAGGGGGACATGAAAGAACGAAGAAAAAATGGAATTTGTTTTTGAGAAAGGAAAATATCTGATGGTCGTTTATTGATCTAATGAGAATCGTGAATTTAATGTTTGAAAAATTTAATGTCGAGAAAAACGAATGAAGGATGGAATCTTAATAATAAATGAGATAGTATTATGAAACAATAAGAGGTGTAAGAGAAGAAAATAACAGGTGAAAGGAAAATCAGTATAATAGAAAAAATATAAAGTAGAAGAAGAAGAAGAATGAGAAGAGGTGAAGTTGGATGAGAAGAAGAAGAAGACGAAGAAGAAGAAGAACGGGTGATAAAAATGTATAATGAAATAAAAATAGAGAAAACAAGAAAAAAGGGAGAAGAAAAATAAGAAGGAAACTAAGAAAAAGACAAACGGGGAGAAAAGGAAAAGAAACAGAAAGAGAATAAAAAATAAGTTGAATAAAAATCAGAAGGGAAGGAGAAGGAAGAGAAGGAGGGGAGAAAAAGAATTAAAAAAAAAAAGAAGAAAACTATGAAGACGGAAAATTAGAATGCAGAAGTAGATACGGGCGAAAAAGAATAAGATGAAGAAAATTAGAAGAAATAGAAGGGAGTAGGAGGAGTAAAAGAAAGATGAAGAGGAGTTGATCAACAAATGAAAAATAGAGAAAACGAGAAAGAAAAAGAAGAAAAATAAATAAGAGAATAAATATAAAAGAAGAAGAAAATAAAGAAAAATAAGTAGTACGAGAAGAATAAAGATAAAATGAAGAAGAGGAAGAAGAAGAAGAAAAAGAATAAGAAGAAGAAGAAGAAGAAGAAGGGTGGGGAAGAAGAAGAAGAAGAAGAAGAAGAAGAAGAAGAAGGGTGGGGAAGAAGAAGAAGAAGAAGAAGAAGAAGAAGAAGAAGAAGAAGAAGAAGAAGAAGAAGAAGAAGGGTGGGAAAGATGATGATGAAGAAAAAAGGAGTGGGGAAGAAGAAGGGTGGGGAAGAAGAAGAAGAAGAAGAAGAAGAAGAAGAAGAAGAAGAAGAAGAAGAAGAAGAAGAAGAAGAAGAAGGATACATGCAATGAATGTGAAAAGTTTAAAATAAAACATGGAGAGTCAAAATAGGGAAATGAATATTGAGACGAACAATAATAACTAGAGAAAATACAATATGAGCAAAATAAACTGTAGAAGATGGCATAAATCGAAACGTCATCCTAGTAGTAACTGACTGGATCGATAGTCGGTTCCAAATGGGTGAGTGGGGAATGCGAGGGCTGAAACGAAGCGATCGTAACATTTTCATTGTTATAATTAACTCCAAAAATTAGGTCTTGATAAAAGACGATGAATCCATTTTTGAAACTTTGAAGCCGATCAAGAATTGCGTGGTCTGGGTGGGGAGTGAGGGAAGGGTTGGAATTACACGCTAACCCTTGCCCCCCCCCTCTCCCGTTACAAGAACCTCCCTATTTTTCGCTCCTCTTCTCTGTTCTATGTTTCCACCATGCATCACAGCATCCCGGTTAGAAGAAGAAGAAGAAGAAGAAGAAGAAGAAGAAGAAGAAGAAGAAGATAAAATAAAATTAGATCTCTAACAATAACAAGAATAAAAAGAAAAAAATAACCAAAGAAAAATCGGGTGAGAAGAAAAAGAAGAAAAAGAAGAACGCGTTCATGATGAGAAGAACACAAAGAAGAGAGAGAGAAAGAAGAAGAAGGGGAGTAATAAGAATGAAAGAAGGGACAAATAAAAAGAAGAAGAAGAAGAAGAAGAAGAAGAAGAAGCAGAAAAGGGATAGAAAGAAGATGTAGAAAACGACAAAGAAGGGAAATAAGAAGGGTGTAGGATGAGAAGAAGAAAAAGAATAAGTAGAATGGAGGAGGAATTAAATGAGAAGAAGAAAGAGTATGACGAAAAGAATAGGAAGAAAAGAGAAAAAAGAAGATATAGAAAAATACGAAGAAAAAATAGGAAGGGTCGTAGGGTGAGAAGAAGAAGAAGAAGAAGAAGAAGAAGAAGAAGAAGAAGAAGAAGAAGAAGAAGAAGAAGAAGAAGAAGAAGAAAGGAGAAAAAAAGAGGACAAAAAAGAAGAATGATAGAAAGAAAGTATCATGTTTTAGCTCGGCTCTAATTTCGTTTTGTATTGAAAAGACCTTTAATATTTTACAGATTAAAGCGGTCTTTCATTTGGCCTTCAATCAAGTTTCACGTTCACACTTGGTTGCAAGGCGCATATGATCAGTGACAAGATATGCATTGGCAGATACACGTCCACTAAGAAGTAGAAATAAAAATGGCTAATCAAAGTCCAAGGCGTGCAAGCAGGAACAAACGCATCTATCTAGCTGTCTATCTAGTGTGTTGAATGTTGTTAGATAAGTAGCAGAAGCAAGTAAATACTGTTTTAAAATGTTGACTCTCCATTGGATAAGGCCTTACGATGAACATATTATTTTAGCCAATCAGGAGAGCAGAAAATATTTCCCACAGCAATATTTAAAACGAGCCATTTTACTATTTCGCGCACCAAACACCAAAATCAAACTTAAACCAAGCAGCCTCAGTCCTTCAGAGGTGCAACCAAATTTAACCTCGCCCACTGGCCGGAGGCCAACGACATGTAGCAATAAGCTACCACAAACTTGTTTAATATACTGACTTCTACTGGGAAACACCTAATTCAATCTGCCTAAAAAACCTTCCTGCAGCACATCAGCTACGAGTTTGAGCCTCACACAAAATAAGAAAAGGCATCTCATCACGGAACTCTTTATTTTAGTTATCTCAACAAGTTGTTAATTTGTTGTCAATGAAACTTAATATATTTTTGTATCACCTGACTTTGTCATTCTTTTTTTGGTATTGCTTTTCCTCTACAAGTTATAAATCTCTTGCGTGCTTTTGTTATATTCGTTGTTACTCGACACAGTGGATGACGTCACAAAACGATGACATCATCACTCGCACGCGAGCGAGAGAGAAAATGCATCAGGTCCTTTATGAGGTCATGAAATAATTAAACGGCGATCGATACTTATCAGTAAGATTAATTAGACGTTTCAACCTGGGCACCTAAAGCCAAATTAAGCGCAGCCTCCTCTTCATAAGAAAAAGGTTGCTAATCGTAGCATCTTGGACTGCCTTCTCTCCCTCTGACTAACTCTCTAAATAGTTCCTAACAAGCAAGTAGTTAGGTGTCTGAGAGTTCATCTTTTGTTGGATATTGAGTGGGTTTATCCACCAGTATATAATTTGGTTACTTGAGGATAACAAGAAATGGAAACGTTAATATCAACTTGATGGTTGTTGGTTGGAAGTTGCTTAGGCCGCAGGAATGTACTGAGGACGAATGTGACGCAACGTGGCTCAAAGAGAGAGGGTGATAAAAAACACAGTGTGTTTGGAACCCGCACGAGAGTCGGGCGTCGGATGGCATAGGCTGAGAAGCTATAACTAATTAGTGATTTCTATCTCTCTTGATAGCCCCTCCTAACCTGGTCAGTGATTTGCCACGATCACGGTGAATAAATGTGATGCTGTTTTCAATCAGTTTTGTCTCAAGTTGGTCTTTCTGAAGGTGTGAAAGAAGCTTTAATTACAGGTCGGCGTTCCTTCGGTCTGAGAGGATTCACACCAAAAGCACGTAAATGAGAAACTACCAGCTGCAAAGATATGAATAACAATTTGTGAACTCAGCAATGTAGTTGATGCATGTATGAGACAAGGTTGGGAACGCAATAGTTTCACCGGGAAGTAGAACATCAAAGCCCGTCTATAATCACGGCAAAACGGGCATTCGTTTCGGGGCATGCGACGTGCCTTCTCCTCATTCGAATGCACACTTTGTAAAACCGGGAAGGCGTTCTTTGTCTTCTTCCCAAAATTCACTGTTTTTCCTAAAAAATTATACACATTCGAGCTAAGTAATTGTTTAACAAAGTAGTCACCACTTATCAAGACGAAAAGCCAATCGAGTATAACTGTTACTAAGATGGAATGATTATTAGTTCGACTACTTTGGTGGACGGTTCATGACCGAAAACTGTTGACATTGAATTTGAAGACGACCATGTTGCGATCCGCAGAGAAAAAATCCCGTGCCGTGAAAATATGTTCCACCGACGGGCTGCCGTTGCGAATAAACTTTGTTTGTGGAAATTTCGCTTTAGACTAGGCACAGAGAAGAAAGAAAGAAATTTCTTTTTCGTTGTAGTAAAAGACGAGTGCTTGCTGGGAATCTCATACATATATATATGAGCTCAGTCGAGTATCTGCCATTGAAATAACGATAAGCGTGTGCTGACGAATGGCAATGATCAGTATTCCAAGACAGCCTTCAGAGAGTTTGAAGTAACAGATTTTGTGACGTACCCTTGGCGCCCTGCCAAGCCACAACACTTGAAAAAAGTATGTACTACTTGAAGAAGACCCGTAGATGAGGTGGAATTGCAGAAAGACGATATAGACTGAGGAGATCGATGGTGGGATTGTCCCCTTTCACCCGCTTCTCTGCCGTGACCTCAATCGCTTTAAATACCTTCGAATAATGTATCTCCAACTGAAGATCAGAGCTAAATCAGACGCCGAGTATCTTGCAAAGTCAATCAGTCAAGTCTGTCGGTAGCAATACACCCCTCCACGAACCGGTGTATAGACCGACAGACATTGTACAATAAACTTTGGCCCTAGTAAGCAGCACATACCATTTTATTTCCATGTTGATAGCGCTGATTTAGGCATTACTCATTATAAGCACTGAATATTTGATACCGGTGCAAACACCAGGTGAAGTAATCCAACGGGGGTCATGGTTCATTCTTAACCTATGACACAAAACGAACGAAGCTGTTTTTTTACTCTAACGTGACAGTAAACTAACACTTAATTAACCCTAAACTAACCCTAACCTAAGTTTTAAGTTTAGTTCGGCAAAAGTCAGTTTTGTTTGGTTCGTATTGTGTAAACGCAACCGAAAGGTTCCAACAAAAGCACATAGAGTATCGGTGAAAGCGGACATTCTGGACGAATAAATTTGGACAAACTGAATGATTCAGACCTTACTACATTCACCTCCACTAGTGTAATGGAGTGTTTATACGCTGTGAATCAAGAGGCGAAATTGTAGACCAGAACTGAACGGAGAATGCCGACGTGTCTTTTATTTTTTTTGAAGAGCCTTTGGGCGTAATGGCTTTTTTCTCCAATTTGCTTGTGTCACAGATTCTAGCAGTGAAACAAAAGTAAATATCGCATCTTCTTCCTCATCTCCGTAGAAACTTTCGATGTCATCGATATTTATTTTATATTTGTTATGTTATAATTACGTTTATGTAAGGATCCTCTTTACTGTACGCCATGTCTCAAACTCTCCATGCCACAGTGTTTCTTGTAAGATAAAAAGTGTCTACTTAGCGGTGATTTCCGTTTTCGAAATCGGAAATGACAACCGGTGTTTATAAAAAACAGTTCCTCGTCATTTTAGACTTCTTCGATTTTAGCGGTATGGTTGAGCGAGAAACAAACGTCACAATTATGGTGTTTGTCAAAAAGTAAGATGCTTCAAATGTTATACCCATCAATAGTCGCTATGTGCGCCCAGGGGCACGCATTGTGACGGATTGCAGGCGGCTCTATACTGCTCTATCGGACTATGATGTGGAAAACCACAGAAAAAACTGTGTGGATCTCGACGTCCCAACAATCCACACAAACCTTGTGGAAAGAACCTGAAATCATTGCAAAATAAAATCTCAAATATATTTAAAATGTTGTTACATTTTTATTTTTTTAAATTATTTCACTATTTAAAAATCTTCTCAATATAAACTATTTAAAAATATTTTCAAACTACCAAAAACATTCCAATTATAAAACAATTCTGAATTTATTATTTGTAAAAAAATATATTTTAAAAAATAATAAATAAAAATGTCCAATTATAAAACTAGTTGGATTAAAAGCAAAATTTAACTGTGATAATTTTTTGAAATGTTGAAAACAAATTATTAATTGTTCCCCAAAATATAACGGAACTGTTTTTTGATAAACACCGGTTGTCAATTTCTGATTCCAAAAACGGAAGTCATCGTTAAGTAGACACTTTCTATCTTACCGTTTTTCTTTGATACTCTGAAAAACTGAAAAAAATGTAAAACATTTCTATAGTTTCAAAAACAACCTTTCGAGACTGTAGACAGACAAATAAATTATTCGCTAAAAGTACAGAATAATTAACACTCGAAAACTCGTAAATCGACAAAAAACATACTTTATATAAAACGCATTAACATGAAATTCATTACCGAACCCGCCTCGTTTTAAAGCGTGGAAACGATTTGTAAGATTTTTTACCGTTTGAAAAATCTTAATTGTTTCCACACATTAAAACAAGCCGAGTTCGCTAGAGACTTTCATTTTGATGTGTTTTATATGAATTATCTGCTGTTTATCTTTATTTACGAGTTCTCGCGTGTTAACTCTTCTGTATTTTTACCAAGTATTCTTTATCTTTTCATCATCGTATTTTGTAAGTGTTATTCTTCATCCCTTGTAGGCATCTCAGCATCACTTGTAGAGTGTTTAATCTGCTATCCAACCGATCATTCCGATGGTTGGGATATTGGTTCTACGATATTTCCACATACCGATTGAAAAATTGGTTTGGAATAACGTGGCCTATTCATTAATTTCTATGGAATCCGTCCCCGAACGTTACAGTTTCGTTTCGACATATTAGACAGCTTTTGGGTTCACGGTAAGTAAGCCTTGCAGCAGATCGAACATCTTAATTTGAGATGTTTGCTTTTTTGTCTTAATTTGATGTCTTAATTTTATAATATCAACACTTAAAAGTGTTTGTTGATTACACGAACGTCGTACATCTCCGTGAAATTTAATTAGCCTTAGCCCTATTTATCTACTTCCCACGGAGTAAAATGTGACACAAGGTCGGAAAGTGGGAGTTGAGAAGTCAGCACTCTAGAGGAAGAGTACTTAGGACCTTAAAAAATTGCCTGGGCAGCCCCGTCGGCATTCCCCGGTAGGGGCGCCTCAGGCGATTAGCAATAAACTAACCCCTTCTCAAAGGGTTAGAAGGCAAAGCCTGGGAGGGTGGACCTCCTAGAACTGCACAAGACAGCCCCATAGACCGGCGTAAATCAAGCCCCGAAGGCCAAGACAATACCAGTCTATGGGGTGCAGTATCCATCGGAACAGATACTACACTTTGATCTTGGACATAGCCTTAGCAACGGTTTTAGCGATTTTTTTTTACTAATGAAAACAAAAACACCAGAAGAGCTTTTGCATGTCATATTTATATAATGCAAGACGTCATTAAGAATGAATGGTAGTTGCTAAATGCTGTGTTTGTTACTTTGTTTAACAGAATCACCAGCAGCTGTTGACTTCGTATGTAGTTGTTATTGTTTTTTGTTGTTGAGCGAATTGGACTCTTGCAAACAGCTGACGAAGATCTTTCTTCGGGATTGTATGGTCTGCATGAAGTCCCCTCCTTTGTTGTAGCAATTCTTAAAACCTACAAGATTGCAGATATTTACCCCAAACACCTAGAGCAGCAAGGCCCAGCGGTTGCAGACGTGAAGGTGTTAGCCAAAGTACAAAATATAAATAGCGGTTGTACGTGCGCAGAAGCAACGGTGCTATCGTCACTCCATGGAGTTACGGTTTCGCAGACGACAATAAGGAGACGGTTACTGATTCTAACTCCTCTTTAATTTTCACCAGATTCCTGTTAGTAGGGTAGGTCGGGCACCACAACATTTTTACCGCTCCTATCACAGTCGAAGGATTGGTACTTTCACAAAATTATAAATATCTATAGAGGTTGTTGGAAAGCTTGTTGTAGAAAAACATGTGTTACCGTCGCTGCGTCTATATACATCCAAATCGCTTTGTTTAATGAAAAGAAAAGAATCATCAGTCATCAGTTAAAAAGACAAACTTCTTCTCTACCATTTAAATTAAGGTTTATTCCACAGTTCCATCAACAGAAAACATGGTTTGGACAGAGTAAGAGAAACAGAGTTAGAGAAACAGGCATATTAAACAGGTTGGTTCCGTCGACAGATATGTACTATAGAATGTAATTGAGTCCAGGCTTTTGATCTCGCCTCTCGTCCAAGTTATGACTAGAGACGAGCAAGGAAATATGACTTCTGTTTATGTTGGTATCTTGACTGGAACTGTTCATAAATGGGCGCGAAATGGTTTAGGGGGAAAATGAAAAGGGCGCGTACGCGTAAAGTGTTCTAATCACCCGACGTATCACTACGCGATTCTGAGCATGCCTGTGTTATCTCACCGATGCATGTGCCAATCACTCCGCGTGTGTTAACAGGCAAATGCAAAAGAAACTAGATCTTAATTGTGTAGCTGTAACAGGTCGTTGGCAGACGATTCTGAACAATGATGGTTTGCATTTTGTTGAATAGCTGTTTTTTATGGAAATCACTCGAGACAAGGCATTAACCCACTTGATGTAAGAAGCTAACAAGAACGAAAGATGATGAGCGCAAAGACAGAAGATACCTATTACCCTTAGTCTTGTAAATACCAAGGCTATATGTAGGAGAAAAACAGTCAGCAGGAAGAGATTTCAAAAATCCTGCGGTTCTTGGAAAGTAGCTACTGGAATATGAAACTATACTACAATCAGGTATCAAAACAGCAAATTGAGGAGACCACTAGACCAACGAGTCAAACGAGCTGGCACAAAAGAAATCAGTGAATAGATCACATAATTCTGAAGAACACATGCCATAATAGTATTTCTAGAAAAGACTGTGACTAGCAACATCTCGTCTGTGTTAGAGAGAGAGGCTGCAGAGATCAAGAAAAGGTGAGAGATAATCAAATGACAAATACGTCTGCACCTTATCAAGAACACTTTAATAGGATATAGATTCCCCAGCCCAAATATGACAACAGTACTCCATACGTGGACTGATAGTAGATTAGTAGAGATGGAGATAGCCTCAGGTGTGAAAAACTGTTTGTGAGCGATAGAAAGAACCAACTTTACTAGAAGCAGAGAGAGAGAGAGAGAGAAAGAGAGAGAGAAAGAAAGCAATGGATCTCATGTGTGAACTCCAAGAAAGATTTGATGAGTAAGAAAGGCCAAGAAGTGTCAGCGTCGTCAGAGCCATCCACGAGAATTCCAGGAAGAAAAGGGGCACGCCTATTACTGAAAGACACCGGCTGAGTCTCAACATGATTAAACAAAAGAAGCCATTTCGTACCCCAATCTACAACCAAACCCAGGTCAACTTCTAGATCAGCTGCATATTTCAACTAATCAAAGGAAGATGGGCGAGAAGCAACACACGAATAGAGAGTGATATCATTGGCATAGGTGTCTTGTATGGAAAGTTCTTGGATCCCAACGAGAAATTCTGTTTTCGTATCGTTTGGAAGTCGTAGAGATGTCGATCTCGTTTTTGCTTTTCTCTTTGTGACTGCAAAAATAAAAACACTAAAAAAGGACAACAAATAACTCCATAATTTGCTCTGGTGAATAATCTTTGCGGTCCGCCATTTTTAATATTAGATACGAACTAAGGGCAAACATGAGAATTATATATAAAACATCATACACGAAGGGGGTAAAAATTAGTCATCATCATCATTATCATCATCATATTCTGTTTAACATTCGTTTTACATACTGGCATGTGTTGACCTTAATTGCCCGTAATTATTAATGGCGCAATGTCCTATATACAATTGATAAATAACATTTATTTTCAGGGTAAACAAATAAAGAAAGATGCGTACGGGCGATGTATAAATAATTATGAATTTGTTGGTGTTCTGGGATCCTATAGCTGCAATGAGCAAAGAGGGCATCAGGAGCACTTCAACCAGGGTTAGTGAAATACGTCGATCTGTAGTGGCATTAGAGTGGTAAAAATACACTCTAAATTTTGGTTTAGTTTTCACAGCAATTTACAGCATCTTCCCCTTCGAACACCCGTAATAGTGGTTGCAGCCTCCAGAACGGGCGTCCGACCACTTTCACGCTGAACTCTCAAGGGAGAGAACTGATCACCTGTTTCTGTCACGTCAAGGTCGCTGAGAAATGGTTGGATAATAATACCTCTACAAAAATAATTTCACGCCTGACGAAATACTCTACCTCAAAGAGTTAGATAGTTCTAAGATGGGGTACTGGTGCCACAGTAGTAAAAACAGGAGTTACCTACCACATGTGATTACTATTATTTAAATAAGTAAAGTACAGAGTCAGGCAGCGAAATTGGTACTTTTTTATTTTTACAAAATTCAAATTTAAAGGATTAGATATGGAAAGATATCATTTTAACATTTATTTATTTAATTATTACTGTCTATTATTGAACAAAATTATTCAATATGAGCACCCTTTGCATCAATTATTTTGGAGATTCTTTGACGAAACCGTGAACAGCTCCTCTTTATTCTATTGGGATCGAGATTGCGAAATGCTCGTTGAATGGCTGTCTTCAGTGAGTTTGTATTTAGGTGTGGATTGATATTCGTCTGTCCCTCGACAACGCCGAATAGATAATAGTCGCAAATATTTAGATCTGGAGAGCTGCTGGGCCAAATATCCTTCGGAACAAACAAGGGAAGATTCTCCTTCATGAAATCTTGGACTTTCTTTGATCCATACGCTGGTGCCGAGTCTTGGATGAGCATGACTTTCGTAGGGTTGTAGTTTCTACGGATGCAAGGCAATAAAATATTATTAAGAATGTTCAAATACTCCGCTGTGTTGATTTTAAGACCCGCTTCGATGAAATGAGGAGGCATCACCTTTCCATCACTTGCCACGGCTGCAAAAACCATCACAGAAGCGGATTTTTGCTCTGCGTCACAGGAGGAACTTCCGAAGGGTCACAGGCAATAACCCAAGTGTTCTTGCGATTTGGAACCTCATCCACGATGAACTTTTTCTCATCAACAAAAATGCGCACATGTCCTCCTTTGTGTTTCAGATGGTTGATAAGCTTGGGGCATCTTTCAACTCTGATAGCTTTTGAACGGGCAGTGAGGAGATTACGGCGTCTCCTAACGTAGGACTTCATCCCAAGGTCTTCGGTGATTGCTCTGCGGATAGTTCTGCGACTCACATTGCGCTTTTTTGCCAGTTTTGACATCGACTGACTTGGGTCTGCCTTTATCGACCTTTTTAGTCCCACCAGGAAAGTTTTTGTACGCTCTCGATCACTACGAGTACTGTGCTGACTTCTCTCAACCTTACACTCGGCATTGAAATTAGCCACAACCCGATAGACAGTCGTTTTTGCATAGCCAGTGCTCTTAACAATGTCCGAAGGAGAACTACCGGCGCGTCTCATTTCGCATATAGTTATTCTTCGTGCTCATTCCGCCATATTAAAACAAATTTGAGTAAATATAATTATACTATCTTGCAATAAAGTGTTTAAGGATCTTTAGTATAAAAAACCGTAATCATATGATCAAAAATAAAAAAAAGATATTAGCATTTTAAATTAGTTCCAATTAATCTGCTCGACCATGTATGAGTTATCTTACGCTGTGATCACTACTACTTGAATACGTAAAGCATGAATTATCCCCCTTCGATCACTAATGGTGTATAAGTAAAGCATGACAACTCATGCTATACTTATTAAAGTAACAGTTATAACAGGAGCGGATAACTCATTCTTTACTTATTCAAGTAAGTGTGATCACAGGATCAGATAAGTTATGCTTTTCCTGTTTCCTAGTATTTTATATTGCTGTTGTCGCATTTTGTCTGTAATTCTCTATTGGCTTGAACTATAAAAATAGTTTTTCAAGATTATTTTACTATTAGATCCGACGATTAGTCATCGATCCTTTCTTGGTCGCATGATAAAATACGTTTTTACCGTACAAATTTATAAACAGTATCGCCATTACAGAATGTATTTCGCTATACTCATAGTCTAACACATAGAACCAGCATCATAAAGTACTATACGCATAGTCACATAGACACGCATGTTAAACCACACTCACATATATATGTATATAGATATATATATATGTTGGTATTCATATGCATATTGACGACATATACGTACACAAAATTAATCATGTTGTTTGGCCGGTCCAAAATAGCGGTTAATTAAAAGAATAATTTGGCCGTAATTAAGAAATTAATTTCCGGATGATAGGTCGGCATAGTCAGCCCCCAGACACACTCCCTTAGAAAAAAAACAGTATCAATCGCCCCCCCCCCAATACGCACACGGTGGTCTATCGAAAAATGAAGTATCCACCTATCAAAAGGAGGGAATAAAGAAAGAGTAATTATGGGATAACATGAAAATAACAGAAATAATAAAATTATATCAAAAAAAGAGAAATGTTGTTCGGCATAAATTATTTGAGCTCAATTATTTCACTACTTCCTACTTTAATGTGATTCGAACTTTTAACAAAGAAGAAAAAGAAGAAGAAGGGAGAATGGAGGGGATGAGAAGAATAAGAATAAGAATAAGAAATAAAAGAAATAATTGATTATGAAGAAAAAGTTGAAAGAGAAGAAATAAATGAAAGAGAAGAAATGAAAGGAGAAGAAAAAATGAATATAAGAATAAGAAGAAAAATTTTAAAGAAATGAAATAGAAATGAAATAAGAATACGAAGAAGAAGAAGGAAAAAAAAACGAAAGAAAAAATTAAATCAGAACAACGGGAACGAGAATTTATTTTAAATGAAGAAACAAAAATGAAAGAACAATAAGAAATTAAAGAAATTAAAGAGGAATAATAAATTGAAGAAAAAGAACGAAATAAAAAAGAACAAATAAAATATGAAAGAAATGGAAATAACAAGGATGAGAAGACAACACTATAGAAGAAAAATATAAAAATAAGAAAATGTAAATAAGAAAAAAAGAAGAAATAAAACAAGAACATAGAGTAAAAAGAGGAGAAAAGAGAAGAAATGAAAAAAGAAAATAATGAAAGAAGTAGAAGGAAAAAAGATTGGAAAAACGAAGTAGAAAATAATAAAAAAGAGAAAAATGTTGGAAGACGAAGAAATCAACGAAAATGAATAAGAAATGAGAAAAAACGATTAAAAAAATTGAATAAAAAGAAACAAATGAAAGAAATAGAAGAAATGAAAAGAACTGGAATAAGAAAAAAGAGGAAACAACGACGGAAACAAATTAAGAAAATATGACTGACTACAAAACGGGAAATAAAAGAGAGAAGTAAAAGGAGAAGAAGAAGAAATAAAAGAAATAAAATTAGAAGAAAAGAAATAAAAGCAGAAATTATCTAGAAGAAGAAGAAGAAGAAGAAGAAGAAGAGGAAGAAGAAGAAGAAGAAAGCAATATCTGAAAAACTCACTAAGGAAAAATAAATGAATAGAAATAAAAGGGAAATAAAAGGAGGAGCGGGAGGATAAAAAGAAGACATGAAGTTAGAAGTATGAATATAAAGAAATAAAAGAAGGGGAAAGGATTCAAAAAACGTAAATGAATACAAAGAAAACGTAAATTTTCTATCAGTGTCCTTCTCCTAGGTGGATTGACATGGACCTGACTGAGGGATTCCATTTTTGGAATCAAACTCGTGTTTTTCTCTAAATAGACGGATATCTAAATCTAAGGAGCTACCTCAGGCCTAAGCAATTTTTTTAAGACGCTTGACACATTGGTCGTTTGGTTAGGAGCAAATTGTAGTATATGTTCCCATACTACACTTGATCTTTCCTGTTATCGGCCCGTTAAAGAGAACTCATTCTAGACTGAGGCAATTTTTATTGTGTCCAAATACAGAAAACTCCTTTTTGTGGATCTAGATTTTCCCTACATTAAAAACCGACCTTGAGTATAAATTTGTCTTCGTGGGAATAAGGACCTCAAACAGTCTGCAAACAACTATAGTCACTTGCTCGTCTTACCTACTTCAAGACATGTGATTTGCTCTCTCGTGGATAGTTTTTTATAGTATATATAGTTGCAGTTCATTATTAGGTACGACATCTAGTTTTTAATATACAAAATATACAAATAACTATTAAATACGCAAAATCCACAAATAAAAAATTAACACATACTTGTTGAAAAGATACCCCGAAAAAAGAAAATAAATAACGGTTAAAACTCTATGCCTCATCCCATTCTTACTTCTCAAAATGTATATAAATAATAAGTAACGCTCACATTATAAAACTAAATGATTAAAATAAATAATTTTAACTCAAAAGCTCAGCAATAAAGGATAACGAAAAAAAAACTTCTTAAGTTAGATCGTCAATCGGTTTTAACACTGGGTAGACCTCTATATCATGTCAGTTATAAAAAAAGTATTTGAGGAAATCCAGTAGGATCTAATTAGCCTGTAAATTATATGGATAACATTCTATGGTTGAAGGGGATAAAAGAAAGAGAAATCCTTTTTAAATTGAGAGCAAACTGTATTTCTTGAGGTAGATTAGTAGAAGATTAACGATGCTGCCAGATGGTTGCTTTTCAGGGGGGGGGGGTTAATTCCGAATAACTTACAGACGAATATAATATAGATGTGCTTTTTGATAATATTTTTTGTTCATAGAGGATCTAATATAAATGACTAAATTGACGGATTTTAGAGTTTGTATTTAGAGATCTTAAAGATCTCTTTAAACATAACCTGAGCATAATATTTCTGAAACGTTTCTAGCCAATATAACTTAAATAATAAAGTAATATGTTTTGGAACTTGTTTTTGGATATAATTGATTTTTTGAAACAGCAAATATAATTATTGTAGCTCTGTACCAAAAGCAAACGGAACTTTCATGAACAAAGTTTTTTTTTCTAAAGCATTCAATCTGTGGAACAATATAGCACGATTCTGTTTTTTTTTCTAAAGCATTCAATCTGTGGAACAATATAGCACGATTCTGTTTTTTTTTCTAAAGCATTCAATCTGTGGAACAATATAGCACGATTCTGTTTTTTTTCTAAAGCATTCAATCTGTGGAAAAATATAGCACATTCTGTTTTTTTTTCTAAAGCATTCAATCTGTGGAACAATATAGCACGATTCTGTTTTTTTTTCTAAAGCATTCAATCTGTGGAACAATATAGCACGATTCTGTTTTTTTTTCTAAAGCATTCAATCTGTGGAACAAAATAGCACGATTCTGTTTTTTTTCTAAAGCATTCAATCTGTAGAACAATATAGCACGATTCTGTTTTTTTTTCTAAAGCATTCAATCTGTAGAACAATATAGCACGATTCTGTTTTTTTTTCTAAAGCATTCAATCTGTAGAACAATATAGCACGATTCTGTTTTTTTTCTAAAGCATTCAATCTGTAGAACAATATAGCACGATTCTGTTTTTTTTCTAAAGCATTCAATCTGTAGAACAATATAGCACGATTCTGTTTTTTTTTCTAAAGAATTCAATCTGTAGAACAATATAGCACGATTCTGTTTTTTTTTCTAAAGCATTCAATCTGTAGAACAATATAGCACGATTCTGTTTTTTTTTCTAAAGCATTCAATCTGTAGAACAATATAGCACGATTCTGTTTTTTTTCTAAAGCATTCAATCTGTGGAACAATATAGCACGATTCTGTTTTTTTTTCTAAAGCATTCAATCTGTGGAACAATATAGCACATTCTGTTTTTTTTTCTAAAGCATTCAATCTGTGGAACAATATAGCACGATTCTGTTTTTTTTTCTAAAGCATTCAATCTGTGGAACAATATAGCACATTCTGTTTTTTTTTCTAAAGCATTCAATCTGTGAAACAATATAGCACGATTCTGTTTTTTTTTCTAAAGCATTTAATCTGTGGAACAATATAGCACGATTCTGTTTTTTTTCTCTAAAGCATTCAATCTGTGGAACAATATAGCACGATTCTGTTTTTTTCTAAAGCATTCAATCTGCGGAACAATATAGCACGATTCTGTTTTTTTTTCTAAAGCATTCAATATGTGGAACAATATAGCACGATTCTGTTTTTTTTCTAAAGCATTCAATCTGTGGAACAATATAGCACGATTCTGTTTTTTTTCTAAAGCATTCAATCTGTGGAACAATATAGCACGATTCTGTTTTTTTTCTTCTAAAGCATTCAATCTGTGGAACAATATAGCACGATTCTGTTTTTTTTTGTAAAGCATTCAATCTGTGGAACAATATAGCACGATTCTGTGTTTTTTCTAAAGCATTCAATCTGTGGAACAATATAGCACGATTCTGTTTTTTTTTTCTAAATCATTCAATCTGTGGAACAATATAGCACGATTCTGTTTTTTTTTTTCTAAAGCATTCAATCTGTGGAACAATATAGCACGATTCTGTTTTTTTTTCTAAAGCATTCAATCTGTGGAACAATATAGCACGATTCTGTTTTTTTTCTAAAGCATTCAATCTGTAGAACAATATAGCACGATTCTGTTTTTTTTCTTAAGCATTCAATCTGTGGAACAATATAGCACGATTCTGTTTTTTTTCTAAAGCATTCAATCTGTGGAACAATATAGCACGATTCTGTTTTTTTTTCTAAAGCATTCAATCTGTAGAACAATATAGCACGATTCTGTTTTTTTTTCTAAAGCATTCAATCTGTGGAACAATATAGCACGATTCTGTTTTTTTTCTAAAGCATTCAATCTGTAGAACAATATAGCATGATTCTGTTTTTTTTCTTAAGCATTCAATCTGTGGAACAATATAGCACGATTCTGTTTTTTTTCTTAAGCATTCAATCTGTGGAACAATATAGCACGATTCTGTTTTTTTTCTAAAGCATTCAATCTGTAGAACAATATAGCACGATTCTGTTTTTTTTTCTAAAGCATTCAATCTGTGGAACAATATAGCACGATTCTGTTTTTTTTTCTAAAGCATTCAATCTGTGGAACAATATAGCACGATTCTGTTTTTTTTCTAAAGCATTCAATCTGTAGAACAATATAGCACGATTCTGTTTTTTTTCTTAAGCATTCAATCTGTGGAACAATATAGCACGATTCTGTTTTTTTTTCTAAAGCATTCAATCTGTGGAACAATATAGCACGATTCTGTTTTTTTTTCTAAAGCATTCAATCTGTGGAACAATATAGCAGGATTCTGTTTTTTTTTTCTAAAGCATTCAATCTGTGGAACAATATAGCACGATTCTGTTTTTTTTCTAAAGCATTCAATCTGTGGAACAATATAGCACGATTCTGTTTTTTTTCTAAAGCATTCAATCTGTGGAACAATATAGCACGATTCCGTTTCCCAACCGTCTACAGCATGGTCGTTTTCAAGTTTAATGTAAACAAATACTTGTCGAGCCGTCCTCTTCGAAAACGAAGTATTCTTAAGTAATCTTCTGCCCATTCCATCCACTGTGTCCAATCCTGTCGTGACGACGATCATCGTCCAACCAACAATCCTTTTAACCCTTATTCTCGAGTTCCCCCGGGCCTTTGTAAGCGGTCAGCAATCAGTAAAAAGGTTCTTTTCCTCAGTGAAATTCCATATGCTATCAAATATCGTTAAAATAACTATAAAATTATTAAAAATAATGTTAACGGAAAAAACATATAAAGAAAGATGAGAGAGATGTAGACGGGTTTACATATAACTAAATAGATTATAGAAAGATGCTGACACAAGCAAACTATTAGTTACGAAGGGGGTAATCTATTTAAATCACGAAAGAAATCGAATCGATTACTTAAAATAAAGTGTTCCTATATTATCCCAATAATCCCTTAACGGATTATCGATTGGGCGACCCGGTTCTGCTTTCGGATTGCCCAGAAAGATTTATTTAATTTCCGATTGTTTACAGAAGAGAAAAATTCAATTATTCATAAACGTTGATCTTTTTACGGCAAATTTCAAACATCGATAACAATTGATTCCCGTCAGAAATAAACGGTACGGTTTTCCAATAATAGGACCAGGTATTTACTTTCTTTACACAGAAGGAAGATGTGGAACAAGGTCGGAAGGTGGGGAAACTAGGCAAGCACACAAGAGGTGGGGCACTCTGGTCTCGTAAAATATGCCGTCGGAATTCCCCGGTAGGGGCGCCTCAGACGGTTAGCAATAAATTAATTCCTTCTCAAAGACAGAATGTAAACGCCTGGGAGGGTGGAACTCCTAGGACTACACAGGAGAAATAGCTCAGTCCAACCGAGCAGGGCCAACTGTGCTACAGCGGTTCAACCTCTGTCGGATTGATTGCCGAGGACGTGTCCTCGACTGGTATGGAGTAGCAAATAGAATTTCTGCGTAGCCTCTAATGATATGACCAGCCTCTATCACTTGGGACTTATAGCACAATTATGTAAAAAGCGTTTACACAACTAAAAAAAATTATTTTGTATTTTTGAATTAAAAGGTTATTAGACGACCACAGACCCGTTGTGTCAATGTTGGTACATTCTGTAATAGGTTGAACATTTAATGAGCGTAACCTACTGTGAAGGTGAATTACATTATATTATACAATTATATTTATTTATTAGTAGTTCATGGGAGATGTATTAGATTTGAAGAAATTGTATAACTATTTACAGAATAGTCTTATTTAAAATATTTTTACACGTTTCACAATATAAATAAAAAAAAAACTTTACAATTATCAATGAAACAATCTATATACCCTTAAAAAGTTATGGTGTTTTGTTGTTTGTCTGTTCGTAGTCAAATAAAATTGGTTAACACAAAAGGAATAGGAAGACTACATATGTCTAAGGTAGTAATTTTGACAGTGTCAATACCCGAGTTCGAATTTCACGTAATTGTAAAAAGAATTAACTGGATACGTGTTTTAGAAATTTAAAGAAATTACGATAATGTTGCATAGCCGTCCCGGAATAGGCCGTGGCAGTTCTCGTTTTGTATACCCGTCCCGGAATGGGCCGTGGCAGTTCTCGCTTAAACAAGCGGTCATTTTTAACATCAAAAATGTATATGTTGCATACCTTTACATTTCTCGTACCTTCTCTCTTTCCTCGTCTCGTGGAGGGGTGTCGTCTCGATGTCGTCTAGTGGTTGAGTTATTTCTTCTTTCTTTCTGCTGTGAACCTCGCCGTCTGTAACAAAACCTTTATAACACAAATTCACGAGACAACAATCTTTTACTTTGATTCTGTTTATTTCAAGCGTCAGTTATCGTCGCAGCTGGAGATGATTCACTAACGTCGAGGGAGAGACCAAATTACTACTCTATCGTAGTTTATTCCTAAATTAAGTCCTTAGCCATTCAAGGAGGGGAAGACGAAATCTCATGCCTGTATTCTCTTAAGGAATTTAATTCCCCTAATCATGTTGAAGACTACAAAGTCCACCCGCACAAAATCGCGCAAGTCAAACCAAACGTCCGTGCGTCCACTTCAAGATGCGTCCGGCCCCACTGGGCCATTATCCAACAATAATAACAGAAAAATATTGCATAAATATTTTTTATACTACGTTATCGTTTTTTATAATCCCCCCAAAAAGTAGGCATAAAGGGTATTTGGCATTAGTTTAAATCGAATTGTTTGCTTTAATCTATAATTTGTTATGCTTTTGCCAATAAAAAGAATCTGTAAATACATTTATTTCTTGGCCTTTTGGGCAATATCAAAGTGCAGTATATGTTCCGATGGATACAACATTGTATTGTGCAGTTCTAGGAGGTCCACCCTCCCAGGCTTTGTCTTCTCTCCCTTTGAGAAAGGGTTAGTTTACTTCTAATCGCCTGAGGCGCCCCTACCGGGGAATGCCGACGGGGCTGCCCAGGCATTTTTTGTAGGCCAGAATGCTCACCTTCTCGGGCGCTGGCTTTTCAAATCCCACTTTCCTGACCTTGTGTCACATCTTACGGCTGTGGGAGGTAGATAAATACCAGAATATATAAATACATTCATTGCAATTACTGATTCTGTCAGGCATATACTAAGTAATAGATTTTTTCGACGAAATTTCCCAAATATGTTCCTCCATAATCGGTTAGACGCTAGGTAAAGACGGAAAATGACATACAAAGGTACTGTACCAACACCGTTCAAAGACCGGGTAAAAACTAGTAGTAAAAAACATTTTTCGACACGACAAATTTTCAGTCAAATTATTTCAAAATACACTGTGATGTCATGATAGACTCTCTCTCTCTCTCTCTCTTTCTCTCTCTCCTCTCTCACTCTTCTCATTCCCCTCTTTCTCTCTCCCCTTTTTTGTCTCAGCTTTTCTCTTTCTAATATTTCTTTCCTCTTTTTTTCGTTCTTTACGTCAATTTCATAACGAACAACATTCCCTGAATGTAAAGTCTATGAAAACATGTTCTTAGAAAACAGAACACTGCATCTAACTGAATCATAGAAAAGTCGAGAAGGAAACATATTTGTTGTTTTATTTCGTTTAGCGTCATATCAAACAATTTATAGATATTTGCAAATCGAAATTGAAATACAATGCATATTGTAAACAGTTGTAAATGATTAATTTGACACAAATTTTATTTTACATAATTGAATTCCATTTTCCCAATTCTCTTTTCATTCGACGTTTATTTACGTTATTCACCTTTTTCTCACCATCTAAATCAGTCATGTACAGATGAAGTGTGCACGGTGACAAGCCGATAACAAACAACATTCCCATAGTTTTAGTTGTATACTAATGTACACATGCCGTCAAAAATGATGACAAATTATTTATATCTCTACATTAATATCCCTAATTTTAGCAACATGTATATTAATGTAGCTACTATTGAGTACAATTAATAAGAAATATGATGAATAATTGAACGGAATTACAATCAAGAGTTGGTATCCTATTTGTTTTTTTACCTTATTCTGGCCACTACAAAGAAAATCGAAGCGCTAAACTATGCGATTACCTTCCCGAGTTGAACTGGTAAACCTCGACTGAAAGTGACCGGATGGGATGACCATTTTCCATCCGGTCACTTTCAGTTGAGGTTTACCGTTTGACTTCGGGAAGGGTATCCAACTGTTTGATACTCTTATCGGTTAATGCTTCGGCCTATTTTGTAGTGGCCAAAATAAAGTAAACAAAAGAATCTTACCCCGTCCTGGGACACTAGCTCCTGATTTTAATTCCGTTATTATTTTCGTCGGGGTTGTCCTTAATTGTCCTCAATAGTGGGTACATCATAAGTCATTGATTTAAGACGCTACCAGTGGCGGTATATTTTAGTTAGTTGATCGGATAGAATATGTTAGCGATGAAATCAATTGGAATTTCGTCTTTATCTAAAAGACACAGACTAGAAGTTTAGTATTTCACTGGCTAGTCAGAATCAAATATAAAAGGCTCACAGTGGAAGCGGGATCAAAAACAAAAATAAGTATTCTTCTTTTACGGACATATTTATCTTTAATCCAATAGCAGTGGATACTTTTGGGGTGACTCTTATTCAATTGCGTTCCTTCAGGCCATCGTTTATACTACCGTTCTGTTAACCATGAGCCTCGCGAGACAGAGTGGTTCTTCTAGCCTGTCTCACTGGCCGTAGTACGAAATAATGCCTGTGCCATAATTGCGACTGACAGGAAATAGGCCCTCACCCTCAAATATTTTAGCTTTAAAAACTATTATCTTTTGCCTGATTTTATTCTAGTTTTGACTTTCACATAAAAGACTATTTCAGCTAAGATGTAATAAAGTTTTCGTCCGTTGAAACAAAATGTGGTCTTCAAAATGTGAAGTATTTCTGAAACGTGGATCTTGTTGAACGAACAATTACCAGTGATCCATGCATTATTGACCTGAATAGTACCGGGATCAAACCAAAGATTCTTGCGTTGTGAGAATAGCGGACGTTGGAAACGTTTCATGAAAACAAATTAGCAATAAATCGATCATCTGTATGACTAATTCTAGGGAAAGGTTAGGAAAGAAGCCTTTTGGTTTACTGTCAGGTTATTTTGGTTTTGTATTTCTTTCTAATATACGTCAGAAAGTAAACGCCCCCTTTCTCTCTCTCATCTCTCTCTCATCTCTCTCTATCTATCTATCTATCTATCTATCTATCTATCTATCTATCTATCTACTTCTATCCTTTGCTCTCTATATTTTTCCATTATCTATTCTATCTGTCTCCACCTCTCTATATATAGATATATATATATTCCTTTTATCTTACTATCATTCTATCTCTCAATCCCCTCTCCCTCCTTCTCTCTGTCTCCTTCTCTATCTCTATTTCTCAATCTTTTTCTTCCTCAATCTTTTTATTTGTCATCGTTTGTGTCAGATTCTTCCTATTGCATGACTCTTTATCTAGTCATCTATCTAGCCATCTCTCTCTCTCTCCCTCTCTCTCTCTCTCTCTCTCTCTCTCTCTCTCTCTATATATATATATATATATATATATATATATTAGTATCTCCCTCTCAATATATAACTAGCTATTTCCACCTTTTCTCTTTCACTCTCTCTCTATTTCTTTCTTCCTATAACTCTCTATGTCTCTAGCCATCTCTTTCCATCTCTACATCTTTCTCCATCTCTCCATTTCTCCCTCTACATCTCTTGGCATATACCCCTGTATCTCCCTCTCTCTCTCTCTCTCTTTTTCTCTCTCTCTCTCTCTCTCTCTCTCTCTCTCTATATATATATATATATATATATATATATATATATATATATATATATATATGGTACGTCAATGAAAACTAATGAGACCTGCAAATGGAAGCAAATCGATATCTTCAGTTGTTCAAAACAAGGAGCAGTTTAGTTAATAAAAACATTTATTTTTTTCTCTTTCTTTCCTTAAACCAGGCTTTTCAAAGATTAAAATCTTATCATCAGAGGAAAAATTATGATTGATAAGTTGACAGGATAGGAATGTCAAAGTTCCAAATTTGAAAGAGTTTTTCTTAAAAATTTAAAAATTTTAAAAAATTAAAAAATCAAAAAATCTTCAAAAGTTCAAACGGGCATGAAACCGTGGGGCTCAGAAATATTGGTAAATCCAGAGGAATCTGCACAAAAATCCAACGACGACGATTCCACTCAGGTCTGTTGTCCTCGGAGAGGGATCAAATAAAAGTGGCCATTTCAAGGAAAACAATATTCTTCCTGTTTTCAGTTAAGCGTATTCCAAGGCAAAAACAACTACAAAAGTGTCAATGGGATCAAAAACGAATCGTTGCAATGTATTAAAATTACTTGGGAATTGTGGGATAGCATAAAGAAAGAAGAGAAAAAGAAAGGGAAGAGGAAAAATAAAAGAAAAGGAAAAAGAAGAAAAGAAGAAAGAAAAGAAAAAAAGAAAAGGAGAATGAAAAAGTTATTTAGTTATAATTTACATATATATATATATATATATATATATATATATATATATATATATATATATATATCAAATACTGTCTATTTTTTAAATTCCCGAAACAGTTTTTCATGGTAAACAACTGATGATCCCTTAAGTAATGCTAGAAGTAAACTAATATAATAACTGTAAAAATTAAATTGATTTACATGAGTGATTTTCCACTGAACGACTTGGGACTTAAGGTGTTTTTTTTTTTTATATATAGTTTTAATGGTTGAGAAACTTCCGAGACTATATATATATATATATATATATATATATATATATATATATATATATATATATATATATATGTGTGTGTGTGGGGTGTGTGTGTGTGTGTGTAGGTTTTTAGTTGCTTTACATTATATCCGCCTCTCCCTATTTTTTCTGACCTACGTTCTTTCCCTCTTATTAATCCAAATCAATCTTAGTCACGAATTCGGATTTCTTAAATGAGTTTTCACGAACGGATACAAACTACTTAATTAGGGAACGTATATTAATCATTTTAACCCGGTAATCAAGTAACTAATAGGCTGACTGTAAAGATCTATTGAAATGATAATACAAGAAACCTTGTTATATATATATATATATATATATATATATATATATATATAAGAAAAAAATCGGTTTCGATTTATTATTTTTCTTTTTAAAAAAAAAAATTGATATCGCATCTTTAATGCTTCAAAAGGTATTTATTTTACCTATTTCTTATTAAATTTTATAATAGATGCTTCTTAAAAAAATATAAACCTTAAAACACTTATACAAATCACGTGCGCATTCACGTTCTCATATTTGAAAGTGGGGAAACAACAGCTAACCCCTTTGGCGCGGCTGGAACAACAAAAGCCGGTAGGAAAAAAATACAAATCCGATGACATCAGGATATATTACACACCGATGATGCCAAGTTTTTGGCGAAATATCTGTATCACTTTAAACTAACAAAAAAAATGCTAGTTTATAATAAAAAAAGAAAAGAAAATCGGTTTCGATTTATTATTTTTCTTTAAAAAAAAAAAATTGATATCGCATTTTTAATGCTTCAAAAGGTATTTATTTTACCTATTTCTTATTAAATTTAACAATAGATGCTTCTTAAAAAATAATATAGACCTTAAAACACTTATATATATATATATATATAAATGAGATACATAGATATACGAGTGTTGCATTAGGTTTTTTTTTTACTTCTCAAACGTTGAGTTAGTAAAAAGAGTCAAGAAAATTAATTTTCCTCTCCCTAACTGACCAGTTAATTATGTTATAGTATATCTTTCTAGTGCTCTCTTCTCGGATCACAAGACAAAGATTCGTGTAGTTTGGTGAAGTATCCAACTTAGTAATATTACTAGAGGCAACATCACTTGGAGAAGGTGCACCATTCCTCGTATAAGCCAGCGTATAGCCATACCGAAGAGATTTCATTTGGGTTTCGAATACTATGTTATTTTTAATATTTGGTCAGGGTTACTTGTAGGGGAAAGTATCCTGGTGCCAGATTGTGCTGACATACCTCTATACAGAGAGGCCTTAGACACTCCAAGACAGTGTCTATTAGGCACTCTATTTTCTTTCTTTTTTCTTGAGTTTTGTCTTAGATTTTTCGGATCAATTATTCTTCCTCGAAGACTAAAGTTTCATAATTAAAATAAAGGAATCATTTTCTTGATAGTTTGAAAAGTCCATTTACTTATTTGTTGTTCAATAAAAAAGAATGAATTTTAATTTAGAAAATATTGGCATTTTATTCGTTTTTCAAATTTAAATTCCTTAAAAAGCTGTCAAGGAACTTTTTTCTATTTTAAATACACTACAAACATCCACGTGATTATAAGTTCTATATAAGATGAGATGTGTCATTACCAGTCTAGTAAGAACAGGAGGGCGCTTCGATAACAATAAGAAATAAACGGACTTTACTAACTATAAATAAAAAGTAATATATATATATATATATATATATATATATATATATATATATATATATGTATATATACCTTTATTATGAGACTGTGTTCGTCTCTCTGGGCATCTTAAAATCTGGAGAATTGCTGGCTTGTTCTTATTCGTAAAATTCATCAGTCCCGTTCAAAGCGAAGAGTGAGTCTAAAACCAGAAGTTCCTTACTCTCTTACTCTCTCTCTCTCTCTCTCTCTCTCTCTCTCTCTCTATATATATATATATATATATATATATATATATATATATATATATATATATATTAGTAGTAAGTTTTTGAAAGGCTGTTGGCAATGCAAGTTCCGGGTAAGATGCAAGTTGTAAGGAACAAAAACAATAACAATAAATCGAATACGAAATATGACTTACTATTTATTTTTCCATTTTTTTCTAAAATCTTACATAACAGCAAGAGTGTTTTTAGCTTTTCGTGTGATGTCCGGGTTATTAAAAATCACTATTTGATATTTCGGGAAAAGACATCCCTTTGTCAATAATAATTAAACCAGAAGAATTTTTTTTTCCTTCTCCGACTGTGTAGAGAATACTACAAAACAAAATGGCTGCCAAATGTAGACCGCAGCGAAAACTATAGCAGTCTCGCAGGGAATGTAAATTAAATTAAATTTTATTTTAAGGTTATGTTAAATATATGATTTGGTGTTCAAAAATATTTGTGTAAGATTTTAGAAAAAAATGGAAAAATAAATGGTAAGTCATATTTCGTATTCGATTTATTGTTATTGGGGTTGTTCCTTACAACTTGCATCTTACCCGGAACTTGCATTGCCCACAGCCTTTCAAAAACATACTACTAATATACCCAGCAATGCTTCAAGCAAACTACCATTCGCTACTAATATATATATATATATATATATATATATATATATATATATATATATATATATATATATATATATATATATATATAATACTAGCGGACCCGTGTCCCGACGTTGCCCGGGATAATAGAGTAACTTAAAAAAACTCCTGGCATTGAATTATTTGCTGGTTATCTGGTGCAAATAACGACTTTTCGATATTATTATAAAACAGTATCCGGAAAAGTACAAACGAATCGGGTTAGAGTTAATATTCATAATTTATGTATGAAAAAATAAAAATTCAACGTAAATATAAAGAAAATTTATTTATTTTGTAAATATATTATATATTCAAGCTGAGTTTATCAATATGTGTGTCTCTCAACCTTTTTTACCTATATATATATATATATATATATATATATATATATATATATTTATATTTATATATACATAAATAAAGACATATATATATTTATATATATACATAAATAAAGACATATATATATATATATTTATATAATTTTGAAAATATATATTATATTCAAGATGAGTTTATCAATATTTGTGTCTTTCAACCTTTTTTTACCTATATATATATACATATATATATATTTACATACATAAAGACATATATATATATGTGTATATATTTATATATGTGTATATACATATATATATATATATATATATATATATATATATATATATATATATATATATATATATATATGTATATATATATGATCCCTTAGAAGCAAACTAATATAATAACTGTAAAAACTAAATTGACTTACGTGAGTGATTTTTCACTGAACGACTTGGGACTTAAGAGTTTTTGGGTTTTTTTTGTTTTGTTTTTAGTTTTAATGGTTGAGAAACTTCCGAGACTATATATTTGTGCAAACGTTATAAAAATAAGAGAAGTCGTCTGTTTAATGATGACTTTTTAAAAAAAATTTCAATGTTTTATTTGTATTAAAATCAAAAAAATGTTCCACGAATGTTTTTTTATTCTTCATCGAATCATCGTCAGGTGTCAAAAGCAAATGAACAATAAAGTTAGGGAAAGAAGATAATTTTGAAAAAGACAACGGAGAAACGCGCAGAGAACGTTTTTGCATTGTATGATTTAAATTCAGCGACGCCGGAGTGGCATCAGAGAATAAAATCGCATTACGTTAAGCATTTTAAAATGTTGCCACTTGTTTCATACTTGATGTTATTAATTGTAGGTTGTTGTGTTTTTATGTAGATAGCTTACAGTATGTTTAATTCTTAATTTAGAAAAAAATTCGTCAATTTTACATTTAAATATTTTCAAGTACATTATATATACCCAACGGAACACTGCTGAGACACACTTATCACGATGCCTTATTTGAATGATAATTTTATAAAAACTCTCTAATAAATTAATATTCTTCACAATTCTATTTCTATCTTTGTTCTACAATTTCCTTATATCTATGTGATATTTTTCTTCATATTAACATTATTAGTAGTAGTCATACTATTTATTACAACGTTTTTAGGAAAAACGTGTAATATTCAAAACAATTATTTTAAAATTCGAAAGATAACTTCTTCTTGTGACGCCGCAGCCGCAGCCGCAGCCGCAGCCGACGACGACGACAACGGTGATGCTGATGATTATGAAAATAAGTATTACATTTGCCATAAAAATAAAATAGAATAAACAAAAAGTCCTCCTTGTCACAGCTTTTTTAAATTATTAAAAACAAAATAGAATCATACTTTTTAAAAAATCGTCATTAAGTTTATTTTTTATATTTCTGTCATTAATATAAATGGGAAAAACACAAATAAACCATTTTAAATTACTAAGGAATTAATATAATTGTTTTATTTGACAAATTGTTGTTCTGCATTTGGCGATTTTCAAGAATAGACAATAGAACGAAAAGCTGCACAAAAACAAGTAATCAACAAAAAAACTTTCACCAAAGGGAATAAAAGTTACTTTTTCACCTACCTGCCTATTTTATTCTGTGTTTTAAAGTATTTTAAAGCGTTTAATTTTCAAATTTCAATTTAAAAGTTTGGTCAAATAAATTACGTTACACTGAAAAACAAAGATGGCTGACAGTCGTTCGCCGACCGTCTACGAGGTCTGATTTCTTTTGTACTTTTCTCCTTTCAATTAGGTAGAAAAGTATAAGGCATTTGGGACAGTTATTTGGTGACTATTTATTGTTTTATTTTGTTTTTTTCACCCCAAAATGCGAGAAACCCTATTAGACAAACTTTGGGGATGGCCGCTTATGCCATCTTGAAAACGGAACTGTAACGCGATCGGATTAAGACAAATTATTACAATGCAATAAAAACGCATTTAAATACTTTAAAACACAAAGAAAATAGGCAGGAAGGTTAAAAATAAACTTCATTGCCTTTGGTAACAGTTATTTATTTATTAGTTGTTATTTAACCTTTTTTCTGTTGGTTATTCTTGACAATAGACACACTTTTTCGTTTATTCTTTTCAATATATAACCAGTTTTTAATTGGGAATTAATGTCTGTTTTATACAAAATCAAATTTCAACATTGGAATGTATCAAATAACACCGTGGCAATTATATTTTTGTTGTTTTTCTTCAAATTACCAAAATTAGAAAACAAAATTGTTTCTTTGTTTTTCTGTAGATAAGGCTACAGTGAGATTATTTACTGCCCGGAGGGTGAGCAATTTTTTGCTAGTAATATCAAATTAGGTGCACATTAGCCATCCGTACTAGCGGTTTCTGTAGCAATATGTAAATGAAATTCATAGGTTTAGATACCACCCCTTCATCAGCGGCTGCACCAATTACAGTTCTCGGGACATCTGTGGTGTAAACGTCTCTAAAACTATGATTCTTTATAAAAATCAAACTTTCTCTCTCTCTCTCTCTCTCTCTCTCTCTCCCTCTCTGTCTCTCTCTCTCGCTCTCAAGGGGCAGATTAATGAAACATATGCATGAAGTTTACACGAAAGACGAAGGGAAAATGTAACATGAACAAAAGTACAGTAATACCAAGTAGGGGCACTCGGAACAGCTGTGATAAAAAATGGAGAAATTGAAATGAAAGGGCTGATTAAACCATACAAAGCACTGGTGAATTAGCTGAATATCCAGCAAATTCCTCAAGTGCGGAAACCAACTCACATATCAAGATCATCGCCGACCAATCACTTTTATTATACAATTTTCGAGCGTTACGTCACACATAATTACACCGTTTTCCAAAACAGTCTCTGGAATAGATTTGATTATTTCTACAACGCTAGACGCCATTGTTGCATTTGTATAATTGCCAAATAGAAAGATTTTCTCGGAAGCAAATGTCTCTTTTGTTTTTTTCTTCTTGCATTTTGATCATTCCTGGCGGAATGGAAACGGAATCAAAAGATAAATGAAAGCTTAGAAAAAACCTTTATTTGACGAAATATGAACACAACGAAAGCGCAGACAAATGAGTCAATGTATATAATGCGATTGGAAACGTTCGTCTTGTCGATCGAACAACCAAAACAAAACGGTTTTGCTGAGTCTTCAATTTGTTTTTAATAGACAACCATGGAATGAATGTTCATCCGTTATAACGCTTAAATATAAACGCTCTTAAGTCACCACCAGACATAAGTGACGTCATGCAACAAGGGCGAAATAAATCCTTCGTTCTGATTGGTCGCTAAAATAATGAGTGAAATTCAGATAGAAAATAAGACACGGTAGAAAAATAAAGAATACTATAAAAATAGGGGTGGGGCATAATGGGTGAAAATTTCACATTCATGCGAGAAGTATTTTTCTGTGTTCATTTATACATAAATAACACTAAACAATCAACCATTTTGAACATTTTGCAAAATTCAGAAGGCGCAGGCCAATAGTTTTTGGCTATTTTACATTCATGAAAACCCTTTTACAGCCTGAAAATGGTCCTAAATTTAAGTACTATATCAGATTTAACCATCTATATCCAGTCATAGCTTTTGAGGATGTTTTAGGACCTGCAATGTCGCATGAAACCACTTTTTCACCGTAAAATGATGGATTTTGAGTCCCGTGGAGCCCTAACGGCTATTTTTGGCCTGCACCTTCTGAATTTTGTAAAATTTTCAAAATGTTTGATTGGTCAGTGTTATTTATGTATAAATGAACACAAAAAAATACTACCCGCATGAATCTGAAATTTTCACCCATTACGTCCCACTCCTAATAAGAAGTTGAATTTAATAGACGGTGGCAATACAGTTTGATAGAAAACACCGTTGAATACAGGACAAAGTAGACAGAAAATCGAAAATAATTGAATTCTTCAATATTGTGATTTTTTCTGTTTACCTTTTTTCGTATCAAACAGTGATTTCTATCAAACTGAAATGATTTTGCCTTTAAAATTACATTTCTTTAACACTACGCACAATGCTTCAAGCAAGCTACAATATCCTTCTGAAAAATAATTTATTTATTAACTTACAATATTGATTGCCAGTTCACGGGGTAAATAAAATACTTTTTACCTAACGTAATATTATTTCCGTTAGATAAAGTAAGAAATAGAATTTCCAATTTACAGAGTAAAAATACTTTTTAATCGACGGAAAACTATTTCCGTTAGATTAAATAACGAGTGAATTTTCCAGTTCACATAATAAATCAAATATTTTGATATCATTGGTCAGTCTCTGAAGATGAAATAAACAGCGAGTTACTTTCAGCATAGACTGGAAATTAAGGAAGACATCGAGACGAATAGATATGTTTATATATCGGTGATTTTTTAAAAACATGCTTATTGGAATATTAAATGAACCTGACTTATATATTCTATGTTATTAATTATTGACAATCATCAAGCTGAATCTTTTAAAGAGACTGATAATTTAAAGGCACTGATAGTATAAAAACAAATAATCTGCGTTGTGCAAGGTTTTCTAAATATTTTATAAAAAAAAATATCTTCGTTATTATTGCCACCCACCCAACGCTTCAAAATGTGTGACTTTTTAATATATATATATATATATATATATATATATATATATATATATATATATATATATATATATATGATAATTTTATTTACACAGACACGCACAAAATCTGCGACACTGGCATGCCGATGTCACCGACCAACAGTTACTATAAACTGAGATCTCATCAGGAAGAGTTAGAATCCGATCTTAACCTCAGATCATATTTGGAGAGAATGAAGTGGAGGGATAGAGAAAGAGAAGAAGAAGGAAAGAAATTTAACATTTCAAAAATTAAAGCCGTTAAAAAATTAAAATTAAAAATTAAAAAATCAAAAAATCTAAAAATCTAAGAAACAAAAAACAAAAGACAAAAATCTAAAATCTAGAATCTGAAACAGACAGGGCAAATAAATAAATAAATAAATAAATAAATAAAAATATAGGGTGGAAAGAGGAACACATAATGATGAGGGGAGAGACACATAGAGGAAAAAGAAGGAGAGAGAGAGGGCGTCTGTTGATTCAGATCGGGAGGGAAGGAGGGGGGTGGTAGACATGCACGAATCAGGTGTCAAAAAACCGTCGAGTTTATAAATGTGTTTTTCCAAGTGAACTGTAATATTGTGTATATGTGTGTATGCGTGCGTGCAAACTGGGCTGATTGTTATGGTGGTGGGGCGGTGATCAAATGTGTCGCGATTCTGGGTTTATATTGTCTTTATAATTTGTCTGGAGTTAATTTGAATAAATAAGTATATTCGTTAAATGTAACAGGAATAGTAGTAATAATAATAATAATAATAATAATAATAATAAT
This sequence comes from Sepiola atlantica, assembly GCA_963556195.1. Taxonomy (NCBI): domain Eukaryota; kingdom Metazoa; phylum Mollusca; class Cephalopoda; order Sepiida; family Sepiolidae; genus Sepiola; species Sepiola atlantica. The sequence goes on along the minus strand of OY744544.1, from coordinate 54,136,301 downwards.
AATAATAATAATAATAATAATAATAATAATAATAATAATAGATACCCCTAATAATTGAGGTGAAATAATGAAAATAATAATAAATGAAGTATAATAAAAATACTAAAAAATACTAAAAAATATTAAAAAATATATAACTAAAAGAATAACTGGAAAATGCTGGCGTTATTAATTATTAATAATAATAATAATAATAATAATAATAATAATAATAATAATAATAATAATAATAATAATAATAATAATAATAATAATAATAATAATAATAATAATAATGATAATAATAATGGTAACAATAATAATAAAAATAATAATAGTGGTCAATAATATTTTAGAGTTTATAAAAATAATAGTTTAGGAAAGAAATAGAATAATTAAGGAATATTAGGAATCCTAGGGGGTAGTGATTATCATAATAATATTAAATAATGATAAGATAATGTTTGCCGATATTATGATATGGGTTAATGGTTGCAATAATGCTGATCATATAAAAATAGTGCTTTAACAGACAACAGTAATCAGAGTGGTAATCCCAGTAATCTTAACAATAGTAATGATGATAGTGAAAAATTATAGAAGTAGTCATAATGGTGGCAATAATAGTAGTAGTAATAATAATAATAATAATAATAATAATAATAATAATAATAATAATAATAATAATAATAATAATAATAATAATAATAATGATAATAATAATAAAAATGGCAGTGGAGGCAAAAGTAAGGTAACGGTAAAACATGGCAATATCAATATTATTAATAATAATAGTGATACTGTTAATTTCATTGCTGCAAATAACAATAACTATGATAGTAACGTCAGACATAGTGTCACCACTGATAACAATAATTATCTTGATAAAAAGTACAGAAATGAAAAAATGAAAAAATGAAAAAAAATGAAGAAAATAATTCAATGTCAAATAGTTAAGTTTAAGATATTAATAATAGTAGTAATAAATAATTGATAATGATAATCTAAAAATAATCTAAAAAATATAATCTAAAAAATAATCTAAGAAATATAGAAATATTAATCAATAAATGGATAAGCATAAAAGAGGGGTATTTAAGAGTAAAGAAAAATACAGAAGATAACCATTAGTGTTAATCGTTGTGGGTATGATAATAATAATAATGATAATAATAATAATAATAATAATAATAATAATAATAACAACAATAATAATACCAACCAATACTACCGCTTACAGTACTACTACAAATAATACTACAAACAAAAATGCTACTACTAATAAAAAAAAAATAATAATAATTAATAAAAGGTATAAGATGATAGTTGTGTTGACAAAATTTTCAGTTGGTGGGGAGGTGTTTTTTTTTTTTTTTTTTTTTTTTTTATATAGTAACAGCCTAAGGGGTTATGAGTGGATTACTAAGAAGGTGTAATCTATTATGCCTACAGTTAATTGATGTTTCTTGTTTTTTGTTTAGAAGTTTGCCCCTATCACTAAATTTAATTATTTCAAGTTTTTCTGTTAGGCAAAGGTAGCAAGGTGAGTTTAGGGAACCACAGGTGCTAGTTCTTCTAATTGTGTTCCAAGTTACTGTTGGTGATAGGTTATTGTTGTATAGTTCCCAGTAATATATAGAAAGTGGGGTTCTTTTTTTATATGTAGGGTTATTAAAAGAACACTTATGTCCAGTATATCTTTCTTTGAAGGTATTACCAGCCATACCTATGTAGAATTTTTTCAGGGTTGGGTTTTCTTTAGTAGAGATGGTTGCTTGATATACTGATTGGGTTATTTGGCAATTATGTTGTAATGGGCATTCTTTTTTGTTTGTGCAGTTACAGGCCTTGGTATTTGCTGTTTTAGTTGCGGTAGTTTTTTCATTTAGAATTTTGTTGTTATGTTTTTTTATTATTTTTTCTAAATTTTCACCACAGCTATAGCTTAATTTGAGGGTGTTTTTATTAAAGATTTTATGCAGTATATTGTTGGGAGGGAAGTGTAGATTGATTAAGTCTAAGAATCTTTTACCGAGTTTGGTTTTAACCATGTTGTTATATGGGGGTGTGAACCAGATAATTTTTCTACCCCTATTTTTGCGTCTGTTGTTGGGAGGTGTAGGTTTGGTGAATTTAATTTGGGTGTTTTTGTATCCACTTTGCTTTAACGCTTTATTGTAAAAGTCCTTGTAAAATTTCTTCATTAGAGGAGTTATCACTAATTCTTTTTTCGATTGATCTGGGGATGTGTTTAATAATGGTTTTTGGGTGGTTAGAGAGTGGGTGGACATAGATCGGGTTGGCATTGTCTTTAGTATACGGTTCATAAGTTTCTTTATCTAAGTTGAATGTTACGTCTATATATATATATATATCTGTAAGATATAAACTACCCTTACCTGACGTTGTCAGAGAATTCAAATAGTGATTATACTTTGGCGTATTATTTGTTCATAAAAAATGTCTAAGGACAATTTATATGGTTCCCAATGTCTTTAAAATTATTAAGAGAACATAATGCATGCTTCTTCTTCTTTCGTGTGAATCAGATGATTTTGGTGTTGGCATTAGTTTCCCCGATGATTTTCTAGTTAGACATCTTTCTGGAAAGACATCGGGTACTTACGGCAAGGACCACGAGAAGGTTGCCAAGTGAAAGTAGTACCGTGGAACTGACTGGATTCGAACTTGGAACACACAGGTCTTCAGTCCGTGTCTATATCCACTTAACCACCGTTACCTCCCGGAAATGCATGCTGATATTATTTAAATCACTTTTAAATATTTTCTTAATTTTCGTCGTCTTTCTTTGAAGCACATCAGCAATATGCTACAACGAGTGTAATCCTCCATCAAAATTGACGGGAAAGTAATCATGCTTCTCCAGTGTTCGCACAAATATGCATATGCATATTTAAAAAAACTGTCTTAACTGGTGTAGTTATAAAAATAAATAAGAAAGAATGAAAGAAAACGTCTCAGACTCGAAGGATTAAAAAGAAAAAGAAAAGAAAAACGTATAAGAAAGAAAATAGTAAAAAAAGAAGAAAACGTCTCATTATGGAAATAAAGTGATGGATTTATTACCGAATTCATATAAGACAATGGGTGGTCTCTGACTTGTTATTTGCTTTCTGCTTTCGTATAAACACTTTAAATGTTTTTTCCGGCATTTTTCCTCGCTAACATTTCTGTGACGGAACGGATATATATTTATTTTTATATTTATATACAGATAAATAAATATTGATCTTTAGGTGATGATAGTTTGTAATCTATCTCCCCTAGGGGCCACTGGATGATTATAAAAATAACCTGAATCCGATCAGTTTGTATTTCCCGGTAGGGCCTCTCTGGCAACCGGCAATAGACAAATTCTAACGAAAGGGGCAATGCCTGAGAGGATGATTTTATTGAACATAACTATAGGCTTTGAAATCAGGTAAGTACATCAATAGCTACGTATATAGGTAAGTAGGCAGTCCAGGTGTTTGATTGTACTGAAATGAAAATCGAACAAAGCGACGAAAATTTAGAAATGGAAAGAAAGTGAATGTAAGAATGTGAATGTCTGAAAAGCGAGCTGAAAAATGAAGTCGTTTCCAGTTGCGGCGAATCTTCAAAGACTCGCTTGAAAATTCAATTTCTACTTTTATTTTCGCTTTCATTGAGGCGGGAAAAGTGTTACGGTGTTGATGCAAATTGAAATGAGCTTCCGGGACACAAAAAGACCAAAAGACGCTGAGATGTGGAGGGGGTGTTGTTAAGTATGTGTTCGTGCGTGCGAGCGAGCGGCGATAAGACATATATAAAGAAATAATAGAGAAGGAGTGGGGAAAGAAAGAGATTTGCAGAACGAGAGAGAAAAATAGAGAGAGAAAAATAAAGAGAGAGAGAGAGAGCGGGGAAAAGAAGACTATCGAGTAAGAATGGGCGAATAATAGTTGAAACGATAAATCAGGTTAGGAAAGGTGCAACGCGAAGTAGTTTAATGTGTGTGTGCATTTCTTGTGGGTGGGACAGTACTTAGGATGGGAATATACGATCGTGGCGAATAGCTGCGTCTGGAATAAAATCATGTGCTAATTCAATAAGTCTCTTCAGTTGGGCCTTCAAAAGTTGGTAATCTAATGAATAAGGTTTATTAACTTTATTTTGAGGATCCACATAAAAGCGCCATATCAATACAGTCCAGCGCAACGATAAAACTCAATAGTTGAACTCGTTCTACAGATTACACGGGAGTATTGTTTCCACATCTGGGGAGGTGACGCGAGAATCACTCTTTCCTGCTTTGACAGAGTACAAACTCGACTTCGAAATATAACGGGGGATGCCCTATTCCCTTTCCTACGGCCCCATCTTTACAGAACAGACGTTGCTAGTCATTCTCTACTAATTATTTCCATAGTAGGTGTTCAAAGAATCTCCAATCTCTGCCCCCTCCCTGTAAAACATTCACAGCAAAACCTTATCTATCTTCAACAACTGTAAAATACGTTCCTTTCACCATCTGTGTACCTAAATCTCAACGTAACTTCCACGAGAAAAGTGCCTTCCTAAGAACTACCCGTTTGTGGGACAAAATGCAACGAGGTTGCTTTCCAATTGACTACAGCATCGTCGTTTTCAAGTCCAATGTTAACAAATTCTTGTCGAGCCTTTATCTTAAATAATTAAATTCTGACCAGTTTCAACATTCGTTACTAATCCTCACGGTGTTGTCTCAACGCACACCTGACAAACTCATTAACCCTTATCCCCGAGTGGCGGTTGGGTCTTAATAAGCGGTGAGCCATTAGTACATAAAAACATATTGGATACAAAAAAAGTTCAATCTATTTCTGAATGGTCCACCAAGTTTCAGTCATGAATATTCAACAGTCTTTGTTTTATCGCCATTAAATGATAAGCCCATGAATATTGTTGCCACATCTAGGCTAGAGCACAACGACTAGTCTCTCTCTCTCTCTCTCTCTCTCTCTCTCTCTCTCTCTTGGGCAGGGTGTAAAAGAGTGTCCCTAACCATTAGGGTCCCTAGCGTCTACAAACCTCCGGTCCTTGTCTCATCGCCACAATTTTGCATACCTGTGCTTGGTGTACAAGTACTTCCACGGAACTTTCTGCACTTATACCTCTTCAAAGGAAATACCCCCTACGAAGCCAACAAGCAGCAAACCTATTCTACTGTAGAGATCTCCAGATTCCGAAATGTTTTCTACTCAAGTAGCTTCTTTTCTCTAACCGCTTCCCTAACTCCCCGGGTTAATATTATTAACAAATATCTCCACGTAGTATACTCTCTGTCAATCTGGCCCTTACTAACAGTATTTAAGTCTCAGTAGCAATATGCGATGTTTTGTGTGAACAAAAGTAAACAAGCATTTTCTGAAAAGCACAGCTGGAAACGACGTGCAAAATTGGCAATAACTCTGACACACCCTTCTTTTCGTACTCGCCTCATTTCAACTCTGATGGCTCTTTTACGTTCAGGGATGATCTGCGGATTGTTTTGACAGATATTATCTTTGAGATAACCTCACACATAAAAAGTTCAGTTAGTGTGAAACAAATTCAGGATCACGGCTTCTACCGATGAGACGATCACCAAAGTGTCCCTCCATATCATGTAACGACAATAACACAAAGACTGTTGGGCAATCACGACTGAAACTTGGTGAATAACTAACGCATAGACTGGAGATTATGTGAACCAAATATCGTTAGATTGTAGAACGGATTTTGAATTTTATTAACGATTCCATAAGTGATATTCTAAGGGAGAAACCCTTTAATATTTATTTATTGATAATTTTTATATATATACAATGTATTTCACTTTAAAATCTCACCCTTTAATTTACAAATGTGGGAAAAAGTTAAATGCAATAGACGTTCTGTGGACCACTTGCGAGTCATCATAAACCACTGATGGTCAATGGAGCAGCATCTCAGAACCGATACCTTAACATGAAACTAAAATGTTTAATAAAATGATATCAAAGAGCCCAGCGGTGCAAACAAGTATTCTTGTTTGTGCGTATGCGCCATGGCAGTGGCGTCGTAACGTGATTGCGGTCGAAGTCGGGTGGATCTGTTCGGTTCAAGGTCTGCATCGTTACTACTAATACTCTTGGAAAAGGTATGAATATCCCCCCCCCCCCTTCAGTTGTCGATTAAATAGTAAAATGTAAACACACATAGAATAACATAATACGACTAGTTTGACTGGCTGGGTTCTTTTGTTGGCATTGGTTTCTCTATTTGATGAAGAACAAGGTATTCACAGGAAGGACCACGTAGAGGCTGGCTAAATCAGTAAGTGGAAGTGGTATTATGAAACAGACTGGATTCGAACTTAGAACACCGAGCTCATCAGTGTGCGTCGTTATCAATTTCACGACCTCCAACCTGCTTAAATAGTAGAGGCTCAATTATTCTAGAAGAAAGAAAACTCTGAAACAACACAACATTTCTCTGTTCATCCGACATCCGGTTTATCCGGTTGTTCAGGGTGCAGTTTAATAACTAAAACATCCGATGCCGAAATCTTATTTCTACATCATTAAATACATCAAAATATAACCAATGAATTAATCAACTACTCTACAATGGGTTTATGTCAAGGTAGAAAGGATTTAAATTGTGAAATTCACTTATAATGAACTGCGAGTAAATATTACACGATTGAATGCTTAATGCTTTATTGTCCAAACATTCTCTATTTTTCTTTTCAGTCTTAATTTTTATTGAAAAATTTATATTTTTAATTTTAATTTTATTTGAGTACCGAAAGTTTTGAAAAACTGAATAGCAATTACTAAAATGTGATTGGCGTAAAAAGACACGCGTAATTAAGCAATTATTCGCGCTCTTGTTGCGATTAACGCAAGGAAAGAATAAATGTTCATTCTCCATTCCAAACGACGAGTCCTGGGATATTGATTACACATGCGACGCATGGTCACACAGGTGACATCAGTGAACAACACGAATTTAAGCTTGAGCAATTCCTAATGAATCGCATTATAAAAGAAGAGAAGAATTGACTAAAATACATACAATTTGAATATATATATATATATATAATATTTATAAACAAATATTAAATTATTAAAACCTACAGACGCCAGCGTTTCAAGCTTATTGCCGTTATCAGTGGAGGAAAGTAACAATTTCAGACGGTCGGGAGGCGCGAACCCGGTTCACAAAGTCAGCCTATAATCTGCAAGCAGTCGCCATATCCACTCGGCCAACGGAAACTGTCACGTATTCAAGGGAAATTAAGATCTATATGTACCGGGCACAGATAGAAGACTAGTCGAGAGTGTTCGACGAACGTATTCGAAACTTTGCATTAGAGCTTTTTGACAGTCTATTTCATGTAAATATGAAGGTGAGAATTCCGAGGCAGGAGCAATGCAATGTTGAAAACCAGAAGGTGGAATAAGGATGAACAAAGATGACAAGAGACGGTAAATCTCAGATCAATTATTTATATTTCAAAATTTAAATATAAAGACAGTAAATTGTAAAATTGGTGGTCTTACTGTTAAATATTTAAAGGTCCGAAATGGTAGAGACTGTAGTCATTTCGAGAGTAACAACCCCTCTTTTGCTGCTGTTATTCAAAACCTAGAAACATGAGATTTGCAGAAAGAAAGACACTAGTTTTCCGGACCTTTAAATATTTAACATTTCCTTATATATATATATATATATATATATATATATATATATATATATATATATATATATATATATATATATATATATATATATATATATATATCCTGCAGAGTTGTCTGATTTAGTAAGGCACTTATTGATATATAAACTAACTAGATCTAGAGTGATAAACGTTAAGGAGATAGGACTCTATAGGGATGGTGGTCTATCCATAGTTAGAAACACTACTAATTCTAAGGAAGAAAATATCAAAACTTTTAAACACAACACTATGAAAGATTTAGAGCTGAAAGTTTTCATCACAACAGGAATTAGATGTTACACTTAACCTCGCCCAAAACACATATCAGCCATATATGAAAGAAAAGTTTTACCCAATATTTATTAATCCTAATACACATACAATAACGTTTACAAAACAGTTGCTATATAAACACTAACATTGAGTATAATAACAGAAATAACAAGAGTATCACAAAAAATAGAAACCTGAAGATTATGTGGCTTTCCCTCCCCCGTTTAATCTGCTGGTTAAATCAAAAATTGGCAAAATGTCTCTTTATCTTTTAAGTCGGAATTTTCCTTCTAACAAACTCTACATAAGATCTACAATAAAAATTCTATTACACTCTGTATAGCTGTCCAAATAAACTGGAATAAATAACTGAGACCCATAATAGACCGGTTAATAGATATAGTAACAACGATAGAATTAACAATATACAAGATAGTAATAATAACAAAAATAATGAGTGTACCTGCAGAGATTAAGAAGAATGTCCGCTAAAAGAAAAATGTCTGACCAAGAATATAGTATATTTCGGAACAGTGTAGCCAAAAGATATATCAGGTATAAAACGATATTTACGTAGAAGGATTAGTACTAATTTTAAGACCAGGCACAATATCAATAAAATATATTCCAACAACCTAGGGAATAAGGATATCATCTTATAATCTCTAAAGTGAAACAGGGTACCTATAGTGAAATAGAACGTTTTGAAGAAAGCTTTAACTTCTACGTTTAATAACACATTTATTTTTGGATGAATACAGTAGCAACCAAGTGAATCTGCTATAAAAACTATGAGGAAATCCTATGAAACAATCATTAGTTAATACAACTATGTTATCAAGTTTAACATAACAATAATAATCTTAAGTTAAGTATGTAATCACTATCGTTCAAACTCCTTTACTAAATATCATTAATATTAAATAAATAATAAATCAAATAAACGAATCACTAAATAAATAATGTTTTATAAAACTGCAATATATAGTTATATAGTTATAGATGTTTGTAAATTCATGTTATGTTGAATAACTAATTAAATAATGTTTTATAAAACTGCAATATATAGTTATATAGTCATAGATTTTTTTTAAATTCAGGTTATGTTGAAAAACTAATTAAATAATATTTTATAAAACTGCAATATATAGTTATATAGTTATAGATTTTTTAAAATTCAGGTTATGTTGAATCACTAAATAAATAATGTTTTATAAAACTGCAATATATAGGTATATAGTCATAGATTTTTGTAAATTCAGGTTATGTTGAAAAACTAATTAAATAATGTTTTATAAAACTGCAATATATAGTTATAGATTGTTTATAAAAATCAGGTTATGTTGAATAACAAATTAAATAATGTTTTATAAAACTGCAATATATAGTTATATAGTCATAGATTTCTTTTTAATTCAGGTTATGTTGAAAAACTAATTAAATAATGTTTTATAAAACTGCAATATATAGTTATATAGTCATAGATTTTTTTAAATTCATCTTATGTTGAATAACTAATTAAATAATGTTTTATAGAACTGCAATATATAGTTATATAGTCATAGATTTTTTTAAATTCATCTTATGTTGAATAACTAATTAAATAATGTTTTATAAAACTGCAATATATAGTTATATAGTTATAGATTTTTGTAAATTCATCTTATGTTGAATAACTAATTAAATAATGTTTTATAGAACGGCAATATATAGGTATATAGATATAGATTTTTGTAAATTCATCTTATGTTGAATAACTAATTAAATAATGTTTTATAGAACTGCAATATATAGTTATATAGTCATAGATTTTTGTAAATTCATCTTATGTTGAATAACTAATTAAATAATGTTTTATAAAACTGCAATATATAGTTATATAGTCATAGATTTTTTTTAAATTCAGGTTATGTTTAATAACTTATTAAATAATGTTTTATAAAACTGCAATATATAGTTATATAGTCATAGATTTTTTTTAAATTCAGGTTATGTTTAATAACTTATTAAATAATGTTTTATAAAACTGCAATATATAGTTATATAGTAATAGATTTTTGTAAATTCAAATTATGTTGAATAACTAATTAAATAATGTTTTATAAAACTGCAATATATAGTTATATAGTCATAGATTTTCTAAAATTCAGGTTATGTTGAATAACTTAATAAATAATTGTTTATGAAACTGCACTATATAGTTATATAGTTATAGATTGTTTTTTAAATTCATGTTATGTTGAATAACTAATAAAATAATGTTTTATAAAACTGCAATATATAGTTATATAGTTATAGATTTTTTAAATTCATGTTATGTTGAATAACTAATTAAATAATGTTTTATAAAACTGCAATATATAGTTATATAGTTATAGATTTTTATAAATTCAGGTTATTTTGAATAACTAATTAAATAAATAGATAAATAAATGAAAAACCCGTAATAAATAGTTATAAATGAGTTTCATGTATTTTTATGAAATCCGTTTGACTTCCATTATAATATACTCAAGTACAGGTTAATTAAAAGTTTAGAATTTTCGGAAGTTCAGTGCTGTATTATTGCGAGTTGTGGTGCTTAATTGTTTGTGAATGTGAGTTTGCCTATATATTTATTTATTTATGGTTATAGACGTGTTAGGGTATGTTTATGTGCTGGTCTTCCTTATTTTATTTTCACAGATTTTATATCTGTTGGTGTGCACCCCCTGGTGTATGTGTTGGGGCTGATATAATTATTTCAAATGTTGTAAAATTTGTGTTTCCTCCGGGTATTTTAATAACAAATATTGGTTGTCGAATTAAATGGATAAGAGTGATAGACATCATTCGCAATTTCTTATGAAATGCAGTTTCTAGGAATAAAATGAACTTAATAAAATAAAACCTCAGATAACTAGAATAATTGGATACATATAATATAATGGTGGTTGACTTCAGTGTACTTTACCTTAATAAGGAGGTGTTTGAGTTTTGAGTTCATTGTAACTTAACTTAATGAAGAGGTGTTTGAGTTTTGAGTGTCATTGTACCTTAACTTAATAAAAAGGTGTTTGGGTTTTGAATTAATTGTACCATAACCAAATGAAAAAGTGTTTGAGTTTTTAGTTCATTCTACCTTAATATAATAAGTTTTGAGTTTTTTGTACCTTAACTTAATAAAAATGTGTTTGAGTCTTCAGTTCATTGTACCTTAACTTAATGAAGAGGTGTTTGAGTTTTTAGTTCATTGTACCTAAACTTAATGATGGGTGTGTTTGAGTTTTGAGTTCATTGTACCATAACCTAATGAGAAGGTGTTTGAGTATTGAGTTCATTGTACCCTTACATAATGAAGAGGTGTTTGAGTTCTGAGTTCATTGTACCTTAACTTAATGAGAAGGTGTTTGAGTATTGAGTTCATTGTACCCTTACATAATGAAGAGGTGTTTGAGTTCTGAGTTCATTGTACCTTAACTTAATGAGAAGGTGTTTGAGTTTTGAGTTCATTGTACCTTAACTTAATGAAGAGGTGATTGAGTTTTGGTATCACTCAATCACCTCTTCATTAAGTTAAGCTACAATGAACTCAAAACTCAAACACCTTCTCATTAAGTTAAGGTACAATGAACTCAGAACTCAAACACCTCTTCATTATGTAAGGGTACAATGAACTCAATACTCAAACACCTTCTCATTAGGTTATGGTACAATGAACTCAAAACTCAAACACACCCATCATTAAGTTTAGGTACAATGAACTCAAAACTCAAACACCTCCTTATTAAGGTAAAGTACACTGAAGTCAACCACCATTATATTATATGTATCCAATTATTCTAGTTATCTGAGGTTTTATTTTATTAAGTTCATTTTATTCCTATCAGGTATCATTGTACCTTAACTTAATGAAGAGGTGTTTGAGTTTGTAGTTCATTGTAGCTTACTTAATGAGGAGGTGTTTGAGTTTGTAGTTCATTGTAGCTTACTTAATGAGGAGGTGTTTGAAGTGTGAGTTCATTGTACCTTAACTTAATAAGGAGGTGGTTGAGTTTTGGTATCATTGTACCTTAACTTAATGAAGAGCTGTTTGAGTTCTGAGTTCATTGTACCTCTGATGTGTTTCACACAGGTTAATTTAAGTAAAGGAAGAAAAGTTGTGTCGTACTTTCGAGAACAGCTGACATTTTTTGTGTATTATCTGTGTGAGTGCTTGTTTAACTGTACGTAGCTGTAAATATCGCTATTGATATATCCGTTTATATCGGTGTACGGGTATAGGCATGTTCTTTCTGTAATTTGTGGGGGTTTGTATGATATAGCAAGCATATGTGATTAGTCGATGACATGTGTGTATGCTAACATTATCGCTAGGTTAAATTGGTAGGTTCACCATGGCATGAGTTCGACCTATGTACATATGTGAGAATTTGAGTGGTGATATATGAGTGGGTTTCTTTTTACGTGTGCTTCATAACATGTATGTATTATATATATATATTATGCTATGCATGGGTTTTACTTGCATCTATGTGTTTGCTCTAGTGTGTATTTTTTTAAGTGTAGTATAAAGTGAAGGGAATGTCTTGAATTTTGCTAGTTGTAATTTAAGAAAAAAAGTTGACAGAATTTGTAAAAACTTACCTCCCAAATACTGTTATGACTATAAGCCAAATAACTCTATTGTCATGTCGGATGGCACTTGCTGCTGATTATAATATTAGACTGTTTTAAGATTCGATCTCTGATTTCTTTTTTTTGTGACGATTTGTTTTCATTATGACCTTGTTTTCCCGACGGGGTATATTGCAGTATTGAAAAATGAATTCATTTGTGTAGACCATTTAAAATGTTTTTATAATGTATATTTGTTAAGCTTTATTGAGCACTTTTTAAAAATATTGGTTTTAATTTATTTCATCAATACATTTAATCTTGTTACACACACACACACACATATATATATATATATATAGAGAGAGAGAGAGAGAGAGGGGGGGGAGAGTAAGAGAGAGAGAGAAGGAGGAGGAGGAGGAGGAGGAGGGAGACTAAAAGAATATCCGTAAAGTAAAATTAATTCCCCGAGCAGAACAGTTTGTCACCAATTTTATGTCCCCGTACAGAGACTAAAATCAACATATAATGCTACTAGACATTATGTCTTGATCCAATTTTGATCAAAATCCATTACAAGAAAATCTCTCATATTCACAATTCCAGATGTAAACAAACTACTAAATAGTAGCAGCGAAATACCCATAAATTTATATAATATAATTTGCTTTTCATAATTTCTAAAATGAAAAATTTAATGAAACATAAAAATTAAAGAATAAATCTTAAAGTTTCTATAGCAGTAGTAGTCATATAGTTCTTAAATCTCATATATATGAGTAAGTAAATATACGTAAATCAGCAATCAAAATAAGACATGGCAAGATTTAAGAAAGGGATCATCTGGTTATGCGTATGAGTCAGTACGATTAGTCTATTTTAGCCAGGTCCTATTTGTTTGAACCATTTAGAAATAAAGATAAAATATTTAATAATAATTAGTTGAAACTTAATTACAGTTGTTGTGAAAATTTAAAAATGATTATCAGGATAATAAAATATTAAATTATAATAGTAAAAAAAAAAGTAAAACTTTAATTAGCCGGAAAATATATATATATATATATATATATATATAATAACAATAATATATCTTACTAATGGACTTTCGGCAGCTGTCTGGAAACAAACTAAACTATTACTTCTATTAATGTACTATTGAACTATTTTTAATGCTTAATCCAGTTTACTATACTATTTTAGCCTCGCGTACTGTATTTCAATGTTCAATTAACGGGGAATTTAGTATCTCATCTGTTGTCATGATACCATCATCCGAGGCAGTACATCCTCCTTTTGAGGACAGTGTAGTATATGTCCTATGATCATGATACTATTCTTTCAGTCATTACCTCTTAATTTTTGGAGAGGGTAGTGTAGTATGTGTTTTGTTATCATGAGACAAATTCTCTCAGGCATTACCTCCTCCTTTGGTGGTTGTAATATAAGTTCATTCGTCATATGCGACCAGAGAGAGCATCTATTTGCTAGTAATAACAACAATATTAATAATAATAATAATAATAACAATAATAATAATAATAATAATAATAATAATAATAATAATAATAATAATAATAATAATAATAATAAAATACATTTCAATGATAGCAATGAGTCAGATATAAATAAGAAAGGTAAGGAATGTAATTGCAAAGTAAAAGGCAGTTGTCCTTACAAAATAACTGTTTAAAAGGAAACATAATCTAATAAGCAAGAATATAAACTACTTAAAACCAAATAGGAAAAAAAGAATATAAAGGAAATCTCATTAGATTTTTTAATTACTAAGAATACAGATATAATAATTACAATCTAACAATTAGGGGGCTTACGTATAATGGGCGGTTTCCGATATTTGAATGAAAAATCTCTCTTAGGTGTGTATATTTTTAGACGATCCGTGTGAATTATGTTTGTACGAGAAACTAGAAATATTAAAGTTAAAATATGCAAAAATAACTAAATCGCAAAAGTGAAATAGCCACAAACTGTTGACATAGAATAAAAGTAACTTGGAGATAACTACTAAAATAATAAAAAAATCGAACTCAAAAATTAAAAATAAATAATTGAAAATTTTAAAATAATGTGAATTTAAACTAAAATTAATACTGAATAAAAACTAAGGAAAAAAATGAATCAGTACGGTTGGCCATTGTAGCAATATCGGCATTAGCTTGTCTGACCCACTTAAAAGTAAAGAGCGCCAACAACTTGTTTGATAAAGAAGAGATAATTCATTGTTCGATGGTAAAATAGACAGTGTGGTTGAACTGGTCGGTTATAGGTTCAGGTTGATATGACTTGAATATAGAAATTATCTTAGAATGCACAACATGCATGCAGCATAATAATTTCATTCGGAATGAAAAGCACATGTTTCTTGCCATGAAAATATTTGATACTATATACGCATATATATTTTTTAAAAAAACATAGTTCACCCCAAACAAAGCAGGCCGCCACTGTAGACGTACGAGGCTAATGAGAAAAAGGGTGAAAGTCTTTTTTGGGGGGAGGGGATGTCAACGTAAATTGGGAGCTATGCGGTGAGATGTCTGTTTACATTAATTTTAAATTTCTGCATGTCAGTACCGTCAGGAACACAGGGAGCAGGGAAGGAGTTACAGAGTCGAGCAGTACGAGGAAAGAAGCTTTTGAAGTGGAAAGCTCTTCGGCATCTGGAGACCTCCGCAATGAATGGATGGCATTTGGCCGATTGTCGGGTTGGTCTAGTGAAATTGTGTCGTGGGGGCACGAGAGCAGCAAGTTCATCAGAGCACACTCCATTGAAGTGCTTGCAGAACAGGAACAAGGAAGCAACATTGCGGTGATAGGACAGGGGCTGGAGCTTGGTGGATAGTGAGGGACCTATTAAGTTGACAACTCTTTTTTGGACCTAGTCTAAGAGTGAG
>OY744544.1:54093324-54118324 GCA_963556195.1 Sepiola atlantica | reverse complement strand
GTTACAGGTCGGCCGGGTCATTGAAGAAGAGAGCCTCAATCGAGGCAAAGTGACTCATCCCTTCGGTAGCGAGGGTCTTTTTTATCTTTGCCTCCGCCAATGTCTACCTTGCCGTAAAAGCTTAAACGCAGATTGATTAATCTCTGGGATTGGATTTTCGTAGATGCACTTATTTTTCTGGGCTCATCTAGATTCAGGCCGGCAGACATACGTATAAGCATGGGCGAAAGTACTCGGCCTTCTGTAGCTTTATGCGTATATATTCTTAACGTAAACATCTTGGCGGACATTGGTGCAATAATTCGAGACAGGTAATGTCTATCTGCCAAAATACTTACCTCTCCCTCTCTCTCTCTCTCTCTCTCTCTCTCGCATTAGATTTACAAAGGGGCAGATATAATATAAGGGAGAAGAGAAACAGACAGACACAAAGAAAAACAGAGTTTTACATTTGAAAAATTACTGATGACTAGCAATTACCAGCCATCTATTTTTTAAAACCTAGCAATAAATTCCACAATATCTATTATTTAATAATCGAGCATACTGTTGGATTTCTTTCTACCAAAGCAAAGACTATATATATATATATATATATATATATATATATATATATATATATATATATATATATATATATATATATATATATATATATATATATATTATTTAACTGTTACGTGTATATACACATAAAATATTATAAGGTGATATAATATCGTAATATATTGTGCATATATTTTCAATATTTACTTCAACAGTTCTCAATACATGAAAAATGTATTAGCGGGGATATATATATATATATATATATATATATATATATATATATATATATATATATATATATATATATATATATATATATATAAGTAAGCAACATAGACGTCCATGTTTGATTCCCGCAGGAAATCATCAGGCTAAATTCGTGTAATCTAACGATTTGCATTTGTAATAAAACATGGACGCCTCTGTGTAGCTAACTTGTCATAGATATTTTTACATAATACTATATATATATATATATATATATATATATATATATATATATATATATATATATATATAAGCAAAATTAAAGTTGAGCACTGTTAGGAGATATTTAAAAATATACATTTGCAAGATTCCGAGACAGGTCGTTGAGTGCTTTTGTCTGTCTTAATGTTTACGCTGTAATTGGCATAAATATAATTGAACTTCTCCGTACTACGTTGCAATTTGATATGGCCGTTAGGACAGAGTGAAATCAGGGTCCCACCTTATGACTGCCTGAAATTATCACTTTCCTACACTGATGAGAGCAATAAGCTCGAAACAACGTCATCTATAGGTAAAAATATGATTTTATATTTATTCATAAATATTATATTATATATATATATATATATATATATATATATATATATATATATATATATATATATATATATAAGGGGAAAAAACTAGGCACACATTTGTGTTGTACATATTACTAGCGGGGCTACCCAGCGTTGCTCGGGGTCATAAAAACATATAATTGAAGAAAAATCGCGTGTGTAACATCTTTATATTAAAACTTTTATTTCTCTCCCTCTCTCTATAGCCGTCTCTTTATCTTTCTACTTTTCTCTTTCCTGGTCGCCCCATTTCACCGCTACTTTCTAATTTTGTCTTTTGCGAAAGCTGTTTCTTCCCCACCATTTCATCCTACGTTTCCCAGGGCAATAATATGACTTATTTCTATAAAAAGTACCACCTCTGTCTGCGCCTTCTATATAGGTACTTATCTCCGCCCCGGTGTTCATACTATATACGTATCTATTGCCACCCCGGTGCGCATACAATATACGTACCTATCGCTACCCCAGTGCACATAATAAATACATACCTTTCGCAACCCCGGTGCAGATACAATATAAGTACCTATCGCCGCCCTGGGTGCAGATACAATATAAGTACCTATCGCCGCCCCAGTGCGAATGCTAAATACGTACCTATCCCCGCCCCGGTGCAAATGCTAAATACGTACTTATCGCCACCCCGGTGCGAATGTTAAATATGTAGCTATTGTTGCCCTGGTGTGCATACTGCATAAGTACCTATCACTGCCCCAATGCAAATACTAAATATGTACATATCGCCGCCCTGGTGCGAATGCTAAATATGTACCTAGCACTGCCCCGGTTCGAATCCTAAATACATACCTTTCGCCGCCCTGGTGCCCGTTATATATATGTATCTATCGCCGCCTCGGTGTGCGTGCTGTATACGTACCGCTCGCCGCCCCGGAGCGCATGCTAAATGCATACCTATCACCGGCCCGGTGCACATGCTATATACATACTTTTTGCCGCCCATGTGCACATGCTATATACGTACCTATTGACGACCCAGTGTACATACTACATATGTACATATCGCTGCCTCAGTGCGAATACTAGATATGTACATATCGCCGCCCCGCTGCAAATGCTAAATACGTACCTATCGCCACCCCGGTGCGAATGCTAAATACGTACCTATCGCCATCCCTATGCACTTCTATATACGTATCTATTGCCACCCCAGTGCACATACTATGTATATACCTATCGCCGCCCTGGTGCGCCTACTATATTTTTTTTGCACCACCCAAGAAAATTTTTTTTCATCCTCCCACATACTTAGAAATATTTTTAATTTAAATGAAAAATTTTTTACCCCCCCCCCAATTTTTTTTTTCATCCTCCTACATACATATAAATATTTTTGATGAAAAAAAGAAAAAAGAAGTTCCCCCCTCGAAAGAACATTTTTTTTTACCCTTCCCCATACATAGAAATAGTTTCAGTTAAAGAAAGAAAAAAAAATTTCCGAGGTGCCTCGGTCATATCAAAGAACCATACTGCAGAAGCCTCCGCGTCCTATATTGTAGAAGCACCCCTGGTGCTGGGTCCTATACTGTAGAAGAACCCCTGGCCTCTATACTGCAGAAGCACCCATGGTCCCTATTCTTCATAAGCCTCCGGGTCCTATATTGTAGAAGCACCCCCGGTGCTGGGTACTATATTTTAGAAACACCCGTGGTCCCTATACTGGAGAAGTACCCCTAGTCCCTATACTGGAAGAGCACCAATTGCCCCTATTCTGCAGAAGCCTCCAAGTCATAACTTGTAGAAGCCCCCCTGGTGCTGGGTCTTATACTGTAGAAGCACCCCTGGTCCCTATACTGGAGAAGCACCTATATTTCTAGGGACCGTTATACTTTAGAAGCACCAACATTCCTGGGGGGGGGCGTCATACTTTAGAAGTACCTATATTTCTAGGGACTGTTATACTTTAGAAGCATCAACATTCCTGTGGACCGTTATACTTTAGAAGCATCAACATTCTTGGGACCATTATACTTTAGAAGCAACATTACTGGGGGACCGTTATACTTTAGAAGCACCAATATTTCTAGGGACCGTTATACTTCAGAAGCACCCACATTACTTTGAAAATCAAGTAGGCCTCCTGAGAACTACTGAAATAACTCTAACCGGCTGTCAGGTGCGGATGTGATTGAGACACCCTTGTTTCACTGCACCTAACGTAGCCTTCCTATGTTGTTATTGATGCATCCGGACAGAAGTTATGGGATTACCTGATACAACCGGACAAAATTTAGGGCAAGACGGGTACATCCGGCAAGGGATTATGGAGCATGTTTAGTGAGTCAGCATTTTTATAAAGTTATTACATAAATACATTGGGTAATTTCCAAATTACTACTGATTAACGTTGAAAAAAATGGATATGTATCATGGATATGTATCATGTATATGTATCATGTATATGTATCGTGTATCATGTATATGTATCATGTATCCTGTATATGTATCATGCATATGTATCATGGATATGTATCATGTATAGGTATATATATCGTGGATATGTATATGTATCATGTATCATATATATGTATCATGGATAATGGATATGTATCATGGATATGGATATGTATCATGGAGATGTATCATGGAGATGTATCATGGATATGTATCATACATATGTATCATGTATAATGGGTATGTATCATGGATAGGTATCATGTATCATGGATATGTATAATGTATCATGGATGTGTCACATGGATATGTATCATGGATATATATCATGTATAATAGGTATGTATCATGTATCAGGTATCATAGATATGTGTTATGTATCATAGATATGCATCATGTATCCTGTATCGTGTATATGTATCATGGATATGTATATGTGTCATGGATATGTATCATGGATATATATCATGGATGTGTATCCTGTATCATGGATATGTATCATGGATATGTATCATGTATATGTATCATGGATATGTATCATGTATCATGGATATGTATCATGGATATGTATATGTATCATGGATATATATATGTTTCATGGATATGTATCATGTATATGTATCATGGATATGTATCATGTACCATAGATATGTATCATGTATCATATATATGTGTTATGTATCATGTATCATGGATATGTATCATGGATATGTATATGTATCATGGATATATATCATGGATATATATCATAGATATGTATCATGGATATGTATCATGTATCTTGGATATGTATCATGTATAATGGATATATATCATGGATATGTATCATAGATATGTATCGTGTATATGTATCATGTATATATATCATGTATCGTAGATATGTATCTTGTATCATATCATAGATATGTATCATGTATCATAGCTAAGTATCATGTATCATAGATATGTATAATGTATCATTTTATATATATATGTATAATGTATCATGGATCATGGACATGTATCATGGATATGTATCATGTTTCATAAATATGTATTATGTATCACAGATATGTGTTATATATCATGGATATGTATATGTATCATGAATATGTATCATAGATATATATCATGGATATGTACCATGTATCACGGATATGTATCATGTATCTTTGATATGAATAATGGATGTTTCATTGATATATATCATGTATCACTGATATGTATATTTATCATTGATATGTATCATGGGTCATGGATATGTATCATGTATCATGAATATGTATCGTGGATATGTATATGTATCATGTATCAGGGATAGGTATCATGGATATATATATTATTTATCATGGGTATGTATCATTATCATGGATATGTATCATGGATGTGTATCATGTATCATGGATAGGTATCATGGATATGTATCATGTATCATGGATATGTATCATGGATATGTATCATGTATCATAGGTATTTATCATGTATCATGGATATGTATTATGTGTCATGGATATGTATTATGTATAATTGATATGTATCATGTATCATAGATATATATAATGTATCATGGATATGTATCATGTATCATGGATATGTATCATGGATATGTATAATGTATCCTTGATATGTATCATGGATATGTATCATGTATCATAGATATGTGTTATGTATCATGGATATGTATCATGGAAATGTGTATGTATCATGGATATGTATCATGGATATGTATCATGTATCTGGGATATGTATCATGGATATATATCATGTATCATAGATATGTATCATGTATACTGGATATGTATCATGGATATGTATCATGTATCATGGATATGTATTATGGATAGGTATCATGTATCATGGATATATATCATGGATAGGTATCATGTATCATGGATATGTATCATAGATATGTATCATGTATCATAGAGATGTATCATGTATATGTATCATAGATATGTATCATGTATCATAGATATGTATCATGTATCATAGATATGTATCATGTATATGTATCATAGATATGTATTATGTATCATAGATATGTATCATGTATCATAGATATGTATCATGTATAATGTATCATAGATATTCTTAATCATTTTCAATCCCCTAATGATGTTCTTCATCATTTTCAATTCTCTCATGGTATTCTTAATCATTTTCCATCCTCTCATTGTATTCTTCATAATTTTCAATCCTCTCATGATATTCTTCATAATTTTCAATCCTCTCATGATATTCTTTATCATTTTCAATCCTCACATGGTATTCTTCATAATTTTCAATCCTCTCATGGTATTCTTCATTATTTTCAATCCCATCATGATATTTTTCCTCATAGAGGCCGCTAGAGCTATACTAAAATAACTCTAGCTTATTCCCCTCCCTTTTATCAGGGCAATAGTCCGAAGAAAAATGCCTAAAAATCAATAATAACGTGACGATAGCATAAAATAATATCCGAACCTATCACTATGACGTCATGTACCTATCTATGTGACGTCACGTGCACAAGATAACATTAAAAATCGTGATCACATTAAACGAAAAAATGTCTATTTGACCCCTTAAAAATGAATCTTTTTTTTTAATTTTTCGATATTATTTTCTCGAGGTTATGCCGGTTAAAATTATACCTAATTCGGAGGTGTTTGTTTAGTATTTTAAAAGCCTTAGCGTTACATACATATCACAGATTTTTGCCTTATATATATTGAGATTGAGATGAGATAACTTATTTCGACCTAGATCGGTCTCATCAGATGTATAACCAACCACATTTAGTTATTACCTCAAACTGTAACGAAGTAAATTTTCTGAGCATTACACTCTATTTAAAAGAGGGAACATATAAACAATTTAACAAGGATAATCACACACCAATATACATAAATACTAAATCTAATCATCCTAAATCCATTATCAAACAAATCCTTAATACCATTAAGTCCAGAATTAATAATCTCTCATCAAGTAAAAATATTTTTGAGGGTAGTAAGCATATATACGATAATGCATTCATAAGCAGTGATTACACTGAAACAATTAAGCGTATTGAGAGTATAAAGAAGAACAAAACTGGGAACATGTCTAAATTTTATAGACAAACATTTTCACATTAGCAACCCCTTAAGCAAAATATTCAATAGAAAATTTTTGGACACACCGATCAACGTGATTAAACGTAAAGAGAAAAAAAAGTAATTGCCAAGTTAAAAGTAATTGTCCACTTAATGGAAATTGTAATGTAGAAAGTGTCGTATAGAAGGCCACAATTTACCCACAAGACAACATTACTAATAAGAAAATCTATATAAGAATATCCGCTGGTAAGTGGAAACAGCGTGTTTCTGTCCACAAACATTCATTCTCTAGCCCGGATATTATCAACAAAATGGAATTGACAAAATATTGGGGGTCTTTAAAGAACAAAAACGTAGCACCAATTATTTCGTGGTCAATTTTGCGTAATTCAACTACTCCTAGATGATTCAGACACAGATGTAACCTATGCCTTGAAGAAAAAAATCATAATCTTAAAAGACGTAGATAATAACATTTTAAACAAAAGAGACGAATTGATGGCCAAGTGCAGGCCCCGACATAGATTAAATCTATTACTAGCCCGCCATGAAAAATCTATTTTTTTAATTTGTTGTAAATATAAATATTAATGGTAGGAGTTAGGATTATAAAAATAATAACAGTATTCGTAAATTTTCAATTGTCTACGTATACACTAGAAATCCATGGCAAAATTATTATTTTTTAATTTGTAAATATACTTTGTGTAAACTTCGTCGCACTTTTTATCTTGGTACTGCAATATACACCACATTTTTGGTTTTATAATCAATTAAGTTTTAATCACCATTTTAATCGTGATCACTCGTGATTTTATTCGTAATCTCCGCAGTGTTACATACCCCGCATTTTTCGAGTTGTAATCAATTAAACTTTTAAGCGTAAATACTCGTAAATTTAATCTGAATTTTTATAAATATACCTGCTTATTTTTTTTAATCGTAAACATATTGAATTCCTTTTCTACATTTAAAATGGAATTCAGTGTCTTGAAAAAATAGGAGAATTGATCTTTTGCCTCTGTCACCCCATGTTTCTATTATTATTAGATCTATATTTTTCACAGTATATTTACCAGTTGTTAAATATTGTGCATTTTGCAATGTTTTTTTTACATTGTTTATCTATTTTTACTATAATGTATTTTGTAATGCCATCTATATTTTATTTGCATTTTATCTGTGTTTGTTACTTCGTTTTATTTGTATTCGACCCTTTTTTATCGGTTATTTTTTCTCATCTTTATTTTGACTTACGTAACTTATTTCGTACGATTCGTCTATATTTATATGGAGAATGGAATAGTTATGCTGATTAGGTCAGAGCTTGACAAAAAGATCGCATTCTTTATAACCCTCCAAGAATGTAATATATATCAGTATATGATGTTGTGAAAACAAGAATTCACCCCGAGTTCCCGACAACTTACTAAACTCTCGGTTCTTCGGTCACGTTATTGTCCGCCCCCCCCTCCATTTTCAGAAAAAAATCAGTTAGGATTCTTTTTTCTAATGGAAATCGCTCCAGACAGGGCATGAAGCCACTTGATGTCAGAAGCTAACACGAACAAATATGGTTATCGCAAAGACAAGAGATGCCTATTGGCCTTAGTCCTGAAAAAAAAACAAGGTTATAGGTAGAAGGAAAACAGTCAACAGGCAAAGAGTTTGACAAGCCTACGGTTCTTTGAAAGAGGCTACTTAAATAGGAAGCTGTATTACAATGAGGTATCAAAACAGCGAATTCATGGAGACCCCTAGACCAGAGGCGGGCAACCTTTTCAGAGTGAGGACCAGATGAGACTTTTGGAAGGATATCGCAGGTCGGAGTGAAAAACGAAATCTCGGAATTACTATTTTTTTTACATGGATAAATTGTAGAAAAATTGCATTGAACACTACAAATCTGATATTTTTTCTCGTGAGACTTCTGTATGTAATGTTATAAAAGGCGCCGACGAAGAGCCATTTTGGTATCATAAAAAATAATGACGGGGAAAGTAGCAAGTGTGTGCAGCATTTGTTTTGACACACCTCACATATGTTCTCTGTTTCATGCCCTTTCCTCGTCTCTCGTTTCCTTTTTGCCTCTCTTTTTCTATTTTTATCTCAGGGCAAGGATTTGAAATTAATAGTTAAAGAAAAATGAAATATGCATGCATCATCGCTCGCTGATATTTATACATTTTCATCCCCCTGTAAATCTTAATCGACCCCTACTTTTACGTCTATGTCACAAAATGATATGAGTTTTACTGGGAGATCCGCGGGCCGGATTGCAATAATAAAACATAGCAGGGTGGTGGGCCGGGCGCTAAGCCTTCGCGGGCCGGATGTGGGCCGCGGGCCGGATGTGGGCCGCGGGCCAGAGGTTGCCCGCCCCTGCCCTAGACAAACGAGTCAACCGAGCTGGAATAAAAGAAGTGTGGAATAGATTACGTAATTCTGAAGAACACGTGCCATAATAGTATTTATAGTAAAGACTGAGACTAGCAACATCACGTCTGTGAGAGAGAGGGTACAAAGAAGAAGAAAGGGTAGGCCAATCAAATTACAGACACGTGTCTGCACATTATCAAGACAGAGATTCACCAGCACAAATATGACAACAGTACTCCATATATAGTCTGATTGTAGATGTGTAGAGATAGGGAATAGTCTCAGGTGTGTGAAAGTGTTTGGAGCGATAGAGAGAACCGACTTTACGAGAAGCAGAAAGAGCAATGGATCTAATGTATGAACTCCAAGTATCAAGTATCTATGAACTTCAAGTATCAAGTAGCCCAGATGTGAGTCTAAATACCCGGCTGAGAAAATATCTCATTCCTTTACACCCTTTATATATTGAAGATACATTTTGATGAACAATTTTATGTTATTTTATTCCTGCTAATTACTGACCAAAATGTAAGTTTCACCTTTTCAGAGTATATATATACTCACAGATATTTGAATACTATCGAACAATATAATATATGTACAATTTTACATACATACATTTTGCAGTCCTCGTAAAAACATTGTTCCATTAATGTTATATTTCTACACTCACATATATGCACATACTTGCTTTCTACATTCGTTCAATTATACATCTTTCATGTGTGTATATAAAAGAACAGAACAACTAACATTCCAAGAATTATATATAGTTTTATCTAAATACTATATTTCCCTCTATCTTTACACGTATCAATTTTGAGTACTTTAAATAGAATTGTTGCAAAGCTAAAAAGTTTCTACCGTTTTTCTTTCAATAATATACTATCCATTAGTATAATTTTATTTCATTGAAAGTCAGATGTTTATGCTCTTATATTGAGTTTAATAGCTGAATTAATTCTGTACGTTCATATAAAATATTGAGAAGGAAAATGAAAAGGCAAATAATAATTAATTCATAAAATGTCCGTTTTTGAAACCAACATGAACGCATCAGAAAGTTTCATCGAATGTCGGGCTGGCTTGGCAGGCCGAGAGCAGGCTCAAGGCATTTCCGCGATTAATGGAGATTTCGAGGCGTTCGTAAAGCCAAGTCAATTAACGATTGTCCCTGATGTGGCGAGAATATCGCGCGTGGTGTGGCCTATCACTCCACTCGTCTCTACGACTATCGATTGAAACACAAATCTGTCGAGAAAACCGGCATATTTTAACCGCTTGCGGCTCTCTGCTGACGCTGCTGCATATCCAGAGCTTGTTGCCGATTCTATCACTGATGAGGGCGCAAAATGTCGACACAAGTCGCATCCCATATAATTGATTTGCCGTTTACAAAGGGAAACATTGTCTTGCCATCAGGTCGCTTTCCACCCTTCTGTAGAGGCAATCTGTTTCGAGGATGGACAGGAAGCGAGCGATGTATTGTGCCCATCAGACGATATAATTTAGAGCGCTGTGCCTAGGAAATCTGCCGGCGTTCCTTCTACACAAAAGTGTGTGGAGTCAAAATATGTCGACCGGTTGACCACAACGACATCTGTGGGTGCTTCAAACTTTAGAACCTGTTCGCAGGGCTACGGCGAGTGTCAGGCAATCGTCATCAACTGGGTTCTCGACAATCGATGATGACAAGGTTATTAGCCACGCACCGCTATGTGGCGAACTTGCAGCTTGAAGGAAAGCCAGACGGTATTGGTCGTAAAACCTTCTTAGGGATTCTACTCTGGTCTTCATCCTGATCGTGTCCCAGCCCTTCTTTCTCCCTGTCTTCTCCGACTGGAGGGGGGGGGCTCCAGTCGGTAGAAAGGTCATGGATCAGTTGGTCGAGAGGAAATTCGCATGCGTCATGTAGAATACTCTCAACCAGAATCTGACTTGCACAGGTTGAGGAGGCGTACGCCGGCAATGCTAATCTAAGACCAAGTCCACCAAAAGATATAGGAAGGGTAGCCTGGCGTCAGTTTAGATCATCAAAGTTGATTTTGCAGATGGCCGTTGCTGAGTCCCAAATTACGCAATCAAGCTTGTTCAGGTCTGCAAGAAACTGGTAACATGGCGCACTACGTTAATAATAAAAAATTGATACAGAAGTAGTTGTGCAAGAAGAAGAGTGCCGGATGCTTATCAATCAGTAGGAGCCGGTATGACATGTTGGACAAGTTAGCAAGTTTTTTGTTGATGTCGGCTTGGATCGTTGGTTTGAAGATTGCAGAGCCGAGGATTATAAGTTCGCTCCGATTGGTGATGTTAACCCCATCTAACACTCTGACGATCACTAAGAAGGATTTTGCCGAACAGTCGATATCGACGACTTCGGACGTGACAGGGTTTACCTCAATCCCGATTGTACCAAAGGCTTGGATAATTCTAGAGAGGTCCTTAACAACATCTGGTCAAATGTTGCATCGTTGAGATACCAAATGTTCAAAGATGTAGTGAGTGAACAAGCAATATCATCGACTCCCAGAGCAAAAAGAAAGGGGTCGCATCGGTTCACCCTGCTGTATACCGTCCTGTGATTCGAAAGTGTGGTCAACTATAACCAAGATGCTGGAACTATATCAAGTAGGTACCGCTCGTGTGTGTATATATAAATAATATTCTTCCAAGAATTCTTGAAGACCAGTTGTATCCTTCCATTGAATTTTCATGTTTGTTTTCGTCTGGTCAAATACAGGGACAGATAACTCTGGGAAGTTCAAAATATCGTTTGACAAGGGAGATAACTTTAGGTTTACAAGAGTTGTTTCCCTTTAAATATTGACACATTATTTCGTAGACGGACTTTACCATCCATCCAACGTCTATCGTTTAGTATTTTCCAGGTTAATCAGAACGAACAATGTATTCTATTATGACGTCACATCCGTCTTGCGGTAAATATATATTAGTATGATGACGTATTTTATTTACCTCCTCTCTAGGAAAATATACACAAGGTCATGTGTGGATTTGAAAAGCCAGCACACTATGAGTGTGCGCTCTGGCATACAGAAAATGCCTGAACAGCCCCGTTGGCATTCCCCGATAGGGACACCTCAGGCGATTAGCAATAAACTAACACCTTCTAAAGAAAAGGATATTCCTGGGAGGGTGAACTTCTTAGGACTAAACCTAACTATACAAGAGCAGGGCCAGCAGAAACCACAACGGCCCACATGAGTTTATGGCTATCCGAAACTGTAATAATAAGTTGGATATGTTGTTATTTATTGTTTCCCCGATATGTGTCCTTTCGTGATTACAAACTGTCCACCCAACCAATTGTAGGCTTTGCCTTCATCAGTTTGTCCGATGAAGGCAGAGCCGTTGCGATTATTATTCAACAAAAAGAAAAGAGGATAAAAAGTAAGTTTCATATTATTATTATTTGTTTTATTTTGTTTTAGTTTTTTTTTTCTTTATTTTGGCGGACGCAATGGAAATCTGGAAAAGGTCAGCAACGGAGAGAAAAAAACGAAAGAAAATAAGGAGAATAAATTGCCACGCAATTGGCAGATGTGCAAGAATTACTTGGGAAAAATCGGGTTCAGACATTTGATAAAGATGGAAGCCGATCATGAACAACATATGTTTTTTTTTTCTCTTAACAATTCATTGTTGTTGTTTTGTTAGTCAGTTCTTAGTTATTTTTTGTTTCCTACATAATCTTCCATATTTTTGGATGGACTTCGTTGGAATTAATGTTTTTTGCTTTTTATTTGATTTCTGTAATGTTCATCGTGTTTCTCCTCGGAAGTTTATTCATTCATTATCATCTGTCTTAAATCTTTATGATTCTCTTTTTTTTTTTACTTTTATTCATACGATTTCCACAAACACACACACACAATATATATATATATATATATATATATTCAACATCAACAAAGTGTTTGTGTACATATGTTTCAGATATAAATTTATTAAGTTCTTAATCAGCACAAATAAGAGAATTTCGCTAATAATCCGGTTAGAGAATAAAAATAACACAAATCACAAATGCAATAAAATGAAGAAACATAATAAATGTGTCTCTGAAACATATGTACAATAAAAAACTATATTGATGTCGTATTGTAGGAATATGTATACTTGTTAATGAATAGATCATACATTTGTATCTTTAAAAGTTGTTATATATAAGCTCTGGTCGACCAAAACTCCTATTCATAGAGCTGATTTAATATGTGCAGTATTAATTGGTATTTGACGGACTTGCTTCACCTTTCATATATGTAACTTTGAGGTGGTGTCTTCTTTGTCTCGTTAGGATAATGTCAACGTTAATACTTGACTTTATATATATACTAGCAGGGGTACACGGCGTTGCCCGGGGCTCTCCCTCCTCCTCTCCGCAAGCAAAATAGGATATTGAACACTTTTCTCCCAGACAACGCAGAGTATTTAGAAAATCAAGATGGCCTCCAGAGCACTACTAAAATTACTCTTACCGATCCCCCCTCCTTTTCATCTGCACAATAGTCCGAAGAGAAACACTACAGTAGCTCTATCTAGGACATTTAGCACTTTTCTCCCGGACAACGCCGAAGCCTCTGGGTCCTAAATTGACGAACCCCCCCCCCTCGGTGCTGGGTCCTATTCTGTAGAATCACCCCCGGTGCTGGGTCCTATACTGTAGAAGCGCCTCGGTGGCTATACTGCAGAAGCACCCCCCGTCCCTGTACTGCAGAAGCATCTGCATCCTATACTGTAGAAGCACCCCCGGTGCATATACTGCATAAGCACCCATGGCCCCTATTCTGTAGAAGCATTCGGGTCCTATATTGTAGAAGCACCCCCGGTGCTGGGTCCTATACTGTAGACGCACCCCTGGCCCCTATACTGTAGAAGCAGCCCGTGTTCCTATACTGTAGAAGCAGCCCTGGTCCCTATTCTGCAGAAGCATCCGGGTCTTATATTGTAGAAGCACCCCTGGTTCCTATACTGCAAAAGACCTTGGGTCCTATACTGTGGAAGCGCCCCCCCCCCTGGTGCCCCCAGGTCCATACACTTCAGAAGCCTCCGGGTCCTATATTGTATAAGCACCACCGCAGGATGAAGATGTTGATAATTCTCTCCCCCCCCCCCCACCACAACCTCAAATTCTCCCCCACCCCAAAAAAATTCTCCCCCCATCCGCGTCTTAAACATTCTCCCCCCTCCCCCCAAAGAACTATTTTTATTTTAAAAGATATAAGTTTAGGTTGCTAGGTGCGGATGTGATTGAGCAACCCTTGTTTCACTGTTATTGATACATCCGGACAGAAGTTATGGGATGACTTGATACAACCGGACAGTGCATTTTTATCAAGTTGTTACATGAATACATTGGCTTATTTCAAAATCACCAGTAAATAACATTGAAAAAGTTTCAAAAAACCAGACCCGCCCCCGAAAACTGGCCCCGTTGACCCCCGGGGACATTTTTTTTTTTTTGTAATTTTGAGATATTATGCTCCCAGGTGTTGTCCGGTCCTAAAGATGTCGACTTGTCGACAGTTTGCCGAGTAGTTTTTGAGGAGTAGCTGGACATACAAACAGACAGACAGACAGACATACAGACAACTGCCCTTTATATAATAGAAGAAGAAGATAGAAGATAATAGAAGAAGATATATATATATATATATATATATATATATATATATATATATATATATATATATATATATATTACCTATATATTGTGTGTACTTAGGCAGCATTTTCTCATTCATGCAAACATTGTTAAAAATAACAGAATACCTCTGTTTAATTATACCTCCTTTTAATTTTTCAATTTTTCTAATGGTCTTTTTTGTATTGAAATTTAAAAAATGAATTAATATTACATAGGTTTCACAGGTTTCACGAGTGTTTTCGATTCTTCGTCGAATCATCCTCAGGTGTCAAAAGCATATGAACAAAAAAGCTGGCCAAAGAAGAGAAGTTTAAAAAGACGGCGGAGAAACGCGAATAGAACGTTTTTCGGATTGTTTAGCAACGCTGGATGGCATTACAGAACAAAATTGCATTACGTTAAGCATTTTAAAATGTTACCACTGGTTTCATATGTGATGTTGTTAATTTTAGGTTGCTGTGTTTTTATGTAGATAGCTTCAAGTATGTTTTTTTAATTCGTTTCGGAATATATAATTTTAGTGTTATTAACTAGAATTTGTCGTAAATCAGAGGAGGGCAGTTATGTTTTTTTAGATGTTGGTAAATTGAGCTTGAGTTTACAAGATGCATGGTGAGGCGGCAGGATACAGCAGTGCTTGTAAAAACCAATGTAGCTATTAGCTTTATTAGTATTATGGGAGTTACATTCTCCCAAAGGGCATTTAAACTTATAAATAGCATTGGTTCTTTAGTTGGGGATGAGTTGTTCTTGTAGTAAAAAACAACTCCTCCCAAATTATTGGTGATCGCAGAGTTCAGCTTGTTGTCTTTCTGATTTTAACTTCCTAATCGATATAGAGTAAGGCTGAAAATTGTATTTTTAGTTGCTCTTAACTTTATAGGACGCATTTTTGTTGATATTGATTTTTTTATTGATTGTATACGTACATAAAAGTAATAGGAATAAAAGAAATTAATAAAATTTTGTTTATATATATATATATATATATATATATATATATATATATATATATATATATATAAACAAATTTTTATTAATTTATAATTAATATATATAACTTCAACGCGCATAGTGCGAACATACCACGATTTGGACATTCAAATGTAAAACTAAGCGTAAACAGATATTTTCCTATGAATAATAAGGTCAGTGAATAGAAAATATGTGAAAAATGTAATATGAAAAATCTAACACATAAAAATATGTTTTTACATGGTAAAAATAAATGAATACTGAATTTACATCATTTTTTATCACCCGATGAACGAACTTTTTATAATGACTGGTGAAGCGCCCACAAGAAATTGCCTATATTCTGTATATCATGATAATGTACGCGATTGAGGAAGACCGAATTAATTGTATGCAAATAAAACATGTTGATGAACTTATGAGGATTTTCCCCCGCATTTTCTGAGGTTTACATGACAATAAATTGAATTACAGCTCTAGTTCTACACTATTTAGCTATTTTTTTCAACCTTTGTGTTATAAAAACATTATATTTTCGAAAATTATAAATGTATATATATATATATATATATATATATATATATATATATATATATATATATATATATATATATACATAGTCATACATGTTTCGTCTTTTCAAGCTCATCAGTGTAAAAACTAGACATCCTACAATCAGCAATGTGAATTACGAGACAAGTCACAATATATTAAAGCACCTAGTTTAGTTATTGGCAAATCCTTAACTGTAAAAAAAAAAAAAAATTAATTACGATAATTTGTCACGCTACGCACGTGATCACGTCCCGCATATGGCGTCTCATAACTTATGCGCTAATTTAAAAAAACAAACATATTTATAACCGCACCGTTCGACGAACTCAGCAGATATGAACACACTAGATTAATCCCCCACGTGAAGACTATTGAATGAATGAACCGGAAGTACTCGCAAATAATGGGGCATCAAACATATGGATCCTACATACGACAATTTGGCAAAAGTATTCGATGGACCATCCGACAAATCGAAAAAAATCTTACTAAGCAGAAGCATTACGTGTTGTTCAAAAACGTTTGTCTTAATAAAAATATGCTGCTTATATATATACATATATATATATATATATATATATATATATATATATATATATATATGTGTGTGTGTGTGTGTGTGTGTGTATGTATATATATATTTAAGGAAGTGAGGCTACCAATTTTTGTAAAAAAAACTTTTTCAACAATTGCATATTATTTTATTATTTCATCATTTTATATGACTATATATATATATATATATATATATATATATATATATATATATATATATATATATATAAGTGCAGATTAGTAGTCCGAGGATATAGCAATGCGATGTAGTTGCCGGAAGATGGAAAAAGTGAACAGAAATAAACGATGAGAGAAAGTGAAACTCAAAACGATTTATTAATAATTTCCCGAAAAACTGATTAAATACCAGAATAGTAAATATTGTCTGGTAAATAAAAAGATCGGCAAAAATCTCCTTTATATATATATATATATATATATATATATATATATATATATATATATATATATATATATATATATATATATATATCATGTAAATAAAATAATTATTAAATATTGTATATTGGCTCATATCAACTACGTTTCGGTTAATGAGACCTTTTACAAAGTAGAATACGATGAGTCGTGTGAGCCAAATCAACGACTATTATTTTTGAAAATTTTGAATATTTAACAATTTTAATATTTCGTTTTCCCAAATGATAATATGTATAAAGCTTTATCCAACCTAATATATTCATGTGATATCTGTGTAATTATCTGCCTTTCAATTAAAATAAGATTGAACGGCCGCTTTCTATAATGTCTAATTTCTCAATTTAAAAGAATTGGATTTATCACATTTTGTTTCCATGTATAAATGTTCAGTCAACCCAGAAAAATGATCCTCGTGTTTCAACTCATTGTAGTTTTCCATTAAAATAAGCTTTAACCATTTTTATGTGTATTGTTCGTCCACAACAACAAATAGAAAAGTTGTCATAAATTATCACCAATTTTAATTTGACCAATTATAGTTGTTTTTGTGAGAGTCAGGGACATCGAGGGTTTCGTGTTACCTCCCTTACTAGTCGTTACAAGCCTTTTCGGAAGTCAGATCAACTTGAAGGCACATGCTTCAAGAATAAGTTAAATCAGGTACCGAGAATTTCTATAAAAACATTATGCATGATATGCAGAGGTTCGAATCTTATTTCAGTCTGATTTCCTCTTTGTGTTCTAGCCCGTTGATGGTTTACGAAAACTAGGTTATCTTATATAAATAGGGATTTCGTCCGTTCGTCTGTCTATCACAATGTTTTAAACGTAATAAATACATTGCGAAATAATGGAGACCACTACATTTAGCTAATCTAATATTCCAATTTAATCTAATCTTAATATGAATAAATGCGAATCTATCCTAAGCATATTAACATCAAAATATTTAATTTTAAACATAATAATGCAGTATATATAGTAATCTCAAAACTCTATCAAACAAAATACGCTTTTTCACTTTACATATTTATTTTATTTTTATGTGTCTAATGAATTAATATTCTGTAATATAATTTATAATTTGTATTATAAGATTTTATTACATATTTATAAGATTTTTCTTCGATAGTAACATTATAATAATTATTAATTAAAGATACTTAGTAGAAAAACGACAGCTTTTTAAAACCATTTTAAAACTTTGAGTTTTAAGGGAGATAATTGCTGATGTTAAGAGAACAGATACAACACTTTGATCATCAGTAAAGGGTCAAGGAACAATAAAAAGTATTCTTTTAAATGAATGAAAATAAAAACTGTATTTAATCGGAATTTATAAGTGTAGTGTCGGTTCTGTTTCTATAGGACCGTCCTCCCCGGAATTACCTCCTCCGTTTTAAAGGTGATGTGGGGGAATCGTCCCATGTATTACATCCCTCTTTATATTTGAAACTTTAAAAAAACTTTTAAAATTACTAAATAATTAAAATTAAATACTGATACTAGACATTTCCGTTCGGTGTTCAATTGTACCATAGGTATTATTTGAATTTCTCGCTTATCCCGTTTGATTTGCGCACACATTTGTGATTAAATTTATTAATTAGTCTTAAATTGTATTTGTATCCCTAAATAACATTCTAATTTATTTTTACAGACTTGAAAATCGAACTTTGATGCAATGCCTTAATCGCTGACGGCCATGTTGTAATTTCCTATGAGTTCTTCCGCGCTTGACATCTATGAAAAGGAAATACGTTTGACTTAATTTTATTTATTAAAGAAATTGTGGTGTCTGCGTTTATTTTCACATCTATAAAAAGGAAATAGGTTTTACTTCATTTTATTTATAAAAATATTGCGGGATCCGCGTTCGCGCTTGACATTCATAAATATTGTATTGTGTGTAGTTCTGTCGCAAAAATATGCGACCACACGAAGTATATATTTGCTAGTCTTTTAAAATGTAACATTTACTCGAAAAGAATATACTGTTCGATTTGAAATCCATTAAGAAAATATATGAATATGATCTATGTGAAATAAAAACGCCATTCATTCGATATGATGTGTCACTATTGTATATATTGCCATCAAATATATAAATGCCAAGAGGAAAATATGTTTCTACATCAAGGATGGTATTAGTAAGAATACCTTCAAACTGACAAATAAGTATTATCAAGTTCATTAGTAGTAGTAGTAGTAGTAGTAGTGGTGGTAGTGGTGGTGGTAGTAGTGGTGGTAGTAGTGGTGGTAGTAGTGGTAGTATTAGTAGTAGTGGGGGTAGTAGTAGTAGTAGTAGTAGTAGTAGTAGTAGTAAGTAATAGTAGTAGTAGTAGTAGTAGTAGTAGTAGTAGTAGTAGTAGTAGTAGTAGTAGTAATAGTAGTAGTAGTGGTAGTAGTGGTATCCCTCTACTTCGCATCATTTTTTATTCTCGTGATTTTCCTTATCATCGTCTATTTCTAATTCTTCTCGTCTTGTTCCTCTTCTAATTCTTCTCTTTTTTCTTCCTCTTCTTCAAAATTCCGTACAGATTCCCGAGTTAAACAAGATCCACCTGAAGTGAGTCGGGGGTTACATGATACGAAACGTTGTGAGAATGTCATCCAAGATGAGAACAGTAATCCGAATAATCGAAATAAATTCTGTTTCTACTTTTGTTTTTTTCCTCTTTATCCTCTCGTTTTTCTCCTTTTTCTTATTCTCATCATTCTTCATCATTCATTATTTTCTCCTCTTCCTTCTTCTTCCTTCTTCTACCTCTTTTTCTTCCTTTTCTTCCTCTTATTCTTCTTCTTCTTTTTCTTTTTTGTCTTCTTCTGTGATACTCGCTTTTTCCTTCCCCCATTTTGTCCATCTATCATTAGGGTTCTTCTCCTTTGACTGTCAAATTAACCCCCCTCACCCACCTTCATTATAGATGTCGGCTTATCATCAAACGAAATTATCCTTTATTTTAATCAAGCACGCCCTCCTTGCCATCTTGCTGGCAACGCCCGTCTCCGGCAAATTCGATTATTATTATTTCCTAGTTATTCGATTCATCATTAAATCAGAAGCCGGTGTCGTCGAATAAAAGCATTTCTCAGTTTCACAACACCACAGATAATAAGAAACCTTCGTTTAAGGCAACTTGTTTTTGTTTAGAAAACAGTTTGACAAAACAATCCGTCGTTTGTTGACCTCTTCTTTACAGCCTCGCCCCCCCCCGCTCTCTCTTTCTCTCTCTCTTTCTCTCTCTCTCTCTCTTTCTCTCTCTCTCTCTCGTATTATCATCAATATTCTCTTTCTAACGTTCTCTCCCACCCTCTCTCTCTCTGTCTTTCATATAATCACAGCTATCTCCCTCTTTCTCTCTTTTGGAGATGACAGATGTGCTCTATCTCTTTCTCACACTCTCCTCTCCCTTTCTTTCAATCACTTTCTCTCTTTCGTATTATCACAACTATCCTCTCTCTTTCTCACTTCCACTCTATCGCACATGCTCTCACTCCCTTTCGTATCATCCAAAATATTCTCATTCTTATTGTCTCTCTTTTTCTTTTT
Organism: Sepiola atlantica; assembly: GCA_963556195.1. Lineage (NCBI taxonomy): Eukaryota > Metazoa > Mollusca > Cephalopoda > Sepiida > Sepiolidae > Sepiola > Sepiola atlantica. The sequence continues at coordinate 54,097,351 of OY744544.1, read as the reverse complement.
TTTCTGTCTGTCTGTCTGTCTATATGCCTCTCTCTTTCTCTCTCTCTCTCTTTCTCATTACAGATATATATATATCTATCTTCACTCATTCTTTCTTATCGGTGGTCATTTTTGTCCATGTGAAAAGTGATTATATATATATATATATATATATATATATATATATATATATATATATATATATATATATATCGCTCTCGACCCACCTCTATTTATTAACAGTTGAAGGTAATAATGGCAGTAACCAATAAAAACATTAAAGCAGTTCTTTGTAAACAAAGGGGAATATCGCCTGTAATTATAATATTATTTTACCTATAGCTGTAGAGAGAGAGAGAGAAAGAGAGGGAGTGAGAGATAAAGAGAGTGACAGAGAGAGAGAGAGAGAGAGTAAATATAAGAAGCACAAAGAGACTAAGTCGGAGTTTTTGTCTTTTTATATTTAAAAATGTAACTGACTTTGCAAATTCTCTTTTGCCAAGGAATCTACCTTGAGCCTAGTAACATTCATTTTCTAATGCGTGTTTGTGGTGTTTTAAGAAGGATTCAAATTGTGATATCCCCTCCCCTTTTTCTCGAATTGCTGTGTATTTGAAGGGGACCAATACTGTCATTTCTTATGCTTGTTTGACTTTGCACGGTGGGGCTGATAAAGATTTCATTTCAATAAAGGTCCAATTCGTTTTAAAAATGAGTGTACGCCTAACTATTGCCAATGTTAAATTCTTGCAGCCGATATAAATGAATATGTCATGAATTTGTTTATTTATTAACTGTAATATATATATATCTAATTTATTATAAATATTTGTTTTTCATCTACATATGTATACGTTGAATCTTTACGGAAATCGTCAGTGTAGAGAAGAATTATTCACACCGATCGACGGTCTCAAACCCCGGAACACGAGTTATATCTCAAATTTTGCCCACACGGTCGTTGTCAACAACTTTGAAAATCAGCGACAGATTAATCCTATTTAAAAGCAGCCGTCATATATATATATATATATATATATATATATATATATATATATATATATATATATATATATATATATATATATATATATATATATACAAGCAAGCGTTGTTGAACGTAACAGAACTTTCTCGTTTGTAAATCTTCTTCGTGAGGTTCTCAAACCGTCGAGCTATCCTTCTGATTTTAGGTGACAATCCGTAGATTATTTCCACGATTGTTCGTAATTCGGCCATTTTTTTTAGCGCTTTCGACTTTCCTAGTCGTCTAAGGGATTAGGTTTTTAAAATAAGAAGACTTGTTATATTCTTATTCTAAAAAAAACTAATCCTGAAGACGACTAAGAAAGTCGAAAGCGCTATAAAAAAAAATGGCCGAATTACGAACAATCGGGGAAATACTCTACGGATTGCTTGGATAATGACTTGCCGCCTAAGTATATATATATATATATATATATATATATATATATATATATATATATATATATATATATATATATATATATATATATATATATATATATATCGAATATTAGCTTTGATATACTTGCTAATTTGAGCAACACCGATGAGTCTTAAATGACGAAACAGTTTTATATATATCTGCACACTTGAACTTGAGTTAAGCACGGTTCTGAAGAAGAAAAGAGTTCTCGAAATATTACATCATACGAAATGTCCACCAGACAATCCTGATACAGGTATTGCATACTATTGTAACATTGTGTAGATAGACAGATATATGTGTGTTTGTGAAAACAAAAAAATAATAAATATATATATTTATATGTGTATGTATACATTGTATTAAGAGTGAAACTATTTCACTTGTTCCACCATTATATGTCTTATTTGCTCCAACTTGTGTCCATCCGTCACACCTTTGCATTGCATTGCCTTCTAAGCATCACATTTCTTTCTTTCTCTCTCTCTCTCTCTCTCTCTCTCTCTCTCTATATATATATATATATATATATATATATATATATATATATATATATATATGTCACACAGGCCGTTCTTACACAATAGAAACTGCACCGGTTGTCACTATAAATAGTGCGAGTCACCAGAGACACAGGGAAGACAATGCACAGTCTTGTAACTGTCTAGCCAAGTGCTAGTCACTTTCTTACTTTGTTAATACACTTGTTAAACCAACCCTCGACTTGACTTCCATTATTTATTATTTACTGTTGGACAACTTCACAACAATATATATATATATATATATATTTATATATATATATATATATATATATATATATATATATATATATATATATATATATATGAAGTTGTCTGTTTTCCACCTGTACCTTTGGCGAGAGTAAGAAAATAACCACATTCATCATACACTACTATAATACCCACTGCAATACTCTTATTCACTCAAGCGTGCTTGCAGAAACCGTTGTATATTTTTATCAACACATAATAATAATTCCTAGATCAATAATTCTCAACTACGACATCCACATAGACAGTGGTCACTATACTTACTTGCTGTAAATTATCTACTGTACCCGCCACTCATAATACCGCAGACTATTATTTAATTCGGACCTGTTAAACAGAAACACCGCCAAGTAGAGATTACGAGAATAACATTCCGCTATTCCGAATACCTAACATCTGTACGTTACGAATTACGTTTAAACAAACACTTCACGTGCAAAATAACAAAACCACTTCCACGCGCAGTAAGTACACTTCTTAATTTCATAACATTAAAAATAAACTTAACATAATAAAAGTATTTAAACAAGTAATACATTTTTCATTCGTCAACATTATAAATAGATTTATTTAACGAACATCTATATTATGCTTATTCAATGATTTCAGAATAACGGATTAAATACTCTATGCGTTACGTCTTCGTTTTCATTACTGTTTGAAGACCGTTAGAATTATAAACGAACACGTTGCAACTTTACACAGACTATCATTATTTCTAGCGTAAGTAATTTCGGTGTTTTAAAATGATTGATAATTGCATATTCCTTACACATATTTTAATTAACATACAGTTCATTCGTAGTTGTGACTTTATAAATTAATTAATACCCATAAACGTACGTATAAGCACGATTTAGCGAAAATGTTATTTCTCATTGAACACTTTTCTTAATAGATATTATACACGTAGTCCATACCAAATTATCATAGTTTCATCTTTTTACACTCATACTTGACTAAAATACTATTCACTGATCAACACATCAGATTTGTTTTGATGTTCAAGCTTCATACGAAAAACGAATTTACGTGACTAAAATAGTAATTACTGACCACCTTCATTTGCTCAATTAATTCACATCGCAAACAATATCTTAATTAAAATACGATAAACCATCTTATTTTACTAAATATAATTTACGTGACTAAAATAGTTATTATTGAACACCTTCAATTGGCTACATTAAATATGTTTTCCCTAATTAAATTTTCCTTTGTACTTTTAAAACAATAGAGAGATGAAATTAAAATTGCTTTATTTTGATTTTAATTCTACGTGACTAAAATATAATTTATTTTCGTGACACGTTTACATTTATTTAGTAATCTAATATATATGTATATATATATATATATATATATATATATATATATATATATATATATATATATAAGAATGTGTTTGTGTTTCACGCTCATTACGATAAGTTTCATCTTGTAACAATCATACTTGACTAAAATACTATTTACTAATCAACACATCAGATTTATTGTGATTTTCAAGCTCCATACCGAAATAGAATTTACGTGGCTTAATTAGTAATACAAGGCCACCTTAATTTGATCAATTGATACACACCACAAACATTGTTTTTAATTAAAATCAGCATGTTATATTTTCAACGGGTGACGCCGAGACACGAGTCCTGCTAGTATATATATATAAAGTCGAACACGAATCTTACATTTGGCCTGGGCCGTTATCCCGTTTCTGATTTACCTCGTAATTACTAAATCAGATTTTATCGATTATGCGTCATCCGCATTTGATTTTTAAATGATTTAAATCTATCGAACGGCG